>OX421359.1:46537600-47182044 GCA_949126925.1 Cheilosia vernalis
TTGAATAGCGCTCCGTTTTCATCAAACTGAATTTTGTATCCATTCGAAACTGCCATGGAGATGGATAAAAGATTTGTCTTTAACTCCGGAACATATAAAATGTTGTTCAGTCTTATTGATTTTGAATTATTTCCGAATTGAACATTCAGACAGACAGTGCCTTTCCCTAGTATATCTGTAGTTTTGTCAACTGCAACCCTAACACTTTGATTTTCTATTTTAGTTAAATCGATGAATTTAGATCTATCCTGGCACATGTGCGACGTCGCTCCACTGTCTATGCACCAGTCAGTTATCAAATTTGACCTAGCTTGCATAGCGATTCCGAAAGATATTTTTTCAGCTGAGTCGGCGTCAAAATTTTGATGAATTGATGGCTGAGATGTTGGATTATTTTTATATCCAACAGCTACGAATGCATCCTCATCGGCGTTTGATGCACTCTGCTTGGCTGACTTGAATTTGCAGTTTTTGCTCCAACAATCTGCCGCTTTGTGTCCAGTCTTTTTGCAAAAATTACATTTGTATGACTTTTTGTTGTGATTGCTTGCACTGCCAGCTGCATTACCTGAATATGTTGGCGATTCATTTTTTGCGCTGGATTTACCGATTTGGTCTTACAGATGATTTAGCATAAAATGCATCTCCATCCTGTTGTTTTTGCCTTGCTTGAGTAATTTTTTCTTTTCTGGCACTGCATTCCTCAAGGAGTTTTATTTTTAATGCTTCAGGCGTCGGTAAATCGTCTCTTGCTTCAATAGCACATCGAAAATACTCATAGCTATCTGGAATACTGTACAACAGTAGTATGGTGAGAAGATCTTCTGCTATGCCTATTTACATTTCTGCAAGTTTGTGGATTGTACCGAAAAAGTTATTAAGATGGTCCATCATACTTTCACTGTCTCTCATTTTGGTGAACAGCAATTGCTTCAGCAAAGTGACTTTACGTGCCGGTCCTTTGGAATGGTGAAATTCATCGAGTTTCATCCAAACATCGTTTGCTGTACAGCAATGCTTAATGTGACACAATTCAGATGGTGACATGGATAAAATTATATCTGCCCTCGCTTTTTGATCAGCAACTATCCAGGAATTAATGTCTGTTGAGTTACTCACTACGCCATCTTGAGTCACAGGGTCAGGTTTTTGATTTCTACCATTTACGTAGTCCCAATGATCATTTTTTACAAGGATAGCACACATTTGGAGCTTCCAAGTGTCGAAATTATCTCTATGCAATTTTTCAATTTGCACAATGTGCCCGGACATATTTATTTTTTTATATTATTAATTTTACTTCAACTTTTACTACGCAGTTAGGGTCTGGGCCCATGATACAACAGGTTTGTTTGACGTGGCTAGCACTAGTGCCCACTAGTGCGCACTGAAAAGTGTCAGCTGATTTTCCCGCCTACCCAAAAACCTGCACAACCCTGAAAATTCGGCTATCATATCGAACGCAAAATATGCTGCCCTAAAGTCTGGCAGTTTTTGAATTTGAAAAATACTTATGTTTTGGTGAACGAAGTACGAAGATGATAACACTTTGTTCTGTTTATTGTTAAAAATGAGTGAACTCAATTCTGATCTTGTGCTTGCCATAATTCAAACAAGTTGAAAAAACTGTTTGCAATATATGCGATGCACTAAAAAATGTAATTAGCTTTGATTCAAGATTTGTTCATTCCATTTATCTTTAAAATAAGGTTTTAGTCCATAAACGTGGTTTTTTTCAAACAATTCCCTTTTGAATATCAAATTTATGGTATTTGTCTTTATTACGATATTCAAATAAACGAATAAAAGCCAGCAAAATGACAGCGCAACTCAGCACTGAGTTCTTGCCCCGACAAAATAACTGGGGTCAGTTCAGTGCACAACTAGGGCGCCCTAGAAGTCATGTCAAACACAGGTTTTCAGTACCAGGGCGAGTTCAGTGCTATATCGAACACATTAGGGTTAACCCAGTGCGCACTAGTGCGCACTAGGGCCCACGTCAAACAAACCTAACAAGACAAGATAGCGCATTGCGCATGTCGTCTATTCTTGCTGTTCATCGGAATTCATCTGTCAACAAATTATGACGTAGGTTGTGCGCATGATACAACAAGATTATTAGCGCAAAAGTTCAAATTTTGTTTCAGGTCAGTGGCATTGTGATTGTTTTTTAATTAAATAAATAAAAAGTGACTATTTAAAATGGGTGTTTGTTCAGTGTTTGAGTGCAACAATAATACCCAGAAGAAGAAAACATTAGACACCAGCTTCCATAGCTTCCCTAAAGAAAAAAATATCTTAAGGCAATGGTTATCTTTTTGTAGACGGAAAGATCCAATAAATGTAAAGACTGCAAGAATTTGTAGTCTGCATTTTGTCAAAGACGACTTTCTACACAATATTGACTATGAAATGGGTAAATTGTTGTATTAATATAGTAATCTTAATGCTAATTGGTATGATTTCCCTCGTAGGATTTACTGGTCGACGTACATTGAAACCTGGAGCTGTTCCCAAAGTACACTTATCTGAAGGTGATGTTTGTGTTCCAAATGCTCCTCAATGTAGCCGTTCAAATAGAATGGCTATCCGACAGAACAAAGAAGTGGTTGAGTGCATTATGGAACATTTGAATTATGCTGATCATATGGTCCCTAATGATCCAGAAGAAGAATTGGATGCAGCCCCCGTTGAAAATGTGGAGATAGAATCACTCCAACCACACATCGAAGAAGAAATGATTTATGATATGCTTCCAGTAAAACAATTCGGAGTAGATGAAATGGATAAGGAAATATATGTGATGAAAGAACAGATGTAAGTCATTATAAATGTATGCATAAGTAGACGTATTGTAATTACAATTATTTTAGGACCCAACTTGACAAGGAAAATTGATGGCCTGGAGAACCTAGCAGGTTACATATATGTCACCGGCTGAAAGAAAACCTGCCTGAGCTTGGACTAACTGAAGATACTTCTTTATCTTGGGTCAACCGACTCAGCTGTGGCGGCATGACCGACTTAACCGACCACGCCACCACACCGACGAACTTGAATCGAGAAACACCAAAAGAACACACCCGACCGACAAGGACAACCGTTGAATGGGGGTTGCGCGAGTAAGACCATGTCTCAACCCGCTGTAATAATTATTCCGTCCTGAGCATCGACACGTTTTCTTTTTTCTTCTTGCCGGCATTCTTCGTTTAACCGTATCAGGTGGTGGTGGATTATGCTGAGGAAAGCGTTAAGTTTAATAATTTAAAGTTGTACAATAAAGTATTTTAAGAAGAGCATATCGTTGTTACTTTATTTCTTTAACAATAAAGTGGTGAACACACCACACTGGTGACCCCGACGTGATCGGAAATAAATACACAGTTTATGCGCACAACGAAACCAGCCATTTTGCTTTTCCCACCACCACCTCGGCTACAGCGGCACGAATTGGCAAATATTGAGATTTCCACGAGAATCATCAGGGCGTGCTAAAACCTACAAAAAAATCATCAAGATGTTCACGGAACTAAGAAACCATACCATGCCAACAATTAGCGACATCGCATAACTCATCGCAACATGGTGCCACCGCCAGCAAATGAGGTAGCGAGGAGCAGACCACAGTACAGTTACGCCGAAAGTCCCGCTATCACAGTACAGTAAAAATAAAACGAACACTAGTTAAAGGGCAAGCAACGGAACCTACCAAGTCTACCTACCAAATACCTACCAACTACATACTTCAACGAGGGATCATTTTTAACATGTTTTGTGTCTTTGTGTATCAATTTAAATTTGTGTTGTTTTTGTGTGAACTATTTTTTTATGTCAAATTAATTGTTTTCATTTGTCTTTGTCAACAGAATAAATTCATGATTGTAAACGTCCATGCAGAACAATTCACCACCATTAGCACGCAATTCAATTAAAATGCCAGGAAATAGCAACGACGCAACAGCGCAGCCCACCAATCAACTCGACGACCAACAGCAACTCCTCTGCCAGCGAGATGGAAAGTGGTGTCGGAACCGCGTCATCAAGTAATAACGTGAGTGCCCTTACTTTTAAGAATTTGCCCTTCTGGCCTGATAATCCTGATGTGTGGTTCGCGGTGTTAGAAGGTCAATTTACTGTGGCTCAAATTAGATCAGATAACTCAAAATATTTTACGACTCTCGGGCTATTAGACGCGAAAACAGTAAATACGTGCAGGGATGTTATTTTAAATCCGCCGGCTAACGGGTTATACGATAATTTGAAGAAAGTAGTGCTTTCGCGATTAACGGAATCGGATGACGTTCGGTTACAAAAACTCTTGCATGACACGGCATTGGGTGACAGAAAACCTAGCGAATTATTACGGGAAATGCGCGCACTCGCGGGCAGTCAGTTTTCCGATTCAGTCCTACGAAATTTATGGGTTCAACGCCTCCCCCCCCACAGCACAAGCTATTTTAATGTGTGCTGAGGGAAACTTAGATACACTCGCTCAGACAGCCGACAGGGTCGTGACCGCCCTGCCTTTTTCACCAACTATCAATGCGCTAGCTAACGTAAACCCGCCTTCGCACCCAGAAAACGGCAATACAGCTAATCATAACCTACAGATGTTAGCACAGGAGGTAGCGGAATTGCGACGTCAGGTCTTTCAGCAGCCGAGGGAGCGAGCTAGGGCCTCGTCTTTCAGACCGTCCCATAATTCAAGGGTGCAATCGGACGTACGTCTGCGTTCGTATCATCGTCGTTTCGGGGCACAGGCCCGACAGTGCGTCGCACCTTGCGGTTTCAGAAACCCTCGTAATAACAATGTTTCGGAAAACTAAAGGCCCCTTCGTTGGCGACTTGCGATTCGGGCGTGCTTATTTCAAATTGTCGTTTGTTTACGTATGATCGGTTAAACGGTATAACTTTCCTGGTAGATTCTGGTGCGGACATATCAGTTCTGCCCGTCAAGTCAGTGACGAAGCTCACCGCAACCAGCTCTAATTCGTTATTTGCAGCCAACGGCTCACCTGTCCCCACTTACGGTCAAACCAAGATAATCCTTGACCTAGGCCTTCGGCGAAAATTCGCTTGGGTGTTTACGTACGCGAAAGTTAGCAAACCTATCATAGGTGCTGATTTCTTACGCGCTTTTGGATTACTCGTAGACATCAAAAATAAAAGTCTAATCGATCCCCATACCAATTCAAAGACTGTTGGGGCGATCGCACGATGCTCTACCCCCAAACTATCAGTCCTGGCCGTAGGCGCAATTGATGATGACATACGACACCTTATGAAAGGGTTTAATATAATGTCAAGTCAAAACCTGCTAATACGGCCAATTCAGCATAGTATAACGCACCAAATTCTCACAGGCACTTCACGTCCTGTCGCAAACAGACCCCGTCGTCTTTCGCCCGATAAACTTAAAGCAGCTAAAGATGAATTTGATTTTTTAATCGCACAAGGTATTTGTCGGCCTAGTAATAGTCCCTGGTCTACACCTTTGCACCTAGTTCAGAAGAAGAGCGGTGAGTGGAGGCCGTGTGGTGATTATCGCCCACTAAATGCCATCACGCAAGCAGACAGTTATCCAATACCTCATATACAAGATTTTGCCCATGCGTTGCATGGAACCGCCATTTTTTCCACCATCGACCTGGTACGTGCTTACCATCAAATACCTATAGCTGAAGCTGATATCCCTAAAACGGCCATTACAACACCTTTCGGTCTGTTTGAGTTCGTCCGGATGACCTTTGGGTTACGGAACGCAGCGCAGACTTTTCAGCGCTTCATGCACATGATTTTAAGGGATCTTCGATCTTCCCTTTATCTTTGTTTACATAGATGATATCTTGGTAGCATCGAAAGACCGCTCAGAACACCTACAGCACCTCAGAATGTTATTTAAACGTTTAGAGGAAAACGGCCTGGTCATAAATGTTAGCAAGTGCAAATTCGCGCAAGCTAGTGTCTCATTTCTCGGGCACCTCATATCTAAGGAGGGGTTAAGACTTAAGACCTTCACCGGGGCGAGTGCAGGCGATCGCGGATTTCAAACGCCCTCAAAATCTTTGCGAACTCCGAAGATTCTTGGGTATGCTCAATTTTTACAGGCGTTTCATCCCGAGAGCGGCAGAAGCTCAACTTCCTCTCACTGATTTCCTCAAAGGGAAGAAGAAAAAAAGTGACAGCACACCAGTCATCTGGTCAACAGACGCAATCCTCGCTTTCAAAAAATGTAAGGAAGAGCTGTGCCAAGCCGCAATGCTGGCGTTTCCATCTCCGATCTCTAAATTGTCACTCTGCGTTGACGCTTCGGATTTCGCAATCGGAGGAGCTCTGCAACAGTGGCACCAAGGGGGTTGGCAACCGTTGTCTTTCTTCTCATCTAAACTCAACCCTCCACAATGCAAGTATAGCGCCTATGACAGGGAGTTACTGGCTATTTACCTTGCTGTCAAACATTTTCGCTATTTTATGGAAGAGCAAACATTCACCATTTTTACAGATCACAAACTATTAACGTTTGCATTCCGGCAGAAACCGTCGAAGGCATCGCCTCGCCAACTACGACATTTAGACTATATCGGACAATTCTCTACCGACATTCAGTATATACCGGGCAAAGATAATATCGTGGCAGACACTCTTTCTCGGTTAGAAGAAATCTCCCTTCCTTCAGGAATCGATTTTACCGCGATCGCCAAAGCTCAGGTCAGTGATCCGGAACTGCGAAATTTTCGCTTAGCGGAAACATCACTGCAATTTGAAAGCCGAACAATATCCGGTACACAACAGACTATTCTCTGCGACGTCTCAACAAACGTCATACGTCCATATATCTCCAAAGATTTCCCCCGTGCAGTTTTCGATAGCGTCCATGGTATGGCACATCCAGGGGTTCGCGCCACTGTTAAATAAATAACCAAAAAAACAATATGGCCGGGCATGAGAAAAGACTGTCGCGATTGGGCTCGTGCCTGCATAGCGTGCCAAAGATCAAAGGTATCACGACATGTGAGGAGTGCACTAGGGAATTTTATACCAGTTGCTAAACGTTTCGACGAAATACACATAGACTTAGTAGGGCCACTCACACCGTCGGAGGGGTACCGATACCTACTCACCGTAATAGACAGATATACTAGATGGCCCGAAGCTATTCCGATTAGCGAACTGCCGCAACGCCTCCCCCCCCACAGCACAAGCTATTTTAATGTGTGCTGAGGGAAACTTAGATACACTCGCTCAGACAGCCGACAGGGTCGTGACCGCCCTGCCTTTTTCACCAACTATCAATGCGCTAGCTAACGTAAACCCGCCTTCGCACCCAGAAAACGGCAATACAGCTAATCATAACCTACAGATGTTAGCACAGGAGGTAGCGGAATTGCGACGTCAGGTCTTTCAGCAGCCGAGGGAGCGAGCTAGGGCCTCGTCTTTCAGACCGTCCCATAATTCAAGGGTGCAATCGGACGTACGTCTGCGTTCGTATCATCGTCGTTTCGGGGCACAGGCCCGACAGTGCGTCGCACCTTGCGGTTTCAGAAACCCTCGTAATAACAATGTTTCGGAAAACTAAAGGCCCCTTCGTTGGCGACTTGCGATTCGGGCGTGCTTATTTCAAATTGTCGTTTGTTTACGTATGATCGGTTAAACGGTATAACTTTCCTGGTAGATTCTGGTGCGGACATATCAGTTCTGCCCGTCAAGTCAGTGACGAAGCTCACCGCAACCAGCTCTAATTCGTTATTTGCAGCCAACGGCTCACCTGTCCCCACTTACGGTCAAACCAAGATAATCCTTGACCTAGGCCTTCGGCGAAAATTCGCTTGGGTGTTTACGTACGCGAAAGTTAGCAAACCTATCATAGGTGCTGATTTCTTACGCGCTTTTGGATTACTCGTAGACATCAAAAATAAAAGTCTAATCGATCCCCATACCAATTCAAAGACTGTTGGGGCGATCGCACGATGCTCTACCCCCAAACTATCAGTCCTGGCCGTAGGCGCAATTGATGATGACATACGACACCTTATGAAAGGGTTTAATATAATGTCAAGTCAAAACCTGCTAATACGGCCAATTCAGCATAGTATAACGCACCAAATTCTCACAGGCACTTCACGTCCTGTCGCAAACAGACCCCGTCGTCTTTCGCCCGATAAACTTAAAGCAGCTTAAGATGAATTTGATTTTTTAATCGCACAAGGTATTTGTCGGCCTAGTAATAGTCCCTGGTCTACACCTTTGCACCTAGTTCAGAAGAAGAGCGGTGAGTGGAGGCCGTGTGGTGATTATCGCCCACTAAATGCCATCACGCAAGCAGACAGTTATCCAATACCTCAAATACAAGATTTTGCCCATGCGTTGCATGGAACCGCCATTTTTTCCACCATCGACCTGGTACGTGCTTACCATCAAATACCTATAGCTGAAGCTGATATCCCTAAAACGGCCATTACAACACCTTTCGGTCTGTTTGAGTTCGTCCGGATGACCTTTGGGTTACGGAACGCAGCGCAGACTTTTCAGCGCTTCATGCACATGATTTTAAGGGATCTTCGATCTTCCCTTTATCTTTGTTTACATAGATGATATCTTGGTAGCATCGAAAGACCGCTCAGAACACCTACAGCACCTCAGAATGTTATTTAAACGTTTAGAGGAAAACGGCCTGGTCATAAATGTTAGCAAGTGCAAATTCGCGCAAGCTAGTGTCTCATTTCTCGGGCACCTCATATCTAAGGAGGGGTTAAGACTTAAGACCTTCACCGGGGCGAGTGCAGGCGATCGCGGATTTCAAACGCCCTCAAAATCTTTGCGAACTCCGAAGATTCTTGGGTATGCTCAATTTTTACAGGCGTTTCATCCCGAGAGCGGCAGAAGCTCAACTTCCTCTCACTGATTTCCTCAAAGGGAAGAAGAAAAAAAGTGACAGCACACCAGTCATCTGGTCAACAGACGCAATCCTCGCTTTCAAAAAATGTAAGGAAGAGCTGTGCCAAGCCGCAATGCTGGCGTTTCCATCTCCGATCTCTAAATTGTCACTCTGCGTTGACGCTTCGGATTTCGCAATCGGAGGAGCTCTGCAACAGTGGCACCAAGGGGGTTGGCAACCGTTGTCTTTCTTCTCATCTAAACTCAACCCTCCACAATGCAAGTATAGCGCCTATGACAGGGAGTTACTGGCTATTTACCTTGCTGTCAAACATTTTCGCTATTTTATGGAAGAGCAAACATTCACCATTTTTACAGATCACAAACTATTAACGTTTGCATTCCGGCAGAAACCGTCGAAGGCATCGCCTCGCCAACTACGACATTTAGACTATATCGGACAATTCTCTACCGACATTCAGTATATACCGGGCAAAGATAATATCGTGGCAGACACTCTTTCTCGGTTAGAAGAAATCTCCCTTCCTTCAGGAATCGATTTTACCGCGATCGCCAAAGCTCAGGTCAGTGATCCGGAACTGCGAAATTTTCGCTTAACGGAAACATCACTGCAATTTGAAAGCCGAACAATATCCGGTACACAACAGACTATTCTCTGCGACGTCTCAACAAACGTCATACGTCCATATATCTCCAAAGATTTCCCCCGTGCAGTTTTCGATAGCGTCCATGGTATGGCACATCCAGGGGTTCGCGCCACTGTTAAATCAATAACCAAAAAAACAATATGGCCGGGCATGAGAAAAGACTGTCGCGATTGGGCTCGTGCCTGCATAGCGTGCCAAAGATCAAAGGTATCACGACATGTGAGGAGTGCACTAGGGAATTTTATACCAGTTGCTAAACGTTTCGACGAAATACACATAGACTTAGTAGGGCCACTCACACCGTCGGAGGGGTACCGATACCTACTCACCGTAATAGACAGATATACTAGATGGCCCGAAGCTATTCCGATTAGCGAACTGCCGAGACAGTAGCAAATGCTTTGTTCTCACAATGGTTTTCCCGCTTTGGTATGCCCTCGGTCGTGATATCCGACCAGGGATCTCAGTTTGAGTCAGCATTATGTAATGAGCTCTGTAAGCGTTTGGGGATCGAGCATCATCGCACCACGGCATATAACCCGAAAGCGAACGGATTCATAGAACGTTGGCATCGTACACTCAAGTCAGCACTGAAGTGCCACGACAATGTTCAGTGGACCAGAAAACTTCCTCTGGTCTTGATGGGCCTCAGGGCGGCATACCGCGAGGAATTTAAGACTAGCGCAGCAGAACTAGTTTTTGGGCAGAATATCCGCCTACCGTCAGACTTCCTAACATCCAACCGTATGGAAGTTCCCCAATCGGATTTTGTCAAGGAAATCAAACGACATTTTGAAACCGTACGCCCGGTCGCCCCATCGCGTCACTCCAATTTTGAACCATTCGTATTTAAGGAACTTAGTAACTATTCACATGTTTACATCCGGGTCGATTCTGTGCGCAAACCATTACAGCGACCGTATGACGGACCATACGAAGTAGTGAACCGAGACGCGAAAAACTTTGAAGTTATAGTAAACGGTCGGAAATCCGTTGTAGGTATAGATCGACTAAAGCCATGTTTCATAGAAGCCAATCACGATAACAACCCAGCCGTTGAAACTAAGCCCAGAGTAAACACGACCCCCGCCGCGACACACTCACCAGTTAGTCAGGTCAGCCGTTCCGGACGCACCATCCTTTGCCCAAGTAGATATCGCTGAAGTAAAACACTTTACATCCAACTGGCGGAGGAGTATTGTGGCGGCATGACCGACTTAACCGACCACGCCACCACACCGACGAACTTGAATCGAGAAACACCAAAAGAACACACCCGACCGACAAGGACAACTGTTGAATGGGGGTTGCGCGAGTAAGACCATGTCTCAACCCGCTGTAATAATTATTCCGTCCTGAGCATCGACACGTTTTCTTTTTTCTTCTTGCCGGCATTCTTCGTTTAATCGTATCAGCTGGTGGTGGATTATGCTGAGGAAAGCGTTAAGTTTAATAATTTAAAGTTGTACAATAAAGTATTTTAAGAAGAGCATATCGTTGTTACTTTATTTCTTTAACAATAAAGTGGTGAACACACCACAAAGCCATCGGAAGCTATGATGGTCGATATGAAGGCTCTGAAAAACGTTTTCAATGTTGTCAACGGTGATGGGCTAAATATTCGGACTAATTATTTGACCCACTTAATTGATTTTTCAATAAAAGCAAAAATTAATTGCAACATCCGTGTAAAAAACTCTTCTTCCGCTCGCGAATGTACTTTCTAAATCGACAAATAATTGATGAAAAAAACTCCAGAAAACGAAATTATAAAAAAATTATTAACTAAACCACTTGTTTTTAAAACATTTTATTTTCTTCACTTCATATTTAGCATTTTTCTATACAATACAACTTTACTTTTAAATTTCTTCTTCGCCGCGTCAAGCAAAGCTAAATACAATAAATTTACAGCACTATAATCGATAGCAACAGCAAAAAAAAACACATATACTGACGTAAATGTTTATCCAAACATATTTAACACAATTCCTAAACTATATTATATATAATTTAATATTTATTTAAGCATTTAAAGGAACAACACTAACCGTTCCATGTAAAACGCATGTAAATGCCAAATGTCAAAATGTTCATCGCGCTCTTGTGACGTAGATGCGCAGAACAAATCAAAAATGGAAACTTCTCTGCGTTGTCTTGTCTTGTTGTACCATGGTCTGGGCCCATAACCTGTTATTTAATTATGAATAATAAGTTGAATAAACACAGTAATTAATATTTACTTGGTGCGTCTGCAAGTCACCATCTTCATTTTAATAATAAAGTAATAAGAAAAGAAAAGAAAAAGATACTTCAACTGACAAAGGTCATATAAGAAGAAGGATACAGATGTATCGTAACCGTGTTGCCACTTTATTACAATATAGTAACAACAATATTTATAGTACCACCAAAGCATTAAATTAAATTAATAGCCGTGTTTTATTATCAGCCATGATCTATATAGATCATCGATTTACATGCACTTACAACAACAGCATATGATCCTGCTTCTCATCGAGATCATGAACCATGATCTGAAAATTATTTCTACTATTGCTCGCAGCGCTGTTTGGCACCGTTTGTTTCATTCTTGAATGTTGGTGTGCCTGTAAAAGATAGCCATACAGTCACGTTGCCAGACTAAAAAATTCAATACTCTTCATAGCACAAAAAATCAATAAGCATTTTTTATTTTTTACATCCAATAAATTTCGCGTCCTTGGAGATTTTGCTTTTTAATTCTGTAAAGGTATGACAAACCCAGCGAAATATTCCATATTTTTTTAAGTAAATGTTTAACAAAAAATGTTTATGAAAATAATAATTGTTTCACAAGTTTTCCGGCAGAAAGGTGAGAGTTGTTTTTTGTTTTTACATAAAGTACAAATCAGGTCCATAATGTCCAGAAAATCTCGGAATATCTAATGAAAAATGTAAACTGCAACTGTTTTCGCCGAGTTTTTTGGACAAATAGGTTTAAATTTACGTGAAGTGACGATTTTATTTTAACAATCAAACTTATTTTGTGTGTGCGGAGAGAGAACTATGGTATTATTATGAAAATCATAATGCTTTGTCTCAGAATTATTCCAATCTAAGCGGATCAGATGTGTAAACTGCGGTTTTGATTATATTTTGAACTGATTGTTAACACTTTAAATAAGTTCTTAAAAATCTCTCACCTTCAAAAATTAAAAATTTGATTGATATGGCAACACCCCTGACAAGGAACTGAAATGTCGTTGTACAGAATGTTCGCAATATGGCTGGTGGCATGGTCGTATTTTGAAAGCAACTGTTGCCACAACTCGTCTATGATCCGTATTGTTTTATTTTCGTGATCTGATTCGGAACAGATCACGCTGATAATAAAATACGGCTATTATTCCCGATAGGGGCAATAGAACATGGCTGATAATAAAAATGGGCTATTGTATTGTATTGTAAATCTTAAACTAAAAACCTTTCTCTGACACTCAGGGAGATTGTTGCAAAATTCTGAAAAGGAGCAAAAGAAAGAGCGGTGAAGCAAGCTGCTCTGCAATTTAAGAATTTTCGCACAATATTTAACAATTATTGGCTCCCCTTAAACACTATAATCGTATTCTGATAAGAAAGCAGCGTAATATTTCATACACCCCTATCGGGGTGAATGTTGATGATAACAACCTTTGTATGGAATACGAATTGTAACGATCGAACGAGAATATTCTGGTTGAGAAATATTATGCTTCCCAGCGATGAATGATGAGAAATTTCGTATTCAATTAAAATTTATTGATACAATACCAAATGATGTTCTCAGCTTGCTGGTTGGATATCGAAAGAGGAAGAAATTATGTTAAACTTGAGCACAAGTGGTAACGAACAACAGCACAAAGCAGAATAATGGAATATAAGAGAAAGCCATAACAGAACATTTTGCAATAACATAAAACATTAGAATTAGTGTTAGACGCTAGGGCAAATTACGATGTTCTTTAGTAGATTGCTAGCTTCTCCACATAAGAATGACTTCAGATATTGAAGTTTTTGAGTAGAAGTAAGCGACGAATTACAATCTATTGAACCCTGGAATGAGTCTCTAAACCCAGGCCAATCCTTATAGTCGCCCGAAAATTGGGGTATTGATAGATGCCGCAGTTTTACGGAGGTTGCAACATTGGAAGTGTTTAACTTTTGCAGAAACGTTGCTTGCTGACTCGCCAACTGTTCAATTACCGATTCGTTTGGCCGACTTGAAGTTGAGGCACTTGCCATGTTCTTCACATGGATGAAATTGGTGAGAACCGAATGCGCGACAAAGTATTTCGTTTCGTACTCAGCAAATTCCGGTTCAGGATCAATGAAGTTTGGATCCGCCGAAAACTCGTACAAAGCATTCTGCAATTCGACGAACTCAGCCCACGTTTTCGTTAGACTATCTAGCCTAATCTCTAGCATTACATTGCAATGTAAATTAGATTGCTGACAAGGCAACATTCCCGGGGAAATATTATTCCCGATAGGGGTGATAGAAATTCATTTGGAAATCACGTTTCTAAAATTTGCGAAGTGCCTAAACTAAAAAAAGGGATAAAGTATCAGGGTCCTCGAAAAAGTGCCAAATTATTGCACAACGGTCACGTTGGTTGCAGCGCGCGGCTCACTCACGCAATCAAACCCAAATTGTCGCACAACGGTCACGCTGTTGTCATTTGTTCTCATCCGACATCCTTCTCGCTACCTAAAAAGGTTGCGTGTGGGAAAGCTCGCCTGGAATATTCGGGAACAAAGCGATATAAGAACAGGAAAAATTGGAAGATGTCAGTTCGCGATATCACTCACACATTTATAGAATCCGCCTATACGTGAACCCTTTCCGACACCGCCGGAAAAAACCGCACAAAATCAAGGCACTGAAGTGTCTGAGCTAAAAAAGAAACACGAAGTTTTTGTATAACAGTTCAGGTTGTGCTCTGAACTAAAAGAAAAGCTCCTATTGCGGCAAAAACCGCACAAAATCAAGGCACTGATTTTATAATTTATTTTAGTTACTGCAACTTTGATTTTTACTTTTATTAGGTACTCCAATGCAAAAAGTAAAGGTTTTCTTTTTTACAGCGAATATAATACCCAGGTATATAAACATCAATTAGTTCCATCTTTTATTAATATACAAACTATAATTGAAGTACAATTTTATTCAATTTTAAATAAATGGGATTTATTTCTTCTTTTTTTCGCTCGGCGATATTCTTGAGAGAAGTTACTAAACAAACTTCAAAGTAAAAAAAGTGAAATTTGTTGGTTTATTTTTGCTGTCAGACAGATAATAATTTTGTTGCTTTGCTTTTATACAGTATAAGTATGTAGTAGAATGATTTAAAATATTATTTATATTCATGTGTATGGTGTAGTTATGTGTGTAAAATAAAAAAATCTCCAACATATTTTCTACACCCGATATGGATCGTTTCATTTGGTTTTTTTTTTAATCGATACAAATTAAACACTACTAATGAACTGCTTTTTAGTGCATGCAGAAGAAAATCAGACATGTCTATGCTTGAAAGTTTATGTAAGTAAATATGTATTTAAATTTGTTAAAAAAATAATTTTTCTACAAGGTTGGCTTAAACTAAAATATTGAAATAAATCAATTTGTTAAATGTGTTTTTGTTTTACATGCACGATTGACAGAAACAAAATGATTAAAAGAAAGTTATAGCGAGTTAAAGAAATCCGCTAGATTAATCGTAGTGGATGTGATAAATGAGGTCTAAGCACTCTCACCGTCTCCTGCCCCCTTCACAGCTGACGCGTAACTTGGACCGGAAGTTGGCGGGTTAGTGGTCGCCTTGCCTCCGTCCGCAATTGGTTGGTTATCAACTGAATACATACAAAGGAATTTGAGATGGTGTTAGAAATGGTACCACTTGGTGTTACCTTTTACGTCTACGGCGAAACTCTCAACGCTTCTGAGGTCATGTTTCTTAATTAGTTGACATTCACTACCCTCTATCGATGGTATGGAATAAACGTACAAGTATCCGTCCTGTGAGGCCACCATGAGTCTATTTTAAGTTGGATTTGATTAGAGACTAGTCAAAGTCATATTATATTATTAAACATACCTTAGTTGCTTTTGAACTGTGGCTATTGCACAAATTCTCCTAACGCCTGCCTCGGGCAAGGTGACTGAGGTAAATGCCCGCCCCTGGCTGAAGACGTTAGTCACTTGTGCTGGCAAGTAGCTGGTGACGGTTTTGCTTAAAAATCTGAAAAAAGAAAAACTTAATATAATTATTGAAAACGGAATCTTCGATGGGAAGGAGAAAACCAAGAAAAGTACACAGTTAACTAGAGTTTCCATACTTACCCCATCCAGTCGTCGCTGGACTGCTTGCTCTCATTTTCGGCAGCGCTTCGATCCAAACGGAATATATGGACAGTCTCGGTGTTTGAGCTAGATACTAAGTACTCGGAGCAGGTGCTGAATGTGAGTGACGCTATGGATACACATCGTTTTAAACCACGACGCAACTCGAAGAGTTTGCTACCATCTAGCGACGAGAACACACGAATTACAGTACCACGTTCACTGGCCGTTGCAAGTTCAGTGCCCGACGGGCTAAACGCAATTGCCGCCAGTGGGGTATCATGAGCAGGTATCATAGTTTTGGCATGCAAATTGATAGCGTCGAATATTTGCACTTCGCCCGAGATAACGCTGCCCGGATAGGCGAGATAGCAGTGATCAGACGAAGACGACAGTGCACACAGCCCGGTCGTGTTCGATGGTGTATCGCGAATTGTATGCACTACCTTCATGTCCTGAATATTGTGAATGTAGAGACTTTCTTCGAGACAGACTACGAGACGTTCACGGTTGAGTTTGACCGCCAGAATGGTATTGGAATATGAGTAGTTGCAGATTTCGCTTTGCTTCTTGAAATGGCATACCTAAAAGTCACCCAAAACTAGTCGTTATTTCTTTCGTTCATTTAACATTGGAAATACAGACCTTAAGTTTTCGCGGAGCTTTTAATGACACAATGGCAACTAAAGAACTTTCAAACAGACGTTCGATTAGGAAAATCTCTTCCGTTTGGCAGCTGTAGATTTTGTCCAAGGTTGAATCAATGCTTCCGAAACTGTAGAGGCTGTATCCTGATTTTGTAGCCACCGCCAGAGAACTAAGCACAATAAAGATAATATGTTCAGTAAAATAAAAAATAATGTTCCAAAATTGAAATTCAAAGCATTAATTGCAGTTGACCATCAGGCACACATATACATATATTGTTAATAAAATTATAGGTACTAAAAGCCTTATAAATATTATTCCATTTTGATTTCGTTTTTCAGAATGGAAAATTCTCAAATTAAAGGTGGAAAATAACTAACAAAAATAAGTCATTACAGCTAATAACACAGTTTATTTCGAAGAATCTTCGACCTATCTTAGTAAGATCATATTTTTTTGAATAATAAATCTGGCGACATGCTTTATTCTCCCTTAAATTTCATTATTGCAAACAAATTTACCATACTGTGTCAACGGCCTGGCTACACAATCCGGTCACCCCCATTATCCGTATACTCATTTTAAATTCTATATATAACTACCTATTAATTGTTCGTACTTACGTGATGTTTTGATTAAAATTAACGAAGAGCTCTCCAGAATCTATGTCTGGTCTCCCCAGGAGGCTCATGGTATGGCGTTTGTTGGTTTGTTACAAAGTTGACACAAAATTATAAATACTTGGTGTTAACTACTCTGCCAAGGCCAATGCTTGTAAGAAACAAATGCTCTAGATCTACCACTTAAAATCAAAACTTGACTTGAAATTTGTTTTTCTTCTATTGTTATTTGTTATATTGGTGCTATCACAGCTTCACTTTAAGAAAAGCAGCAGCAATAAGGTAAAAACTTCTGGATGCAAATATCGGTACACAGTTCGAGCGAGGATGGTAGAAAATATCACAATTATGACAGCTGATTTAAAGTTCTATTCTTTTTATTGTAATGCAGAATATGAACGTGGATGATTGTGCATGAACAGAGAGCATCGGTAGATAATACCGTGTAACACGTAAATTTTGTACTGAGTTGAAAATTGCGATAATTATTGAAAAAAAGAAACGCTGTTTTTATTTGTTTTTGCTTGAAAACACAAAAGAAAAAACCATCAAAACAAATTTTAGTTATTTTGCTTCGTGTTCTTCTTCTTCTTCGTTTTCTCTATAATTGAGCACGTTCAAGTATCTAGTTTAGTAAGTCTGACAGCTCTCTGACTAGATCTATCTCGATTTTTATTGGCCCAGAAGGGTCGCGTGCTTAGTTTTGGCAGTTGACGTTTATGGAGGGGTAGCCGACGAATCTAGTCAAGAAATTCCCGACTGAGTACTAAGTTGACGTTTATTTTGCTGTCATCGTGAGCAAAGAGTAAGGTCTCTCTCGCTCTTTTTTTTTCCTGTCTGAGAATACATGGAACTTTTTCAAAAGAAAACAATTTGTAATTGAATTTATAACAATAAATGCAAAGAGAATAAATGTTGGATATGCTTTTCTAGATAGCTTTACTTGTTTTGTATCCATTTTAGATCCCAAAAAGTATTCATCCATTCACATTTCAGGTTTTTTTTAGTTTTCTTTACATGAAAAATATTTTTTACAGCAGAATTCATGCAATTACATTTGGGAGTTTGTTCAAAAAATAGGTTAATACCATGTGAGTTAAGCCCATGTGTTCACTAGGCAAGTGATTTTTTTTATAAATATTCCTGAACTTTTCATAAATTTCTATTAATTGGTGGGTGTTTTCAACTTGGTTTTTTTTAGCGCCATATCTGTTTAAAATCAAAATATGATTGGGAATTCTATTAATTTTAATAAGAGTCAACAGTTTTGATGTTACTTAGGAATACTAAAAATGCAAGTTTTTTTCATATAAAAAAAAGTGGTAATTCTCGGAACGTAAATTCGTAAAAATGAGAACATATGATTGAACTCCTAACAAAAATAAAATAAAATGTGCTATTTAATTCTGCGATTTGATCCGATTTCAGATTTTGCATATTTAATCGAACAGGAATCCAAATTGTTTTGTTATTTATTGTTCGCATGTTCTATTTCGTTTTCTATAGATACTTTCTTTAGCAAATTTAATAACATTGAATTTTGAAATGTCCACTAATATTTTTATAAAAGCCTCTCTAAATTATAAATTAACAATAGCCGTGTTTTTTTGAGCTTCTATCTCAGCAAAGCAAAGTAAAGTAGGATTTTCGACACGCAAATACAACAACTATTGCGAGTCTCGAAGTGTCAAGTTAGTATATCGTAATTGTTGTAATTAGCGTGCTGAAAATCCTACTTTACTTTGCTTTGCTGAGTTCGAAGCTCAAAAAACAGGCCTAATAATAAGTGAACTTATTGCGTGCTAGAAATCCTATTTTGTTTTGCTGACATCGAAGCCAAAAAAAAGAAGCCTATTATGGGATTTACCAGAAAATGGAAAAAAATATCGAATTTAACAAAATAATGCATACTTGCATACGTTATTGTTCAAGTATGCATTTTACGTACCATTTACAGATTATAAATGTTACAAATTATGCTAATACAAAAATATCTTTTTCTACACAGCATGAAAAACAAGGGTTCTCCAAACTGTGTTAAAATACCTATTTTGTTTCAAAATGACTTCGAAATAAAAGCTTGAAGTTACAAAATATCTTAAGTGCAGAGACCGTTAAAGTTCATTTTATTTTCAGATGGATTTTTGCTAGATGATTTTATTAAGGTATTTGGTATTGTGACGAATTTATATCAGCAATTCCATTTTACAATAATTTCATAAACTATAAAAACTTTCAAACTGAACTGCGATGTGAACGTCGTGTAACTAATGGGTACCAAATTGCCGAACGCAGTCGCTCTACTTAAACCCCACGTCAAAAAGTGACGTTCCCGACCAATTTAGTTAGTTGTTGCGTTCAGGTTATTTCTTATCCAGACCAATCTAGACTTAAGTCAACTAGATACTTGAATGCGGCCGTTGCCGAACACTGCTCTACTTAAACCCCACGTCAAAAAGTGACGTTCCCGACCAATCTAGTTAGTTTTTGCGTTCAGGTTATTTCTTATCCAGACCAATCTAGTCGACTTAAGTCAACTAGATACTTACTTACTTAGGTAAGTCGACTAGATTGGTCTGGATAAGAAATAACCTGAACGCAAAAACTAACTAGATTGGTCGGGAACGTCACTTTTTGACGTGGGGTTTAAGTAGAGCAGTGTTCGGCAACGGCCGCATTCAAGTATCTAGTTGACTTAAGTCTAGATTGGTCTGGATAAGAAATAACCTGAACGCAACAACTAACTAAATTGGTCGGGAACGTCACTTTTTGACGTGGGGTTTAAGTAGAGCGACTGCGTTCGGCAATTTGGTACCCATTAGTTACACGACGTTCACATCGCAGTTCAGTTTGAAAGTTTTTATAGTTTATGAAATTATTGTAAAATGGAATTACTGATTAAATTTTGTCAAAATACCAAATACCTTAATAAAATCATCTAGCAAAAATCGATCTCATTATAAAATTAACTTAAACGGTCTCTGCACTTAAGATATTTTGTAACTTCAAGCTTTTATTTCGAAGTCATTTTGAAACAAAATAGGTATTTTAACACAGTTTGGGGAAACCGTGTTTTTCATGCTGTGGAGAAAAAGATATTTTTGTATTGGCATAATAATAACATGCTATATAATAGGCGTTTTTCTTTTTTAGTTCAGAGCACAACCTGAACTGTTATACAAAAAGTTCGTGTTTCTTTTTTAGCTCAGACACTTCAGAGCTCGAATTTGTGTTTCTTTTTTCGCTCAGAGCATGATCAGAGCGCGCTCTATGAGCTCAGAATAAATTGACAGAGCATCCTGAGTAAAAAGCAGAGTACACATGTACATGCACACTTCCAGTCACATTTGAAGGACAAAAAAAAAAAGGAAAAACAAAACATCCTCTGAACGCTCTGAGCACGCATGGTTCAGAGCGCGCTCATATTGCTCGAACTCTGTTCAGTGCTCAGCTCTGAACTAAAAAAGAAAAACGCCTAATGCAAAAACAATTTCTGAGTTAAAAGAACAGTATGAAGTGTATGAAAAGTTTAAATCGAAAATCAGTGGTACTAGTCTGAGTGATGTCGGTGGCGGTGGTCGCATGCCTCTTTTGGGAAATCTTTTCCGAAAAAGAACGAAAGCAGACGTTCTTCAGCTCATTGCTTCAACTGTGGGTCAAAGGATCATCAGCGGAAGGATTGCAAAGCAGAAACCAAGTGCTTCAAATGCAATGGTACAGGACACATGTCAAGCACGTGTCCACAAAAAGCAGGTTACACGTTTAAAGAGACAAATATTATCTCTGTTCAAAATTATGCATTTAGGAGACTGCGTAAAACTGCGCTCCGGAAGAATAAAATCAATCTCGTGGGACTGGAATCTGCGAAATCTCAAACCATTGGAAGCTTTGCCGGTCGAATTATGATTGACGAGGTTTGCATCGAATCATCTATACTTGTGGTTCCGAAATCAGCTGTAAGTTTTGAAGCGGTCATTGGAAGCGATGTTATTTCCAAGGCCAGAGTAGTTTTTGACAAAAATGGTCCAACATTTTATAAAATGGAAGCCGACAAGGACAACTTTATTATGCAAATTCAGGTTGACGAAAATGCAGAAATCGACGCTCCCTATCCATACGCTGAAGAGGTTAACCGACTGGTGAAAAACTACAAGCCTATAAAAACTAATCATTGTCCGATTGAAATGAATTTAGTATTAGAAGATGAGATTCCTGTTTACTCTCCTCCTCGAAGACTTCCTATTAGCAACAAAAAGGTGGTACAGCAGCAAGTTGAGGAATGGCTTAAAGAGGGCATAGTCCGTAGCTCATCATCTCCGTTTGGCAGCGCCGTCGTTGTTGTGAAAAAAAAAATGGATCGTCTAGAGTTTGTATCGATTATAGACGACTTAATTCTAAAACCATAAAAGATCGATTTCCAATTCCCTTAATTGAAACAATTTTGGACAATCTACAGATGCGAAGGTGTTCACTACTCTGGACTTAAAGAATGGCTACTTTCATGTTCCCGTGGCTGAAAAGAGCAAGAAGTACACGGCGTTTGTCACTGCTGAAGGCCATTTCGAATTTAATTTCGTTCCCTTTGGACTTACAAATGCCCCTGCAGTGTTTGTGCGTTTTATTCATATAATTTTTCAAGACTTGGATTTCGATTACTCAGTGGAACATCGGCCGGGCAAAAAGATGACGCATGTGGACACATTAAGTAGGAATCCAATTATCTATGTACTACAGCCAGAAGTTTTAGCGCGATTGAGGAAGTCCCAGGAGGAAGACGATTTCATCTCATCAATCAAAGAAGTGCTCAAGCAGAAACCTTACGATACATATATGATGAAAGGTGAGTTCTTATTTAAAGAAGTCAATCAATTCGAACTCTTAGTTGTTCCACGAAGTATGGAAAGAGAAATTATTAAGATGAAGCATGACGAAGGACATTTTGGAATTTCGAAAACTCAACATTTAATTTCTCAAGAATTTTACATACCGAGGCTTAAAGAGAAAATTCAAGTATGTATAGCAAATTGCGTTAAATGTATTTTAGCCTACCGAAAGAGCGGAAAGCAGGAAGGTTACCTCGAGCAGCTGGACAAGGGAGAGAGACCACTGGATACGTACCATTTGGATCACATTGGGCCGATAGACATCACGATCAAGCAGTATAAATATATATTGACAGTAATTGATGGTTTTTCAAAATATACGTGGATATATCCTACGAAAACGTTAGCCACCGACGAAGTACTCAGACGATTGAAAGACCAGCAGCAGGTTTTCGGAAATCCACGCCGTATTATCACCGATCTCGGAAGTGCATTCACTTCAGGAGCATTTGAGGATTACTGCAAAGATGAGAACATCGAACATATTTTAATAGCTACTGGAATGCCGCGAAGTAACGGACAAGCTGAGCGTGCTAATCGAGTTATTTTGGAAGTTTTAAAGAAACTAGCTGTTGACTCGCCGGAGAGGTGGTATCGTTTTGTTTCAAATGTGCAAATTGCCATAAATAGCACTTTTCAGCGCTCAATAAATCGCACGCCTTTCGAAGTATACTTTTTGGATTCCCAATTAGGGAAAAAGAAGACATCGAAATTCGAGAACTAGTGAAGCAGGAGCTTTTAAATAATTTCAATGCCGAACGAGATATTCTGCGAATAGACGCACGCAAGCAAATAAGAAAAGTTCAGGAGGAAAATAAACTCGGTTTTAACAAAAAACGAAAACCGCCACATCAATATGAAATTGGAGACCTTGTTGCCATAAAACGGACGCAATTTTTAACTGGTAAAAAACTCTGCTCTATCTTTTTAGGTCCATACGAAGTTATATCTAAGGGTCGAGCTAGTCGATACACAGTCAAAAAGTGTTCACCATCTGCTGAGGGTCCGAGTAAAACAACAACAAGCTGTGAGTTCATGAAGCGGTGGCGAGACAGCATTGAGAGCCTCTCATCGTCCGAGGCGGACGAATTTCAGGATGGCCGGATGTAGGGGCAACTGTCGGGGCACCCTGCAATTATATTCAACGTTACATCATTACACAATCAATCAATGCTTCTACTGTTGTTTAGCTTTGGTCAAAAGCTCATCATTTCTGGCTATAAATATGAGACACAGAGATTAGCAGTTCCTCTTCTTTTGTTCTCTCTGCCGTAAGCCGTTAAGCTGTTCATTTATATTTTCACCTACACTACTCATCTCAATTATATATTGTAATTGAATTTCTTTTTTATAACAATAAATCTATTGTAATCTATTGAATTACATGATCTCTTAATCATTCTCTACATATTTGGGGGCTCAACTAACGCCAATAATTGAGTTCATTTGTTGATTATGCTAATGCATTTAACTGTTGAACAATTGAAAAATAGATTATTAACTCTCGGGCTTGATACACGAGGAGTAAAGGCTGTGCTAATCGAACGATTAGAAGAAGCAATTAGAAACGGCAGCGTCATTGAAATAGAGAGCAGCTCCAATAGTTCTGAGGAGGTTTATTCTGAAGCGCTGTCAAGTGATAGTGAGGACGACGAGAGAAGCGAAAGCGATACAATGACGGAAACCGCGTGCCGAATCGCCGTAAAAGATGTCGAGAATTTGGTATCAAAATTTAGCGGCGACGATTGTCTTTCAATTAAATCGTGGATAAAGGAATTTGAAGAATTCGCGCAGTTGTTAAAGTGGTCTGATATAGAAAAATACATTTTTGCAAAGAAACAACTGACAGGTTCGGCACAAAGCTACATAAAAACATGTGATTGTTCATCATACGAGCAACTAAAGTCTAAGCTGACCAAAGAGTTCGAGGTAACCGTATGTAATGCTGACATTTACAACAAATTGCAAAATCGCAAAATGCAGAAAAACGAGAAATTTCGGGAATATGTCTATAAAATGCAGGAAATTAGTCAATTGGCTGACGTCGATGAAAAGTCATTAATCTCGTATATCGTAAATGGTGTCCCAGGTCGCGAAGAACACAAAATCATGCTATATAATGCAAAAACAATTTCTGAGTTAAAAGAACAGTATGAAGTGTATGAAAAGTTTAAATCGAAAATCAGTGGTACTAGTCTGAGTGATGTCGGTGGCGGTGGTCGCATGCCTCTTTTGGGAAATCTTTTCCGAAAAAGAACGAAAGCAGACGTTCTTCAGCTCATTGCTTCAACTGTGGGTCAAAGGATCATCAGCGGAAGGATTGCAAAGCAGAAACCAAGTGCTTCAAATGCAATGGTACAGGACACATGTCAAGCACGTGTCCACAAAAAGCAGGTTACACGTATAAAGAGACAAATATTATCTCTGTTCAAAATTATGCATTTAGGAGACTGCGTAAAACTGCGCTCCGGAAGAATAAAATCAATCTCGTGGGACTGGAATCTGCGAAATCTCAAACCATTGGAAGCTTTGCCGGTCGAATTATGATTGACGAGGTTTGCATCGAATCATCTATACTTGTGGTTCCGAAATCAGCTGTAAGTTTTGAAGCGGTCATTGGAAGCGATGTTATTTCCAAGGCCAGAGTAGTTTTTGACAAAAATGGTCCAACATTTTATAAAATGGAAGCCGACAAGGACAACTTCATTATGCAAATTCAGGTTGACGAAAATGCAGAAATCGACGCTCCCTATCCATACGCTGAAGAGGTTAACCGACTGGTGAAAAACTACAAGCCTATAAAAACTAATCATTGTCCGATTGAAATGAATTTAGTATTAGAAGATGAGATTCCTGTTTACTCTCCTCCTCGAAGACTTCCTATTAGCGACAAAAAGGTGGTACAGCAGCAAGTTGAGGAATGGCTTAAAGAGGGCATAGTCCGTAGCTCATCATCTCCGTTTGGCAGCGCCGTCGTTGTTGTGAAAAAAAAAATGGATCGTCTAGAGTTTGTATCGATTATAGACGACTTAATTCTAAAACCATAAAAGATCGATTTCCAATTCCCTTAATTGAAACAATTTTGGACAATCTTACAGATGCGAAGGTGTTCACTACTCTGGACTTAAAGAATGGCTACTTTCATGTTCCCGTGGCTGAAAAGAGCAAGAAGTACACGGCGTTTGTCACTGCTGAAGGCCATTTCGAATTTAATTTCGTTCCCTTTGGACTTACAAATGCCCCTGCAGTGTTTGTGCGTTTTATTCATATAATTTTTCAAGACTTGGATTTCGATTACTCAGTGGAACATCGGCCGGGCAAAAAGATGACGAATGTGGACACATTAAGTAGGAATCCAATTATCTATGTACTACAGCCAGAAGTTTTAGCGCGATTGAGGAAGTCCCAGGAGGAAGACGATTTCATCTCATCAATCAAAGAAGTGCTCAAGCAGAAACCTTACGATACATATATGATGAAAGGTGAGTTCTTATTTAAAGAAGTCAATCAATTCGAACTCTTAGTTGTTCCACGAAGTATGGAAAGAGAAATTATTAAGATGAAGCATGACGAAGGACATTTTGGAATTTCGAAAACTCAACATTTAATTTCTCAAGAATTTTACATACCGAGGCTTAAAGAGAAAATTCAAGTATGTATAGCAAATTGCGTTAAATGTATTTTAGCGTACCGAAAGAGCGGAAAGCAGGAAGGTTACCTCGAGCAGCTGGACAAGGGAGAGAGACCACTGGATACGTACCATTTGGATCACATTGGGCCGATAGACATCACGATCAAGCAGTATAAATATATATTGACAGTAATTGATGGTTTTTCAAAATATACGTGGATATATCCTACGAAAACGTTAGCCACCGACGAAGTACTCAGACGATTGAAAGACCAGCAGCAGGTTTTCGGAAATCCACGCCGTATTATCACCGATCTCGGAAGTGCATTCACTTCAGGAGCATTTGAGGATTACTGCAAAGATGAGAACATCGAACATATTTTAATAACTACTGGAATGCCGCAAAGTAACGGACAAGCTGAGCGTGCTAATCGAGTTATTTTGGAAGTTTTAAAGAAACTAGCTGTTGACTCGCCGGAGAGGTGGTATCGTTTTGTTTCAAATGTGCAAATTGCCATAAATAGCACTTTTCAGCGCTCAATAAATCGCACGCCTTTCGAAGTACTTTTTGGATTCCCAATTAGGGAAAAAGAAGACATCGAAATTCGAGAACTAGTGAAGAAGGAGCTTTTAAACAATTTCAATGCCGAACGAGATATTCTGCGAATAGACGCACGCAAGCAAATAAGAAAAGTTCAGGAGGAAAATAAACTCGGTTTTAACAAAAAACGAAAACCGCCACATCAATATGAAATTGGAGACCTTGTTGCCATAAAACGGACGCAATTTTTAACTGGTAAAAAACTCTGCTCTATCTTTTTAGGTCCATACGAAGTTATATCTAAGGGTCGAGCTAGTCGATACACAGTCAAAAAGTGTTCACCATCTGCTGAGGGTCCGAGTAAAACAACAACAAGCTGTGAGTTCATGAAGCGGTGGCGAGACAGCATTGAGAGCCTCTCATCGTCCGAGGCGGACGAATTTCAGGATGGCCGGATGTAGGGGCAACTGTCGGGGCACCCTGCAATTATATTCAACGTTACATCATTACACAATCAATCAATGCTTCTACTGTTGTTTAGCTTTGGTCAAAAGCTCATCATTTCTGGCTATAAATATGAGACACAGAGATTAGCAGTTCCTCTTCTTTTGTTCTCTCTGCCGTAAGCCGTTAAGCTGTTCATTTATCTTTTCACCTACACTACTCATCTCAATTATATATTGTAATTGAATTTCTTTTTTATAACAATAAATCTATTGTAATCTATTGAATTACATGATCTCTTAATCATTCTCTACAAGTATGTAACATCAAAACTGTTGACTCTTGTTAAAATTAATAGATTTCCCAATCATATTTTGATTTTGAACAGATATGGCGCTAAAAAAACCAAGTTGAAAACACCCACCAATTAATGGAAATTTATGCAAAGTTCAGGAATATTTATAAAAAAAATCACTTGCCTAGTGAAAAGATGGGCTTAACTCACATGGTATTAACCTATTTTTTGAACAAACTCCCAAATGTAATTGCATGAATTCAGCTGTAAAAAATATTTTTCATGTAAAGAAAACTATAAAAAAACCTGAAATGTGAATGGATGAATACTTTTTGGTATCTAAAATGGATAGAGAACAAGTAACTTACTTACTTACTTAGGTGGCGCTACAGTCCGGGGTGGACCTGGGCCTTAACCAATACGCCTCTCCAGTTAGCGCGATCTTTGGCTAACTGCCTCCAGTTGCGTACTCCAAGTTGGTTGAGGTCCCCTTCCACTTGCGCGCGCCACCTAAGGCGAGGTCTTCCTCTACTGCGTTGTCCCTCCGGGTTGGAGTCGAAGACTCTTCGGGCCGGAGCGTTGGTGTCCATTCGCTCTACATGTCCTAGCCATCTTAGTCGACTGATGCGTACTTTTCTGACCAGGTCGATGTCGCTGTACAGCTCGTAGAGTTCGTTGTTAAATCTCCTCCTCCAGAGCCCGTCAACGCAAACGGGACAAAAGATCACTCGAAGAAACAAGAACAAGTAAAGCTATCTAGAAAAGCATATCCAACATTTATTCCCTTTGCATTTATTGTTATAAATTCAATTACAAATTGTTTTCTTTTGAAAAAGTTCCATGTATTCACAGACAGGAAAAAAAAAGAGCGAGAGAGACCTTACTCTTTGCTCACGATGACAGCAAAATAAACGTCAACTTAGTACTCAGTCAGGAATTTCTTGACTAGATTCGTTGGCTACCCCTCCATAAACGTCAACTGCCAAAACTAACCACACGACCATTCTGGGCCAATAAAAATCGAGATAGATCTAGTCAGACAGCTGTCAGACTTACTAAACTAGATACTTGAACGTGCTCAATTTGGTGCCCATTGCTTACACGACGTTCACATCGCATTTCTGTTTGAAAGTTTTTATAGTTTATGAAATTATTGTAAAATGGAATTGCTGATATAATTTCGTCACAACCAACTTGGAGTACGCAACTGGAGGCAGTTAGCCAAAGATCGCGCTAACTGGAGAGGCGTATTGGTTAAGGCCCAGGTCCACCCCGGACTGTAGCGCCACCTAAGTAAGTAAGTAAGTTACTTGTTCTCTATCCATTTTAGATACCAAAAAGTATTCATCCATTCACATTTCAGGTTTTTTTATAGTTTTCTTTACATGAAAAATATTTTTTACAGCTGAATTCATGCAATTACATTTGGGAGTTTGTTCAAAAAATAGGTTAATACCATGTGAGTTAAGCCCATCTTTTCACTAGGCAAGTGATTTTTTTTATAAATATTCCTGAACTTTGCATAAATTTCCATTAATTGGTGGGTGTTTTCAACTTGGTTTTTTTAGCGCCATATCTGTTCAAAATCAAAATATGATTGGGAAATCTATTAATTTTAACAAGAGTCAACAGTTTTGATGTTACATACTTGTAGAGAATGATTAAGAGATCATGTAATTCAATAGATTACAATAGATTTATTGTTATAAAAAAGAAATTCAATTACAATATATAATTGAGATGAGTAGTGTAGGTGAAAAGATAAATGAACAGCTTAACGGCTTACGGCAGAGAGAACAAAAGAAGAGGAACTGCTAATCTCTGTGTCTCATATTTATAGCCAGAAATGATGAGCTTTTGACCAAAGCTAAACAACAGTAGAAGCATTGATTGATTGTGTAATGATGTAACGTTGAATATAATTGCAGGGTGCCCCGACAGTTGCCCCTACATCCGGCCATCCTGAAATTCGTCCGCCTCGGACGATGAGAGGCTCTCAATGCTGTCTCGCCACCGCTTCATGAACTCACAGCTTGTTGTTGTTTTACTCGGACCCTCAGCAGATGGTGAACACTTTTTGACTGTGTATCGACTAGCTCGACCCTTAGATATAACTTCGTATGGACCTAAAAAGATAGAGCAGAGTTTTTTACCAGTTAAAAATTGCGTCCGTTTTATGGCAACAAGGTCTCCAATTTCATATTGATGTGGCGGTTTTCGTTTTTTGTTAAAACCGAGTTTATTTTCCATTCGCTCTACATGTCCTAGCCATCTTAGTCGACTGATGCGTACTTTTCTGACCAGGTCGATGTCGCTGTACAGCTCGTAGAGTTCGTTGTTAAATCTCCTCCTCCAGAGCCCGTCAACGCAAACGGGACAAAAGATCACTCGAAGAAACAAGAACAAGTAAAGCTATCTAGAAAAGCATATCCAACATTTATTCCCTTTGCATTTATTGTTATAAATTCAATTACAAATTGTTTTCTTTTGAAAAAGTTCCATGTATTCACAGACAGGAAAAAAAAAGAGCGAGAGAGACCTTACTCTTTGCTCACGATGACAGCAAAATAAACGTCAACTTAGTACTCAGTCAGGAATTTCTTGACTAGATTCGTTGGCTACCCCTCCATAAACGTCAACTGCCAAAACTAACCACACGACCATTCTGGGCCAATAAAAATCGAGATAGATCTAGTCAGACAGCTGTCAGACTTACTAAACTAGATACTTGAACGTGCTCAATTTGGTGCCCATTGCTTACACGACGTTCACATCGCATTTCTGTTTGAAAGTTTTTATAGTTTATGAAATTATTGTAAAATGGAATTGCTGATATAATTTCGTCACAATACCAAATACATTAATAAAATCATCTAGCAAAAATCCATCTCATTATAAAATTAACATAAACGGTCTCTGCACTTAAGATATTTTGTAACTTCAAGCTTTTATTTCGAAGTCATTTTGAAACAAAATAGGTATTTTAACACAGTTTGGGGAAACCATGTTTTTCATGCTGTGGAGAAAAAGATATTTTTGTATTAGAATAATTTTTAAAACATTTAGAATCTGTAAATGGTACGTTAAATGCATACTTCAACAATAACGTATGCAAGTATGCATTTGTTAAATTCGATATTTTTTTCCATTTTCTGGTAAATCCCATAAAACCGCATTTACATCATCACGCACGCGCAATTTTGCAACAAAACCGAAAAGAGAGATCCGTTTATCCGCAGTCAGTACTATTAAAGGCGTAAGAATGAGATCACAAATCAGACATTAGTAGTCGCAGTGGCTTAGTGGTTAGTGTGTTGGACTACTAAGCGAGGGGTCCAGGTTCGAATCGCGCAAAAACCCAAATTCCAACTCAGGGTTTTTTTTCACTGCGCCACCTCTTGCGAACGTCTGACAAACATCCGAGAGTATAACTGTCATGAAAGAGCTTCTCAATCGGCCCGTTTGGAACCGGCATAAAATTGTAGATCCCTTCCATTCGTTCCAAAAATTAAAAACTCACACAAAACGAATGGTTGCGAGAAGCTAGGCCCTGGGTCCCTACAGACCTGTTGCGCCAACTATTATTATTATAAGTAACATCAAAACTGTTGACTCTTATTAAAATTAATAGAATTCCCAATCATATTTTGATTTTGAACAGATATGGTGTAATGGACCGCTTGCGCGGGAACGTTTTTCGTCGTCGTCTCTTCGGCGTTGAGCGGGTGCACACCTAGCTGTACTCTGACTAGCTCGCCGGATGGGGGGGTTCTTGCTCGAGCCAAAAGGTAACGTCCATTCATAATTAATAATGTGTGCACAAAAGGTAAATAAATTTGAAATAAACTACTGGAAATCAATGCGTCAGTTCCGGTTAACCAAGGCATTGACAAAAAAAAATGTTCCTGATACCCACTCCATTGCTTCTCAGCCACGGTGAAGTAAGATGTCGAGTGCTTCACTGGCTATTCCCACCCTACCATGGTCACCTGTCTAAAATTCTTGGCGACCCCTAAGCTAGCTTACCTTCAGCTGTTCCGGTTCACGTCACCAACACAAGATCAATAATAAGCGTTCTTATTTAACGAACATAACTCATCTTTATTCAAGACATAAAAAAAAAGTTTACTTAATTAAAAGTACTTGAGTGACCAGAAGGGTCTTTCTTATTAACTACTTCGTGTTTTACAAAAGAAAACAACACGAACAATGCTATCCGATGATTAAATGCAAGATAACTAATTTGTTTGGACAACGGCGGGTGTCTTCGGTATACATTTATATTTATGAATAGCTATATTGATGTATTTAAATAGCCATGGGTATAAATTCCAAATGGCCTATACAACTTCTACTTAGTTAAAGTAGTGCAACTTCAAAAAAAAATCATATATATATATATATATCCTAGCTAACTTTCCGTATCATGGATTCGTTGCGTTATCGGATTCAAAATAAATTTAAAAAAAAAAAAATGTTTATCCTGAACATGGAATAAATATTCCGTCTAAACTACGTCAGCGCTGTCGTGGTCTTTACACTTATCTTCAGGGGGGAAGAAAACAAAATCTTAAAACTGCTTAGCATAAATATAATTGGTCGCTACGATCCAAACGATTCGTAGGCCATAGTGCGAAAGAAAATAAAATATATATATATATCTAAAGATACTTTAGCTTAATAAACCCACAGTTGGGTAATTAGGACACTTCAACTTCAACCGTAAAAGAAACAAATTAAACGGATCTATTCCGTGTTTATGTATGCTAGATTTCACAAAAAATTCTCAAATTCTTCGAGGAAAATATATATATTTTTTTTTTCTTCAACCTCGGAAAGCAATAAAAAAACGTTTGTAAGCTACGTTACAATTAAAATTTGACAGTGACAATACAAGCACTAATGCTTAATCAAAAAAAAAAAGAAAATCGAAAAGATACAGTCTTACATATGGGCACCCTGCCGACTACGGGGAGGGGGTGGCCGGTAACTGGAACACGATGACGTCATACCAGGAAATGGAATCGCCTCGTTGCGGCACTTCTGCAAGCCGAATGATTCACCAGGATACAATTTTTCAAAAAAGTCTTATAGGCTCAATGGCCATGTCCATAATTTAGTTTTTTTTTATTATTTTTTTTTTTTCACTGTTGTCTTTGGGGCTAGAGACGATAGCTACCCGGGCACTTGACGACATAGCCTAGTTGGGGTTCGAGGGGACTCTGACCCGAGGGACACATATGATACAGGCACTTGACGAGGTGACCTGATCTAACCTCACGGGGTCTTTGGAGCACTTCACGGACAGATTAATGTCTAACGGAGTCAATGCTTTCCGACATCACTTGAGGCACTTTTGTCTAGGGTGTCCTATCCGCCGGGAGTTGTTTGGCGGAAGCACGTGCAACTAATCCGGGGCACTTCGTAGTCCTTTTCACAGACGATGCCGGGATTTCACAGATAGGTTCGGTCGCGTATTCCCACACTTTTCCACAGGGAAATTCGATATAAAATAACCCGAAAACACAGTTCGGCGATAGTTATTTATTACGCCCGAGTGCTCGGCACTGAAATCGCACGCGAAAGAATGTAATTTAAATTCTTTTTTTTTTCGACACGTGAACATAGCGCACAACCGCGTGGAAGAAGGAAAAAATCTCCTTCGCTGCAGCGCAGCAAAAATCCAATGTTCGCTCCACTCGATGACTCCAAACCAACTGCCGCCGTTCAACCGAAAAATTCTTTACTAGCCTCGCATCGACCCACACCACGCCGTTTGTGTGTCGCATTTTCTTTGCAAAACAAGGTACCGTAGAGTCATGTCACCCATAAGAATGCATGTGAATACTCTGTCCCGCTACGAGAAATTGCTGACAAACAACTTCTGTGCGAACGAAAAGGTACAGTCGCGCCCGACAGATATAGTCAGTTTTGCATACACAATTAATATTTCTTTCCCAACAACCTCTCGCAAAACTTGATCATCGTTTGCAACAACGATCCCACACTATCAACATGTACGCACACTCACATGAGCGGCCTATTAAATTTGGGTACCTATACCGAAGCACAGCGGTGGTGATGGGACTACAGCGAAACCGAAAACCAACACCCCACACGAACATCTCGGTGCCCATCACTAATGATACCTTTTGCATTGATGTGTGTCAATGGGTGACGCCCCCTCACGAGAATCTCTCTCGTTGCGGGTGGTTGTTGTTGTTTAGTGTTTGCATCGAATGGTGGATGATTGGCGTGCAGTGTTGCCAGATGGCATTCACCGACATTTGGCAAGAAAAATTAAAAGGGAAAAGAAAATAATAAAAAAAATTCTGTGCGGATTTTTTTCTGTATTAGCATTGCTAGGTGTACATCACAACACAGAACTTTCGTACTGATCCCATCTGTAAGAAAGTTCTGAAGACTAATTGCAGTGACTTTGTGCTATGCGCGGAGGTCCTTTGCATGGTATGTTCCTACCGTTTTGCCCTGCAGGTCTTCAACAATATAATAGCAAGATCCCTTCTTCTGCCGAATTCGGGCCTTCACGAAAGCAGGAGCGAGCTTAGCATTGAAGCGGTGTTGGAAATTGCTTTGGGCGAAATTTCGCCGGAACACTTCCTGACCAACACGGAAACTTACGGGTAGCGTTCTGGTGTTATAACGTTTGGCGTTGGTCTCATACGCCTGCTTCATAATGATTTTTGCTATCGATCTTGTGCTTGCTAACAAATCTTGTCTCTCTATTGCTACATCCGGCGGCTCTAATAATTCGAGGTTCCGGAGTAGTCGATACATAGACCCATGAGTAACCATATGCTGGCCGAACAGCAAATGATAAGGTGATTGCCCGATGGCGGTATGAACAGAATTACGTAAAGCGGTGCTGATGTGACACAAGTTCAGGTCCCAGTCGCTCTGGTCCTTCAACGCAAAGGCTCGAATGGCGGCAATCAGAGAGCGGTTAACACGTTCTGACGCGTTTGATTGCGGGGAATACATCGCCGTATACATGTGTTTAACTCCGTAAGCACTTAAAAAGTTGTTGAACTCAGTGGATTTAAACTGGCTACCATTATCCGAAACTATGACTTCCGGGACACCAAAAACAGGGAAAATGTGAGTTTGCAGATAACCGCACATGGGTTTAGTGATGAAACGCTTCATTGGAAGTAGAAAATGAAATTTAGAGAAGTGATCTAGTATGATGAATATCCCAATGTTTCCCGATTTAGATCGCGGAAAGGGACCAATCAAATCGACATACAATCGTTGAAAGGGTCGCACCGAAACCGGTTGTTCACCCATGGGCGGACGAAGAGACTGGTTTGGATGTTTGGTCATTTTGCATATGTCGCAGGACTGAATCCACTTCCGTACTTGCGTAACCATCCTGGGCCAGAAAAAAGTTCTTTTGATCTTCTCCAGGGTTTTTCCCATTCCACCATGGGCGGATGTAATCGCTTCATGGGCTTGTTTAATAACGTCGTCCGTAAGTGCGGTGGGAACCCAAAGCTTCCAGGCCTGTCGTTCCTGTACTTCGTCTTCGGTCGGGGCTTCCGCTCGTTTATAAACGTACTTATCTACTACTCTTAGGTCTGGCAACTGCTGTTGGTTTTCAGTTATGCGTTTCTTTAATTCACCATATTCATCCGAATCGAATTCCGGTGAGTCGAGGTCAACCGAAAGCTCTAACATTTCTAACGCGGCCATATCGTTTTCGTGTGCCCTCGAAAGAGCGTCTGGCACAACGTTCTCCGAACCCTTGCGATGCTTGATTTCGAAGTTATAAGCCTGCAGTTTCAACGCCCATCTCCCCAGTCTACCACTCAGATCCTGTTGACTCATCAACCACTTCAAGGACGCGTGATCAGTGATCACCGTGAATTGTAGACCTTCAATGAACGGTCGGAATTGTTTGATGCTAAGCACGGCGGCAAGGCATTCCTGCTCGGTTACGCTATAATTTCTTTGAGCCTTGTTTAACTTCTTTGACCAATAGGCCAGCGGGACTTCGTTGTGGTCGGAGTCCAATTGTGCTAAGACGCCTCCAACACCGGTCTGGCTAGCATCACAATTGACGATAAATGGCTTATCAAAATCAGGCATGTGTAAAACGGGAGAGGTGGTTAACAAGGTTTTCAGATTTTCGAGGGCGTGCTGGGCTTCTGGGGTCCACTGTAATTGTTTGGTCTTTTTAAGCAAGTCCGTAAGAGGAGAACATACAGAGGCGAAGTTCGGAACAAACCTTCGGTACCACCCGGCCATTCCGAGGAATCGGCGAAGTTGTTTGACCGACGTTGGTACTGGGTAATCTACGATGGATTTAATTTTTGCCGGATCAGTTGTAATAGTCCCATGGCTAATAACATGCCCGAGATACTTCACTTCCCGGAGGCAGAAGCGGCTTTTCTTTATGTTTATGGTAAGTCCAGCCTTCTTCAGGTGATTACCCACCTCTAATAACAGTTGTACGTGGCTGTCGAAATCTTCCGACATTACCAGAAGATCGTCGAGGTACACGAATACCTTTTCGCGGAGTTCACCCGGGATAACCTTATCCATTAGCCTGCACATGGTCTGAGGAGCATTACAAAGACCGAACGGCATAACAGTGTATTGATACAGTGGCCTGTTCGGTACTGTGAAAGCTGTCTTCTCGCGCGAACTCATCTCCAGCGGAATTTGCCAGAAGGCATCCTTCAAATCTAAACTGGAGATGAATTCAGCGCGAGGCAATCTGCTCAAAATGCCTTGTATGTGAGGCAACGGATAGGCATCCTTTACGGTAACGGCATTGACTTTCCTTGAGTCCAAGCAAAGCCGAACCTTCCCTGGTTTCCTTACGAGGACCACAGGTGAACTCCAGGAACTTTGTGATTCCTCTATGACCCCAAGCGCCAGCATTCGATCGATTTCGTCGAACATGAGTTTCTCGATCGCTGGTGACACTGGGTAATGTCGCTGTTTAATTGATTTGGCTTCCCCGGTGTTTATTACGTGTTCTAATATTGAAGTTTTGCCGAGGCCGCTTTTCTCGAAAGAGGGGAAAAACAGTTTGGCAGCTTCAAGCCGTTGCTTCTGCTCCGGCGACAAATCATGTACGTCTGACGATACAACATTAGAATCATCAATCTGAATTTCCGAAAGAACGTCCTGGCCTAAACCGAATTTACGCCAGAAATCTATACCTAAGTAGAGCTTTTGTGCTAACGAGGGTACGAGGTACAATTGGATGGAATTAGTTTTTCCTCGAAACGAAATCTCTACATTGGCGTACCCTTCTACCATTTGTGCTTTACCATCGGCCGTTGTGATGGTGGACTTAAACCTTTTTTTCGGCAAACTGCTGTTTAGGATCTCAGAGGCCAAAGATGAACCTGCACAGCTGACGCAAGCGCCACTGTCTAATAATCCGTCTACGCGGTTTCCCATCAATTCCACGGAGGCATAGGGACGAACATCATTACTGCGAAAGTTAATTGCAGACAATAGGGATTTGCGGTTTGTTATTATTTCTTTCCAAAATCGTCGCATACGCAAGGTGGACCGTCTAGGTTTGATCTTTGGAACAACTTGTGACTTGAAGATCCTTCTACGGGCATCTTGGTATTCTGCCAAGCGTATGTGGTACGGCTTTAGGGTTCGAGTGTGGTTAGGCAGAGCGCAGGTGTCAACTTTGTTTGTACTCACGAGTGGTTTGTCTCGCGACAGTAAGGTGTATTGTCTAACGGGGCTATGTGTTGGTGGTAATGCTGAGGGTTGGGGATCTAATGGGTTGTCGACTCGTTTCTCGGATGCGATCGGCCGACCCGTCTCGCATCCCTTGGTCGGTTTTCCCGCTGCGTACAAGTCGTGCAGTTGGGTTTATAAACGTTCGTGGCGCCACAGCCATAGCAAAACACGCGTCGAGGTTGGAGACACATATCGAAACGATGTCCCTCCTCTTCACAATTCCAACACCTGAGACTTGTGATAGCACAATTCTCGACAATGTCTCTGCTGTCGACATATTCAGTCGGCGGCGGACAGATGGCATTGCTGGGGGAAATAGCTTCCAATTCCGAAATCGGACGCCGTCCAAAATTTCTATGCTGCCAGGGAGCACGTGACAGGCTTTCCAGGAAACGTTCCCTCCTTTCACATACTTTCCGTAATTCGGGCACGGTGTGAATGTCGAGATGTAATATTTCGTGCCTAACCTCAGGCCTAAGGTTTCGGGTCAGAACCTCTACCAGGTCTGGTTCTGAAATTGGAGATCTCAATCGATCGGTCAGGGTTACGATAGCGTCATAATAATCGTCGAACTTTTCTCTATCACGCTGTTTCCGGCAACGGATAGCATCGCGGATATCATAGTCCGTCCGACTATCCTTGTAATTGGCTCGGAGTTCGTCCACCAAGGTAGTCCAACGGAATCTGGGGTTGGCCTTGTGAAAACGCCAGAACCAGTCTTTAGCCTTGCCTGTGAAAAGTAGGTGAGCATTGCAGCACAAGAGCTCAAAATCACCTCCCAGGCTTTGACTTGTCAGTGCATGTATTTGATAAATAAAATTATTCACAGGTATACCATTCGAGAGACCATCAAAGTGTAAGTGCCAATTGTTAATGATACTGGATGCCTTCACCGACGTGCCAACGTCGAAACGTGTGGTCGTTGGAGCTTCGGTGGGTAACACCGGTGGTCTATCTCCAGATGAGAGCTCTGGAGCCCAAGCGACAAACTCATCTGGAGGAGGAGTCGCGGTGGTAGGTGGTGGGGGTGGTGGTACCTGGTTTTGGATGGCCAAATTACCAAGACAACGGGTAACGTTTAACTCGATGGTGTTAGAGAGATTTTGAGTCATCCGATTAAACATTTCTTGCTGTTGCTGAAGCAAGGATTGATTCACAATGTCTTTAATTTGGTCGTTTAAATCAAGACTATCCCGAGAGTGGGTAGGGAGTAATGGCAGGGAGTTTCTTGCCTCCGAAGTGGGAAATCGCCTTGCGGATTTGTTATGCCTCCGAGGCGGTTTACCAGCTTGCGGGGTAGCGGTTGTAGGTCGATGAGTCCAGGCCGACGATGGGTCGTGTCTGGCTTGAAAGCGGGTATTGTGAGCATGCTGTTTAGGCACTGCCCCTTGACTTGTGGAAGTCGAATTAACATCTGTGATGGAATTAGTGCTGCAAGGTTGTCTGCATTGCGGACAGGTCTCGGATTGTTTCAACCAATCTTGGAGACACGCTTTGTGATGCACATGATCGCAAGACGTGATGGCTTTTTCAATAGTGGTGTTCAAACTTTCTGAACAAATAACGCAGATTGCTGGAGAACGTGCATTAGCAGAATCCTCCACTGCAATAACTAAGTTTTCATTACTGTGGTGTATTGGCATTGTCATACATAATTCTACTGATCTTGTGTGGTTTAATGAACGGAACATAAAATATGTCTTCTCTACTGAAAACTACTTTAACCGATTGTTAACTAACTATTTAAGCAATAATAGGTGAGTGTGGTAACAGGAAAGAAAAGGAAATAAACGCTAAATATGCATGGTCGTCCTAGATAATTCATCGGTCTGGTACTCCATGTATAGAACAAGACGAGTCCAGCAATTCCAGAGAACATCTAGAGACGGTAAGAGTAATCAATGGTTGTCCAGGCGAATCCATCGGTCTGGTACTAGTGGTCATAGGACCGAACAAGTCCAGCAATTCCAGAGGAACGCTCTTCAACAAGAATATATTTCTACTACAGTCAATAGGAACCACATCGGATTGAATCGCCGGCTCAAACACCACGAATTCAATATCTCCTAATGATCGTCCATAACTGGGATTCAAAATCAACTATTGTAATTAAGGTCAAAATGATAGTTTAAAGTTTTGGGGCGATCCAAAAAGGAATCGGTCTGCCCCACGTTGGGCGCCAAATTATGTAATGGACCGCTTGCGCGGGAACGTTTTTCGTCGTCGTCTCTTCGGCGTTGAGCGGGTGCACACCTAGCTGTACTCTGACTAGCTCGCCGGATGGGGGGGTTCTTGCTCGAGCCAAAAGGTAACGTCCATTCATAATTAATAATGTGTGCACAAAAGGTAAATAAATTTGAAATAAACTACTGGAGATCAATGCGTCAGTTCCGGTTAACCAAGGCATTGACAAAAAAAAATGTTCCTGATACCCACTCCATTGCTTCTCAGCCACGGTGAAGTAAGATGTCGAGTGCTTCACTGGCTATTCCCACCCTACCATGGTCACCTGTCTAAAATTCTTGGCGACCCCTAAGCTAGCTTACCTTCAGCTGTTCCGGTTCACGTCACCAACACAAGATCAATAATAAGCGTTCTTATTTAACGAACATAACTCATCTTTATTCAAGACATAAAAAAAAAGTTTACTTAATTAAAAGTACTTGAGTGACCAGAAGGGTCTTTCTTATTAACTACTTCGTGTTTTACAAAAGAAAACAACACGAACAATGCTATCCGATGATTAAATGCAAGATAACTAATTTGTTTGGACAACGGCGGGTGTCTTCGGTATACATTTATATTTATGAATAGCTATATTGATGTATTTAAATAGCCATGGGTATAAATTCCAAATGGCCTATACAACTTCTACTTAGTTAAAGTAGTGCAACTTCAAAAAAAAATCATATATATATATATATATCCTAGCTAACTTTCCGTATCATGGATTCGTTGCGTTATCGGATTCAAAATAAATTTAAAAAAAAAAAATGTTTATCCTGAACATGGAATAAATATTCCGTCTAAACTACGTCAGCGCTGTCGTGGTCTTTACACTTATCTTCAGGGGGGAAGAAAACAAAATCTTAAAACTGCTTAGCATAAATATAATTGGTCGCTACGATCCAAACGATTCGTAGGCCATAGTGCGAAAGAAAATAAAATATATATATATATCTAAAGATACTTTAGCTAAATAAACCCACAGTTGGGTAATTAGGACACTTCAACTTCAACCGTAAAAGAAACAAATTAAACGGATCTATTCCGTGTTTATGTATGCTAGATTTCACAAAAAATTCTCAAATTCTTCGAGGAAAATATATATATTTTTTTTTTCTTCAACCTCGGAAAGCAATAAAAAAACGTTTGTAAGCTACGTTACAATTAAAATTTGACAGTGACAATACAAGCACTAATGCTTAATCAAAAAAAAAAAGAAAATCGAAAAGATACAGTCTTACATATGGGCACCCTGCCGACTACGGGGAGGGGGTGGCCGGTAACTGGAACACGATGACGTCATACCAGGAAATGGAATCGCCTCGTTGCGGCACTTCTGCAAGCCGAATGATTCACCAGGATACAATTTTTCAAAAAAGTCTTATAGGCTCAATGGCCATGTCCATAATTTAGTTTTTTTTTATTATTTTTTTTTTTCACTGTTGTCTTTGGGGCTAGAGACGATAGCTACCCGGGCACTTGACGACATAGCCTAGTTGGGGTTCGAGGGGACTCTGACCCGAGGGACACATATGATACAGGCACTTGACGAGGTGACCTGATCTAACCTCACGGGGTCTTTGGAGCACTTCACGGACAGATTAATGTCTAACGGAGTCAATGCTTTCCGACATCACTTGAGGCACTTTTGTCTAGGGTGTCCTATCCGCCGGGAGTTGTTTGGCGGAAGCACGTGCAACTAATCCGGGGCACTTCGTAGTCCTTTTCACAGACGATGCCGGGATTTCACAGATAGGTTCGGTCGCGTATTCCCACACTTTTCCACAGGGAAATTCGATATAAAATAACCCGAAAACACAGTTCGGCGATAGTTATTTATTACGCCCGAGTGCTCGGCACTGAAATCGCACGCGAAAGAATGTAATTTAAATTCTTTTTTTTTTCGACACGTGAACATAGCGCACAACCGCGTGGAAGAAGGAAAAAATCTCCTTCGCTGCAGCGCAGCAAAAATCCAATGTTCGCTCCACTCGATGACTCCAAACCAACTGCCGCCGTTCAACCGAAAAATTCTTTACTAGCCTCGCATCGACCCACACCACGCCGTTTGTGTGTCGCACTTTCTTTGCAAAACAAGGTACCGTAGAGTCATGTCACCCATAAGAATGCATGTGAATACTCTGTCCCGCTACGAGAAATTGCTGACAAACAACTTCTGTGCGAACGAAAAGGTACAGTCGCGCCCGACAGATATAGTCAGTTTTGCATACACAATTAATATTTCTTTCCCAACAACCTCTCGCAAAACTTGATCATCGTTTGCAACAACGATCCCACACTATCAACATGTACGCACACTCACATGAGCGGCCTATTAAATTTGGGTACCTATACCGAAGCACAGCGGTGGTGATGGGACTACAGCGAAACCGAAAACCAACACCCCACACGAACATCTCGGTGCCCATCACTAATGATACCTTTTGCATTGATGTGTGTCAATGGGTGACGCCCCCTCACGAGAATCTCTCTCGTTGCGGGTGGTTGTTGTTGTTTAGTGTTTGCATCGAATGGTGGATGATTGGCGTGCAGTGTTGCCAGATGGCATTCACCGACATTTGGCAAGAAAAATTAAAAGGGAAAAGAAAATAATAAAAAAAATTCTGTGCGGATTTTTTTCTGTATTAGCATTGCTAGGTGTACATCACAATGGCGCTAAAAAAAAACAAGTTGAAAACACCCACCAAATAATGGAAATTTATGCAAAGTTCAGGAATATTTATTAAAAAAATCACTTGCCTAGTGAAAACATGGGCTTAACTCACATGGTATTAACCTATTTTTTGAACAAACTCCCAAATGTAATTGCATGAATTCTGCTGTCAAAAATATTTTTCATGTAAAGAAAACTAAAAAAATGTGAATGGATGAATACTTTTTGGTGCCTAAAATGGATAGTAAAGCTATCTAGAAAAGCATATTCAACATTTATTCCCTTTGCATTTATTGTTATAAATTCAATTACACGCCAGCACGTGAAAAACGGGACTCAGTTAAAGATATAAGTTCTGAGGAAGAAATTAAAACACTCCGAATCAAGGAAATAGATCTACTCTATCATGCTCTTAAGAAAGAGATGGAACTGTTGAAGGAAGAAAATAATGTTCTAAGGGACACCCATTCTCAGAAAGAACGCGAATGTACTCCACCACGCTTGCCTAGTCAGGAATACCACACTGACGAAGAAGAGCTAGCACGCGAAACGAATCGGGTCCCTGAGAAAAGACCTAATAAGAAAAGGAGAGCCGGTTCTTAGCCTGAAGTCGAGCCTCTAAGACAGTGGTTCTTAACCTTTTAGTGATGAGGGACCATTTGACAAAGTTTCTGTCTTCCCATGGACCACCAACTGTTTACAGGTAATAAACAGTAAATGTAAAAGTAAATGAATAAAAGGTTGCTACATCCATAAATAAAACACGCATGCAATTGTTCAAAGGCAACAGGATTTTATTTTTTAAAAATTTTTTACATTAGGTTCCCAACAGCTGTTCAAAAAGCTGGTTTTAACGCTGGAATGTTGGCAGCCTGTGATATTTTTCTTACTTCTTGACATCACAAATCACTAGAAACAAGAGCAACCGCGTGGTTGTTCGTCAAGTAAAACAATATATTTGCGGTAAATTTTAAACGATTTTTTTTTTAATTTTGAAGAAATTGCATGGAAAGATTTCTGTTTGTAAACTGTATTACTTTGACAATAGATAACACCTGTAAAATGTGAGCCATTTTGATAATGACTTATGATCAGCACATAATATATTTTATGTGGAAAATATTTATTTTGTTTTACCAAGACCGCAACAAAACTTTTAACGCTGTTTTTTTAGTCTTTGTCGATCACAAAAAGAAGCCTTAAATGTAAGGTAGAGGTGAGGTTAAAACATTTTATTGTGATAAATACGACTTTAAGACGTATGTAGAGTATTATGGTGAGAATTGAATGAGTATTATATTATGAAGTATCTACCTTTTTCTCAGCCAAAGAAAAACACTTTTTTATTAAAAGGATAATCATCCTTTATCATATTTTTGGGTTAAAAAACAGCGGAGAATATAAAATCTGAGGTAGTAGATCTGTCATGACACAACAAATTTATATCAAAGATAAATACCTACATCAATATAATAAACAGGTATTAATAAGGCAATTTGTTTCAAACAATGTTGCAGCTAAAATAAAAAGGAAGTTATTGCATATTTTATTAGTATCCCTAATATTTAATTGTTTGGTTGTTATGTATTTCCGCCAATCACAACCAACGCTTAGTATGTACTGTGAATATAGAAACTCTGCGAACAGATCCATTTTATACAATTGTGGCAACGTAAAATGTTATATTATTTTAATCAGACTTTTGTGACTGCACACTTTACTTACTTCTGGATCTTTGCTTACTTAAAGTCAAACGCATGTTGGCACTGGCATCCAACCAATTTCGGTGCCTCTCTCTCTCCCTCTTATAGATATGTCGATGAAAACAAAGTTAAGTAACGTATAGCAAAAAACAAATGTATTCCATTGAGGTGAAACTATGTGGAATTATTACTCGATAACAGCTGGGCCGATTTTCTTCATTCATCTTTTGTTTTCATTGCGGAAAATCGATTTATTCGCATTTTCCCATTTTAATACAACTACTGAGCACGAACAAAGCCAGTTTATTTAATATTTTTCGGATGGCTTCGCGGACCACTTCGGGTGCTTCCAGGGACCACCAATGGTCCGCGGACCACAGGTTAAGAACCACTGCTCTAAGAGAACAAACGCGTGAAGTACCGAAAGAAAAACAACTCCGAGGGCAAATTCGTCCACCGCCTCCAATAAGCGTCGTTGGGGTAACGGAGTATAATAAGTTACACAGCCTCCTTAAAGGAACGATAACATCGGAATTTAAGGTAACATCTTTGAGGAATAATGCGTGGAAAATTAACGTCGTTAACCACGAAGACTACCGGGCAGTGTCCCAAAAGCTAAACACCGAGAAGATCCAGTGGTATACTTTTGAAATAAAGTCAGAAAGGCCACATCGTGTTGTAGCGAGGGGATTCCACCCCTCATGCACCAAAGAAGAGGTTATAAACGACCTCCGTTCCAAAGGGTTTAAAATTCTTGATGCCGTAAATATCATCAAAAAAGAGAAGCAAAAAACGGAAGAAGATAAGGACATCCTGGTAAGGCGTGGACTTCCGGTCTTTATGCTTACCTTCGATAGGTCTGATAATATCGAAGATATCTACCGAATTAAAACTATAGTTAATATTGTGGTAAAAATCGAGCCCATGCGCTTTGCGAAATTTGAAAACAATTCCACAGTGCAAACGTTGCCAGGAATTCAATCATACGCAAATGTATTGCAAAAAAGAGCCGCGATGTGTAAAATGCGCCGGAAGTCATTTCTCCCAAGACTGTGGAGCAAATAAACAATCCTCCGCTACCTGTGCTAATTGTAAGGGAAAGCACCCGGCAAATTATAGAGGTTGTGAAGTAGCAAAGGAGTTTAAAAAACGGAGAGATGTGCTCCTCAAAACGCAAAATAGAAAAACAAAGCCGCTGTTGTCAAAAGAAATGCTACTGAAAAGTTACCATCAAGAAAGCCATCGAATAGTGTCCACGCTTGTCACCCATCGCCCCATCGGGGAACGCCAGAGGTGGATCATCATTGCTTATTAAAGACTGCATTGAACACTACCTGTGCTAATTGTAAGGGAAAGCACCCGGCAAATTATAGAGGTTGTGAAGTAGCAAAGGAGTTGCAAAAACGGAGAGATGTGCTCCTCAAAACGCAAAATAGAAAAACAAAGCCGCTGTTGTCAAAAGAAATGCTACTGAAAAGTTACCATCATGAAAGTTATCGAATAGTGTCCCTCGGACAGCCAGAGTACAGACCTACGCTCAGGTCGCGGCATTCGAAGGAGCATAAAACGTTGAAACTTCGCCGGACCCTGTTTCTCATGTTTTCTCAGTTATTCTCAAGAAAATTGAAGAACAATGCAAAATAAACAAAATTATTATCGATCGCTTGGTTAAGCTCGAAAATAATTCACGGAAAACGCGTGCTTCAAAAATAACATGAACGAAAAACCAATGTTAAAAATATGCACTTGGAATGCAAACGGGCTTTTACAAAAACTCGGCTAATTGGAAATATTCATACGCGAGAAAGATATTGACATTTGCTTGATTTCTGAAACTCACGTGAAAAAGGGATCAAATTTAAAAATAAAAGGATATAATGATTTCCACACTTGTCACCCATTGGGGAACGCCAGAGGTGGATCATCATTGCCTATTAAAGACTGCATTGAACAATACCTGTGCTAATTGTAAGGGAAAGCACCCGGCAAATTATAGAGGTTGTGAAGTAGCAAAGGAGTTGCAAAAACGGAGAGATGTGCTCCTCAAAACGCAAAATAGAAAAACAAAGCCGCTGTTGTCAAAAGAAATGCTACTGAAAAGTTACCATCATGAAAGCTATCGATTAGTGTCCCTCGGACAGCCAGAGTACAGACCTACGCTCAGGTCGCGGCATTCGAAGGAGCAAAAAACGTTGAAACTTCGCCGGACCCTGTTTCTCATGTTTTCTCAGTTATTCTCAAGAAAATTGAAGAACAATGCAAAATAAACAAAATTATTATCGATCGCTGGGTGGCAGGGGTAGACTTTTCTGCGCCCCGTAGTTTCTCGCAGTTCTTAAGAGATAATTGACCGGAGTAAACGGTTTTCAATAGCCAGTAAATATACGCAGGTAGCTATTGAAGCACAATATTATTTTTCGACCTTGATATTGCATAAAGTACCAAAAACCCCCTTTTTTGGGTGTTTTTTCTGCGCCCCGGTGGGGCAACCCCTAGATCAAACATTTTTATTTTTTTTATGATTTACTTTTGTTACCAATGAACTGCTCGAGGTAGCTATTGAAGCACAATTTTGATTTTTTGTGCTTACCATCTTAAAACTGCTGGTTAATATTACTGAAAGCAAACAATCTTTGTGGAGGAACAAGGAACTATTTTTTTAATCTGTAAAAAGGAGAATGGGCTTTGCATATTTGTATGCCTGCTCAATGAATAAAAGTTTGATGTTTAGTTCATAAAATAGTTAAATTCGAATTTTGAAAAGTTTACTATTTTACTTCATTCTGAATTTTATTTCAGAGTTTACGCACACTTATGCAATATAGTTCACAAAATATCCGACATGGCGTTTGGCGTTATTCGATTTTTCTCTAAATTTACTCTCTATTGAGAATATATAGTTTGCAGATTTTCGCTCACTAGAGCTGCTTGAACAAAAAATTACGAAAATTTGTTTATTTCGTTTTGTTTGGGTTTCTGATAGATACGTACTATTATTCTTGCTGTTTGATAAAGTGAAGAAAGCAACAATGAGATAAATTTTGATAATCCGAGAAAAATTTATGTGAGAGTGGGATGGGACTGGGTCCTGGGTGATGACTTTGTTGTTGTTGATGTGTTTGAATTTTTTGCTTTGTTTGTAGGAGTTTCAAATATTATTGTTTTATACATATTTCCTTGGAAAAGGCAGACGTTCAATATTTGTGTTTTTATTGAGATATTCTGAAATAATTTGCTTACTATTTTCTACTGTTACGAGTTCAGATAATTGAAAAAAATAGCAAGATGCCGAAAGTGTTAAAAATAAAAACATTCATGTGGCTTTAAAATATTAATTACTTTGGCAGTCACCGACTATCCTCTGAAGCGCACCCTTCATCCTCTAAGCATTGCAAACGTTACTTGCAAGAAAAGGAAATTCTTAAAATTAAAACCATCAAAAAATGCAGCCTATACGAAACTAAACAAATATATAGAGATCAAAACCCGAACCCAATCTTGTCAACAACATACTCCCAAATTGCAAAAAATGCAGCACATCAGGAATGCCTCTCAGACACAAACATCCCAATTATAAACGGTACTCCCAACGACACGTACAATACAAACTTGACCGTCCCCCCACTCAACCCAACCACACCATTGATCACGCAAAAAAATCTCCAAAATCACACCGTAAGAAATGCAATGGTAGGAAACAAAAACACGCTCACACACAATGAACAAAACCGTGAAACATCAATAACACCCAAAACAATTATCAACTCCCAATCAACCTCAAACAACTCATACTTCTCCAACACTCAAACAAAACCAAACGACTCAATCTCACCCACAGACACAAATAAACAACGTCCACACACCTCCAAAATCCCAAACACCAACCACAAACCAACACCACCAACCACAAATTCTCAATCAATCTCTCCTATCTCCAAAGTCACTCAAACTCTCATCGAAAAAGAAGAATATTTCCTAATGTCAAAAGACACTGATGATGATGATACATCCTAAAAATAACTCTCTCACAAATACAAACTCTGCACCTCAGGAATTGAACCACTCAGACTCATCACAGAGCCTGGGTCGCTCAACATCTGAGCTGCAGAGTCAACAACTTAATCACCGAAACATAACAAACCCAAAACCCCCGCTACCCAACCATAACAGTAACAAAACAAACAGCACAATCCTAAAACAAAATCAATGCAAAGCAACCCACACTTCTTTTGCTTCAGGTAAAACAAGATTGTGGAACCAATGCAATCCTGACGCAAATCTCAATATTCTGCAATGGAATATGAACGGATTTTCGAATAACCGTGACGAACTTAGTATCATAATCAAGCAACACAACCCAAACATTATATCCTTGCAAGAAACACACTGTCCCATTAATTTCACCCCAATGTACCCAAGAGCCTTCGAAGGCTATTTCCACAACTTACCATGCAATAATACACACAAGCAAGGTATAGCGCTGCTAGTTACGAAAAGCACTCCTCATATAAAAATAGCCCTTCAATCTAACCTAGTGTTAGCTGTTGAACTACAACTCAAAACAAAGTTCACATATATAAATTTATATCTTCCCCCAAACAATACAGTTAATAAAAACGACCTGATCAATATCATTAACCAAGTCAACCCTCCTATTATAATTGGTGGCGACATCAATGCTTGGAATATACTATGGGGCTCCCCAAGCACCAACAAAAAGGGTTCCATATTTGAAAACTTCCTTTCGAACGCCAATCTTGTCATATTAAACAACGGATCGCCCACCCACCTATCAACGCATAACTCACTCACTCATATTGACATAACATGTTGCTCCCCTGAACTGTTACCAAAAATCAATTGGATAACTTTGGATGATCTACATAATAGCGATCACTTCCCTATACTCACAACAGTAAATATTGATCGTAGTCCCAAATCAAAAATACTCAACCCTAAATTCAAAACAGACCTCGCTAATTGGAGACTGTTTAAGGATAAAACTGATGAATACCTGGCCGACAAAACTATATCGTCATCCAATAATAAGGAAGCAGCCTTGCTTCAAAAAGCTATTAGAGCTGCTGCAAATCTGTCCATTCCCCAGACTGTCCCAATAAAACGCAAGGTAGTAGTGCCTTGGTGGAACTCGGAACTATCATCACTAAGAAAAGAAAAAATGACAGCTCTAAAAAAAATTCCAAAAGTATCCTACCACACATAACCTAATAAACTATAAAAAATCAAACGCGAAATTCCGAAGATTGCTTAAAGACTGCAAAGCAAATAGTTTCTATGAACTTACCTCAAACATATGCCCCAATTCCCCTCCCGCTAGAATATGGCATAACATTCGCCGCCTGACTGGTGACTACTCCACACTTACCATCAATAGCATGAAATCCACTAATGGTATCATTATAGATCCATCAGAAATATGCGATTTCATAGCACAAACTTGGTCGACAATTTCGGAAAATACTAACTTCTCAAATAAATTCATTGACGAAAAAACAAAAATACTAATCAGCACCCCTCAAACCAACCAACCCAACCGCTCGACGCATCGAACAACCAATATCTCTACTTGAATTTGAATGTTCACTAAATTCAGTAAAGGGCAAGACACCAAGTAGAGACAGAATATCTTACCCGATGCTAAAAAAACTCTCCCTAGAAACAAAGAAACGAATTATCTACCTGTACAATAACATTCTTGATACCGCGATCATTCCTCAAACCTGGAAAACAGCCACAATACTTCCTATCCCAAAACCCAACAAAGACAAGACTTCAATCGAAGGATATCGCCCAATATCCCAGATTCCATGTTTGTCAAAAATCTTGGAAAAGATCATCGCTAAACGCCTACTATGGTACGCTGAAACAAACAAGCTTATTAGCCCTAATCAAGTAGCATCATTGTATATAAATCTATATTTTTTTATATACAATGGTAGCATTCAAAACCAACAGAGGATGCGCCGATGCCCTTCTGCACATTGATTTTTTTACCTCGAAAGCACTATCAGCTAAAAACCATGTCTCGATCCTTACCCTTGACTTCGAAAAAGCTTTCGATAGGATAGGTCTCCATGTAGTCCTCAGTAAATTATTAAAATGGGGTGTTGGAAAAAAAATATATAACTACGTAAGATCATACCTCACAAATAGAAAATACTGCATCAAATTGAAGAACGTTTACTCTCGAAATTACCCATTACACAATGGAATACCTCAAGGCTCACCGCTCTCGGTAGTACTATTTATAATCGCTTTTGATTACTTAAACACTAGATTATCAAAGCACAAACTGCTTGACCACTGCATGTATGCTGATGATATCTATATATTATCTAAAACGAAAGATATAAATAGAAGCAAACTTGCGTTTGAACTCGTCATCGAAGACATATTAAAATGGTCAAAAAAATCAGGTGCCAAATTATCGATCCAAAAATGCAAACTGCTTCATATCTGTCGAAAACAAAATTGCCCACCACTTAACATCAATGTAAATAACATACTAATAGAAAATGTCAGTAATTTAAGAATTCTAGGATTAGTCTTTAATAATAAGTACTCATGGAAACAACACTGCCTAGATCTTAAGAAATCCCTAGCTGCAAGAACTAATATTGTACGATATTTAGCCAGTAAAAAAAGTAATATCCATGTAAACATACTTACCACCATCACCAAAATGTTAGTTTTAAGCAAAATCGACTATGGTTTGGTTTTGGCAACACTGGTTTTGACAGCTGACGTGTGTTTAGTACCTTGTGTCACTGTCAAACAGCTTCAGTTTGGTTTGCAATTTAACCATGGATCGTCTTACAAATGAACAACGCTTGCAAATTATTGAATTTTACTATCAAAATTCATGCTCGGTTCGAAATGTTCATTTTCGCTTTTTTATCGAAAAATTGTGTTCAGCGATGAGGCTCATTTTTGGTTGAATGGGTACGTAAATAAGGAAAATTGCCGCATTTGGAGTGAAGATCAGCCAGAAGCATTGCAACAGCTACCAATGCATCCCGAAAAAGCCACTGTTTAGTGCGGTTTATGGGCCGGCGGCATTATTGGGCCATATTTCTTCAAAGATGATGCGAATCGCAGCGTTACTGTCAATGGTGAACGCTACCGAGCGATGATAACAAACTTTTTTTTGCCCGAAATGGAAGTTCTTGACTTGCATGATATGTGGTTTCAACAAGACGGTGCCACATGCCACACAGCACGCGAAACAATGGCGCAACTGCGAGGCGAGTTTGGTGAACAGTTAATTTCACGTTTCGGGCCGGTCAATTGGCCGCCTAGATCGTGCGATTTGACACCATTAGATTATTTTTTGTGGGGGTATGTCAAGGCTAATGTGTATAGGGACAAGCCCGCTTCGATTGACGCACTGGAAGCCAACATCCATGCATTCATTCGTGAGATACCGGCCGATATGTGTGAAAGAGTATGCCAAAATTGGACTCAGCGGATGGGCTACCTGAGACGCAGCCGCGGTCAACATTTGCATGAAATTATCTGTAAACATTAAATTGCAAGGTTCAAACTATCGATTCAAATAAATATTTCATTCATTTTTTCGAATTTTTTGTGTTTTTTTTTTTAAAGTTCTAAACCTCTTAAAAAATCACCCGTTATATATGGGCACTGCCCAAAGTCAACATTAAAAATTTTAAAACCAATATACCACCAAGCAGATAGACGAAGTATTGACGCTTTTCCCACAACTCCCATTAAAAACATCCTAGCAGAAGCCGGACTACCGACCATTGAGGAACGAACCGACGTCACAACATTAAAACTATCGGTGAAACTTGTTTTCTCCAAAAACTCAATAATCGACCAATACGTAAAGAGAGTTATAAATCAGAAAACTAGAAAATGGATACCATCTGCCATCGCTACTTCCCTCGAAAAAGCAACTCAGCTAAATCTTCCAGCCAAACAAAAAAATACTTCTTCGCCACGCTACCCCCCATGGTTAATCAACTCGGATTCCCTTATCCTGACTCTAGCCAACTATAAAAAAACGAACACCAGCAATACAGTTTACCATCAACTCTTCACCAGCATCGTATCAAAATTGAAATCAGACGGATGGAATCTAATTTTCACTGATGGCTCAAAAACAATAAATAACACTACATTTGCTGTAAATACCGAAAATGGATCCATTGTTTGCATTGGTAACCTACCTGATTTCGCCTCAATATTCACAGCAGAAGCTTTCGCCATCTTTCAGGCTACAAAAACAGGAATGAATCAACGAGGTAAATACATCATATGCTCCGACAGCATATCCGTCCTTAACGCAATAAAAAACCCCAAAAACAACACGAAACTCATATAAAAAATCAGATATCATCTTATAAAATCGCCAAATAACATCAAGCTGATGTGGACTCCTGGACATGTCGGGATCCTAGGAAACGAAAATGCGGATACCGCAGCGAGTTCCGCCAAAAACGCTCCAATATACAGCTTCAACGTCTACACCAGGCTTGACTTGATAAAATTGATTCAAGTTACCACAAAAACACGTATAAAATACGACTGGAACCTATACCACCACCACTATAAAAAAGTAAACCCAGAGAAAATCAACCCAGTATACCCCACTGCCATCCCTAAACAAAAACTTTCCAACTTTATACGACTAAGACTCGGACATACAGCTGCTTCTCATCAGTACCTTCTCACCAAAAGCAACCCACCAATTTGTTCCACCTGCAACACCACCCTGGACATAAAACACATTTTAGAAAATTGCTCTGTTTCTAAAGCTATATTCAATAACCTCTTTGAAAATAACTCTATATACGAAATACTAAAAAATCCCACTACTTCTAATATCCAAAAAATAACCAATTTCATAACAAAAGCAAATATTTCAATCTAATATAAGTATACCATAGAGCCAATAGTCTCTGCAGCTAGGCTCGTTAATTTTTAATATTACCATGTAATTTTAATTACCTGTTAATAAATTATAATAATAATAATAATAATTATTTTCGCTTTATAAATTCAAAATAAAATAATAAAAATAGGTAATGTAATTAAAACATTCCTGTATAGTGCATTGTCAACACTAATACAAAGTGAAAATGGTATTATTGTTGAACGGTGTGGACTTTTTATTGCCCTTCATCAGCTAGAGTCTAGAGACTTAATAATTATGGAAGGTGTAGAAAAAGAAATTAATTGTTTGAAAATAAATTATGAACATCTATTTGGAGCTAAAAGACTCAAAAACTTTTTTTTTTAATTTAAGAGCAAGTTCATATTACCAAGAGATAATTTAGCTTTCCAGTGTTTGGGCCCTATGATTTTGTGTACTTCTTTACTAGAATTAAAAGAAGATGCATTCTGAGAAATGTAAATTCAAAATCCGAGAAAATCTAAGGCATATACAAGTATCAAACACCTAACAAAAAACAAAGTCCATAAGTAAATTTCTGCTTAGATTAAATGCCCTGTTTGATTGTTCTTGTTTTTTTAATCTCCTTTTACATTGTGCTGGTAGAGATGCTCAGTATGACTTTCAGATGTAAAAAAATCACCTTATTCCTGTAAGCTGTCTGGTTAAAAAGCATATAAGCTTAAAAGTAGTACTGACACTTCCCATCCTGTTTCTTTCCGCTCGACACTAGACTCCTAAAGAAAAACTGGTATAATGTAAAATTCGGTAAGAATGATATGGAACTGACTACCTAATACGTATACATTATATTATTCTAGAATATTTTGGTGAATTGAAGTTTTTAAATACGAGTACCTAGGAATAAAATGACTAACAGAAGCTCTGCTTTTCTAATTGGCAGATAATAAAAGTGCTTAACTTGCTAAGCATTAACGTGACTTAAATTAGACTGCAAGTTCACAGGTTGATATAATAAAACACGTAATAACATATCGAACATATCGTTTTTAGTTCCCAAAAATGTGTAGATTACCCACATATCATTAAATTAATGTAGTGTAATTATGTATCCCCTTAGTAGTACAGAATACTAACAGCCATATACTTCGATTGTCTCACAAAGGCCGAAACGTACAGTTACAAATTGATACAACTTTCAGCTTGCTAAAATTTAAGAAAAGTTCTAATAATATTAGCGGTAAGAAAGATTGTGCAACCCCTTGGTATAGAATTCCGTGAAAGGACAATTATAAATACATAAATGAATAGTGTATTATTCTGGGCTAGGTTCGGTGGGCGTTTCGCATAGATTCTAAGTTTAACTATACAAGAAACCCATACCAGACCCGCAAACAAAGCAAAAGCTACAAACAAGTCAAAACCAATTTTATATAAAAATATAAATTATTGAATCTTGGATACATATTGTTACATTCAGGCTGGGATTCGTAAAGATAAAACACTATTCCGTTTAACTTTTCTAATAAAATTCACTTTTATTTCACTTTTATCGAATATTCTAATACTAGCGGATCCCGGCGTGCTTCGCTACGCATGAATATTAACATTGAATCAAATTCATTGTTTTTTTTTTTTATTTTCTTTTGGAAATAATGAAAAAAAAAGTAAATCAATTCAATACAATAGTGAACACAATATTTTTTATTTGATTTCTCTTCTTGTATTTAAAGCAATTGCACAGCGCTGATTCAATTCGCTGTTCTCATTACCAATGAAATATATTTGCAAAAACTTATGGTCAGCATCTGGGAATGGCAACAATGACCCAGCTCTATGGTATATCTGTCCTTGAATTTGTAATGTTTCTGAAATAGATTTAGGTGACGAATCTAAATTTTTGAAGACATCAAATACAGAGACAGCACATAAATCAAATTTTATATCATTTATGCCAAGCGAAGTGATTACCTTAAACGTCGGCATAAATCCATCTCTTATAATATTTGTAGCTCCAAAAGAGGTAATTTGGAAGCATGAATTGTAGTTTTGAATATTTATTAAGAAATGCTTTGACGCTGGTGAATTGCCATAAATTTATGAGAGCAAAGGATCTGGTGGAGGTTGTAATATACGCAATTTAACTAACTTATGCAAGGTTCCTGAAAATACTTGAAAAATAATTTTTGTTTTTATCCGAGGTTAGGTGAAAATCTTCAAAAGACACTATGAGAATAGCAAGCGCGTTCTCATAGTAGTGTCAGATTTTTACTGACTAAAAACACCACCCTTCTAAAGATTGTCAGATACTGCAACAAAGATATAACTTATCAAGCAATTTTTCTATCATTAAATAACAACTTTTGACAGGTTACTTTCCAGTGAAAGATCCTGCGTCGAACGGTTTCGTTCCTTGTAGTCGGCGCAATAAAGTGCTCTCGTCCAAGATTTGTCGGACTGTATTGTTGATATGTCCGATTAGTCGGTTTCTGTGCTTTCTCGCGAAGCTTCTAGTTTCAGCTTTTAGCCAAGTTTAGAAAAATTGCCAAGTCATTAGTTTTCTTATAAGTGAAATTCACGTGAACAGATTTAGTTTCGTTGAGGGCGATCCGCCAGTTCCTTGTCCATTCATTTACCTTATTCACTGCGGCTTGCAGTTTTGTAGTCGCTTCTTCGATTGTATTACCTACTGCTAGGATAGCTGTGTCGTCGGCGAACGTAGCAAGGGTAGTGTCATCTTCCCTTGGAATATCGCGAGTATATAACAAATAGAGAAGAGGACCAAGGACGCTTCCTTGCGGTACCCCGCCCGAAATTTCTTTTAGCTCCGAGTATTCGTTTCCATTTCTAACACTGAAGAGTCTATTCCCGAGATATGATTCTAGAATTCAATTGTAACATAGTAACATAGTAAACATAAACAAACTTATTAGGTAATTAAAAAAAAATATCAAAATTTATGACAACAACAATTTGCTTTGAAAAAAATTCAAATCTTTGACAACAACAATTGCCTTTAATATTATAAATATTTTTTTTGTTTGTATTTGAAACTACTCGATTTCTATCCAGTTTGTATTTTTTTCAAAGTGCATTTCCCCATGAAAAACGAAATGTGTGCCTACAACGCCACCTGTTAAGAATTTTCCGACTTTTCTTTTTTCATAAACCATCCCCGACTGAAGACGAATAAAACACAACCAAAATCACTGAAATCGGTTGAGCCGTTCGTGAGTTATAAAGTCACAACGCCTTTGCAACAATTTTATATATATAGAGATTTCACTTATTAAGTACCAGAACACTATTACTTAAACAATTCTTCAACGTTTCAAACCAATCACTTTATTTACTCTATTACTTTTCACTTATTTATCTTCACAAACTATTACTATCGCGAACTTTAACCAATCACTGTTATAAATCAACTGTCTCGCCCTCTTCTAAAAGCTGTCCTTTTATACCCGCTCCGCCATCTGACGAGAACTTTCTAGCTAATTCTAAGTGGTTCTAGAACAAGGTTCAGTGGTGAAATACATTTACTTGACAGGTTCCAGTCTCCAATTGGAAGTGACACTTGGGTGGAACTTGTTTGGTGACTAAGGGGTTGTTTTCACTTCACCATTTTAGGTTACACGATACATTCCACACCACAATGTCCCCCTCTTAAACTTGTTCGTCCCGAACAAACTCGTTAACATTTTCACCATTATAACGATGAAGACGATCCACATGAACGACTTTCAGCTTGCCTCTTCCTCGTTGGATGCGATAGACAACGTCGTTGATGCGCTTTACGATTGTATAGGGCCCTTCCCAGTCTGGTTGCAACTTAGGCGATAACCCTTTCCTTCGATGAGGGTTATATAGCCAATACCAGATCTCCTTCCTGGAATCCTTTAGTTGTCGTTTTGGTATCGTACCTCGTTTTCATGCGGTCACTGGCTATCTTAATCTTATCCCTAGTGTCTCGATGCACGTCCCTGATGATATCCCTGAGGTCTGTAACGTAGTCCTCCTCATTCTTGGGCTCTTCGCATGGATATCCAAACATCAACTCGCTAGGTAGGCGGACTGTTCGACCAAATAAGATTTCAGATGGAGTATGTCCTGTGGTGTTATGCACTGCACCTCGATAAGCCAATAAAAACATGGGAATCTGCTTATCCCAGTCTCTCTGGTCTTCGCCAATGACCTTAGAGAGGTGTTCATTCAGTGTCCTGTTGAAGCGCTCCACCATCCCATCTGATTGTGGATGAAGCGGGGTTGTCCTTGTCTTGTGAATCCCGAGTAACTGGCACACTCCTTGGAAAATCTTCGACTCGAAGTTCCGTCCTTGGTCTGAATGCAGTTCCATTGGTACACCGAATCTGCTTACCCAGTTATTGACGATTTGCTCCACCACGGTTTTAGCTTCTTGATTTGGGATAGCAAATGCTTCAGGCCACTTACTGAAATAGTCCATAACAACGAGGATGTAACGATTTCCATTGTTTGTTTCAGGAAACGGTCCCGCAATATCAACTGCTATCCTTTCGAAAGGGGCTCCAACATTGTATTGATGCATTTTGCCACGGACTTTCAGTCTCGGACCTTTGCTGGCCGCACATGTAACGCATTTCCTGCACCAAGTTTCAACGTCCTCCCTTGAATGAATCCAGTAAAAGCGTTCCCGCACTTTTTCGAGCGTTTTATTGATTCCCAAGTGGCCTCCAGACACTCCATCATGCAATTCCCTGAGCACTTCCATAACCTTTGACCTGGGTACAACAAGCTGCATTACGAACGACTTTCCATCCGGGCATTCCCATCTTCTTTTTAGAATGCCGTCTTGTACGTGAAGGGAGTCCCACTGCGCCCAGTATGCCTTCAGCTCGGGGCTCCTATTGGATATCTCCTGCCAGTCTGGTTTTCCCTCATGCTCCTTCCAGACGATAATCGGTTCGATATCCGGATCTTCCCTTTGAGCCTCCCGTATTTCCCGCGCACTCCAGCCACCAATGGGCATAGCTCTCACCCTTTGAACGGACGCGACATCTTTTTCCTCGTGTCGTAAGCAATGTTTGCAATTTGCTTTGCACGGTCGACGGGAGAGAGCGTCTGCATTAGAGTGAAGACTTCCCTTTCGATGTTGTATTTCGTAGTCGTACATCTGCAGCCGTTCGATCCACCTTGCGACTTGGCCTTCAGGATTCTTAAAGTGCAGCAGCCACTTTAAAGATGCATGGTCTGTGCGGAGGATGAATTTCCGCCCATAAAGGTACTTATGGAAATGTTTTGTCGCCAATACCAAAGCAAGGAGTTCGCGTCTGGTAACACAGTAGTTCCTTTCTGGCTTTGAGAGAACTTTGCTGAAGTAGGAAACTACTTTCTCTTGGCCATCGTGCACCTGGGAAAGGACGGCTCCAATTCCCACATTACTAGCGTCTGCATCCACAATAAATGTTATCCCAGGGGTGGGGTACGCTAGTATGGGGGCGTTGCACAACTGTTGTTTAAGTTCCTTGAAGCTCTTTTCGCACTCACCTGACCATTTGAATTGTTTGCCTTTTTCTGTCAGTTGATGCAAGCTCTTTGCGATCCTGGCAAAGTCCTTTACAAATCGTCTGTAATAGGTCGCAAGTCCCAGGAAGCTTCTCAGTTGATGTTTGTCTTTGGGAACCGGCCAGTTTTTCACTGCATCGACCTTCTCCGGATCAGTCTTGACTCCTTTGGAAGAGATAATGTGCCCGAGGTACTTCACTTCTGGTCTAAATAGCGAACACTTCTTCGGGTTAAGTTTTAGTTGCGCACTTCGAAGCCTTTGGAACACCTCCTTAAGGTTATCTCGATGTTCGTTAAATGTTTTTCCTACTACGATGACATCGTCCAGGTAGACCAAACAGGTTTTCCACGTTAGTCCCAGCAAAACGCGCTCCATTAGACGCTCAAAGGTTGCTGGAGCATTGCACAGTCCAAATGGCATTACTGTAAACTGCCAAAGCCCGTTTCCTGCTGTGAATGCTGTTTTCTCGCGGTCTTCTGGATGGATCTGCACTTGCCAGTAGCCACTCTTCAGATCAAGAGTCGAAAACCATTTGGCTCCGGATAGTGTGTCCAGGGTGTCGTCAATTCTTGGCAGGGGGTAGCTATCCTTCTTGGTGACGTTGTTGAGTTGGCGATAGTCCACGCAGAATCTCGTACTTCCGTCTTTCTTCTTGACCAGGACGACCGGCGATGCCCACGGACTTTTTGAGCTTTCAATCAGTCCTTCCTTTTCCATCGTCGAAACCATTTCTGCAACCTCCGTCTGCTTAGCCAATGGTAGTCGTCGGGGAGGCTGACGAATCGGTCTCGCATCTCCGGTGTCGATTCGGTGTTGTACGAGATGTGTGCGGCCATACTCGCCGTTCTGTGAAGCAAATATATCAGCAAACTCATTGATTAGACTCCCTGCCATGGATCGCTGCTCCTGATCCAGCTCGCACTCTCCGAGTATATTCTTTTTCATTTCCGATATCTCCGTAGGTCTAACCGCTTTCACATCACTTGCATTGGACAACTTTGTGACCGCAGTAATCGGTACGCACTTTCCAATCACTTCTCCTTGCTTTAGTTTCACGCTTTTGTGTTCCACATTGAGGACACGAACGGGAACCATGTTGTTTTTGGGTTCAACCAGCATCTTTCCGACAATATAGCTCTGATAATAATTTTCTGGATCTGACTCGACTAGGTAGAATCGGTGGCTCCCAGGATCACCTTCCAGCTTTGTCCAAATAACTGTCTCTGACGAAGGTGGTAATATTTCGTCCTCACTTACAACTGTCCTTAGAGCTGCGACGTTCTCGTTCCCGTAAACCATCGGAATCTCGACGTTCTTGTACTTTATAACTTGCGAACCGATGTCGAGCACTATATCATGCGTCTTCATAAAGTCGATTCCGATGATGCATTCGTCACATATATCAGCCACTAAGAATGCATGGGAGAAGACTATTCCTGCAAGGTTTATCGTCAAGAGTACCTCACCATACACCTTTGCTGTTGCTCCAGTTGCTGTTTTCAGACAGTAGCTGCTGGTGTTGTGCAGCCATGATTGGCGAACGATGTCCCTTCTGATTATGGAAGCGGTGGCACCTGTATCGATTGTAGCCACATACTTTTTCTGGCCGATATGGGCTTCCACTGTCAGGCTCCTATTACATCGTTTGGTCTGGGAAACCTGAATTGTGGTCCTGGGGGCGTCGATTCCAGAAACCAGCTTCTGCCCCGCGAAGTTGGTTCTTACTCGTTTCCCGACTGATGGCTTTGTGATGTTCCATCCGCCGAACGCTCAAACGCCTCCTCGTTCCTAGCTCTGCAATGTGGACAACTGCCCTGTCTACGTTCGGCTCTGCACTGTCGTTGTAGATGTCCAATTTTGTTGCAGTTCCAGCAACGGATCGGTCCCCTTCGAGAACTGTTACGGTCGACTACTTCTGTTCTCTGGCACGAGCATTCAACGGATGTCATTTCTCTCACGCGGTGAAATCCTTGAGATGCTTGGTCAGCAGCTCTCATGGTTAAGGCAAATGCCAGTGCCTCGGGAAGAGTTCTCTTTCCAGCCATTCGTAGAGCCATCTGCAGTTGTCTGTCCTCTATGGCTTGTGTAAATGCCTCAATAGCCATTTCATTGATGACATCCTCGCCGGCATTGGGATAAGACAAGTGCGCTAGCCGTTCGATATCAGCTTGCAATTGCTGGAGTGTTTCTCCCCTCTTCTGGATTCGACTGCGAAGTTGCACTCTGTATACTTGCTGCATATGGTCGTCACCGAATCGCATCTCAATAGCCTTCACCAATGCATCGTAGTCGCGTTGTTTTTCTGCTGAGACAGTTTGAAGCAATTCTGCAGCTGTACCTCGTAATGCGAGTGTTAATGCAATCGACTTTTCCTCGTCGTCCCATCCATTGGTCGTTGCAGCTGCTTCGAACTGTCTCTTATAAATTGGCCATGATGTTTGACCATCAAAAACGGGTGGTTGCATCTCCTTCCTTCTTGGGCAGTCAGCAGAATATTCCCGAGCCTTTTGCTTCTTGACTTTTTCCAGTTCTTTAGCTATGTTCTCGATGTTTGTTCCTTGTTTATGAAACATTTCATTAATTTTCTCAAACTTTGTTTCATGCTCGTTTAATTTTTCATCAATTTCGTCGATTTTTACTTCTAGAACATTCTTAAATTCTTCCACGGCGTCTTTTTGTGCGGCGACAATGGAATTTTTCTGTTCTTCTAAAGAATTCTTTTGTTCTTCTAGAGAATTTTTTTGTTCTTCTAGCGAATTCTTCTGTTCTGCGAACTTCAATTCCATAGAATTTTTCTGTTCTTCTAGAGAATTCTTCTGTTCTGCGAACTTTGATTCCATAGAATATTTCTGTTCTTCCATCTTCGCCAGAAGTAATTCCATCATAGAGGTAATGTCAACGCCTGTACTTACTTGTTCTTCTGACACGTCGAATAGTATGGTTTTTGGATCTTCTCCGTCGTTTTGGACAGCTTCCTGTAGACGAAGGATGAGGTCCCTTTTTTCTCCAGCTGTGGATAGATTCCGTTTTTCTAGTTCACTTTTTAATTGGGGTATGCTTAGTTGCAGCAATATACGACCCAATTTGTTTGTCTCTTGTAATTTAGAAATTCACACAAATTCACTTTTTTTTTTTTTTTTTTTTTTGAAACTACACTTAGGCACAGAATAAGTTTTATCCCACTTCTGACACCAATGTTACATTCAGGCTGGGATTCGTAAAGATAAAACACTATTCCGTTTAACTTTTCTAATAAAATTCACTTTTATTTCACTTTTATCGAATATTCTAATATTTCACTTAATAAGTACCAGAACACTATTACTTAAACAATTCTTCAACGTTTCAAACCAATCACTTTATTTACTCTATTACTTTTCACTTATTTATCTTCACAAACTATTACTATCTCGAACTTTAACCAATCACTGTTATAAATCAACTGTCTCGCCCTCTTCTAAAAGCTGTCCTTTTATACCCGCTCCGCCATCTGACGAGAACTTTCTAGCTAATTCTAAGTGGTTCTAGAACAAGGTTCAGTGGTGAAATACATTTACTTGACAGGTTCCAGTCTCCAATTGGAAGTGACACTTGAGTGGAACTTGTTTGGTGACTAAGGGGTTGTTTTCACTTCACCATTTTAGGTTACACGATACATTCCACACCACAATATCTTGAAAGTAGAAAATTTGCACACACACACACACACTAACATTTTCAGTCTATTCAGACAGAGTTTGCAGCTCAATACAGCTAGCCTATCGGCCTGCAGCCTGCAGCCAGCTTGTCCTTTTTGTTGTTTTTGTGTTTTGATTTGTTTTGATTTTTTGTGCAGCGAATTTTTTGTTATTTTTATTTAGTGAACGTTGAGCGAGTTCTCATTTTACAGACTCTGTAGTCACAAATGTGATATTAATGGGGGAGGGTGTGCTCGGCTACTTGAAATTCTGTGCACTAATACCTTGCAATTTAATGTTTAAAGATAATTTCATGCAAATGTTGACCGCGGCTGCGTCTCAGGTAGCCCATCCGCTGAGTCCAATTTTGGCATACTCTTTCACACATATCGGCCGGTATCTCACGAATGAATGCATGGATGTTGGCTTCCAGTGCGTCAATCGAAGCGGGCTTGTCCCTATACACATTAGCCTTGACATACCCCCACAAAAAATAATCTAATGGTGTCAAATCGCACGATCTAGGCGGCCAATTGACCGGCCCGAAACGTGAAATTAACTGTTCACCAAACTCGCCTCGCAATTGCGCCATTGTTTCGCGTGCCGTGTGGCATGTGGCACCGTCTTGTTGAAACCACATATCATGCAAGTCAAGAACTTCCATTTCGGGCAAAAAAAAGTTTGTTATCATCGCTCGGTAGCGTTCACCATTGACAGTAACGCTGCGATTCGCATCATCTTTGAAGAAATATGGCCCAATAATGCCGCCGGCCCATAAACCGCACCAAACAGTGGCTTTTTCGGGATGCATTGGTAGCTGTTGCAATGCTTCTGGCTGATCTTCACTCCAAATGCGGCAATTTTGCTTATTTACGTACCTACCCATTCAACCAAAAATGAGCCTCATCGCTGAACACAATTTTTCGATAAAAAAGCGAAAATGAACATTTCGAACCGAGCATGAATTTTGATAGTAAAATTCAATAATTTGCAAGCGTTGTTCATTTGTAAGACGATCCATGGTTAAATTGCAAACCAAACTGAAGCTGTTTGACAGTGACACAAGGTACTAAACACACGTCAGCTGTCAAAACCAGTGTTGCCAAAACCAAACCAGCTAAAAAATCACCCGTTACAAAAACTCGGCTAATTGGAAATATTCATACGCGAGAAAGATATTGACATTTGCTTGATTTCTGAAACTCACGTGAAAAAGGGATCGAATTTAAAAATAAAAGGAAATAATGATTCCACGCTTGTCACCCATCGGGAAACGCCAGACGTGGATCATCATTGCTTATTAAAGACAGCATTGAACAATACGAAGACCTAAAGATAGAGCTTGAAACTATGCAACAGTGCACGATTCGAGTTAAACATAGTCAGCGTACTCTTAGAATTTCATCTATCTACTGTCAACCGCGTTCCGCGCTTGAAAAAAATGATTATACTAACCTGCTTAAATCGCTCAAACCAAATTTCATTATTGGCAACGTTCTGGGGCTCCAGATACATCTCGCGAAAAGGTAGAATGCTCTTTGAGCAGGTATGGAATGCAGATGCAATTTCCTCTCGACGGGCAAACCGACCTACTGGCCAACTTATACTTCAAAACTACCTGACCTGAAAGATTTTTTCGTTGTGAAAGGAATACCTACCAACCACATTAAAGTTGAAGAGAGCTTGGATCTATCATCTGACCACTTACCGGTTATTTTAACATTGAGTGTGAAACTAGCCAATAATCTAGAGCCAGCGAGATTAACTGGTAGAAACACTAACTGGGGAGGCTTTAGGAACGAAATAGAAGAGAATGTTGAACTGAGTGTTCCACGTACGACACCCTATGAACTTTAGGTTGAGGTTGATCGCTTCGTCGAGATCCTACAGCTCGCCTCCTGGAATAATACGTATAATCCAAGGAAAACGCCGGCCAAATACGGGCTACGATATCCTCCCGAAATAAAAGAATTGGTCAACAAAAAAGGAAGGCGCGTAAGAATTGGCAACAGAGTCGCGCTCCGCAACATAAAGCACATTTGAATTATGTATTTGTGCAATTTGATGAATACAGTTATTAAGGATTTTAAAAATCGTGCGATAGGTTCTTACCTTGAAAGTTTTGCAGCGAAAAAAGATTCCAATTATTCACTTTGGAACGCTGTAAAAGGCACCAAAAGGCCCAAAATCCCCGAGCCGCCAAATAGAATAAATCGAAATGAATGGGCAAGGAAAAAGCGGACGTTTTTGCCGCTCATCAAGAAGAAACTTTTAAACAGTACGATGGCCAAGCGATCCACGACAATACTAATAGGGCGGAATCACAATCTGACAATACAACACTCACTAGTGCAACGCTAAGTGAACTAAAACTTGAAATCGAATCCCTAAAACCCAAGAAAGCTCCTGGTTATGATTTGATCACCGGAGAAGTTCTGAAAGTTCTACCAAGGAAAGCATTAATTAAGCTTTTTCATATTATAAATGCCGCGCTCAAACTAAAACACGTGCCGAGTCAATGGAAAGTCGCGGAGGTCATAATGGTTTTAAAACCAGGAAAACCGCCAAATGATGTAAAATCGTATAGACCGATTTCCCTTCTTCCAGTCATTTCCAAAGTCTTCGAGAGAATATTGCTTAGGCGCCTACAACCGGTTATTGAAGACAATGATCTTATCCCTGACCACCAGTTTGGGTTCAGAACCAACTATTCGACGTTGACCAAGTACATAGAACTACTGACGTAATCGAGAAAGTATTTGAAGAAAAAAAGATTTGCTCAAGCGTATTCCTTGACCTATGACTAGAATCATATCTCGGGAATAGACTCTTCCGTGTTAGAAATGGAAACGAATACTCGGAGCTAAAAGAAATTTCGGCCGGGCTACCGCAAGGAAGCGTCCATGGTCCACTTCTCTATTTGTTATATACTCGCGATATTCCAAGGGAAGATGGCACTACCCTTGCTACGTTCGCCGAGGACACAGCTATCCTAGCACTAGGTAATACAATCGAAGAAGCGACTACAAAACTGCAAGCCGCAGTGAATAAGGTAAATTAATGGACAAGGAACTGGCGGATCGCCCTCAACGAAACCAAATCTGTTCACGTGAATTTCACCTATAAGAAAACTAATGACTTGCCAATTTTCCTAAACTTGGCCCGAATACCCTTTGCAAACGAGGCCAAATACCTGGGAATGACACTCGACGCAAAGCTGAAATGGAATTCGCACGTGAAAATGAAACGTAAAGAACTCGATATCAAATATAGAGAAATTTCCTGGTTACTCGGAAAACATTCCCAGCTCAGTACTGAGAACAAACTGCTTTTATACAAGCAAGTGCTAAAGCCGGTGTAGACCTACGGTATACAACTTTGGGGCTGTACCGAGAAAACAAATGCCAATATTCTACAAGCTTTTCAAAATAAAGTGCTTAGATAAATTGTACAAGCACCATGGTATATTAGAAACGACGATATCCATAGGGATCTCGGAATTCCAACAATCGAAGCTGAAACTAGAAGCATAGAAACCGACTAATCGGACATATCAACGATACAGTCCGACAAATCTTGGACGAGAGCAATTTATTGCGCCGACTAGCCGATTAGCCGCGTTTAATTTGCGGAACACGCAGGATCTTTCATTGGAAAGTAACCTGTCAAAAGTTGTTATTTAATGATAGAAAAATTGCTTGATAAGTTATATCTTAGTTGCAGTATCTATCTGTTGAAATGTTCGAAGCCTTAGCTGCGTAGTTGAAAAAAACGTTCTTTACAAGTAATGATGAAAAAGTCGCGTTTATTCTCTAAAAAATTAATTTACATACTTTAATATGAGTGAAATTATTCAGTAATGATTCTTACTATTTTTAGCAGCTATTTGCGGTTCCAGGCTCCGACCATTACCATGTGACTTACGAAATTGACTTTGTAGAAATATATTAAATAATAGATAACAAAAAACAAATAACAAAAATAAATTACAATAAAAGAAAAAAATCGTTAAAAAGTAAATATTAATACAAGTTTAGTTTTGAACAAATCTCTTGTCCAGCTTAATTCAATATTTTGGCAAACTTCATTGAAATGTCTAATACATCTACAGATAGGTTCGTTACTACCATAGTTTGTTCTGTGGTATTTCTCAAAAAGCAAAACCTTGGAACGTAAAACTCTTGATGGTGCATAAAGTGGTATTTTAAAGAGTAAGGAAGGGCATCTAACGTGATAAGTCAAAATATCCCCCACAAACGTTACATCATGCATACATCTTCTGGATTCCAGTGATTTAATTCCCAGAAATAAACAACGCGACTTATATTCCGGGATAAAAGTCCATTTCATTTTATAAAATATAAATTTTGAGAAACGTCTCTGGACTTTTTCAATACGTTCAGAAAAAGTCTTCAAGGCGGGGTTCCAGATAATATCCGCATATTCGAGTAACGATCTAACTAGAGATATGTACAAAGAAAGCAAAGCGTGTGGGTCACAAAAATCAATACAATTTCGCTTAATGAAACCAACAAGTAAATTAGCTCTTACAATCATATAGTCAATATGACTTTTAAAAGAGAAAGTTGAATCAAGCATTATACCAAGGTCCTTAATTTTTTCTACACGCGAGAGTGGGTCTGAATCAATTTGGTAAACGAAGTTTATGTGCGTATGAATCTTATAGAATGAGATAACATTACATTTTTTTATGTTTAATTTTAAACAATTTAAATTACACCATTCTGAAATGCGATCAATATCTAATTGTAGTTGGCGGCAATCATCAACACTATTAATTTTAAGAAATAATTTCAGATCATCAGCATAAAGAAGGCAATGCGAATATTTTATAACAGATGTTATATCATTTATAAAAATATTGAACAGAAGGGGACCCAAATGACTTCCCTGAGGAACACCAGAAATACAATTAATAGATTTCGAATAAGAATTATTGATAACAATTTTTTGTGATCTACCTGTTAAATAAGATGAGATCCAACTTAGAAATGTTGAGTGGAAACCAAATAATTTGAGTTTTCGCAGTAAGCTAAAATGGTTAACCGAATCAAAAGCTTTGCTGAAATCGGTGTAAATTGCATCAATTTGACTTTTTCCCTCAATATTTTCGATAACATACGATGAAAAAAGGGCCATGTTTGTTGTTGTAGAACGCCCAGAGATAAAACCATGTTGTAATTCAGATATGGATTCGCGGGTTAAAAACTCTAATTTTGTTTTCACAATGCTTTCGAATAATTTTGGAATTGATGATAGTTTAGAGATCCCTCTATAATTTTCTATTAAGTTCTTGGAGCCAGATTTATGAATTGGAATGAGATGTGAAGTTTTCCATTCGTTAAGAAAGACACCATGGGTGAGCGATTTATTGAAAATGCAGAGCAAAGGAAAGCATAGTGTATTGGCACAGTTCTTTAGAAATAAAGCTGGTATTCCATCCGCACCAGGTTTATTTTTAGGCTTCAGTGACTGGAGTTCTAAGAGAACTTCATCAATACTTAGGTGTAACGCGCCAATATCAACCTTACTTGGTATATTGGGCAAGTATGACTTGATTAAGTTATTAGGATCGGAATATACGGATTGGAAAAAATCCGCAAATAGATCCAGAATCGAGGTAATATTCGAAGCATCTGAATTCTTATATGACATATTTTTTGGATACCCAGAAAACTTTCTCTTAGTATTAACAAATGACCAAAATGAGCTACTATTGGACTTGATATTACTTTCAATACGCATAATGTAACACCTATGAAGGAATTTATTAAGGATAGAAAAATCTTTTCGCAATTTGCTAAATTTAGCATAGTCTAACTCATTATTAGTATTCTTATATTTATTAAAAGCTTTACGTTTAACATTTTTAAGATTTGTTAAATGATCATTGTACCACGGGATCTTTGGTAGTTTCTTCGATTTTGACGCTAGAGAAAGAGGAACAAATTTGGAAAAACTTTCAAATATAATTGATGTAAATCTCAAGTACATTTGTTCAAGATTTAAATTTAAAAATTCATGAGACCAATTGAACGATTCAAGAAAACTGTTTAGTTCAATGAAGTTAGCCTTATTAAAGTTATATCTAGTTACATCTCTCTTTTCTTCCTAACATTCCACCCCCCGTGAGGCGCCCTGCCGTATCCCAGCCTCACCTACCTCCAACACAGCCAACTTCACTGCTGGTCTCCGAAGGATTCCTGTTTTTGTTCTCACATCGGCCACACGAATTTGTCCATCTGGGCCCGAAAATACCCTGGCGATTCTTCCTCTCATCCACTTGCTTCTCGGAACATCGACATCGCATATGAGGACGAAGTCTCCTTCTTTGAGAGGCGGGACATTAGCAAACCACTTACTCCGTTTAGTTAGCTCTGGTAGATATTCTCGAACCCATCGCCGCCAAAAACGATCCTTTATCTGACGGCTTATCCGCCACTGCTTGCGGAGACAGAGTTCGCTCTCGTCAATGTCGCCTGGAGTCTGAGTCGAACTGGTGGAACCAACCAGGAAGTGATTCGGCGTGAGGGGTTCTTCCTATTCGGTCGACACTGGGAGGTGAGTTAGAGGACGACTATTTACGATATTTTCCGCCTTAACCAAAGCACTCAGCAACGTTTCAGTCCTTGGCGCTAGCTCGTTGAGCGTATGAGATAAAACCCTTTTCACGGACCGGACCAGTCGCTCCCAGCAACCTCCCGCATGTGGATTTGATGGGCAGTTGAAGATCCATTCAACGCCTCTTCCAGCAAGTTCCACCTTAATCGCCTCACCATCGAAGATGTCGGCATTCAACAGCTCGTTCTGGGCACCAACAAAGTTGGTACCATTATCGCTTCTTATTCGTACCGGTATCCCGCGGCTATTGATAAAATTACAGATGCATAAGATGCAAGAATCGGTTGACAAGTCAGCAGCCAATTCCAGGTGCACCGCCCTCAATGTTAAGCAGGTGAGCTGAGCTATCCAGCACTTCTCCTTGCGGCGTCCTACGGTGACAATAACTGGACCGAAATATTCAAGCCCTGTGTAGCTGAATGGACGAACGTAGGGAGTTAGACGGTCCTCTGGCAACTGGCCCATCAACGGTGGCAGCGGCAACGCAGATCGAACTCGACAAAACTGGCAATCCTTCCTAGCTTTCTTGACAACTGATCGCAGATTAGGCACCCAAAATTTTATCCGAACCTCGTTCACTATTGTGTCATCATTTTGATGGCGTAGCAACTGATGAAAATGCGACACGATTAATTTCGTTAGCCTACGATCCTTTGGTAGGATAATGGGACGTCTGGTGGTGAAAGGCACGGAAGTGGCGGCATCGATTCTCCCGTAGACACGCAACAGTCCTTCTTCGTCTATATAGGGAGTTAATTTATAAATATACTGCTTTTCTTATCAATCTGTCGTTGGCCACTGAGTTGAGTTATTTCTCGCATAAAAACGTCGTTTTGGGCTTCACTGCACAACACTCTCTCGGCTTCATCCAGGTCGGTGACTGACAACTCCCCCCTCTCGGAAGACTTGCGCAAACAAAGCTTGATAAATCGATTGACCCATGCTACCGTCCTTCTTAGCTTTGAATAAGTTGAAAACCTAGACAAAACGAAAACGGATGTACTTACTGGATTAGCGTACAAAAGATACTTCGACTTGATCTCTTCTTGGCAGGTCTGTTTTTCGATGTGTTACGAGTTCAGGCTGGCCATAGGGGCATCTTCGGAATAGCGGAGGGAGACGGTGGCACGCTCGCGGTTGCACGGCTATCGCTCGTCGGACGGGGTAGTTCTTGTCACCCCTCGCACTAAACCACCTGCTCAACAACAAAAAAATTCGTGCCAAAAAAAAAACTGAAGAAGGATAGGAAGAGAACTATAATTACGAGACCTCGGACGGACAAATCAAAATAGAGAAAGAGAAGAGACTGAAAGAAAAGGCGAAAATGAAGAACTCAATAAAAATTTGCCTCACGAAGGAGAGAGATCGGAAAGTCAGATACAATCATCACTTAATCTAAATAACCTACTCTACGACTATGATAACTTAAACGTACGTAAGCTATACCCTATCAGCTAATCCTACTCTAACTTATATCTAACCTACTCTAGCCCTTTGTATCCACTGCTTTCCGATGTCGCTCCCAGGTGAGGTTCGTTTAGTCCCAGGGACGTGTCAGATGATATAGACACTAGCTTGGCCTACCCACCCCATGCCTCAATGGACACATCCATGGCTATCTCTCTGGCTGATGGAATTCGAGAGATAACCCCTTTACGCCTTCATCCAGCCACTCTCGTCTGTTCGTGCTTCGTCACGTCATCGAAGTATGTCTATAAGTCGTCCCTGTGGTGTCCTCGTTCTGGCACTAGCAGAGAGACGGCTGCTTCATTCCACCACACACCAAACCACTTTGGTCTTACTCCATTATTAAAACACGATCAATAACTTCAAAATTTATAATTCATATTCAAAACTTAAAATCTAAAAGCTACTCTACAGAAAACTAGATATTAGCGTTCTCACCAGCTCGTGACACTACTAGTTAACTAAATATAACTTCGGGCGAAAATTCCTGCCCAGAAACAAACAAAAAGAAAAGGAACTTACGGCGATTGGTTTAGCGACGTCCCTCGTTGTCCTGCCGGCAGCACTCGGAGCGATGTTTTTCCTGAAAAGGGATTTTTTTCAAAATTTGGCTATTACCGTCTTTTTTCCGCGAAATCACCACTGTAGAACACTATACCTATTCACACAATAGTCTTTACTCTAAATCTATGCAAAAAAATAAAAAAACAAAAAAAAATAGTTCACTAAACTAACTTCCACTTTCTAATTCACTTCTTGGATTTTTATATGTCTTTGTCTCTCACAAAGGAACTCGTCGAGTTCACAGATAGCTGAGTCGATCTGTGGTTGATTTGGGGTTATCTGCCTCCCGGAGGTATCGCCTAGGCCGGATTGCCGCTATCTTAAGGTCCCTGTCAACGGCTTGGACGTTTGACTCGCTGTGGTGTCCCTTTGACCTTGGATACGATGGTGACTTTCTAACGGACGATATGTATGGTGATCTATGTACTTGTTGCGTGCGTTTTGTCGGATGCGTTATTAACGTAGCGCCAACGGATCGGTGTACGACGGTCCCGTCACAATAGTCACCCGGTCTCAAAAACCACTGCAGAGGTGAGGGTCGTCTCTTGACGGATTGCCCCAACCCAATACCTGGAGGGAACACTGTGTATAGACATATGTCACAGTACTATGGTATCTGATTTCCACCTACCTCTGCTTATCTTCTCTCCTAGCTTGGCTTAGATACTTTGGGCTTTTGCTTTGTTTCGGCTCAGTCTATGATACCTAGAGTAGAGTGGGATTAAACCAATTTCCTACTTAGCGTTTTGCCTCAACTTACCCCTCTTGAATTTGTTTTCCCTAATGTGTTATAGAGAACAATCTCTACGAAATTGGTAGATTATATGTGGTTTAAATAAATCAAACACGTTAATATAGTTTGTTTTTTTAATATCCACTTTTCGCTGCTTTACGCCACTCGAATTAATCTCTGATGACCTAGATATGACCGTCAAGTTTTCAACCGTTTTTCTTCTTTTTGTGTCAATCATGAAATTCAAATATATGTTCCCTAAGTCTGAGCTGTATAGCAACATCACTTTGTCTCTTCTCGGTATTGTTGTAGACTTCTGTGTTCGGTTCATGCTACCCTATCTTCTGCAACATGTTGACCACTTCCCCCTATACACAAATAAACAAAAGGTACGTCTGCTAACGACACTAAACCGATATATCACACTAACCTAATTTTAAATTGCACTACCCCGACTTGATTTTGATCTAAGATCTTATCACAGTTTCTATACTTATTTAAAATTAACTACCTAAATATCACCTAGTTCCTATAATTGCAACTTCCTCACACATAAACTCTCCAACTTGGTAGCACTTTATTAACTCAATTTTATCCGCGATGTGCGAACAGGCAAACCCCTGCGCCAAAAGTGCAACGACTAATAAGTGTACCACTTATCTGTCATTCTCTCATTCTCTGTGCATTCTATTATTTTTGTGTTTTCATTTCAGCGTGGTTTGAATGGCATCGTCAGGTAAGTTTCTTTTTTTATATTTCCCTATCTTTCTAGTAATAATATCACATGTTTTAATTTCCGATCTTTGGAGTGAACGATTCCACATCAGACGATACTCAAGGGCTGACACAATTCAACCCTTGTAGTCAATCGGGACTATCCGCAACACGTTGGAGTTCGGATCTCTTCTTTTTTCTTGGAATATTTTTGCGTTGTGTTTCAGGTAGGTATTTAATTGTGTCGGTTACATGTGTAGTTATCTAAAGTGCTATTTGAGATCCAACAATTTATAGGTATGGTTCGATAGATTCGACCAGATGAATTGGCCTTTTTTTTTTTTTTTTGTTGTGATTGTTTGGCTCGGTAGTGGATAGTGGGGTAAAGTGAACTTTACTTTCCATTGCCACTGATTTATTTTGCAGCTATCGAGAACCTCCGCTATGCGAAATCCTACAAACGGCTTATGACGTCGGGGATGAGACTCAACTATTATTATCATTTTATCCTTTGAAAGTCTGTATTCCTTTGTTTTCAAAAACAATGTATTTATTATTATTTTCATAATATTATGTCACCAATAATGTTTTCAAAATATCGACTTATTTTATTTAAAGGCCAAGGAGGGAACAAATTTGTTTTTTTAAATCATGAGCTTAGTAAATATATAGTAAAAAGTATGTGGTCATATTTAACTTAATATTTATATACATACGAATTTTCATAAAGGCAAAGTTACACTTCAGTCCTAAAAGTTACAATTTCTACTTGTGAAAAGTACTGAAAAGTTAATTTTACATCACTTGTGCAATTGTGCATGCATACTAAGAGTACTGATTGCATTGCACATGCAAGAACCTATATGAGGTGTATAATGTATAGACCGCTTCAGGCTTTAATGAGATGCCATCTCTCTCCTTCCTATTTAATAGACTATACACACCTCCGTTTGTGCAGAGAGTAGAAAATAGTTCTTACCCCTGCACAGAATAAATCGTTTCCCTTCTTATTACCATTACGGTACCAGGTGATTTGAGAATGAAGTGCATATCCACTCACCCAGGTGAAAATTGTAGAAAAGTCTCAAATTTCTCCTAGTATTTATTTAAAAACCATTTAAGTTATCGAGTTATTGGATATCCTATGTTGTACCTGCAGATGTCCTCTATAAGGTGGCATTTACTATATTTATTTACGAACGCAAATCATTTAAAGAGAGGCAGTAAAATTCATTCTAAATCGAAAAGAACTACAACAATTTCTTTATAAGATTATCAATTTTAATTTATAAAAACTCACGAAATCGCAATGAAGAAATCCTAATCTGTAATGGGCAGTGGCCTGCAAACGTTATTCGATCGAACAAAACACGAATTCAACGAATGAAGAAACTGCGCAACTGAATCAAATGGCACAGTCAACGTGGACAGCGCCACCACACATGAAACAAAATTGGCTTCGTGATTGATCGATCGATAATAGATGACGTTACGTTGCATATCTGACAGTTCAATTGTGATACGATATGTTACATTCAAATTTGATTCTTTTTCTGGTTGTTGCCAAAATAAATAAATACACAATGAAAAAAATTTAAAAAATTAGAAAAAAAAAAACTGGGTGGTCAAAATAAGACATCTTGATTTTTTTTTCTTTTAAAACCCGTGCTGAGAAAATACCATTCCAACAAAGTATAAATCATCAAAATCGGTTTGGCCAATCTCGAGTTATGGGATAACATCGCTTCGGACACTTTCTTTTATATAAAAGAAAGATGAACAGTTCTAAAGAATAAAAAACAAATAAAAACATGGTTAGCGAAAATTCGTGAGGCAGTTAACATAAATCGAGTAGAATATGCTCATTACATAATGTCGCTTAGTATACTTCTGAAGTTTAGTTATAATTTATAAATACCAAGATTAATATCGTTGCTGTTATTAAGTATAAATTATGAGTTTCTCCGTTATTCTTAATATAATTAAGAAATAAAGTATAGGTGAGTGTATTTGTTCCATTTTTATGTGGCTTGTACTTCATTTATAAATTATAATATTTAGAAGTCGTGTGTTTTGGTATTATAATTAAACAATAATGGTGATTGAGTACTTTGGTTGAATAGAAATACAGAAATACAGAAATCCTATTCTAAAAATTACTTTCAACTTATCTAGTTTGAAGCCAACAATTATGAGGAAGCTGCCAAGTGTTTTAGTTACAAGTAAGCTTCTGTCGGTAAGTTCATCTACCTTTATCCGAAGATTGGGCACCTTGTCGTGGTGGGGCGGCTTAAGTAGAGGAACAGGATGATAGAACAGGGTAGTGGCCCAACTCCTCTGGTAGAGCTGAATGTGAATTGAAAAACCAAGATCCAATCCGATCAATCGATCAACCCTTAACTCCAAGATGGCTGGTCTGCAATGTCGAGGGGGCTGTGATAAGGTAGGCAAAACTACTGGTTAACAGCGTTCAGGGGTAATTGAACCGCTAATGGAGACTCCTGAGGGGCAGCTCAATCCTCTGTTGTATTGTAGTTGAGTAGGATAGGTATTGGGGATCTCTGCCTATTCGGTCTGTTTAATTCTCCCCTACTCGTGGGTACACATATGGACCAAATAAATAAAAATAAATATAAAAATAACGTGCCTTCGGAAAACGAGGTGGAAGGCTTAGAAGGGGTCGAGAAGGTGCTGGAAGGCGCTGGAATGAACCCAAATAAGCTCGATGGGTCAGTGGACTCTAATGGGAAACCAGAAGGGTTAGCGGACCAATCGTCAGTGGAGGTGGACAATGCGGTGCAGAAATGCGCCAAGAGGTCAGCCGAAACTGCTGAAATCGAATTGGAAGAGGAAGAAAGGCTCGATCCTGAGCGGAGGTTGAACAAACAACTGAGGCAAAGGATGAAAAGAGTCAGAAGGAAACAAAGATTGGCCTTGGCTAAATGTGTTTTTCGGCGGAAGGCATAAACAAGACGGTCGATGAGTTGACTGAAATGGTTGCCAATATGACGTCAACCGAAACCTCTCCAGAAAACGAAGGATCTAGGAAACGGTTCAAATGTTCCGGGACCATTAATCCACCTGAAACTGCTATGAAGGGGACGGAAGGCGGAAAGGAGGACGGACAGTCTGTTCAACATGGGGTCAGTCTACAGGCACCACACTGCCGTGGTTATGTGGATGGACAACATGTAAAACAGATGGTTAGTCAGCCAGCAAAGCAGAAATCATGCAATGCCGAGCAACCTGGACCAAGTAAGGTAAAGCGAAAGCTGAACCGAGCTATGGAAAGGAAAGCGAACCAAGCAGATAATGCAAAGCCATACACTAGGGGTGAGCGAACCAAAGTTGACAAGGGCGTAAAAACCTTTGCCCAAACAGCGGCGAACGATCTCCGAATGGGTGTTGCCGACATGAGTCGAGAGGGGGGGATAGATGCAACACAAAATGCACTTCTGGGGGCTCTAGACTTACTTCCGACGAATGCAGGCGACATCGGTGTAAAGAAGATAACCTTGGAGGAAGGGATTACAGCGATAAAATTTTTTTTTTTTTTTTTTTTGTATTTTATCCGAGGGTAGGTGAAAATATTCCAAAGACACTATGAGAATAGCAAGCGCGTTCTCATAGTAGTGTCAGATTTTTACTGACTAAAAACACCACCCTTCTAAAGATTGTTAGATACTGCAACTAAGATATAACTTATCAAGCAATTTTTCTATCAATAAATAACAACTTTTGACAGGTTACTTTCCAATGAAAGATCCTGCGTGTTCCGCAAATTAGACGCGGTTAATCTTATCTTGCCAAGTCGAACGGTTTCGTTCTTTGTAGTCGGCGCAATAAATTGCTCTCGTCCAAGATTTGTCGGACTGTATTGTTGATATGTCCGATTTGTCGGTTTCTATGCTTTCTCGCGAAGCTTCTAGTTTCAGCTTCGATTGTTGAAATTCCGAGATCCCTATGGATATCGTCGTTTCTAATATACCATGGTACTTGTACAATTTCTCTAAGCACTTTATTTAAAAAAGTTTGTAAAAAATTGACATTTGTTTTCTTGGTACAACCCCAAAGTTGTATACCGTAGGTCCACACCGGCTTTAGCACTTGCTTGTATAAAAGCAGTTTGTTCTAAGTACTGAGCTGGGAATGTTTTCCGAGTAACCAGTACATTTCCCTATATTTGATATCGAGTTCTTTACGTTTCATTTTCACGTGCGAACTCCATTTCAGCTTTGCGTTGAGTGTCATTCCCAGGTTTTTGGCCTCGTTTGCAAAGGGTATTCGGGCCAAGTTTAGAGAAATTGGCAAGTCATTAGTTTTCTTATAGGTGAAATTCACGTGAACAGATTTATTTTCATTGAGGGCGATCCGCCAGCTCCTTGTCCATTCATTTACCTTATCCACTGCGGCTTGCAGTTTTGTAGTCGCTTCTTCGATTGTATTACCTACTGCTAGGATAGCTGTGTCGTCTTCCCTTGGAATATCGCGAGTATATAACAAATAGAGAAGCGGACCAAGGACGCTTCCTTGCGGTACCCCGGCCGAAATTTCTTTTAGCTCCGAGTATTCGTTTCCATTTCTAGCACGGAAGAGTCTATTCCCGAGATATGATTCTAGAATATCATATAGGCTTGCGGGGAGAACTTGTCGTAATTTAAATTTCAAGCCGTCGTGCCACACCTTATCAAAGGCTTGTGAGACGTAAAGGAATACGCTTGAGCAAATCTTTTTTTCTTCAAATGCTTTCTCGATTATGTCAGTAGTTCTATGTACTTGGTCAATCGTCGAATGCTTGTGGTTCTGAACCCAAACTGGTGGTCAGGGATAAGATTATTGTCTTCAATAACCGGTTGTAGGCGCCTAAGCAATATTCTCTCGAAGACTTTGGAAATGACTGGAAGAACGGAAATCGGTCTATACGATTTCACTTCATTTGGCGGTTTTCCTGATTTGAAAACCATTATGACCTCCGCGACTTTCCATTGACTCGGCACGTGTTTTAGCCTGAGCGCAGCATTTATAATATGAAGAAGCTTAATTAATGCTTTCCTTGGTAGAGCTTTGAGAACTTCTCCGGTGATCAAATCATAACCAGGAGCTTTCTTAGGTTTTAGGGATTCGATTTCACGTTTTAGTTCAAATAGCGTTGCACTAGGGACTGTTGAATCGTCAGATTGTGATTCCGCCCTATTAGTATTGTCGTGGATCGCTTGGCCATCGTACGGTTTAAAAGTTTCTTCTAGATGAGCGGCAAAAACGTCCGCTTTTTCCTTATCTTCAATTGCCCATTCATTTCGATTTATTTTAATTGGCGGCGCGGGGATTTTGGGCCTTTTGGTGCCCTTTACAGCTTTCCAAAGTGAATAATTAGAAACTTTTTTCGCTGTTAGGCTTTCAAGGTAAGAACCTATCGCACGATTTTTAAAATCCTTAATAACTGTCTTCAACAAATTGCACAAATAATTTAAATGTGCTTTATGTTGCGCAGCTCGACTCTGTTGCCATTTCTTACGCTTTCTTTTTTCGTTGACCAATTCTTTTATTTCGGGAGGATATCGTAGCCCGTATTTGGCCGGCGTTTTCCTTGGATTACGCGTTTTATTCCAGGAGGCGAGCTGTACGATCCCGACGAAGCGATCAACTTCAACCTCAAGTTCATAGGGTGTCGTACGTGTAACACTCGGTTCAACATTCTCTTCTATTTCGTTCCTAAAGCCTCCCCAGTTAGTGTTTCTACCAGTTAATCTCGCTGGGTCTATAGGTTATTGGCTAGTTTTACACTCAATGTTAAAATAACCGGTAAGTGGTCAGATGATAGATCAAAGCTCTCTTCAACTTTAATGTGGTTGGTAGGTATTCCTTTCACGACGAAGAAGTCTATCAGATCAGGTAGTTTTGAGGTATCAGTTGGCCAGTAGGTCGGTTTGCCCGTCGAGTGGAAATCGCAACTGTATCTGGAGCCCCAGAACCTGTGCTTCGCGTTAAAATCGCCGCCAATAATGAAATTTGGTTTGAGCGATTTAAGCAGGTTAGTATATTCACTTTTTTCAAGCGCGGAACGCGGTGGACAGTAGATAGACGAAATTCTGCACAGTTGCATAGCTTCAAGCTCTATCTTCAGGTCTTCGTATTGTTCAATGCAGTCTTTAATAAGCAATGATGATCCACCTCTGGCGTTTCCTGATGGGTGACAAGCGTGGAAATCATTATAGCCTTTTATTTTTAAATTCGATCCCTTTTTCACGTGAGTTTCAGAAATCAAGCAAATGTCAATATCTTTCTCGCGTATGAATATTTCCAATTCGCCGACTTTTTGTAAAAGCCCGTTTGCATTCTAAGTGCGTATTTTTAACATTGGTTTTCCATTCATGTTATTATTTGTGAGCTTAACCAAGCGATCGAGAATAATTTTGTTTATTTTGCATTGTTCTTCAAGTTTCTCGAGAATAACTGAGAAAACATGAGAAACAGGGTCCGGCGAAGTTTCAACGTTTTTCGCTCCTTCGAATGCCGCGGCCTGACCATAGGTCTGCATTCTGGCTATTCGAGGGCCACTATTCGATGGCTTTCCTGATGGTAGCTTCTCAGTAGCGGTTCTTTTGACAACAGAGGTCGAGGGCCTTTCTATTGTCTCTTTTCCTGTTATCTCTCTTTCTCTGACAATGTTACGCTTTTGAACAGGAGGTTGTATATTGCGATGTTATCCCATAACTCGAGATTGGCCAAACAGATTTTGATGATTTATACTTTGTTGGAATGGTATTTTCTCAGCACGGGTTTTAAAAGAAAAAAAAATCAAAATGTCTTATTTTGACCACCCAGTTTTTTTTTCGAATTTTTTCAATTTTTTTCATTGTGTATTTATTTATTTTGGCAACAACCAGAAAAAGAATCAAATTTGAATGTAGCATATCGTATCACAATTGAACTGTCAGACATGCAACGTAACGTCATCTATTATCGATCGATCAATCACGAAGCCAATTTTGTTTCATGTGTGGTGGCGCTGTCCACGTTGACTGTGCCATTTGATTCAGTTGCGCAGTTTCTTCATTCGTTGAATTCGTGTTTTGTTCGATCGAATAACGTTTGCAGGCCACTGCCCATTACAGATTAGGATTTCTTCATTGCGATTTCGTGAGTTTTTATAAATTAAAATTGATAATCTTATAAAGAAATTGTTTTAGTTCTTTTCGATTTAGAATGAATTTGACTGCCTCTCTTTAAATGATTTGCGTTCGTAAATAAATATAGTAAATGCCACCTTATAGAGGACATCTGCAGGTACAACATAGGATATCCAATAACTCGATAACTTAAATGGTTTTTAAATAAATACTAGGAGAAATTTGAGACTTTTCTACAATTTTCACCTGGGTGAGTGGATATGCACTTCATTCTCAAATCACCTGGTACCGTAATGGTAATAAGAAGGGAAACGATTTATTCTGTGCAGGGGTAAGAACTATTTTCTACTCTCTGCACAAACGGAGGTGTGTATAGTCTATTAAATAGGAAGGAGAGAGATGGCATCTCATTAAAGCCTGAAGCGGTCTATACATATACACCTCATATAGGTTCTTGCATGTGCAATGCAATCAGTACTCTTAGTATGCATGCACAATTGCACAAGTGATGTAAAATTAACTTTTCAGTACTTTTCACAAGTAGAAATTGTAACTTTTAGGACTGAAGTGTAACTTTGCCTTTATGAAAATTCGTAGGTATATAAATATTAAGTTAAATATGACCACATACTTTTTACTATATATTTACTAAGCTCATGATTTAAAAAAACAAATTTGTTCCCTCCTTGGCCTTTAAATAAAATAAGTCGATATTTTGAAAACATTATTGGTGACATAATATTATGACCATAATAAAAAATACATTGTTTTTGAAAACAAAGGAATACAGACTTTCAAAGGATAAAATGATAATAATAGTTGAGTCTCACCTCAGGATTTAGGCTTATTAGTGTGCCTTATAACTATTACTTGTGAGTTCTTTTGTAAAAGAAAGCTTTTAATTTTCAAATTATGATAGGTATGCGTTTCTTAACAAATTCTTAGCTTCAATATTTCATTAAACATGTGTATTAGCTGATACCATAATTGTATCCGCTTTTGGCGTGGGATTGAAAGAGATAGGGTGCGAAATGTATACGGGACTGAAAGAAAATGACTTAACATTTGAAACGAATATCTGTTAAAATTACGGAAGGAAGACAAATTATTTTATGCAGTGGGAAGAAATATCTGTTATTAGCCAACTCAAGCGTTATGGGAATAGATATTTTTTGCGAAAAAAATGACCCCCTACAAGATAGCAAATTTCTTAGATCTTTTTTCCATCAACTGTTCTGAAACCACATTTTGCACGGGCGAAGCCGGGGGGTGCAGCTAGTTTGACATAAAAGAAAGATGAACAGTTCTAAAGAATAAAAAACAAATAAAAACATGGTTAGCGAAAATTCGTGAGGCAGTTAACATAAATCGAGTAGAATTATGCTCATTACATAATGTCGCTTAGTATACTTCTGACGTTTAGTTATAATTTATAAATACCAAGATTAATATCGTTGCTGTTATTAAGTATAAATTATGAGTTTCTCCGTTATTCTTAATATAATTAAGAAATAAAGTATAGGTGAGTGTATTTGTTCCATTTTTATGTGGCTTGTACTTCAAAGCCTACATTTATAAATTATAATATTTAGAAGTCGTGTGTTTTGGTATTATAATTAAACAATAATGGTGATTGAGTACTTTGGTTGAATAGAAATACAGAAATACAGAAATCCTATTCTAAAAATTACTTTCAACTTATCTAGTTTGAAGCCAACAATTATGAGGAAGCTGCCAAGTGTTTTAGTTACAAGTAAGCATCTGTCGGTAAGTTCATCTACCTTTATCCGAAGATTGGGCACCTTGTCGTGGTGGGGCGGCTTAAGTAGAGGAACAGGATGCTAGAACAGGGTAGTGGCCCAACTCCTCTGGTAGAGCTGAATGTGAATTGAAAAACCAAGATCCAATCCGATCAATCGATCAACCCTTAACTCCAAGATGGCTGGTCTGCAATGTCGAGGGGGCTGTGATAAGGTAGGCAAAACTACTGGTTAACAGCGTTCAGGGGTAATTGAACCGCTAATGGAGACTCCTGAGGGGCAGCTCAATCCTCTGTTGTATTGTAGTTGAGTAGGATAGGTATTGGGGATCTCTGCCTATTCGGTCTGTTTAATTCTCCCCTACTCGTGGGTACACATATGGACCAAATAAATAAAAATAAATATAAAAATAACGTGCCTTCGGAAAACGAGGTGGAAGGCTTAGAAGGGGTCGAGAAGGTGCTGGAAGGCGCTGGAATGAACCCAAATAAGCTCGATGGGTCAGTGGACTCTAATGGGAAACCAGAAGGGTTAGCGGACCAATCGTCAGTGGAGGTGGACAATGCGGTGCAGAAATGCGCCAAGAGGTCAGCCGAAACTGCTGAAATCGAATTGGAAGAGGAAGAAAGGCTCGATCCTGAGCGGAGGTTGAACAAACAACTGAGGCAAAGGATGAAAAGAGTCAGAAGGAAACAAAGATTGGCCTTGGCTAAATGTGTTTTTCGGCGGAAGGCATAAACAAGACGGTCGATGAGTTGACTGAAATGGTTGCCAATATGACGTCAACCGAAACCTCTCCAGAAAACGAAGGATCTAGGAAACGGTTCAAATGTTCCGGGACCATTAATCCACCTGAAACTGCTATGAAGGGGACGGAAGGCGGAAAGGAGGACGGACAGTCTGTTCAACATGGGGTCAGTCTACAGGCACCACACTGCCGTGGTTATGTGGATGGACAACATGTAAAACAGATGGTTAGTCAGCCAGCAAAGCAGAAATCATGCAATGCCGAGCAACCTGGACCAAGTAAGGTAAAGCGAAAGCTGAACCGAGCTATGGAAAGGAAAGCGAACCAAGCAGATAATGCAAAGCCATACACTAGGGGTGAGCGAACCAAAGTTGACAAGGGCGTAAAAACCTTTGCCCAAACAGCGGCGAACGATCTCCGAATGGGTGTTGCCGACATGAGTCGAGAGGGGGGGATAGATGCAACACAAAATGCTCTTCTGGGGCTCTAGACTTACTTCCGACGAATGCAGGCGACATCGGTGTAAAGAAGATAACCTTGGAGGAAGGGATTACAGCGATCAAATTTTTTTTTTTTTTTTTTTGTATTTTATCCGAGGGTAGGTGAAAATATTCCAAAGACACTAGGAGAATAGCAAGCGCGTTCTCATAGTAGTGTCAGATTTTTACTGACTAAAAACACCACCCTTCTAAAGATTGTTAGATACTGGAACTAAGATATAACTTATCAAGCAATTTTTCTATCAATAAATAACAACTTTTGACAGGTTACTTTCCAATGAAAGATCCTGCGTGTTCCGCAAATTAGACGCGGTTAGTCTTATCTTGCCAAGTCGAACGGTTTCGTTCTTTGTAGTCGGCGCAATAAATTGCTCTCGTCCAAGATTTGTCGGACTGTATTGTTGATATGTCCGATTTGTCGGTTTCTATGCTTTCTCGCGAAGCTTCTAGTTTCAGCTTCGATTGTTGAAATTCCGAGATCCCTATGGATATCGTCGTTTCTAATATACCATGGTACTTGTACAATTTCTCTAAGCACTTTATTTAAAAAAGTTTGTAAAATATTGACATTTGTTTTCTTGGTACAACCCCAAAGTTGTATACCGTAGGTCCACACCGGCTTTAGCACTTGCTTGTATAAAAGCAGTTTGTTCTAAGTACTGAGCTGGGAATGTTTTCCGAGTAACCAGTACATTTCCCTATATTTGATATCGAGTTCTTTACGTTTCATTTTCACGTGCGAACTCCATTTCAGCTTTGCGTTGAGTGTCATTCCCAGGTATTTGGCCTCGTTTGCAAAGGGTATTCGGGCCACGTTTAGAGAAATTGGCAAGTCATTAGTTTTCTTATAGGTGAAATTCACGTGAACAGATTTATTTTCGTTGAGGGCGATCCGCCAGCTCCTTGTCCATTCATTTACCTTATCCACTGCGGCTTGCAGTTTTGTAGTCGCTTCTTCGATTGTATTACCTACTGCTAGGATAGCTGTGTCGTCTTCCCTTGGAATATCGCGAGTATATAACAAATAGAGAAGCGGACCAAGGACGCTTCCTTGCGGTACCCCGGCCGAAATTTCTTTTAGCTCCGAGTATTCGTTTCCATTTCTAGCACGGAAGAGTCTATTCCCGAGATATGATTCTAGAATATCATATAGGCTTGCGGGGAGAACTTGTCGTAATTTAAATTTCAAGCCGTCGTGCCACACCTTATCAAAGGCTTGTGAGACGTAAAGGAATACGCTTGAGCAAATCTTTTTTTCTTCAAATGCTTTCTCGATTATGTCAGTAGTTCTATGTACTTGGTCAATCGTCGAATGCTTGTGGTTCTGAACCCAAACTGGTGGTCAGGGATAAGATTATTGTCTTCAATAACCGGTTGTAGGCGCCTAAGCAATATTCTCTCGAAGACTTTGGAAATGACTGGAAGAACGGAAATCGGTCTATACGATTTCACTTCATTTGGCGGTTTTCCTGATTTGAAAACCATTATGACCTCCGCGACTTTCCATTGACTCGGCACGTGTTTTAGCCTGAGCGCAGCATTTATAATATGAAGAAGCTTAATTAATGCTTTCCTTGGTAGAGCTTTGAGAACTTCTCCGGTGATCAAATAATAACCAGGAGCTTTCTTAGGTTTTAGGGATTCGATTTCACGTTTTAGTTCAAATAGCGTTGCACTAGGGACTGTTGAATCGTCAGATTGTGATTCCGCCCTATTAGTATTGTCGTGGATCGCTTGGCCATCGTACGGTTTAAAAGTTTCTTCTAGATGAGCGGCAAAAACGTCCGCTTTTTCCTTATCTTCAATTGCCCATTCATTTCGATTTATTTTAATTGGCGGCGCGGGGATTTTGGGCCTTTTGGTGCCCTTTACAGCTTTCCAAAGTGAATAATTAGAAACTTTTTTCGCTGTTAGGCTTTCAAGGTAAGAACCTATCGCACGATTTTTAAAATCCTTAATAACTGTCTTCAACAAATTGCACAAATAATTTAAATGTGCTTTATGTTGCGCAGCTCGACTCTGTTGCCATTTCTTACGCTTTCTTTTTTCGTTGACCAATTCTTTTATTTCGGGAGGATATCGTAGCCCGTATTTGGCCGGCGTTTTCCTTGGATTACGCGTTTTATTCCAGGAGGCGAGCTGTACGATCCCGACGAAGCGATCAACTTCAACCTCAAGTTCATAGGGTGTCGTACGTGTAACACTCGGTTCAACATTCTCTTCTATTTCGTTCCTAAAGCCTCCCCAGTTAGTGTTTCTACCAGTTAATCTCGCTGGGTCTATAGGTTATTGGCTAGTTTTACACTCAATGTTAAAATAACCGGTAAGTGGTCAGATGATAGATCAAAGCTCTCTTCAACTTTAATGTGGTTGGTAGGTATTCCTTTCACGACGAAGAAGTCTATCAGATCAGGTAGTTTTGAGGTATCAGTTGGCCAGTAGGTCGGTTTGCCCGTCGAGTGGAAATCGCAACTGTATCTGGAGCCCCAGAACCTGTGCTTCGCGTTAAAATCGCCGCCAATAATGAAATTTGGTTTGAGCGATTTAAGCAGGTTAGTATATTCACTTTTTTCAAGCGCGGAACGCGGTGGACAGTAGATAGACGAAATTCTGCACAGTTGCATAGCTTCAAGCTCTATCTTCAGGTCTTCGTATTGTTCAATGCAGTCTTTAATAAGCAATGATGATCCACCTCTGGCGTTTCCTGATGGGTGACAAGCGTGGAAATCATTATAGCCTTTTATTTTTAAATTCGATCCCTTTTTCACGTGAGTTTCAGAAATCAAGCAAATGTCAATATCTTTCTCGCGTATGAATATTTCCAATTCGCCGACTTTTTGTAAAAGCCCGTTTGCATTCTAAGTGCGTATTTTTAACATTGGTTTTCCATTCATGTTATTATTTGTGAGCTTAACCAAGCGATCGAGAATAATTTTGTTTATTTTGCATTGTTCTTCAAGTTTCTCGAGAATAACTGAGAAAACATGAGAAACAGGGTCCGGCGAAGTTTCAACGTTTTTCGCTCCTTCGAATGCCGCGGCCTGACCATAGGTCTGCATTCTGGCTATTCGAGGGCCACTATTCGATGGCTTTCCTGATGGTAGCTTCTCAGTAGCGGTTCTTTTGACAACAGAGGTCGAGGGCCTTTCTATTGTCTCTTTTCCTGTTATCTCTCTTTCTCTGACAATGTTACGCTTTTGAACAGGAGGTTGTATATTGCGATGTTATCCCATAACTCGAGATTGGCCAAACAGATTTTGATGATTTATACTTTGTTGGAATGGTATTTTCTCAGCACGGGTTTTAAAAGAAAAAAAAAATCAAAATGTCTTATTTTGACCACCCAGTTTTTTTTTTCGAATTTTTTCAATTTTTTTCATTGTGTATTTATTTATTTTGGCAACAACCAGAAAAAGAATCAAATTTGAATGTAGCATATCGTATCACAATTGAACTGTCAGACATGCAACGTAACGTCATCTATTATCGATCGATCAATCACGAAGCCAATTTTGTTTCATGTGTGGTGGCGCTGTCCACGTTGACTGTGCCATTTGATTCAGTTGCGCAGTTTCTTCATTCGTTGAATTCGTGTTTTGTTCGATCGAATAACGTTTGCAGGCCACTGCCCATTACAGATTAGGATTTCTTCATTGCGATTTCGTGAGTTTTTATAAATTAAAATTGATAATCTTATAAAGAAATTGTTGTAGTTCTTTTCGATTTAGAATGAATTTGACTGCCTCTCTTTAAATGATTTGCGTTCGTAAATAAATATAGTAAATGCCACCTTATAGAGGACATCTGCAGGTACAACATAGGATATCCAATAACTCGATATTAAATGGTTTTTAAATAAATACTAGGAGAAATTTGAGACTTTTCTACAATTTTCACCTGGGTGAGTGGATATGCACTTCATTCTCAAATCACCTGGTACCGTAATGGTAATAAGAAGGGAAACGATTTATTCTGTGCAGGGGTAAGAACTATTTTCTACTCTCTGCACAAACGGAGGTGTGTATAGTCTATTAAATAGGAAGGAGAGAGATGGCATCTCATTAAAGCCTGAAGCGGTCTATACATATACACCTCATATAGGTTCTTGCATGTGCAATGCAATCAGTACTCTTAGTATGCATGCACAATTGCACAAGTGATGTAAAATTAACTTTTCAGTACTTTTCACAAGTAGAAATTGTAACTTTTAGGACTGAAGTGTAACTTTGCCTTTATGAAAATTCGTAGGTATATAAATATTAAGTTAAACATGACCACATACTTTTTACTATATATTTACTAAGCTCATGATTTAAAAAAACAAATTTGTTCCCTCCTTGGCCTTTAAATAAAATAAGTCGATATTTTGAAAACATTATTGGTGACATAATATTATGACCATAATAAAAAATACATTGTTTTTGAAAACAAAGGAATACAGACTTTCAAAGGATAAAATGATAATAATAGTTGAGTCTCACCTCAGGATTTAGGCTTATTAGTGTGCCTTATAACTATTACTTGTGAGTTCTTTTGTAAAAGAAAGCTTTTAATTTTCAAATTATGATAGGTATGCGTTTCTTAACAAATTCTTAGCTTCAATATTTCATTAAACATGTGTATTAACTGATACCATAATTGTATCCGCTTTTGGCGTGGGATTGAAAGAGATAGGGTGCGAAATGTATACGGGACTGAAAGAAAATGACTTAACATTTGAAACGAATATCTGTTAAAATTACGGAAGGAAGACAAATTATTTTATGCAGTGGGAAGAAATATCTGTTATTAGCCAACTCAAGCGTTATGGGAATAGATATTTTTTGCGAAAAAAATGACCCCCTACAAGATAGCAAATTTCTTAGATCTTTTTTCCATCAACTGTTCTGAAACCACATTTTGCACGGGCGAAGCCGGGGGGTGCAGCTAGTTTGACATAAAAGAAAGATGAACAGTTCTAAAGAATAAAAAACAAATAAAAACATGGTTAGCGAAAATTCGTGAGGCAGTTAACATAAATCGAGTAGAATTATGCTCATTACATAATGTCGCTTAGTATACTTCTGAAGTTTAGTTATAATTTATAAATACCAAGATTAATATCGTTGCTGTTATTAAGTATAAATTATGAGTTTCTCCGTTATTCTTAATATAATTAAGAAATAAAGTATAGGTGAGTGTATTTGTTCCATTTTTATGTGGCTTGTACTTCAAAGCCTACATTTATAAATTATAACTCCTCTGGTAGAGCTGAATGTGAATTGAAAAACCAAGATCCAATCCGATCAATCGATCAACCCTTAACTCCAAGATGGCTGGTCTGCAATGTCGAGGGGGCTGTGATAAGGTAGGCAAAACTACTGGTTAACAGCGTTCAGGGGTAATTGAACCGCTAATGGAGACTCCTGAGGGGCAGCTCAATCCTCTGTTGTATTGTAGTTGAGTAGGATAGGTATTGGGGATCTCTGCCTATTCGGTCTGTTTAATTCTCCCCTACTCGTGGGTACACATATGGACCAAATAAATAAAAATAAATATAAAAATAACGTGCCTTCGGAAAACGAGGTGGAAGGCTTAGAAGGGGTCGAGAAGGTGCTGGAAGGCGCTGGAATGAACCCAAATAAGCTCGATGGGTCAGTGGACTCTAATGGGAAACCAGAAGGGTTAGCGGACCAATCGTCAGTGGAGGTGGACAATGCGGTGCAGAAATGCGCCAAGAGGTCAGCCGAAACTGCTGAAATCGAATTGGAAGAGGAAGAAAGGCTCGATCCTGAGCGGAGGTTGAACAAACAACTGAGGCAAAGGATGAAAAGAGTCAGAAGGAAACAAAGATTGGCCTTGGCTAAATGTGTTTTTCGGCGGAAGGCATAAACAAGACGGTCGATGAGTTGACTGAAATGGTTGCCAATATGACGTCAACCGAAACCTCTCCAGAAAACGAAGGATCTAGGAAACGGTTCAAATGTTCCGGGACCATTAATCCACCTGAAACTGCTATGAAGGGGACGGAAGGCGGAAAGGAGGACGGACAGTCTGTTCAACATGGGGTCAGTCTACAGGCACCACACTGCCGTGGTTATGTGGATGGACAACATGTAAAACAGATGGTTAGTCAGCCAGCAAAGCAGAAATCATGCAATGCCGAGCAACCTGGACCAAGTAAGGTAAAGCGAAAGCTGAACCGAGCTATGGAAAGGAAAGCGAACCAAGCAGATAATGCAAAGCCATACACTAGGGGTGAGCGAACCAAAGTTGACAAGGGCGTAAAAACCTTTGCCCAAACAGCGGCGAACGATCTCCGAATGGGTGTTGCCGACATGAGTCGAGAGGGGGGGATAGATGCAACACAAAATGCTCTTCTGGGGCTCTAGACTTACTTCCGACGAATGCAGGCGACATCGGTGTAAAGAAGATAACCTTGGAGGAAGGGATTACAGCGATCAAATTTTTTTTTTTTTTTTTTTGTATTTTATCCGAGGGTAGGTGAAAATATTCCAAAGACACTATGAGAATAGCAAGCGCGTTCTCATAGTAGTGTCAGATTTTTACTGACTAAAAACACCACCCTTCTAAAGATTGTTAGATACTGGAACTAAGATATAACTTATCAAGCAATTTTTCTATCAATAAAAAACAACTTTTGACAGGTTACTTTCCAATGAAAGATCCTGCGTGTTCCGCAAATTAGACGCGGTTAGTCTTATCTTGCCAAGTCGAACGGTTTCGTTCTTTGTAGTCGGCGCAATAAATTGCTCTCGTCCAAGATTTGTCGGACTGTATTGTTGATATGTCCGATTTGTCGGTTTCTATGCTTTCTCGCGAAGCTTCTAGTTTCAGCTTCGATTGTTGAAATTCCGAGATCCCTATGGATATCGTCGTTTCTAATATACCATGGTACTTGTACAATTTCTCTAAGCACTTTATTTTGAAAAGTTTGTAAAATATTGACATTTGTTTTCTTGGTACAACCCCAAAGTTGTATACCGTAGGTCCACACCGGCTTTAGCACTTGCTTGTATAAAAGCAGTTTGTTCTAAGTACTGAGCTGGGAATGTTTTCCGAGTAACCAGTACATTTCCCTATATTTGATATCGAGTTCTTTACGTTTCATTTTCACGTGCGAACTCCATTTCAGCTTTGCGTTGAGTGTCATTCCCAGGTATTTGGCCTCGTTTGCAAAGGGTATTCGGGCCAAGTTTAGAGAAATTGGCAAGTCATTAGTTTTCTTATAGGTGAAATTCACGTGAACAGATTTATTTTCGTTGAGGGCGATCCGCCAGCTCCTTGTCCATTCATTTACCTTATCCACTGCGGCTTGCAGTTTTGTAGTCGCTTCTTCGATTGTATTACCTACTGCTAGGATAGCTGTGTCGTCTTCCCTTGGAATATCGCGAGTATATCGTCACCTGAATGCAAGAAGCAGCTAACTTTGTTTTCGTAGTTTTGAGAAAACTGCAAAAAACCTTTTCACCTGTTGGTCAGACTTATTTTTTTTATTGACAATACTGATAAAACAACACAATATTTTTTTCTGTGCTACTGGCTGAGGTAAAGTATAGAAATTTTAAATCCATTAATTTTTTTATGAAGTAAATTTTAAGAAAAAAATTGTTTTATAAAAAAATAGACAGTTATCCACTTTTTGCACCAACTATTTTGAATGGATAGAATCTTAAAAATTCATCTATCTACTTATTCGTAGTAATATTATTTTGTTTGTTTGATTGCCTTATTACCTATTTTCAATATTAATTGAAAACGATTTAATGTTTATGCTTTTTTGGAAATATTTTGAACCTGTACCTTAAATTAAGAAAAAAAGTTAACGTAAAAGTTAAAGTTTTAGCTTCTTTTCGTTTTCCTGAGCTTTACCATTCGGTAAATTGCTGTAAAAATCAAAACAAAAAATCAAAGACTCATAGCTGGAGGCTTCATTAAAAAAAAAAAAAAAGAGACATCAGGTCTTTGTACTTAGCGCTTGTAAAAGGGTGTCCTTCCGGGCAACACGTGTGGAGCTTGTACAACCAGGAACTACTGGCCGCCATTTTTATGAACGTACCCTCTGATGCGGGAAAGGCAATGTTTTGACATCGCTCTTGGGCTCTAACTGTATGCTGCAAGAGTTCGAGAAGGCTGCTCCTTATGAAGACCGGTCTTTGGTGTTTACAGATTGGCACGGTTACACGCTGCATTGTTATTTTGTCGAATTTTGCCAGAAATTCCTTAGTCATGTTATGGTCCTCTGAATCTGCCCTTGTCTCGATCATTAGGTCCCGCTTCTCGTTCAGTCTTGAGGCGATGGGATTACCTTTTGGATATCAAACTTTATTGGCTCCGGAAGAGGCATGACGACTTTAGTGATCAAGGTATTGTCTTTGGGGAATACGGTGACCTTTGCTGCTTGGTGAAGTGTCAATTCATCTTGGAAGAAGGTTTACATTTTTCCTGTTAGTGACGCCTTAAGGGTCTCGATATGTTCCCAAGGTTTAGGATGGACGCGTGTAGCCGGCCTTGGTATTCAGTCAGTAGTGCCATTTCAACGGCTTGTCGGTGCTGTACTTCCAGGAGCATGGCTGTAAGTATAGCCACAAGCTCATTTATTGCCGTCTTCAGCTATAGGAGTTTTTGTTTTTTCTACAAACTTTTCGTATGTTGAACCGAAGTCATGTCGATGTGTCGATATCTGCAATTGCTTTGGTGAGTGGTTTACCTTTGGCGTCGTAGTTTGACTTCACAAGCCACAAACAAAGCTTCGAATCTCAAACTAATGACCAAAATACAAAGACTAGCATGTATAGGTACAACCGGCGCAATAAGGACAACTCCTACTGCTGGAATGGAGGCTATTTTCCACTTGCTACCTTTAGATCTATACATGCAAGAATCTGCAGCCAAAAGTGCCCTCAGGATCTACCTGATTGCAGTAGTGTCTTTCAGGCGGGGGTTTTGGCAATCGCCGAAGCTGCCCATAGGTTGTCAATGTTAGCAATACCAAATAATGATATTAGCATATTTATTGACAGCCAGGCGTCTGTATCTGCTATCGAAATAAAATCAAAACAAGTTCACCGCTGCCGTGAAGAACTTAAGGTTCTCTGCTCGCAGCACACCACGCGTCTCTGCTGGGTCCCTGGACACAGTGACAAAACCGGCAAGAAATGGTTCTGCTATGGATCAAGATCGGGCAATTAATTCAATCAAACCACCACTCTGTAATCTCAGAGAGAGGGTAGAAAATAAGACTCGGATGAAAGCCAACAACAGGTGAAAAGAATTAACCACCTGCGAAATACCACGGAAGCTATGGTCGATGTATAAACTGGTAGGGGCCCTTACGGGTCACAACTTCCTAAGATATAACACAATAAAACTGAAACTCAAGAATGACGATAGATGCAGGGGTTGCTGTGACGAGGAGGTACACGAGGACACACCTCACTTTCTCTGTCAATGCCCAAGTCTCTGTCATGTCACTTGAGGAATAGAGCACTAGGGAGATACTACTTCCATGACATAAATGAACTTTCAGATATATCTTTATCTAATCTTTACAGGTTGTTAAATGCATCAGGATTGCTGGACAAGGTCGACTAACTAAAAGTGAATGAGTCTATAGCCAACAACATCGGCTAACCCCCCAACAAGGGCATCACAATGGGTCCACATGGACCTAAGTGGGGTGCGGCAGGACTCGTTCTGAAGTAGCCACCCATAAACCTAACCTAACCTTGATTTCATCACCGTCAGTTGCGTGTTGATCAGTGTGAATGTATTCTCACTCTTTTTATGCAGAATTTGCAAATTTGTTGTACACCTTTTCCGAGTCTTCGCTGTCCATAGTGCCCATTTTGAAAAACTTCCCACTACGTAAAGAAGAGCTCAAAAGAGTCTCAAAACAGTACTAAAACAAATGCAAGTAAAACCAAACATGGAATATGTCAAACAGTAAAGCAGGTAAATAATAATAAACAAGCCAACTAACGGGAAATGCAGCTAACATTTTCTGGTTATGGCATGTTGATGTTCAAATATATGAGTTATCTACTTATTGCCCACCAGATCGATACACAAAATCATGCAAAAAACAGCCATCTGAAGATATCTACTTCTTGCACTGAATTTTCAGCGTTTGTTCTATTAGTCTGTTTTTTTCATAGCCCAATAGATGGCAGCAAGTGAGAAAAACTAGTTATCTGTTTATTGCAGTTAAAGCAAATCGATTCAACGAAGCAAAAAACCCAGTTATCTTAAAAATTAAAAAAATGGAGTTAGCTGGTTCTTGCACTCAGTTGACGATTATAACAAATAGAGAAGCGGACCAAGGACGCTTCCTTGCGGTACCCCGGCCGAAATTTCTTTTAGCTCCGAGTATTCGTTTCCATTTCTAACACGGAAGAGTCTATTCCCGAGATATGATTCTAGAATATCATATAGGCTTGCGGGGAGAACTTGTCGTAATTTAAATTTCAAGCCGTCGTGCCACACCTTATCAAAGGCTTGTGAGACGTAAAGGAATACGCTTGAGCAAATCTTTTTTTCTTCAAATGCTTTCTCGATTATGTCAGTAGTTCTATGTACTTGGTCAATCGTCGAATGCTTGTGGTTCTGAACCCAAACTGGTGGTCAGGGATAAGATTATTGTCTTCAATAACCGGTTGTAGGCGCCTAAGCAATATTCTCTCGAAGACTTTGGAAATGACTGGAAGAACGGAAATCGGTCTATACGATTTCACTTCATTTGGCGGTTTTCCTGATTTGAAAACCATTATGACCTCCGCGACTTTCCATTGACTCGGCACGTGTTTTAGCCTGAGCGCAGCATTTATAATATGAAGAAGCTTAATTAATGCTTTCCTTGGTAGAGCTTTGAGAACTTCTCCGGTGATCAAATCATAACCAGGAGCTTTCTTAGGTTTAGGGATTCGATTTCACGTTTTAGTTCAAATAGCGTTGCACTAGGGACTGTTGAATCGTCAGATTGTGATTCCGCCCTATTAGTATTGTCGTGGATCGCTTGGCCATCGTACGGTTTAAAAGTTTCTTCTAGATGAGCGGCAAAAACGTCCGCTTTTTCCTTATCTTCAATTGCCCATTCATTTCGATTTATTTTAATTGGCGGCGCGGGGATTTTGGGCCTTTTGGTGCCCTTTACAGCTTTCCAAAGTGAATAATTAGAAACTTTTTTCGCTGTTAGGCTTTCAAGGTAAGAACCTATCGCACGATTTTTAAAATCCTTAATAACTGTCTTCAACAAATTGCACAAATAATTCAAATGTGCTTTATGTTGCGCAGCTCGACTCTGTTGCCATTTCTTACGCTTTCTTTTTTCGTTGACCAATTCTTTTATTTCGGGAGGATATCGTAGCCCGTATTTGGCCGGCGTTTTCCTTGGATTACGCGTTTTATTCCAGGAGGCGAGCTGTACGATCCCGACGAAGCGATCAACTTCAACCTCAAGTTCATAGGGTGTCGTACGTGTAACACTCGGTTCAACATTCTCTTCTATTTCGTTCCTAAAGCCTCCCCAGTTAGTGTTTCTACCAGTTAATCTCGCTGGGTCTAGGTTATTGGCTAGTTTTACACTCAATGTTAAAATAACCGGTAAGTGGTCAGATGATAGATCAAAGCTCTCTTCAACTTTAATGTGGTTGGTAGGTATTCCTTTCACGACGAAGAAGTCTATCAGATCAGGTAGTTTTGAGGTATCAGTTGGCCAGTAGGTCGTTTGCCCGTCGAGTGGAAATCGCAACTGTATCTGGAGCCCCAGAACCTGTGCTTCGCGTTAAAATCGCCGCCAATAATGAAATTTGGTTTGAGCGATTTAAGCAGGTTAGTATATTCACTTTTTTCAAGCGCGAAACGCGGTGGACAGTAGATAGACGAAATTCTGCACAGTTGCATAGCTTTAAGCTCTATCTTCAGGTCTTCGTATTGTTCAATGCAGTCTTTAATAAGCAATGATGATCCACCTCTGGCGTTTCCTGATGGGTGACAAGCGTGGAAATCATTATAGCCTTTTATTTTTAAATTCGATCCCTTTTTCACGTGAGTTTCAGAAATCAAGCAAATAATGTCAATATCTTTCTCGCGTATGAATATTTCCAATTCGCCGACTTTTTGTAAAAGCCCGTTTGCATTCTAAGTGCGTATTTTTAACATTGGTTTTCCATTCATGTTATTATTTGTGAGCTTAACCAAGCAACAGCAACGATATTAATCTTGGTATTTATAAATTATAACTAAACTTCAGAAGTATACTAAGCGACATTATGTAATGAGCATATTCTACTCGATTTATGTTAACTGCCTCACGAATTTTCGCTAACCATGTTTTTATTTGTTTTTTATTCTTTAGAACTGTTCATCTTTCTTTTATGTCAAACTAGCTGCACCCCCCGGCTTCGCCCGTGCAAAATGTGGTTTCAGAACAGTTGATGGAAAAAAGATCTAAGAAATTTGCTATCTTGTAGGGGGTCATTTTTTTCGCAAAAAATATCTATTCCCATAACGCTTGAGTTGGCTAATAACAGATATTTCTTCCCACTGCATAAAATAATTTGTCTTCCTTCCGTAATTTTAACAGATACCTATTCGTTTCAAATGTTAAGTCATTTTCTTTCAGTCCCGTATACATTTCGCACCCTATCTCTTTCAATCCCACGCCAAAAGCGGATACAATTATGGTATCAGTTAATACACATGTTTAATGAAATATTGAAGCTAAGAATTTGTTAAGAAACGCATACCTATCATAATTTGAAAATTAAAAGCTTTCTTTTACAAAAGAACTCACAAGTAATAGTTATAAGGCACACTAATAAGCCTAAATCCTGAGGTGAGACTCAACTATTATTATCATTTTATCCTTTGAAAGTCTGTATTCCTTTGTTTTCAAAAACAATGTATTTATTATTATTTTCATAATATTATGTCACCAATAATGTTTTCAAAATATCGACTTATTTTATTTAAAGGCCAAGGAGGGAACAAATTTGTTTTTTTAAATCATGAGCTTAGTAAATATATAGTAAAAAGTATGTGGTCATATTTAACTTAATATTTATATACATACGAATTTTCATAAAGGCAAAGTTACACTTCAGTCCTAAAAGTTACAATTTCTACTTGTGAAAAGTACTGAAAAGTTAATTTTACATCACTTGTGCAATTGTGCATGCATACTAAGAGTACTGATTGCATTGCACATGCAAGAACCTATATGAGGTGTATAATGTATAGACCGCTTCAGGCTTTAATGAGATGCCATCTCTCTCCTTCCTATTTAATAGACTATACACACCTCCGTTTGTGCAGAGAGTAGAAAATAGTTCTTACCCCTGCACAGAATAAATCGTTTCCCTTCTTATTACCATTACGGTACCAGGTGATTTGAGAATGAAGTGCATATCCACTCACCCAGGTGAAAATTGTAGAAAAGTCTCAAATTTCTCCTAGTATTTATTTAAAAACCATTTAAGTTATCGAGTTATTGGATATCCTATGTTGTACCTGCAGATGTCCTCTATAAGGTGGCATTTACTATATTTATTTACGAACGCAAATCATTTAAAGAGAGGCAGTAAAATTCATTCTAAATCGAAAAGAACTACAACAATTTCTTTATAAGATTATCAATTTTAATTTATAAAAACTCACGAAATCGCAATGAAGAAATCCTAATCTGTAATGGGCAGTGGCCTGCAAACGTTATTCGATCGAACAAAACACGAATTCAACGAATGAAGAAACTGCGCAACTGAATCAAATGGCACAGTCAACGTGGACAGCGCCACCACACATGAAACAAAATTGGCTTCGTGATTGATCGATCGATAATAGATGACGTTACGTTGCATATCTGACAGTTCAATTGTGATACGATATGTTACATTCAAATTTGATTCTTTTTCTGGTTGTTGCCAAAATAAATAAATACACAATGAAAAAAATTGAAAAAATTAGAAAAAAAAAAACTGGGTGGTCAAAATAAGACATCTTGATTTTTTTTTCTTTTAAAACCCGTGCTGAGAAAATACCATTCCAACAAAGTATAAATCATCAAAATCGGTTTGGCCAATCTCGAGTTATGGGATAACATCGCTTCGGACACTTTCTTTTATATAAAAGAAAGATGAACAGTTCTAAAGAATAAAAAACAAATAAAAACATGGTTAGCGAAAATTCGTGAGGCAGTTAACATAAATCGAGTAGAATATGCTCATTAATAATGTCGCTTAGTATACTTCTGAAGTTTAGTTATAATTTATAAATACCAAGATTAATATCGTTGCTGTTATTAACCCCTTATTGCATGAATTATGAAGGTGTGGAAAAAAATATTTTTTTTTATGAAAACTTCTTTTATTAGGCTTTATTAAATAAATTATAGTACAAAAAATATTAAATGTTTTTTATTCTTTTAATTTTATAAACAATCCATATATGGCTTCGTATGCATTGTGGCAAAAAATAAAAGGTTCATATTGGCTTCGTATGAATTAAAGACAAAACCGGAAATTATGTCTTGTGAAAATCTTTAAAACAATTTTTTTTCTCATTGAGGCATAGAAATACTTCACATTTTTGGCATTGTATAAAGGATCGATATTTGTTACAATTTTGGCATAATTGGCGTTGTTTTTTCTTCCATTCTGGGAAATGATTCAAGCAGTCGGATCGCACCGTATCAAGAGGTAGGTCTTGATGTTTTTTGGGAGTTTTCCTGGCATTTTGTTGGGTATTGGTGAATAAGACAAGCTGGGTGGAGTAGCTGCTCGACTTGTTGTTGGAGTACTGGAGGTCGGTGTACCGGCAGGACGACCACGTTTTCGGGCCATAATAACCTATCCTGATTTACGCAAATGTTCGGAAACTGAAAGCTTGAACGCGAACAGCGGCATGTATTCGTTTTCGTGGATTCGGCGCCAAAGTACCCATGCATTTACAAGACTCATATCTAAACCAGTTCATCATCACTCAAAAATCCATCACCAGGAATTGGATTAACAAACTTGGAACTTCCATAAAAGGTAGAAGGTTTCATTTCTGTAAACAACGAAAGAACCTTGAATGCATATAAAGTCATATGTGAACGGCCGGGTTTTGTGCGGAATGCATACGAAGCCATATATGGCAAGTTTAAAGAAACCATCAGCAATCAAGTAAAAAAAGCACCAACACAAAACCCATTATATCTGCCAGTTCTTGAATGTTTATACAATCTATAATATTTTTTTTTTTAATGTTTACTCACTGTTTTCTATAGTTTTTTTAATTTTAAAATGCACCTTCGATTGATCTTTGCTTTAGCCTCCGAACACGCTTCACAAATTCTCGAATAGTTTGACAAGTTGTGCGTTGCATCGACAAAAATAACGGAATTCCGTTACACAAATATATGTCTTGTAGAGAGAACGTTAACCAAAAAAAATTATTGATAACAACAACGAAAAAAAAAGCTCAAAATTGAAGGAAACCATATATGGCTTCGTATGCGGTAAGGGGTTAAGTATAAATTATGAGTTTCTCCGTTATTCTTAATATAATTAAGAAATAAAGTATAGGTGAGTGTATTTGTTCCATTTTTATGTGGCTTGTACTTCATTTATAAATTATAATATTTAGAAGTCGTGTGTTTTGGTATTATAATTAAACAATAATGGTGATTGAGTACTTTGGTTGAATAGAAATACAGAAATACAGAAATCCTATTCTAAAAATTACTTTCAACTTATCTAGTTTGAAGCCAACAATTATGAGGAAGCTGCCAAGTGTTTTAGTTACAAGTAAGCTTCTGTCGGTAAGTTCATCTACCTTTATCCGAAGATTGGGCACCTTGTCGTGGTGGGGCGGCTTAAGTAGAGGAACAGGATGATAGAACAGGGTAGTGGCCCAACTCCTCTGGTAGAGCTGAATGTGAATTGAAAAACCAAGATCCAATCCGATCAATCGATCAACCCTTAACTCCAAGATGGCTGGTCTGCAATGTCGAGGGGGCTGTGATAAGGTAGGCAAAACTACTGGTTAACAGCGTTCAGGGGTAATTGAACCGCTAATGGAGACTCCTGAGGGGCAGCTCAATCCTCTGTTGTATTGTAGTTGAGTAGGATAGGTATTGGGGATCTCTGCCTATTCGGTCTGTTTAATTCTCCCCTACTCGTGGGTACACATATGGACCAAATAAATAAAAATAAATATAAAAATAACGTGCCTTCGGAAAACGAGGTGGAAGGCTTAGAAGGGGTCGAGAAGGTGCTGGAAGGCGCTGGAATGAACCCAAATAAGCTCGATGGGTCAGTGGACTCTAATGGGAAACCAGAAGGGTTAGCGGACCAATCGTCAGTGGAGGTGGACAATGCGGTGCAGAAATGCGCCAAGAGGTCAGCCGAAACTGCTGAAATCGAATTGGAAGAGGAAGAAAGGCTCGATCCTGAGCGGAGGTTGAACAAACAACTGAGGCAAAGGATGAAAAGAGTCAGAAGGAAACAAAGATTGGCCTTGGCTAAATGTGTTTTTCGGCGGAAGGCATAAACAAGACGGTCGATGAGTTGACTGAAATGGTTGCCAATATGACGTCAACCGAAACCTCTCCAGAAAACGAAGGATCTAGGAAACGGTTCAAATGTTCCGGGACCATTAATCCACCTGAAACTGCTATGAAGGGGACGGAAGGCGGAAAGGAGGACGGACAGTCTGTTCAACATGGGGTCAGTCTACAGGCACCACACTGCCGTGGTTATGTGGATGGACAACATGTAAAACAGATGGTTAGTCAGCCAGCAAAGCAGAAATCATGCAATGCCGAGCAACCTGGACCAAGTAAGGTAAAGCGAAAGCTGAACCGAGCTATGGAAAGGAAAGCGAACCAAGCAGATAATGCAAAGCCATACACTAGGGGTGAGCGAACCAAAGTTGACAAGGGCGTAAAAACCTTTGCCCAAACAGCGGCGAACGATCTCCGAATGGGTGTTGCCGACATGAGTCGAGAGGGGGGGATAGATGCAACACAAAATGCACTTCTGGGGGCTCTAGACTTACTTCCGACGAATGCAGGCGACATCGGTGTAAAGAAGATAACCTTGGAGGAAGGGATTACAGCGATCAAATTTTTTTTTTTTTTTTTTTTTGTATTTTATCCGAGGGTAGGTGAAAATATTCCAAAGACACTATGAGAATAGCAAGCGCGTTCTCATAGTAGTGTCAGATTTTTACTGACTAAAAACACCACCCTTCTAAAGATTGTTAGATACTGCAACTAAGATATAACTTATCAAGCAATTTTTCTATCAATAAATAACAACTTTTGACAGGTTACTTTCCAATGAAAGATCCTGCGTGTTCCGCAAATTAGACGCGGTTAATCTTATCTTGCCAAGTCGAACGGTTTCGTTCTTTGTAGTCGGCGCAATAAATTGCTCTCGTCCAAGATTTGTCGGACTGTATTGTTGATATGTCCGATTTGTCGGTTTCTATGCTTTCTCGCGAAGCTTCTAGTTTCAGCTTCGATTGTTGAAATTCCGAGATCCCTATGGATATCGTCGTTTCTAATATACCATGGTACTTGTACAATTTCTCTAAGCACTTTATTTAAAAAAGTTTGTAAAATATTGACATTTGTTTTCTTGGTACAACACCAAAGTTGTATACCGTAGGTCCACACCGGCTTTAGCACTTGCTTGTATAAAAGCAGTTTGTTCTAAGTACTGAGCTGGGAATGTTTTCCGAGTAACCAGTACATTTCCCTATATTTGATATCGAGTTCTTTACGTTTCATTTTCACGTGCGAACTCCATTTCAGCTTTGCGTTGAGTGTCATTCCCAGGTATTTGGCCTCGTTTGCAAAGGGTATTCGGGCCAAGTTTAGAGAAATTGGCAAGTCATTAGTTTTCTTATAGGTGAAATTCACGTGAACAGATTTATTTTCGTTGAGGGCGATCCGCCAGCTCCTTGTCCATTCATTTACCTTATCCACTGCGGCTTGCAGTTTTGTAGTCGCTTCTTCGATTGTATTACCTACTGCTAGGATAGCTGTGTCGTCTTCCCTTGGAATATCGCGAGTATATAACAAATAGAGAAGCGGACCAAGGACGCTTCCTTGCGGTACCCCGGCCGAAATTTCTTTTAGCTCCGAGTATTCGTTTCCATTTCTAGCACGGAAGAGTCTATTCCCGAGATATGATTCTAGAATATCATATAGGCTTGCGGGGAGAACTTGTCGTAATTTAAATTTCAAGCCGTCGTGCCACACCTTATCAAAGGCTTGTGAGACGTAAAGGAATACGCTTGAGCAAATCTTTTTTTCTTCAAATGCTTTCTCGATTATGTCAGTAGTTCTATGTACTTGGTCAATCGTCGAATGCTTGTGGTTCTGAACCCAAACTGGTGGTCAGGGATAAGATTATTGTCTTCAATAACCGGTTGTAGGCGCCTAAGCAATATTCTCTCGAAGACTTTGGAAATGACTGGAAGAACGGAAATCGGTCTATACGATTTCACTTCATTTGGCGGTTTTCCTGATTTGAAAACCATTATGACCTCCGCGACTTTCCATTGACTCGGCACGTGTTTTAGCCTGAGCGCAGCATTTATAATATGAAGAAGCTTAATTAATGCTTTCCTTGGTAGAGCTTTGAGAACTTCTCCGGTGATCAAATCATAACCAGGAGCTTTCTTAGGTTTTAGGGATTCGATTTCACGTTTTAGTTCAAATAGCGTTGCACTAGGGACTGTTGAATCGTCAGATTGTGATTCCGCCCTATTAGTATTGTCGTGGATCGCTTGGCCATCGTACGGTTTAAAAGTTTCTTCTAGATGAGCGGCAAAAACGTCCGCTTTTTCCTTATCTTCAATTGCCCATTCATTTCGATTTATTTTAATTGGCGGCGCGGGGATTTTGGGCCTTTTGGTGCCCTTTACAGCTTTCCAAAGTGAATAATTAGAAACTTTTTTCGCTGTTAGGCTTTCAAGGTAAGAACCTATCGCACGATTTTTAAAATCCTTAATAACTGTCTTCAACAAATTGCACAAATAATTTAAATGTGCTTTATGTTGCGCAGCTCGACTCTGTTGCCATTTCTTACGCTTTCTTTTTTCGTTGACCAATTCTTTTATTTCGGGAGGATATCGTAGCCCGTATTTGGCCGGCGTTTTCCTTGGATTACGCGTTTTATTCCAGGAGGCGAGCTGTACGATCCCGACGAAGCGATCAACTTCAACCTCAAGTTCATAGGGTGTCGTACGTGTAACACTCGGTTCAACATTCTCTTCTATTTCGTTCCTAAAGCCTCCCCAGTTAGTGTTTCTACCAGTTAATCTCGCTGGGTCTAGGTTATTGGCTAGTTTTACACTCAATGTTAAAATAACCGGTAAGTGGTCAGATGATAGATCAAAGCTCTCTTCAACTTTAATGTGGTTGGTAGGTATTCCTTTCACGACGAAGAAGTCTATCAGATCAGGTAGTTTTGAGGTATCAGTTGGCCAGTAGGTCGGTTTGCCCGTCGAGTGGAAATCGCAACTGTATCTGGAGCCCCAGAACCTGTGCTTCGCGTTAAAATCGCCGCCAATAATGAAATTTGGTTTGAGCGATTTAAGCAGGTTAGTATATTCACTTTTTACAAGCGCGGAACGCGGTGGACAGTAGATAGACGAAATTCTGCACAGTTGCATAGCTTCAAGCTCTATCTTCAGGTCTTCGTATTGTTCAATGCAGTCTTTAATAAGCAATGATGATCCACCTCTGGCGTTTCCTGATGGGTGACAAGCGTGGAAATCATTATAGCCTTTTATTTTTAAATTCGATCCCTTTTTCACGTGAGTTTCAGAAATCAAGCAAATGTCAATATCTTTCTCGCGTATGAATATTTCCAATTCGCCGACTTTTTGTAAAAGCCCGTTTGCATTCTAAGTGCGTATTTTTAACATTGGTTTTCCATTCATGTTATTATTTGTGAGCTTAACCAAGCGATCGAGAATAATTTTGTTTATTTTGCATTGTTCTTCAAGTTTCTCGAGAATAACTGAGAAAACATGAGAAACAGGGTCCGGCGAAGTTTCAACGTTTTTCGCTCCTTCGAATGCCGCGGCCTGACCATAGGTCTGCATTCTGGCTATTCGAGGGCCACTATTCGATGGCTTTCCTGATGGTAGCTTCTCAGTAGCGGTTCTTTTGACAACAGAGGTCGAGGGCCTTTCTATTGTCTCTTTTCCTGTTATCTCTCTTTCTCTGACAATGTTACGCTTTTGAACAGGAGGTTGTATATTGCGATGTTATCCCATAACTCGAGATTGGCCAAACAGATTTTGATGATTTATACTTTGTTGGAATGGTATTTTCTCAGCACGGGTTTTAAAAGAAAAAAAAATCAAAATGTCTTATTTTGACCACCCAGTTTTTTTTTCGAATTTTTTCAATTTTTTTCATTGTGTATTTATTTATTTTGGCAACAACCAGAAAAAGAATCAAATTTGAATGTAGCATATCGTATCACAATTGAACTGTCAGACATGCAACGTAACGTCATCTATTATCGATCGATCAATCACGAAGCCAATTTTGTTTCATGTGTGGTGGCGCTGTCCACGTTGACTGTGCCATTTGATTCAGTTGCGCAGTTTCTTCATTCGTTGAATTCGTGTTTTGTTCGATCGAATAACGTTTGCAGGCCACTGCCCATTACAGATTAGGATTTCTTCATTGCGATTTCGTGAGTTTTTATAAATTAAAATTGATAATCTTATAAAGAAATTGTTGTAGTTCTTTTCGATTTAGAATGAATTTGACTGCCTCTCTTTAAATGATTTGCGTTCGTAAATAAATATAGTAAATGCCACCTTATAGAGGACATCTGCAGGTACAACATAGGATATCCAATAACTCGATAACTTAAATGGTTTTTAAATAAATACTAGGAGAAATTTGAGACTTTTCTACAATTTTCACCTGGGTGAGTGGATATGCACTTCATTCTCAAATCACCTGGTACCGTAATGGTAATAAGAAGGGAAACGATTTATTCTGTGCAGGGGTAAGAACTATTTTCTACTCTCTGCACAAACGGAGGTGTGTATAGTCTATTAAATAGGAAGGAGAGAGATGGCATCTCATTAAAGCCTGAAGCGGTCTATACATATACACCTCATATAGGTTCTTGCATGTGCAATGCAATCAGTACTCTTAGTATGCATGCACAATTGCACAAGTGATGTAAAATTAACTTTTCAGTACTTTTCACAAGTAGAAATTGTAACTTTTAGGACTGAAGTGTAACTTTGCCTTTATGAAAATTCGTAGGTATATAAATATTAAGTTAAACATGACCACATACTTTTTACTATATATTTACTAAGCTCATGATTTAAAAAAACAAATTTGTTCCCTCCTTGGCCTTTAAATAAAATAAGTCGATATTTTGAAAACATTATTGGTGACATAATATTATGACCATAATAAAAAATACATTGTTTTTGAAAACAAAGGAATACAGACTTTCAAAGGATAAAATGATAATAATAGTTGAGTCTCACCTCAGGATTTAGGCTTATTAGTGTGCCTTATAACTATTACTTGTGAGTTCTTTTGTAAAAGAAAGCTTTTAATTTTCAAATTATGATAGGTATGCGTTTCTTAACAAATTCTTAGCTTCAATATTTCATTAAACATGTGTATTAACTGATACCATAATTGTATCCGCTTTTGGCGTGGGATTGAAAGAGATAGGGTGCGAAATGTATACGGGACTGAAAGAAAATGACTTAACATTTGAAACGAATATCTGTTAAAATTACGGAAGGAAGACAAATTATTTTATGCAGTGGGAAGAAATATCTGTTATTAGCCAACTCAAGCGTTATGGGAATAGATATTTTTTGCGAAAAAAATGACCCCCTACAAGATAGCAAATTTCTTAGATCTTTTTTCCATCTACTGTTCTGAAACCACATTTTGCACGGGCGAAGCCGGGGGGTGCAGCTAGTTTGACATAAAAGAAAGATGAACAGTTCTAAAGAATAAAAAACAAATAAAAACATGGTTAGCGAAAATTCGTGAGGCAGTTAACATAAATCGAGTAGAATTATGCTCATTACATAATGTCGCTTAGTATACTTCTGAAGTTTAGTTATAATTTATAAATACCAAGATTAATATCGTTGCTGTTATTAAGTATAAATTATGAGTTTCTCCGTTATTCTTAATATAATTAAGAAATAAAGTATAGGTGAGTGTATTTGTTCCATTTTTATGTGGCTTGTACTTCAAAGCCTACATTTATAAATTATAATATTTAGAAGTCGTGTGTTTTGGTATTATAATTAAACAATAATGGTGATTGAGTACTTTGGTTGAATAGAAATACAGAAATACAGAAATCCTATTCTAAAAATTACTTTCAACTTATCTAGTTTGAAGCCAACAATTATGAGGAAGCTGCCAAGTGTTTTAGTTACAAGTAAGCATCTGTCGGTAAGTTCATCTACCTTTATCCGAAGATTGGGCACCTTGTCGTGGTGGGGCGGCTTAAGTAGAGGAACAGGATGCTAGAACAGGGTAGTGGCCCAACTCCTCTGGTAGAGCTGAATGTGAATTGAAAAACCAAGATCCAATCCGATCAATCGATCAACCCTTAACTCCAAGATGGCTGGTCTGCAATGTCGAGGGGGCTGTGATAAGGTAGGCAAAACTACTGGTTAACAGCGTTCAGGGGTAATTGAACCGCTAATGGAGACTCCTGAGGGGCAGCTCAATCCTCTGTTGTATTGTAGTTGAGTAGGATAGGTATTGGGGATCTCTGCCTATTCGGTCTGTTTAATTCTCCCCTACTCGTGGGTACACATATGGACCAAATAAATAAAAATAAATATAAAAATAACGTGCCTTCGGAAAACGAGGTGGAAGGCTTAGAAGGGGTCGAGAAGGTGCTGGAAGGCGCTGGAATGAACCCAAATAAGCTCGATGGGTCAGTGGACTCTAATGGGAAACCAGAAGGGTTAGCGGACCAATCGTCAGTGGAGGTGGACAATGCGGTGCAGAAATGCGCCAAGAGGTCAGCCGAAACTGCTGAAATCGAATTGGAAGAGGAAGAAAGGCTCGATCCTGAGCGGAGGTTGAACAAACAACTGAGGCAAAGGATGAAAAGAGTCAGAAGGAAACAAAGATTGGCCTTGGCTAAATGTGTTTTTCGGCGGAAGGCATAAACAAGACGGTCGATGAGTTGACTGAAATGGTTGCCAATATGACGTCAACCGAAACCTCTCCAGAAAACGAAGGATCTAGGAAACGGTTCAAATGTTCCGGGACCATTAATCCACCTGAAACTGCTATGAAGGGGACGGAAGGCGGAAAGGAGGACGGACAGTCTGTTCAACATGGGGTCAGTCTACAGGCACCACACTGCCGTGGTTATGTGGATGGACAACATGTAAAACAGATGGTTAGTCAGCCAGCAAAGCAGAAATCATGCAATGCCGAGCAACCTGGACCAAGTAAGGTAAAGCGAAAGCTGAACCGAGCTATGGAAAGGAAAGCGAACCAAGCAGAACACTAGGGGTGAGCGAACCAAAGTTGACAAGGGCGTAAAAACCTTTGCCCAAACAGCGGCGAACGATCTCCGAATGGGTGTTGCCGACATGAGTCGAGAGGGGGGGATAGATGCAACACAAAATGCTCTTCTGGGGCTCTAGACTTACTTCCGACGAATGCAGGCGACATCGGTGTAAAGAAGATAACCTTGGAGGAAGGGATACAGCGATCAAATTTTTTTTTTTTTTTTTTTTGTATTTTATCCGAGGGTAGGTGAAAATATTCCAAAGACACTATGAGAATAGCAAGCGCGTTCTCATAGTAGTGTCAGATTTTTACTGACTAAAAACACCACCCTTCTAAAGATTGTTAGATACTGGAACTAAGATATAACTTATCAAGCAATTTTTCTATCAATAAATAACAACTTTTGACAGGTTACTTTCCAATGAAAGATCCTGCGTGTTCCGCAAATTAGACGCGGTTAGTCTTATCTTGCCAAGTCGAACGGTTTCGTTCTTTGTAGTCGGCGCAATAAATTGCTCTCGTCCAAGATTTGTCGGACTGTATTGTTGATATGTCCGATTTGTCGGTTTCTATGCTTTCTCGCGAAGCTTCTAGTTTCAGCTTCGATTGTTGAAATTCCGAGATCCCTATGGATATCGTCGTTTCTAATATACCATGGTACTTGTACAATTTCTCTAAGCACTTTATTTTGAAAAGTTTGTAAAATATTGACATTTGTTTTCTTGGTACAACCCCAAAGTTGTATACCGTAGGTCCACACCGGCTTTAGCACTTGCTTGTATAAAAGCAGTTTGTTCTAAGTACTGAGCTGGGAATGTTTTCCGAGTAACCAGTACATTTCCCTATATTTGATATCGAGTTCTTTACGTTTCATTTTCACGTGCGAACTCCATTTCAGCTTTGCGTTGAGTGTCATTCCCAGGTATTTGGCCTCGTTTGCAAAGGGTATTCGGGCCAAGTTTAGAGAAATTGGCAAGTCATTAGTTTTCTTATAGGTGAAATTCACGTGAACAGATTTATTTTCGTTGAGGGCGATCCGCCAGCTCCTTGTCCATTCATTTACCTTATCCACTGCGGCTTGCAGTTTTGTAGTCGCTTCTTCGATTGTATTACCTACTGCTAGGATAGCTGTGTCGTCTTCCCTTGGAATATCGCGAGTATATAACAAATAGAGAAGCGGACCAAGGACGCTTCCTTGCGGTACCCCGGCCGAAATTTCTTTTAGCTCCGAGTATTCGTTTCCATTTCTAACACGGAAGAGTCTATTCCCGAGATATGATTCTAGAATATCATATAGGCTTGCGGGGAGAACTTGTCGTAATTTAAATTTCAAGCCGTCGTGCCACACCTTATCAAAGGCTTGTGAGACGTAAAGGAATACGCTTGAGCAAATCTTTTTTTCTTCAAATGCTTTCTCGATTATGTCAGTAGTTCTATGTACTTGGTCAATCGTCGAATGCTTGTGGTTCTGAACCCAAACTGGTGGTCAGGGATAAGATTATTGTCTTCAATAACCGGTTGTAGGCGCCTAAGCAATATTCTCTCGAAGACTTTGGAAATGACTGGAAGAACGGAAACCGGTCTATACGATTTCACTTCATTTGGCGGTTTTCCTGATTTGAAAACCATTATGACCTCCGCGACTTTCCATTGACTCGGCACGTGTTTTAGCCTGAGCGCAGCATTTATAATATGAAGAAGCTTAATTAATGCTTTCCTTGGTAGAGCTTTGAGAACTTCTCCGGTGATCAAATCATAACCAGGAGCTTTCTTAGGTTTAGGGATTCGATTTCACGTTTTAGTTCAAATAGCGTTGCACTAGGGACTGTTGAATCGTCAGATTGTGATTCCGCCCTATTAGTATTGTCGTGGATCGCTTGGCCATCGTACGGTTTAAAAGTTTCTTCTAGATGAGCGGCAAAAACGTCCGCTTTTTCCTTATCTTCAATTGCCCATTCATTTCGATTTATTTTAATTGGCGGCGCGGGGATTTTGGGCCTTTTGGTGCCCTTTACAGCTTTCCAAAGTGAATAATTAGAAACTTTTTTCGCTGTTAGGCTTTCAAGGTAAGAACCTATCGCACGATTTTTAAAATCCTTAATAACTGTCTTCAACAAATTGCACAAATAATTCAAATGTGCTTTATGTTGCGCAGCTCGACTCTGTTGCCATTTCTTACGCTTTCTTTTTTCGTTGACCAATTCTTTTATTTCGGGAGGATATCGTAGCCCGTATTTGGCCGGCGTTTTCCTTGGATTACGCGTTTTATTCCAGGAGGCGAGCTGTACGATCCCGACGAAGCGATCAACTTCAACCTCAAGTTCATAGGGTGTCGTACGTGTAACACTCGGTTCAACATTCTCTTCTATTTCGTTCCTAAAGCCTCCCCAGTTAGTGTTTCTACCAGTTAATCTCGCTGGGTCTAGGTTATTGGCTAGTTTTACACTCAATGTTAAAATAACCGGTAAGTGGTCAGATGATAGATCAAAGCTCTCTTCAACTTTAATGTGGTTGGTAGGTATTCCTTTCACGACGAAGAAGTCTATCAGATCAGGTAGTTTTGAGGTATCAGTTGGCCAGTAGGTCGGTTTGCCCGTCGAGTGGAAATCGCAACTGTATCTGGAGCCCCAGAACCTGTGCTTCGCGTTAAAATCGCCGCCAATAATGAAATTTCGTTTGAGCGATTTAAGCAGGTTAGTATATTCACTTTTTTCAAGCGCGAAACGCGGTGGACAGTAGATAGACGAAATTCTGCACAGTTGCATAGCTTCAAGCTCTATCTTCAGGTCTTCGTATTGTTCAATGCAGTCTTTAATAAGCAATGATGATCCACCTCTGGCGTTTCCTGATGGGTGACAAGCGTAGAAATCATTATAGCCTTTTATTTTTAAATTCGATCCCTTTTTCACGTGAGTTTCAGAAATCAAGCAAATAATGTCAATATCTTTCTCGCGTATGAATATTTCCAATTCGCCGACTTTTTGTAAAAGCCCGTTTGCATTCTAAGTGCGTATTTTTAACATTGGTTTTCCATTCATGTTATTATTTGTGAGCTTAACCAAGCGATCGAGAATAATTTTGTTTATTTTGCATTGTTCTTCAAGTTTCTCGAGAATAACTGAGAAAACATGAGAAACAGGGTCCGACGAAGTTTCAACGTTTTTCGCTCCTTCGAATGCCGCGGCCTGACCATAGGTCTGCATTCTGGCTATTCGAGGGCCACTATTCGATGGCTTTCCTGATGGTAGCTTCTCAGTAGCGGTTCTTTTGACAACAGAGGTCGAGGGCCTTTCTATTGTCTCTTTTCCTGTTATCTCTCTTTCTCTGACAATGTTACGCTTTTGAACAGGAGGTTGTATATTGCGATGTTATCCCATAACTCGAGATTGGCCAAACAGATTTTGATGATTTATACTTTGTTGGAATGGTATTTTCTCAGCACGGGTTTTAAAAGAAAAAAAATCAAAATGTCTTATTTTGACCACCCAGTTTTTTTTTTCGAATTTTTTCAATTTTTTTCATTGTGTATTTATTTATTTTGGCAACAACCAGAAAAAGAATCAAATTTGAATGTAGCATATCGTATCACAATTGAACTGTCAGACATGCAACGTAACGTCATCTACTATCGATCGATCAATCACGAAGCCAATTTTGTTTCATGTGTGGTGGCGCTGTCCACGTTGACTGTGCCATTTGATTCAGTTGCGCAGTTTCTTCATTCGTTGAATTCGTGTTTTGTTCGATCGAATAACGTTTGCAGGCCACTGCCCATTACAGATTAGGATTTCTTCATTGCGATTTCGTGAGTTTTTATAAATTAAAATTGATAATCTTATAAAGAAATTGTTGTAGTTCTTTTCGATTTAGAATGAATTTGACTGCCTCTCTTTAAATGATTTGCGTTCGTAAATAAATATAGTAAATGCCACCTTATAGAGGACATCTGCAGGTACAACATAGGATATCCAATAACTCGATAACTTAAATGGTTTTTAAATAAATACTAGGAGAAATTTGAGACTTTTCTACAATTTTCACCTGGGTGAGTGGATATGCACTTCATTCTCAAATCACCTGGTACCGTAATGGTAATAAGAAGGGAAACGATTTATTCTGTGCAGGGGTAAGAACTATTTTCTACTCTCTGCACAAACGGAGGTGTGTATAGTCTATTAAATAGGAAGGAGAGAGATGGCATCTCATTAAAGCCTGAAGCGGTCTATACATATACACCTCATATAGGTTCTTGCATGTGCAATGCAATCAGTACTCTTAGTATGCATGCACAATTGCACAAGTGATGTAAAATTAACTTTTCAGTACTTTTCACAAGTAGAAATTGTAACTTTTAGGACTGAAGTGTAACTTTGCCTTTATGAAAATTCGTAGGTATATAAATATTAAGTTAAATATGACCACATACTTTTTACTATATATTTACTAAGCTCATGATTTAAAAAAACAAATTTGTTCCCTCCTTGGCCTTTAAATAAAATAAGTCGATATTTTGAAAACATTATTGGTGACATAATATTATGACCATAATAAAAAATACATTGTTTTTGAAAACAAAGGAATACAGACTTTCAAAGGATAAAATGATAATAATAGTTGAGTCTCACCTCAGGATTTAGGCTTATTAGTGTGCCTTATAACTATTACTTGTGAGTTCTTTTGTAAAAGAAAGCTTTTAATTTTCAAATTATGATAGGTATGCGTTTCTTAACAAATTCTTAGCTTCAATATTTCATTAAACATGTGTATTAACTGATACCATAATTGTATCCGCTTTTGGCGTGGGATTGAAAGAGATAGGGTGCGAAATGTATACGGGACTGAAAGAAAATGACTTAACATTTGAAACGAATATCTGTTAAAATTACGGAAGGAAGACAAATTATTTTATGCAGTGGGAAGAAATATCTGTTATTAGCCAACTCAAGCGTTATGGGAATAGATATTTTTTGCGAAAAAAATGACCCCCTACAAGATAGCAAATTTCTTAGATCTTTTTTCCATCAACTGTTCTGAAACCACATTTTGCACGGGCGAAGCCGGGGGGTGCAGCTAGTTTGACATAAAAGAAAGATGAACAGTTCTAAAGAATAAAAAACAAATAAAAACATGGTTAGCGAAAATTCGTGAGGCAGTTAACATAAATCGAGTAGAATATGCTCATTACATAATGTCGCTTAGTATACTTCTGAAGTTTAGTTATAATTTATAAATACCAAGATTAATATCGTTGCTGTTATTAAGTATAAATTATGAGTTTCTCCGTTATTCTTAATATAATTAAGAAATAAAGTATAGGTGAGTGTATTTGTTCCATTTTTATGTGGCTTGTACTTCAAAGCCTACATTTATAAATTATAATATTTAGAAGTCGTGTGTTTTGGTATTATAATTAAACAATAATGGTGATTGAGTACTTTGGTTGAATAGAAATACAGAAATACAGAAATCCTATTCTAAAAATTACTTTCAACTTATCTAGTTTGAAGCCAACAATTATGAGGAAGCTGCCAAGTGTTTTAGTTACAAGTAAGCTTCTGTCGGTAAGTTCATCTTTTTTTTTTTTTTTTTTTTTTTTATAATAAACACGCGCTAAAGAGGTTGTGACTACTCTTATGGTGTAGTTCGAAGTACACAGCGCGGGCGTTAAGGAAATTGGGATAGAGAAGATAGGAGATTCCGATGCACATTGTTTTTAAATGTCTGTAAATTGTACTGAGGGGGAAAGACCGAGCTGGGCAATGCATTCCACATTCGTGTTGTACGGCTTATGAAAGAATCTCTATATTTCATAGTACGACCGAAAGTAGGCTGGAGGGTAAACTGATGGGCATTCCTGGCTTGGCGAGTATTGCGGTTGAATTGTTGAAGGGGTGGAATGCAGCTGGCAATTTCATTTGAGCACTGTTTGTAAAAATAGCGATAAAACAATGAGAGACTTGTTACATTTCTGCGATGTTCGAGCGAATTTATAGAATTCGCTATATTTATGTCTCCAATGAGTTTTAAGGCACGATTTTGTATCCTATCCAGGAGGTGCAGTGAGGTTTTAGGGGCACCAGACCAGATATGAGAGTTGTACTCAAGTTTGGGGCGAATGAACGCCTTGTATATGGTAGCCAGATCAGAAGGGGTAAAATATTTCTTGCACCTTTTAAGGAAACCTAGACATTTCGCAGCTTTCTTGGCGACTTCGTGTATGTGGTCATTCCAACGAAGTTTGCCATGGACACACATACCGAGAATGGAAAGTCTTTCGGTTTCGGCGATGCAAGTGCCATTCATGGATAATGGCTGAGGATTCTGGTTTCGCTTTAATGACAACAGACAGCATTGTGTTTTGGAAGCATTAAATTCCACTCTATTGGCTAAACCCCATTTCATAATGCTGTCGAGATCGGAATTTAATGAGCTTAACATACGTTGCCGTTCCAGTTCTACGGCCGAAGAGCAGGGACGTGAGTCCTGGAATGAATATGAGAAGCTGAGGGTGCTGTCATCGGCGAAGGAGTGGATTGGATTAGAGGTTGCAGACAGGAGATCATTTATGAAAATGAGAAAGAGAGTCGGAGACCTACCTTTATCCGAAGATTGGGCACCTTGTCGTGGTGGGGCGGTTTAAGTAGAGGAACAGGATGCTAGAACAGGGTAGTGGCCCAACTCCTCTGGTAGAGCTGAATGTGAATTGAAAAACCAAGATCCAATCCGATCAATCGATCAACCCTTAACTCCAAGATGGCTGGTCTGCAATGTCGAGGGGGCTGTGATAAGGTAGGCAAAACTACTGGTTAACAGCGTTCAGGGGTAATTGAACCGCTAATGGAGACTCCTGAGGGGCAGCTCAATCCTCTGTTGTATTGTAGTTGAGTAGGATAGGTATTGGGGATCTCTGCCTATTCGGTCTGTTTAATTCTCCCCTACTCGTGGGTACACATATGGACCAAATAAATAAAAATAAATATAAAAATAACGTGCCTTCGGAAAACGAGGTGGAAGGCTTAGAAGGGGTCGAGAAGGTGCTGGAAGGCGCTGGAATGAACCCAAATAAGCTCGATGGGTCAGTGGACTCTAATGGGAAACCAGAAGGGTTAGCGGACCAATCGTCAGTGGAGGTGGACAATGCGGTGCAGAAATGCGCCAAGAGGTCAGCCGAAACTGCTGAAATCGAATTGGAAGAGGAAGAAAGGCTCGATCCTGAGCGGAGGTTGAACAAACAACTGAGGCAAAGGATGAAAAGAGTCAGAAGGAAACAAAGATTGGCCTTGGCTAAATGTGTTTTTCGGCGGAAGGCATAAACAAGACGGTCGATGAGTTGACTGAAATGGTTGCCAATATGACGTCAACCGAAACCTCTCCAGAAAACGAAGGATCTAGGAAACGGTTCAAATGTTCCGGGACCATTAATCCACCTGAAACTGCTATGAAGGGGACGGAAGGCGGAAAGGAGGACGGACAGTCTGTTCAACATGGGGTCAGTCTACAGGCACCACACTGCCGTGGTTATGTGGATGGACAACATGTAAAACAGATGGTTAGTCAGCCAGCAAAGCAGAAATCATGCAATGCCGAGCAACCTGGACCAAGTAAGGTAAAGCGAAAGCTGAACCGAGCTATGGAAAGGAAAGCGAACCAAGCAGAACACTAGGGGTGAGCGAACCAAAGTTGACAAGGGCGTAAAAACCTTTGCCCAAACAGCGGCGAACGATCTCCGAATGGGTGTTGCCGACATGAGTCGAGAGGGGGGGATAGATGCAACACAAAATGCTCTTCTGGGGGCTCTAGACTTACTTCCGACGAATGCAGGCGACATCGGTGTAAAGAAGATAACCTTGGAGGAAGGGATTACAGCGATCAAATTTTTTTTTTTTTTTTTGTATTTTATCCGAGGGTAGGTGAAAATATTCCAAAGACACTATGAGAATAGCAAGCGCGTTCTCATAGTAGTGTCAGATTTTTACTGACTAAAAACACCACCCTTCTAAAGATTGTTAGATACTGCAACTAAGATATAACTTATCAAGCAATTTTTCTATCAATAAATAACAACTTTTGACAGGTTACTTTCCAATGAAAGATCCTGCGTGTTCCGCAAATTAGACGCGGTTAGTCTTATCTTGCCAAGTCGAACGGTTTCGTTCTTTGTAGTCGGCGCAATAAATTGCTCTCGTCCAAGATTTGTCGGACTGTATTGTTGATATGTCCGATTTGTCGGTTTCTATGCTTTCTCGCGAAGCTTCTAGTTTCAGCTTCGATTGTTGAAATTCCGAGATCCCTATGGATATCGTCGTTTCTAATATACCATGGTACTTGTACAATTTCTCTAAGCACTTTATTTTGAAAAGTTTGTAAAATATTGACATTTGTTTTCTTGGTACAACCCCAAAGTTGTATACCGTAGGTCCACACCGGCTTTAGCACTTGCTTGTATAAAAGCAGTTTGTTCTAAGTATTGAGCTGGGAATGTTTTCCGAGTAACCAGTACATTTCCCTATATTTGATATCGAGTTCTTTACGTTTCATTTTCACGTGCGAACTCCATTTCAGCTTTGCGTTGAGTGTCATTCCCAGGTATTTGGCCTCGTTTGCAAAGGGTATTCGGGCCAAGTTTAGAGAAATTGGCAAGTCATTAGTTTTCTTATAGGTGAAATTCACGTGAACAGATTTATTTTCGTTGAGGGCGATCCGCCAGCTCCTTGTCCATTCATTTACCTTATCCACTGCGGCTTGCAGTTTTGTAGTCGCTTCTTCGATTGTATTACCTACTGCTAGGATAGCTGTGTCGTCTTCCCTTGGAATATCGCGAGTATATAACAAATAGAGAAGCGGACCAAGGACGCTTCCTTGCGGTACCCCGGCCGAAATTTCTTTTAGCTCCGAGAATTCGTTTCCATTTCTAACACGGAAGAGTCTATTCCCGAGATATGATTCTAGAATATCATATAGGCTTGCGGGGAGAACTTGTCGTAATTTAAATTTCAAGCCGTCGTGCCACACCTTATCAAAGGCTTGTTAGACGTAAAGGAATACGCTTGAGCAAATCTTTTTTTCTTCAAATGCTTTCTCGATTATGTCAGTAGTTCTATGTACTTGGTCAATCGTCGAATGCTTGTGGTTCTGAACCCAAACTGGTGGTCAGGGATAAGATTATTGTCTTCAATAACCGGTTGTAGGCGCCTAAGCAATATTCTCTCGAAGACTTTGGAAATGACTGGAAGAACGGAAATCGGTCTATACGATTTCACTTCATTTGGCGGTTTTCCTGATTTGAAAACCATTATGACCTCCGCGACTTTCCATTGACTCGGCACGTGTTTTAGCCTGAGCGCAGCATTTATAATATGAAGAAGCTTAATTAATGCTTTCCTTGGTAGAGCTTTGAGAACTTCTCCGGTGATCAAATCATAACCAGGAGCTTTCTTAGGTTTTAGGGATTCGATTTCACGTTTTAGTTCAAATAGCGTTGCACTAGGGACTGTTGAATCGTCAGATTGTGATTCCGCCCCATTAGTATTGTCGTGGATCGCTTGGCCATCGTACGGTTTAAAAGTTTCATCTAGATGAGCGGCAAAAACGTCCGCTTTTTCCTTATCTTCAATTGCCCATTCATTTCGATTTATTTTAATTGGCGGCGCGGGGATTTTGGGCCTTTTGGTGCCCTTTACAGCTTTCCAAAGTGAATAATTAGAAACTTTTTTCGCTGTTAGGCTTTCAAGGTAAGAACCTATCGCACGATTTTTAAAATCCTTAATAACTGTCTTCAACAAATTGCACAAATAATTCAAATGTGCTTTATGTTGCGCAGCTCGACTCTGTTGCCATTTCTTACGCTTTCTTTTTTCGTTGACCAATTCTTTTATTTCGGGAGGATATCGTAGCCCGTATTTGGCCGGCGTTTTCCTTGGATTACGCGTTTTATTCCAGGAGGCGAGCTGTACGATCCCGACGAAGCGATCAACTTCAACCTCAAGTTCATAGGGTGTCGTACGTGTAACACTCGGTTCAACATTCTCTTCTATTTCGTTCCTAAAGCCTCCCCAGTTAGTGTTTCTACCAGTTAATCTCGCTGGGTCTAGGTTATTGGCTAGTTTTACACTCAATGTTAAAATAACCGGTAAGTGGTCAGATGATAGATCAAAGCTCTCTTCAACTTTAATGTGGTTGGTAGTGTTATAGATCAAGGTTAGGGAATATAGAGGGCGTTGGGAGCGGATAGAAGAAGGAAGTCAGGATGTGGACGGGACTTCAGGAAGGAAACGGAAATGAGCAGGGATGGAGTGTCATGTGCGAGGAGCATGGCATGCTTGCGTAGCACGGCTCTGCTCGCCGAATGGGGTGGTTCTTGTCCTACACACACAACGAGATCTACTACAAAACATTGAACATGCCAAAAAAAAAACTTACTTTTTCGAAAGCAGACGGACGTCCACCATACTGAGGGGGCTGCTGATGTCGTTGCAGCTAGGGCCTATTCCCACCCTTCCTGGAAGTTTACGGCCGATTTTCAAACTTCCCCAAATTTGTCTAGTTGCCGCTGACTAGACCATGTTCGCCGAAAGAACCGTAGCAGACCTTACCGCACCCCTGAAATCTCGATTTAACAAGCCATTGTGCTCAATCGAGCGGAATCAAAAAGACAAAAATACGCAATTTTCATTCAAAAATGGCGTGATGCACATCGAATTTATTTATCAAAGAAATTTATATTGGGTTGCATATTTATTTTATATGTACTTATAAACTAATGCTAAAAATATTAACTTTAATCTTTAAAAGCAATTATAGCTTAAAGTTTATAAATATTAAATAACAAATCCAAAAACAAAAAAAAACAAGCAAAAAAAAAAAGAAAAAATAGGAAACTTAAGATCTCTATGGCGGTAAATCTCCCCGTCACAAAAAAAAATATTGGCCACTGTTAATTATTATATTTTATTTATTATTTTTTTTTTCTTTATTATTAGTATTTATTATATTTTGTTTTTTTCAGTGTACCCTTGCGTTTAGCTTCTACTATCGCGATCCTACCTAAAAAGAGCTCTGTTTAGGGGGCTACTTTCTTAAAAGGGGTTCGGACAAGCAATCAAAGGAACGGAGGGGGAAACTTAGAACAAACCACAAACCAATAAAATGAAAGAAAAACGGACCCAATAAATAATATATATATAACTTAATAACATACAAAGAATTACAAAAAAATATCACGCCAAAATATAAAAAAAAAAAACAAGGAAAATTTAATAACAAAAAAAAAATGTATGATGGTGTTTTAATTTTATACCCGACTGTGCGAGTAGATTTGTATATGATATACCTATGTGTCGTTATGTATGTGTGTTACGATCTCCAAAATGTATCGTGTGGTTTAACCGTTCATGGCATCGGCTTACGCGTGACAACTTCAATTCGAAGCTATGTAGGTACGACAAGAATTCCTATCAACACTCAAAAAAAAATTTTTTTTGTATGTGTACGAATTTTATTCGTCACGCCTATATCGGCTGGTTGACCTGTAGCGCTGGTTGTACCTATGTACAAAAGTATTTCCTTGATACAGGTAGGTACTATGTTCACAATTTCCAGGGATACCCTTCTGAGTTGAGGTGGTTACAATGTTCCTTTTGCCTCGCCGAGGGTAGAACTGGGATTCAAAAAAATTGTTGGCGGCCACGTTTATGACCGTTGACCGCCAATCCGCAATTTCAGCAATTTGGAGATGCTCGTATTACGTGCACGAAACGCCGTGAATATGAATAATTTAGTTCTCTATGCTTTTTATTTTAATTTTTTTTCTTCACTGCCTTTATGACAAGAAAGGTCTTTTTCGTATTTTTTTTTTCTTCCGCACTGCTCGCGATCTTAATTCGGCGGCTGTCTGTACTTTATTCTCTCAGCAATGCTCCATCAGTTCTTTGTTAGTGGGTTGTAATCGTACCCTATCCCTTGATTACTATTCTTAATCATCCGATCCTTTGTTAAATCGCTCTTTTCTATTGATCTATCGCTTTCTATTCCGTTTTATTAATACCCAGAGAGAACCCTCAGAGAATTTCAAATCAAATCTCTCAACGTTCATGACGTAGAACGATAAGGTAGCGTAACGCTCATAGGTACTGTTTGGTGTGGTTTAGAGCTCCTCTACAGCTCTGGGTAATATCGAATTCGAAATTCGAACTCAATAAACGTCAAAAAAGGAAAACAACAAAAGAATGAAGAATGGACGCAACACAAAAAAAACATTTTCACAACAATTTGCAACGCCGATAGATAAGTTTATTTCTTAAATCTATTTATTTTTTGCTTCTTCCTAATTTTTTTTTGTTTTTTAGCTTTCTTTGCAGGCGAAGACCCCAGTTCCGATTCCCATGGACATTTTCCTTTCGTCGAAAGGTATTGGTTGTTTTGAGTGATGCACCCAAATTTCCCAGAATACTTTCATTCCAGGTGACCGCAACAAAGCTCCGAATCTGTGGGTCACCTGTGTGCCATCAGAGGCGGAGAAAACGGGTGCATGGAATCTTGGTCCAACGTGGTGAAGAACCCCACGATATGAGCCGGGCAATAATATTAACAATAAGCGTCATCGTTTTGGTAGATACATAATTGTATTTGTTTCTGATTGGAGTGCCAAGTATCGTACTGTTTTTGGTAGAGAAACAGAGATAACTTGTGTATATGTGTACACGCGGAAGTATAGAGCGTAGCTCAATAGTGCAGTTGACTGTATAGGCCAGGCGTATTTCATTTCCCTGTCTTTTATTACGACACCAGCAGATGATTGACCTATTTTATTTGTTGCAGATGATCGTGAAAAAACCAGCTTGCAGACTCAACACTCAACAAATCCCCACGCAGTCTAGCATCGCTGCGACCGGTATTGCCGCCCGTTCTACAACTACGGGTATGTGTACCTTTATATTTTTTGTATATACTGAAGAATAGTACAAGTAGATGCATAGGATATTAGGCTTTCTTAATCCGACTATAGGATAATGAATTTAGCTATAATACAAATACATAACACGAAAATAAATAACATTTAGAAATTAAGTAACTGACATACGTGATAAATAATAATTAACAGAACCATACAATATGACTTAAACCAACAACAAGTCGTCATGTATGAATATTATTATTAAATAAATGGATAAATAAATACATAGATAGATAAATAAATAAATGAATGAACAATAACATGACTACAAATCAAATAAATAGATAATTCAATAGATAACACATACAATTACGTAATCAAATAAATAAATAAATAAATAACAGATGAATAACAAGGAAATATGTCATTAGGTTGATACGTAAACAAATAAATAAGTAACTATATAAAGAAATAAATAAATTAACAAATAAATAACAAGTAGATAAATAACAAATACGTAAATAATAAATAAATATATACCTAACTGAATAAATAACACTTACTTATATCTATAAAAATAATAAATAACTTATATACTACCTTGATAATAAATAACGGGTTTATACATTCATATCATACATGGGTTATACGAGCTAAAACTAAATAAGTCAAGATGCAAATGTACTAACGTAATAAATAACAAAAAGGCAATCAACACGGTACCTGAAACTAAGACGATCATCATTTTATTGGAGCAATGCGTGCTCTATCACAGTTTTATATCTTTAGCATGATATATGCCAACAGTCTTGCCTCTCAGATTCTCAATTTCATACATACTGTTTCCTATTGGTTTAACGATGCGACATTTAATGTATTTAGGACAAAGTTTAGCACTGAGGTATTTCGAGCTATCGCTAAGAACAAAGTTTCTCCGGAATACCTCTTGTCCCGGTAGAAATCGCCCCTTCCGGGTCCGTATGTTGTATGTATTTGCGCTTTTTTCATTTGCTCTACATATATTCTCTCTCATTTTCTCTCGCACGCATTGAAGTCGTTCTTGCCTGGGGAGAGTTAATAGTTCGCCATCCTCTACCGCGTTCAACTTACGGGCTATCTCGTAGCAACTAGCGTGTGTTACCATATTGGTACCAAAAAGGGCGAAGTACGGTGAAACACCAGTTGACGTGTGGATGGAACTTCTCAACGCCCCAGCGATATCACTGAGATGAATATCCCAGTCGCGTTGATCATCCTTTAGGTAGGAACGGATAGATGCCAGAAGTGTTCTATTCACCCTTTCCGATGCATTCGACTGTGGTGAATAGTATGCTGTCCTCATATGGCGAGTGCCATACTTTTTTAGCAGGCTTTGAAATTCTTAAGCCAAGAATTGTTTTCCGTTATCGGAATGAATCACCTGTGGGACACCGAACATGTTGAATATATCGTCATAGAGGAATTTGACTACACTTCTCGAATTAGCATTTCGCATTGGTTTGAGGAACACGAATTTGGACAGATGATCTAATACGACAAAAACATACGAATTTCCAGACTTAGATCTTGGATACGGACCTAAAAAGTCTACATACAGTTTTTGAAACGGACGGTCGGAACAGTAGCTACTACATATAGGTGGACGAGATATCTGATTAGAAGACTTACACTGTTTACATATTGCACATTGGGATATATATTGCCTGATTTGGACAGTCATGTTCGGCCAGTAAAAATATTGGCGAATTCTTTGTAGGGTTTTTGCGATCCCACCATGAGCTGCCTGAGGGGGGTTGTGTGCTTGGGCAATTATATCGTCTGTTAGGCCCGATGGAATCCACAGACGCCATGTGTGTTCTACCATCGTTTCATCTCCTGCTGGCGGTAATGCACGTTTGTAGACAAAATTGTCCACTATTTTAAGGTCAGGTAGATTTTCTTCATTGTCTTGAATTGTAGCTATAAGACTTTTGTATTCCTCGGATTGGAATTCTTCCGAGTCTAACTCAACCAATGGTGCAATATCGGCCATTTCCAGGCTGTCTATGTAAACCCGAGAAAGAGTATCTGGCACTACATTGAGCGAGCCTTTTCGGTGCTCTATGTCGAAGGTGAACACTTGGAGTTTGAGGCTCCACCTGGCTAATCGTCCGTTGAGGTCCTTGAGTCCCATCAACCATCGAAGGCTAGAGTGATCTGTAATCACGGTGAAGTCCATACCTTCGACATAGGGCCTAAATTTCTGCACTGCCATGACAGCAGCCAAACACTCCTTCTCGGTTACACTATAATTTTTTTGACATGCATTTAGTTTTTGAGAAAAGTAGGAAATCGGACTTTCTTCGTTTGAATCGTTTTTTTGAAATAGGACCGCTCCTATGCCAGACTCTGATGCATCGCACTGGATATAGAAGCGCCTTGAAAAATCTGGATGTGTTAACACAGGGGCTGTTGTTAGGGCTTTCTTTAAATTCTCAAATGCCACAAGTGCCTCATCAGTCATTTTAAATTTCTCCTTCTTCTTTAGCGTGTCCGTGATGGGGGCAGTGAGGCCGGAGAAATCTCGAATAAACCTCCTGTACCACCCTGCAAGACCAAGGAGCCTGCGCACTTGCTTCGGAGTTTTTGGTATCGGAAACTCAACGATAGCAGCTATTTTTGACGGATCCGTTTTGAGCATCCCACCACCAACGATGAACCCCAAATATCTCAATTCCTTGAAACAAAATTTGGATTTGTTCACGTTGATGGTGAGGTTTGCTTTACGGAGGCACAGGGCCACTTCGTCGAGCAGGGCGATATGAGTTTTGAAGTCTGGAGCTACGATGAGCAAGCCATCTAAGTACACGAAGACGCGGTCCTTTAGACGTGCGGGGATAACCTTGTCCATCAGTCTGCACATTCTTTGGGCTGCATTACACAACCCAAAGGGCATGACTGTGAATTGGTACAAAGGTCTCCCCGGCACAGTAAATGCGGTTTTCTCCCTACTCCGTTTCTCCAGCGGTATCTGCCAAAAGGCATCTTTGAGGTCGATACTGCTGATGTAGTAAGTGTCTTGTAACCGGCTGAGCAGTCCGTCGATGTGGGGGAGAGGGTATGCATCCTTTTTTGTCAAAGCGTTGACTTTACGAGAATCCAGGCAAAGACGATTTTTGCCTGGCTTACGGATCAATACCACTGGTGAGCACCAGGGACTTTCGCTCTCCTCCACAACTCCGAGACTTATCATCCGGTCAACCTCCTCATACAACAGGGCTTGTATCGCTGGAGAAACAGGGTAGTGACGTTGCTTCACCGGTGCCGCATCCGCAGTATCGATGATATGCTCCTCCAGCTCCGTCTTCCCGAGACCATGCTGCGTATAGCAGAGAAATCTTCGTCTCACCGCCTCCAACTCGGACTGCTGCTCTAATGACAGTTGGTGCGTATTGGGATCACTCGTTGTATCTAAAATAGACAAGGAACTTATTATATTTGGGGCTAGTTGGAAAGCCTTCCAGAAGTCTATTCCCAAATACAACTCCTGATCTAATGTGGGTACTAGGTAAAATATAATGTCTTCTCTTCTATTTTGGTAGACCACCGGAGCTTTAATTCTACCTACTATCGATTGATTATTGCCATCGGCAGTTTTTACCCCAGATTCAAATGACTGAATCGGTAATCCCACTGATTCCACAAACTTAAAACAATTCTTGCCCAAGATACTAATACTAGCCCCACTGTCAAGCAAACCTAGCACATCATTATCAGCGATTTTTATTTTTGCATAGGGTCTCGGGTCATTGCCTACATTTATTACCGATGCTAATATGCGTTTTCTAGCCTCTTTTCTTATCTTGAATCTGCACCTTGTTTTCAGAATTCGTTTGGAAACAGGTTTGCCTTCATCAAATATCCTACTGCGTGCTGCATAATAATTTTTTATCCTAACATGCAATGGTTTAATTTCAAACTTTTTATCATTTTTTTCTACGTTATTTAATTCTAATTCCCTATTCCTAACTAATATTTTAATTTTGCAATCTTCAGCTGTCGGGGTCTGAACTATTGCTTGTTCATCAACTCCCGGCCCTACATCTGTATTTATTGTTCGGGGTATTGGGTTGAACGCGACTCTCCCGATGACCTCGCGTTCATCTGTCGGTTTCCCGGGGTGCATCGACTACAATTAGGGGTTATCACACCCTCCTGACCACATTTAAAACAAAAAATGTTTCGGACACTAGATGGACAATCAACAAATGAGTGACCCTCAACTCGACAATTCCAACATAACAGTTGTCTTGGTTCTGGGTATCTTCGAGGTGGTCGAGGACGAGCTCCCCCATACTGCATTGCAGCTATTTGCTCATCTGGTATGTAAGTAACCTCTTCTTCATTGTCATATTCCAACTCATTTGCCATGTATCTCCCAGGTTGTCTATGCTGCTTCGCGCCATCTCTCATGGGAAATGCTTTTTCCGCGTCAGCACATGCATGTCTCAGCTGGTCCAACGACGATATAGCCATGGGGTATATCAGTTTCCCGATTCTGTCATTGAGGCTTCGTTTTAAGATCCTCACCAACTCAGCTTCCGGAATCTGTACTCTGAGCTGAGATCTAAGTTTACCGATTGACGCGAAGAAATCGTCGCTAGACTCCCAAGAACCCTGCCTACGATCCATAATGTCGCGAATTATTTCAAAGTCCGATTTCGAACTTCGGAATTGACGTGTTAGGGCATCGCGTAACATTGGCCAGTCTGGTTGGTAGTTCATGCGCTGAAACTGCCAATACCACTCATACGCGGTTCCTGAGAGTAGGAGGTGGAAGTCTCTCAAGATCTCAGCCCAGGTACAGTCGTACTGATTCTTGAGGGTCTCGAGGCGGAAAATAAAATCTTCTACTGTAAGAGTATCCGGTTTACCTTCGAAGTTAATGCCCCATTTGTCAATTTTGATTGGCCCACGAGGATTAGGGTGTGAACCACTTTCTTGAAATTGAATTGGGGAATTGTGGTGCCAATTCGCGTTTTGCCATCTTGGTCGATTTTGCCTGTTATGGTTACGGTTGTTGTTGTTCTGCTGTTGAAATCCCCCATTCTGTGATTGACCGTAGTTGATATGGTTATTACCTGTTGTAGTCACTACAGGTACAAATGGTCTGGACGAACGATCCAACTGAGACTGTGGCTGTGAGATTTGTGGCTGTTGGAATTGTGGCTGTTGGAGAATGTTAATCTGCTCTGGAATCGGTCCCTGAACTGGAGGATCAGCAGGTGCATTTGGCCGAATCACAGCGTTTATGTCTTTCATGAACTCTAACATGCTGTTTTTCATTTCCTGTCTGAGGACTTGAGAAATATCATTCGTAATCGTGCTTTGATAAGATGCGAATGCATTTACCACTGCCAGGTTGATGTACGCTTTGATGTCCGTGACTGCTTGAGGTAATGGCTCTGTTTCCTTTTTGCTACCAGTTTCGTTATTGCCTGGTAAACTTTTATTAATGTTTTGCTCATTTAATTCTATTTGTTCAATCATAGTCCTAACGCTATCATTTTGTGCATCTTGTGAAGCAGCACCTAACTCTGAGAGACTGCTATAAGACGGTGCCCTAATTGATTCGTTTGAGCTTTGTGGGCTACTAGTTCGGGTTGAAGGTATTGGCGGGGGAGGGTAAGGGTAAAGTGGGTCTGAAGTGCTTTGAGGGGGTTGCTTCCCGGTTGGCATTGTATCGGTTATTGACGTTTGATCGATTTGAGAGCTTATGGAACGAGTGATTCTTTTGTTGATTTCGTAGGTATTCTCTGCTGGGATACTTTTGCTCTGTACTTTCTTTCCAGGAGGATTCATATTATAAAGGATCGGATGATTAAGAGACAATCAATAGAATGATCGAACAAAGTGTATATGCGCTATAATTGCGTTTTGATGTTAACTGTTTTGTTATGCGCTGATAACAAACAAACAAAAAAATTAAACAAATAATGCAAACTGTGCTAATAACAAAAATAATAATATGTTTTGATATGTAATGTATTTTTTTTGTAGAGTTATAGTGAATATTATGTATATTTGAATTGAATATATAGATAAGAGATAGTAAATAGAAAAATAAATATGAAAGGTGAATATGTATAAGATATATGGACGAGTGAGTTTTTGTTTTTGATGTGATAGGGTAAATGTGTGAGTGTTTAAAAAAAAAAATTTTTTAATAAAATAAATATGCTCTGGGCAAATTAAACGAAACTTTGTGGTTTTTCTTTTGTGTTTTGTGTACCATACATCATAGCGGGGTGTTTCAGGTCTACTTTCTTCGGCGGAATCGTGTTGGCAGGCATCATGGTCTAATGCTTGGGCAACTATATGAATGGTAGACTGCGGACGGACTAATTATTGGATCTCTCAGTACGGCGGAATAAGTAAACAAAAAGATTAACAGGGACACACTTCGTTGAGTTCAGTTTGTTTCCGCAATTCCAGTCCAACCAATGGGTTTTTTGCTGGAAGACTTGAAACATTCTGAACTGCAACACATAGAAGAAGGTGATAACTACAGATGTACTAATGCAACTTGACATGACAAAACAATATCAGACTAGGCCACTAGATACATAATCGGATAGGACAATAACTACTAGAAAGGAAAAGTAAAATGGTAAGATAGGAAAGCAAAAAAAAAAACAATCGAAAAGTGGATAGAGAAAGAAAACAGGACTAACATGGTGTTAATTGTTGTCGCTGTCAACATTGAACGTTCTCGTCGCAATTCGAGATGGCATGCTAATGAGCTATCCTCTCGAAGACTTACGAGGTTTCAATGTTGACAGCAAGGACAATTAGGACGAATACGACATTAAGGACAGAAGACTAGGACAAACAAAAACGTTGGGCGCCATTTGTTATAGATCAAGGTTAGGGAATATAGAGGGCGTTGGGAGCGGATAGAAGAAGGAAGTCAGGATGTGGACGGGACTTCAGGAAGGAAACGGAAATGAGCAGGGATGGAGTGTCATGTGCGAGGAGCATGGCATGCTTGCGTAGCACGGCTCTGCTCGCCGAATGGGGTGGTTCTTGTCGTACACACACAACGAGATCTACTACAAAACATTGAACATGCCAAAAAAAAAACTTACTTTTTCGAAAGCAGACGGACGTCCACCATACTGAGGGGGCTGCTGATGTCGTTGCAGCTAGGGCCTATTCCCACCCTTCCTGGAAGTTTACGGCCGATTTTCAAACTTCCCCAAATTTGTCTAGTTGCCGCTGACTAGACCATGTTCGCCGAAAGAACCGTAGCAGACCTTACCGCACCCCTGAAATCTCGATTTAACAAGCCATTGTGCTCAATCGAGCGGAATCAAAAAGACAAAAATACGCAATTTTCATTCAAAAATGGCGTGATGCACATCGAATTTATTTATCAAAGAAATTTATATTGGGTTGCATATTTATTTTATATGTACTTATAAACTAATGCTAAAAATATTAACTTTAATCTTTAAAAGCAATTATAGCTTAAAGTTTATAAATATTAAATAACAAATCCAAAAACAAAAAAAAACAAGCAAAAAAAAAAGAAAAAATAGGAAACTTAAGATCTCTATGGCGGTAAATCTCCCCGTCACAAAAAAAAATATTGGCCACTGTTAATTATTATATTTTATTTATTATTTTTTTTTTCTTTATTATTAGTATTTATTATATTTTGTTTTTTTCAGTGTACCCTTGCGTTTAGCTTCTACTATCGCGATCCTACCTAAAAAGAGCTCTGTTTAGGGGGCTACTTTCTTAAAAGGGGTTCGGACAAGCAATCAAAGGAACGGAGGGGGAAACTTAGAACAAACCACAAACCAATAAAATGAAAGAAAAAAGGACCCAATAAATAATATATATATAACTTAATAACATACAAAGAATTACAAAAAAATATCACGCCAAAATATAAAAAAAAAAAAAAACAAGGAAAATTTAATAACAAAAAAAAATGTATGATGGTGTTTTAATTTTATACCCGACTGTGCGAGTAGATTTGTATATGATATACCTATGTGTCGTTATGTATGTGTGTTACGATCTCCAAAATGTATCGTGTGGTTTAACCGTTCATGGCATCGGCTTACGCGTGACAACTTCAATTCGAAGCTATGTAGGTACGACAAGAATTCCTATCAACACTCAAAAAAAAATTTTTTTTGTATGTGTACGAATTTTATTCGTCACGCCTATATCGGCTGGTTGACCTGTAGCGCTGGTTGTACCTATGTACAAAAGTATTTCCTTGATACAGGTAGGTACTATGTTCACAATTTCCAGGGATACCCTTCTGAGTTGAGGTGGTTACAATGTTCCTTTTGCCTCGCCGAGGGTAGAACTGGGATTCAAAAAAATTGTTGGCGGCCACGTTTATGACCGTTGACCGCCAATCCGCAATTTCAGCAATTTGGAGATGCTCGTATTACGTGCACGAAACGCCGTGAATATGAATAATTTAGTTCTCTATGCTTTTTATTTTAATTTTTTTTCTTCACTGCCTTTATGACAAAAAAGGTCTTTTTCGTATTTTTTTTTTCTTCCGCACTGCTCGCGATCTTAATTCGGCGGCTGTCTGTACTTTATTCTCTCAGCAATGCTCCATCAGTTCTTTGTTAGTGGGTTGTAATCGTACCCTATCCCTTGATTACTATTCTTAATCATCCGATCCTTTGTTAAATCGCTCTTTTCTATTGATCTATCGCTTTCTATTCCGTTTTATTAATACCCAGAGAGAACCCTCAGAGAATTTCAAATCAAATCTCTCAACGTTCATGACGTAGAACGATAAGGTAGCGTAACGCTCATAGGTACTGTTTGGTGTGGTTTAGAGCTCCTCTACAGCTCTGGGTAATATCGAATTCGAAATTCGAACTCAATAAACGTCAAAAAAGGAAAACAACAAAAGAATGAAGAATGGACGCAACACAAAAAAAACATTTTCACAACAATTTGCAACGCCGATAGATAAGTTTATTTCTTAAATCTATTTATTTTTTGCTTCTTCCTAATTTTTTTTTGTTTTTTAGCTTTCTTTGCAGGCGAAGACCCCAGTTCCGATTCCCATGGACATTTTCCTTTCGTCGAAAGGTATTGGTTGTTTTGAGTGATGCACCCAAATTTCCCAGAATACTTTCATTCCAGGTGACCGCAACAGTAGGTATTCCTTTCACGACGAAGAAGTCTATCAGATCAGGTAGTTTTGAGGTATCAGTTGGCCAGTAGGTCGGTTTGCCCGTCGAGTGGAAATCGCAACTGTATCTGGAGCCCCAGAACCTGTGCTTCGCGTTAAAATCGCCGCCAATAATGAAATTTGGTTTGAGCGATTTAAGCAGGTTAGTATATTCACTTTTTTCAAGCGCGGAACGCGGTGGACAGTAGATAGACGAAATTCTGCACAGTTGCATAGCTTCAAGCTCTATCTTCAGGTCTTCGTATTGTTCAATGCAGTCTTTAATAAGCAATGATGATCCACCTCTGGCGTTTCCTGATGGGTGACAAGCGTGGAAATCATTATAGCCTTTTATTTTTAAATTCGATCCCTTTTTCACGTGAGTTTCAGAAATCAAGCAAATGTCAATATCTTTCTCGCGTATGAATATTTCCAATTCGCCGACTTTTTGTAAAAGCCCGTTTGCATTCTAAGTGCGTATTTTTAACATTGGTTTTCCATTCATGTTATTATTTGTGAGCTTAACCAAGCGATCGAGAATAATTTTGTTTATTTTGCATTGTTCTTCAAGTTTCTCGAGAATAACTGAGAAAACATGAGAAACAGGGTCCGGCGAAGTTTCAACGTTTTTCGCTCCTTCGAATGCCGCGGCCTGACCATAGGTCTGCATTCTGGCTATTCGAGGGCCACTATTCGATGGCTTTCCTGATGGTAGCTTCTCAGTAGCGGTTCTTTTGACAACAGAGGTCGAGGGCCTTTCTATTGTCTCTTTTCCTGTTATCTCTCTTTCTCTGACAATGTTACGCTTTTGAACAGGAGGTTGTATATTGCGATGTTATCCCATAACTCGAGATTGGCCAAACAGATTTTGATGATTTATACTTTGTTGGAATGGTATTTTCTCAGCACGGGTTTTAAAAGAAAAAAAAATCAAAATGTCTTATTTTGACCACCCAGTTTTTTTTTTCTAATTTTTTCAATTTTTTTCATTGTGTATTTATTTATTTTGGCAACAACCAGAAAAAGAATCAAATTTGAATGTAACATATCGTATCACAATTGAACTGTCAGACATGCAACGTAACGTCATCTATTATCGATCGATCAATCACGAAGCCAATTTTGTTTCATGTGTGGTGGCGCTGTCCACGTTGACTGTGCCATTTGATTCAGTTGCGCAGTTTCTTCATTCGTTGAATTCGTGTTTTGTTCGATCGAATAACGTTTGCAGGCCACTGCCCATTACAGATTAGGATTTCTTCATTGCGATTTCGTGAGTTTTTATAAATTAAAATTGATAATCTTATAAAGAAATTGTTGTAGTTCTTTTCGATTTAGAATGAATTTGACTGCCTCTCTTTAAATGATTTGCGTTCGTAAATAAATATAGTAAATGCCACCTTATAGAGGACATCTGCAGGTACAACATAGGATATCCAATAACTCGATAACTTAAATGGTTTTTAAATAAATACTAGGAGAAATTTGAGACTTTTCTACAATTTTCACCTGGGTGAGTGGATATGCACTTCATTCTCAAATCACCTGGTACCGTAATGGTAATAAGAAGGGAAACGATTTATTCTGTGCAGGGGTAAGAACTATTTTCTACTCTCTGCACAAACGGAGGTGTGTATAGTCTATTAAATAGGAAGGAGAGAGATGGCATCTCATTAAAGCCTGAAGCGGTCTATACATATACACCTCATATAGGTTCTTGCATGAGCAATGCAATCAGTACTCTTAGTATGCATGCACAATTGCACAAGTGATGTAAAATTAACTTTTCAGTACTTTTCACAAGTAGAAATTGTAACTTTTAGGACTGAAGTGTAACTTTGCCTTTATGAAAATTCGTAGGTATATAAATATTAAGTTAAATATGACCACATACTTTTTACTATATATTTACTAAGCTCATGATTTAAAAAAACAAATTTGTTCCCTCCTTGGCCTTTAAATAAAATAAGTCGATATTTTGAAAACATTATTGGTGACATAATATTATGACCATAATAAAAAATACATTGTTTTTGAAAACAAAGGAATACAGACTTTCAAAGGATAAAATGATAATAATAGTTGAGTCTCACCTCAGGATTTAGGCTTATTAGTGTGCCTTATAACTATTACTTGTGAGTTCTTTTGTAAAAGAAAGCTTTTAATTTTCAAATTATGATAGGTATGCGTTTCTTAACAAATTCTTAGCTTCAATATTTCATTAAACATGTGTATTAACTGATACCATAATTGTATCCGCTTTTGGCGTGGGATTGAAAGAGATAGGGTGCGAAATGTATACGGGACTGAAAGAAAATGACTTAACATTTGAAACGAATATCTGTTAAAATTACGGAAGGAAGACAAATTATTTTATGCAGTGGGAAGAAATATCTGTTATTAGCCAACTCAAGCGTTATGGGAATAGATATTTTTTGCGAAAAAAATGACCCCCTACAAGATAGCAAATTTCTTAGATCTTTTTTCCATCAACTGTTCTGAAACCACATTTTGCACGGGCGAAGCCGGGGGTGCAGCTAGTTTGACATAAAAGAAAGATGAACAGTTCTAAAGAATAAAAAACAAATAAAAACATGGTTAGCGAAAATTCGTGAGGCAGTTAACATAAATCGAGTAGAATATGCTCATTACATAATGTCGCTTAGTATACTTCTGAAGTTTAGTTATAATTTATAAATACCAAGATTAATATCGTTGCTGTTATTAAGTATAAATTATGAGTTTCTCCGTTATTCTTAATATAATTAAGAAATAAAGTATAGGTGAGTGTATTTGTTCTATTTTTATGTGGCTTGTACTTCAAAGCCTACATTTATAAATTATAATATTTAGAAGTCGTGTGTTTTGGTATTATAATTACCTAAACAATAATGGTGATTGAGTACTTTGGTTGAATAGAAATACAGAAATACAGAAATCCTATTCTAAAAATTACTTTCAACTTATCTAGTTTGAATCCAACAATTATGAGGAAGCTGCCAAGTGTTTTAGTTACAAGTAAGCTTCTGTCGGTAAGTTCATCTACCTTTATCCGAAGATTGGGCACCTTGTCGTGGTGGGGCGGCTTAAGTAGAGGAACAGGATGCTAGAACAGGGTAGTGGCCCAACTCCTCTGGTAGAGCTGAATGTGAATTAAAAAACCAAGATCCAATCCGATCAATCGATCAACCCTTAACTCCAAGATGGCTGGTCTGCAATGTCGAGGGGGCTGTGATAAGGTAGGCAAAACTACTAGTTAACAGCGTTCAGGGGTAATTGAACCGCTAATGGAGACTCCTGAGGGGCAGCTCAATCCTCTGTTGTATTGTAGTTGAGTAGGATAGGTATTGGGGATCTCTGCCTATTCAGTCTGTTTAATTCTCCCCTACTCGTGGGTACACATATGGACCAAATAAATAAAAATAAATATAAAAATAACGTGCCTTCGGAAAACGAGGTGGAAGGCTTAGAAGGGGTCGAGAAGATGCTGGAAGGCGCTGGAATGAACCCAAATAAGCTCGATGGGTCAGTGGACTCTAATGGGAAACCAGAAGGGTTAGCGGACCAATCGTCAGTGGAGGTGGACAATGCGGTGCAGAAATGCGCCAAGAGGTCAGCCGAAACTGCTGAAATCGAATTGGAAGAGGAAGAAAGGCTCGATCCTGAGCGGAGGTTGAACAAACAACTGAGGCAAAGGATGAAAAGAGTCAGAAGGAAACAAAGATTGGCCTTGGCTAAATGTGTTTTTCGGCGGAAGGCATAAACAAGACGGTCGATGAGTTGACTGAAATGGTTGCCAATATGACGTCAACCGAAACCTCTCCAGAAAACGAAGGATCTAGGAAACGGTTCAAATGTTCCGGGACCATTAATCCACCTGAAACTGCTATGAAGGGGACGGAAGGCGGAAAGGAGGACGGACAGTCTGTTCAACATGGGGTCAGTCTACAGGCACCACACTGCCGTGGTTATGTGGATGGACAACATGTAAAACAGATGGTTAGTCAGCCAGCAAAGCAGAAATCATGCAATGCCGAGCAACCTGGACCAAGTAAGGTAAAGCGAAAGCTGAACCGAGCTATGGAAAGGAAAGCGAACCAAGCAGATAATGCAAAGCCATACACTAGGGGTGAGCGAACCAAAGTTGACAAGGGCGTAAAAACCTTTGCCCAAACAGCGGCGAACGATCTCCGAATGGGTGTTGCCGACATGAGTCGAGAGGGGGGGATAGATGCAACACAAAATGCTCTTCTGGGGGCTCTAGACTTACTTCCGACGAATGCAGGCGACATCGGTGTAAAGAAGATAACCTTGGAGGAAGGGATTACAGCGATCAAATTTTTTTTTTTTTTTTTATTTTATCCGAGGGTAGGTGAAAATATTCCAAAGACACTATGAGAATAGCAAGCGCGTTCTCATAGTAGTGTCAGATTTTTACTGACTAAAAACACCACCCTTCTAAAGATTGTTAGATACTGCAACTAAGATATAACTTATCAAGCAATTTTTCTATCAATAAATAACAACTTTTGACAGGTTACTTTCCAATGAAAGATCCTGCGTGTTCCGCAAATTAGACGCGGTTAATCTTATCTTGCCAAGTCGAACGGTTTCGTTCTTTGTAGTCGGCGCAATAAATTGCTCTCGTCCAAGATTTGTCGGACTGTATTGTTGATATGTCCGATTTGTCGGTTTCTATGCTTTCTCGCGAAGCTTCTAGTTTCAGCTTCGATTGTTGAAATTCCGAGATCCCTATGGATATCGTCGTTTCTAATATACCATGGTACTTGTACAATTTCTCTAAGCACTTTATTTTGAAAAGTTTGTAAAATATTGACATTTGTTTTCTTGGTACAACCCCAAAGTTGTATACCGTAGGTCCACACCGGCTTTAGCACTTGCTTGTATAAAAGCAGTTTGTTCTAAGTACTGAGCTGGGAATGTTTTCCGAGTAACCAGTACATTTCCCTATATTTGATATCGAGTTCTTTACGTTTCATTTTCACGTGCGAACTCCATTTCAGCTTTGCGTTGAGTGTCATTCCCAGGTATTTGGCCTCGTTTGCAAAGGGTATTCGGGCCAAGTTTAGAGAAATTGGCAAGTCATTAGTTTTCTTATAGGTGAAATTCACGTGAACAGATTTATTTTCGTTGAGGGCGATCCGCCAGCTCCTTGTCCATTCATTTACCTTATCCACTGCGGCTTGCAGTTTTGTAGTCGCTTCTTCGATTGTATTACCTACTGCTAGGATAGCTGTGTCGTCTTCCCTTGGAATATCGCGAGTATATAACAAATAGAGAAGCGGACCAAGGACGCTTCCTTGCGGTACCCCGGCCGAAATTTCTTTTAGCTCCGAGTATTCGTTTCCATTTCTAACACGGAAGAGTCTATTCCCGAGATATGATTCTAGAATATCATATAGGCTTGCGGGGAGAACTTGTCGTAATTTAAATTTCAAGCCGTCGTGCCACACCTTATCAAAGGCTTGTGAGACGTAAAGGAATACGCTTGAGCAAATCTTTTTTTCTTCAAATGCTTTCTCGATTATGTCAGTAGTTCTATGTACTTGGTCAATCGTCGAATGCTTGTGGTTCTGAACCCAAACTGGTGGTCAGGGATAAGATTATTGTCTTCAATAACCGGTTGTAGGCGCCTAAGCAATATTCTCTCGAAGACTTTGGAAATGACTGGAAGAACGGAAATCGGTCTATACGATTTCACTTCATTTGGCGGTTTTCCTGATTTGAAAACCATTATGACCTCCGCGACTTTCCATTGACTCGGCACGTGTTTTAGCCTGAGCGCAGCATTTATAATATGAAGAAGCTTAATTAATGCTTTCCTTGGTAGAGCTTTGAGAACTTCTCCGGTGATCAAATCATAACCAGGAGCTTTCTTAGGTTTTAGGGACTCGATTTCACGTTTTAGTTCAAATAGCGTTGCACTAGGGACTGTTGAATCGTCAGATTGTGATTCCGCCCTATTAGTATTGTCGTGGATCGCTTGGCCATCGTACGGTTTAAAAGTTTCTTCTAGATGAGCGGCAAAAACGTCCGCTTTTTCCTTATCTTCAATTGCCCATTCATTTCGATTTATTTTAATTGGCGGCGCGGGGATTTTGGGCCTTTTGGTGCCCTTTACAGCTTTACAAAGTGAATAATTAGAAACTTTTTTCGCTGTTAGGCTTTCAAGGTAAGAACCTATCGCACGATTTTTAAAATCCTTAATAACTGTCTTCAACAAATTGCACAAATAATTCAAATGTGCTTTATGTTGCGCAGCTCGACTCTGTTGCCATTTCTTACGCTTTCTTTTTTCGTTGACCAATTCTTTCATTTCGGGAGGATATCGTAGCCCGTATTTGGCCGGCGTTTTCCTTGGATTACGCGTTTTATTCCAGGAGGCGAGCTGTACGATCCCGACGAAGCGATCAACTTCAACCTCAAGTTCATAGGGTGTCGTACGTGTAACACTCGGTTCAACATTCTCTTCTATTTCGTTCCTAAAGCCTCCCCAGTTAGTGTTTCTACCAGTTAATCTCGCTGGGTCTAGGTTATTGGCTAGTTTTACACTCAATGTTAAAATAACCGGTAAGTGGTCAGATGATAGATCAAAGCTCTCTTCAACTTTAATGTGGTTGGTAGGTATTCCTTTCACGACGAAGAAGTCTATCAGATCAGGTAGTTTTGAGGTATCAGTTGGCCAGTAGGTCGGTTTGCCCGTCGAGTGGAAATCGCAACTGTATCTGGAGCCCCAGAACCTGTGCTTCGCGTTAAAATCGCCGCCAATAATGAAATTTGGTTTGAGCGATTTAAGCAGGTTAGTATAATCACTTTTTTCAAGCGCGGAACGCGGTGGACAGTAGATAGACGAAATTCTGCACAGTTGCATAGCTTCAAGCTCTATCTTCAGGTCTTCGTATTGTTCAATGCAGTCTTTAATAAGCAATGATGATCCACCTCTGGCGTTTCCTGATGGGTGACAAGCGTGGAAATCATTATAGCCTTTTATTTTTAAATTCGATCCCTTTTTCACGTGAGTTTCAGAAATCAAGCAAATGTCAATATCTTTCTCGCGTATGAATATTTCCAATTCGCCGACTTTTTGTAAAAGCCCGTTTGCATTCTAAGTGCATATTTTTAACATTGGTTTTTCATTCATGTTATTATTTGCGAGCTTAACCAAGCGATCGAGAATAATTTTGTTTATTTTGCATTGTTCTTCAAGTTTCTCGAGAATAACTGAGAAAACATGAGAAACAGGGTCCGGCGAAGTTTCAACGTTTTTCGCTCCTTCGAATGCCGCGGCCTGACCATAGGTCTGCATTCTGGCTATTCGAGGGCCACTATTCGATGGCTTTCCTGATGGTAGCTTCTCAGTAGCGGTTCTTTTGACAACAGAGGTCGAGGGCCTTTCTATTGTCTCTTTTCCTGTTATCTCTCTTTCTCTGACAATGTTACGCTTTTGAACAGGAGGTTGTATATTGCCTACAACCTCCTGGGCGGTCCTACGCTTTGTCTTGGTAAGGGATTTTGGGCCTTTTGGTGCCCTTTACAGCTTTACAAAGTGAATAATTAGAAACTTTTTTCGCTGTTAGGCTTTCAAGGTAAGAACCTATCGCACGATTTTTAAAATCCTTAATAACTGTCTTCAACAAATTGCACAAATAATTCAAATGTGCTTTATGTTGCGCAGCTCGACTCTGTTGCCATTTCTTACGCTTTCTTTTTTCGTTGACCAATTCTTTCATTTCGGGAGGATATCGTAGCCCGTATTTGGCCGGCGTTTTCCTTGGATTACGCGTTTTATTCCAGGAGGCGAGCTGTACGATCCCGACGAAGCGATCAACTTCAACCTTAAGTTCATAGGGTGTCGTACGTGTAACACTCGGTTCAACATTCTCTTCTATTTCGTTCCTAAAGCCTCCCCAGTTAGTGTTTCTACCAGTTAATCTCGCTGGGTCTAGGTTATTGGCTAGTTTTACACTCAATGTTAAAATAACCGGTAAGTGGTCAGATGATAGATCAAAGCTCTCTTCAACTTTAATGTGGTTGGTAGGTATTCCTTTCACGACGAAGAAGTCTATCAGATCAGGTAGTTTTGAGGTATCAGTTGGCCAGTAGGTCGGTTTGCCCGTCGAGTGGAAATCGCAACTGTATCTGGAGCCCCAGAACCTGTGCTTCGCGTTAAAATCGCCGCCAATAATGAAATTTGGTTTGAGCGATTTAAGCAGGTTAGTATAATCACTTTTTTCAAGCGCGGAACGCGGTGGACAGTAGATAGACGAAATTCTGCACAGTTGCATAGCTTCAAGCTCTATCTTCAGGTCTTCGTATTGTTCAATGCAGTCTTTAATAAGCAATGATGATCCACCTCTGGCGTTTCCTGATGGGTGACAAGCGTGGAAATCATTATAGCCTTTTATTTTTAAATTCGATCCCTTTTTCACGTGAGTTTCAGAAATCAAGCAAATGTCAATATCTTTCTCGCGTATGAATATTTCCAATTCGCCGACTTTTTGTAAAAGCCCGTTTGCATTCTAAGTGCATATTTTTAACATTGGTTTTTCATTCATGTTATTATTTGCGAGCTTAACCAAGCGATCGAGAATAATTTTGTTTATTTTGCATTGTTCTTCAAGTTTCTCGAGAATAACTGAGAAAACAAGAGAAACAGGGTCCGGCGAAGTTTCAACGTTTTTCGCTCCTTCGAATGCCGCGGCCTGACCATAGGTCTGCATTCTGGCTATTCGAGGGCCACTATTCGATGGCTTTCCTGATGGTAGCTTCTCAGTAGCGGTTCTTTTGACAACAGAGGTCGAGGGCCTTTCTATTGTCTCTTTTCCTGTTATCTCTCTTTCTCTGACAATGTTACGCTTTTGAACAGGAGGTTGTATATTGCCTACAACCTCCTGGGCGGTCCTACGCTTTGTCTTGGTAAGCGGCTTTGTTTTTTTTATTTTGCGTTTTGAGGAGCACATCTCTCCGTTTTTGCAACTCCTTAGCTACTTCACAGCCTCTATAATTTGCCGGGTGCTTTCCCTTACAATTAGCACAGGTAGCGGAGGATTGTTTATTTGCTCCACAGTCTTGGGAGAAATGACTTCCGGCGCATTTTACACATCGCGGCTCTTTTTTGCAATACATTTGCGTATGATTGAATTCTTACCGCAATATTAAGTATGGTTTTTGTTCGGTAGATATCTTCGATATTATCAGACCTATCGAAGGTAAGCATAAAGAGAGGAAGTCCATGCCTTACCAGGATGTCCTTATCTTCTTCCGTTTTTTGCTTCTCTTTCTTGATGATATTTACGGCATCAAGAATTTTAAACCCTTTGGAACGGAGGTCGTTTAAAACCTCTTCCTTGGTGCATGAGGGGTGGAGTTCCCTCGCTACAACACGATTTGGCCTTTCTGACTTTATTTCAAAAGTATACCACAGCGATCAGCGGTAACCAAGAAACCAAGGGTTGGCTATGTGAGACTGTAAGGAAGATGACCGACCTATGGGAGGGAATTAACCTTAAAATAGACAAGATTCACATACTAAAGGATGTGGAAAGGTTGATAATCTTTGTTCCCGGTCAACTCGTGAGCAAGGATGTCATCCTCGCCAGACTGTGTCGTCAAAATTCCTGCGTGAAGGACACTTCTAAATGGAGGGTTATTCATGTGGGAAGATATGATGACAACAAAATTGGTGGAACCAAGCTGACGATCTGGTGCCCAGGGGAGGAAGCGATGCTGGTTAGACAAGCAGGAGATAGACTCTTCTGTGGGTTGGACATCGCAGTCGTGAAGTTCCAAGGATCATCGGAAAAGACTAAACTTGGAAAACCACCCGGTAGGGCGACGAAGTGATAGACACCATGGACATGGGATCAACACAAGTCGGGCGGGAGGTGGGCCCGTACCGGGAAAAGCTCAGGGTGATTCAATTAAACCTTCATCACAGCAAAGCAGCATCAGCAATGATGACTAAATGCTTTGATGAGTATTCGTTTGATATAGCCCTGATACAGGAGCCTTGGATCTTTAGAGGAAAGATTAGAGGACTCCCAAATAGCATGGCTGAGTTGCACTATGCGCAAACCAGCGGAAGAATTAGGTCCTGTATCCTGGTGAGGCACAGAGTTCAAGCATATAAATTGCCGGATCTGTGTGCCCCAGACCTTGCAGCAGTACGTGTAGGTTCAGGTGCGGGAACTTTTGTTATAGCATCTGCATACTTGCCGTATGACTCTCCAGAACCTCTTCCGACCAGGGAGTTAGAGGTTTTGGTGGATGCATGCTGGAACAGGAACGAGGACTTAATTATTGGTTGTGATGCCAATGCACATAATACAGTGTGGGGCAGCACCAACGATAATTACAGAGGAGAAGCATTATTCGAATTTGTATCATATAAGGATCTAGCTATCTTAAACAGGGGAACAGAGCCAACTTTCGTTGATGTGAGACGAAGGGAAGTGATCGATCTTACCCTCCGCAGTAGTCAGATAATTGACATAGTATCAAATTGGAGGGTAATGGATCAGGCTACAATGTCGGATCACAGAGCCATTTCATTTGATGTTCGCTATGGATCTAAAAGAAAAAAAGATCGGAAATACATCAGGATTCCGAAGAACACGGATAGGACAAAATACCTTGCAGTGTTGGAGGAAAAACTGAATGTAACGACATTCGGAATACCGAAAAACACTTGGCACGTTGAATCACAGCTGAAGCATCTGCAATCAGCTCTTGAAGAGGCGTACCGAGTGGCTTGCAAACCTACTTTAGAAAAATAAGATCCTGAAAGAAACTAAAGAAGGCTGTGAGGAAGGCCTTCAATCACGCCATGAGGAGGGGGGAACCGGAAGCATGGGATGACTATAAGGCGAAAAAGAAAGAGCTTAATGTCACTCTGCGACGACGTATAAGGGAATCATGGAGGGACTTTTGCTCGAGTATGTGGAGTACATCTGAAGTCAGTAGACTACAAAAGATTGTCTCGAGAGATCCAGTTTCCAAGATCGGACTCATTCGTAATAGAGCGGGGGAGATGGTGGAAACACTGGATCATACAAATGAGGTCCTAATGGAGGTACACTTTCCAGGCAGCTATAAATCAGATCAGCCCTGGGCTCCAAGGAAACAAGGAGCGAACAGGATGGATAGGATGGAAGCAGAACGGATCGTAACACCAGAGGCGGTCAAGGGTGCAATAGCAACATTTGCACCCTTCAAAACCGCGGGGCCGGGTGGTATATTTCCAGGCCTAATGCAATGGGAAGTAAACGTAATTGCACCAAGGCTCAGGAATATATACGTTGCATGCCTAGCAATAGGCTACATCCCGATTACATGGAGGGAGACAAATGTGGTCTTTCTTCCAAAGCCGGGGAAAAAGGATTACACAGAGGCAAAGTCCTTCAGACCAGTTAGCCTAACATCCTTTCTGTTAAAAACAATGGAAAGGGTGGTAGTGGACTACATGGAGAGTACTGCGCTTAAGTCGTATCCTTTAAACAGTAGGCAGCGTGCTTATAGGGCAGGCATGTCTACAGAAACAGCGCTACATCAAGTAGTACGCGTTGCGGAAGAAGCGCTAAATACCGGGGGCATTGCGATGACCACCATAATGGACATTGAAGGTGCCTTTCGATAAGATATGCTTTGAAAGTCTGAAACAAGCCTTGGAAAAACGTAGGGTTAACCCACTGGTGGTAAGATGGGTGGACAATATGTTGAACACAAGGGCATTAAATATTCAGACGGGAACCTCAAAACTTAGAGGAAGGGTTAGCAGGGGCTGCCCACAGGTAGGTGTTCTCTCTCCTACACTGTGGAATATCACTGTGGACTCTCTTCTCGACAGACTTGAGGCGACTGGCACTCACACAGTGGGATATGCCGACGATATAGCAATAATGGCCAGAGGCAAATTTATAGACGTCACCGCAGATATCATGAGGAATGCGCTCAGAGTGGTTGAGCGGTGGTGTCTGGAAGAAGGGCTCTCCATTAATGCGGGAAAAACAGATCTAATAGTCTTCACTAAGAAGAGGAAAAATCTAGAATTTCGACCCTTAACGCTCTTCGGATCGGAACTAACAACGACCACGAAGGTCAAGTATCTGGGAGTCTATCTAGATACTAAACTTTCGTGGAACTACCATGTTGAGGAGAAGGTCAAGAAGGCAAAAAGGATATTACATCAGTGCAAACGTGTATGTGGACAGATTTGGGGACTCTCGCCTAGGTCAGCATACTGGATGTACACGATGATAACTAGACCCATTATCACCTATGCCTCGGTTGTATGGTGGGCGAAAGCTTCCCAGAAAACAGTGAGGAAGCACCTGGATAGGGTCCAACGCTTAGCATGTATAGGAGTTACAGGTGCAATACGGACAACACCAACATGCGCAATGGAAGTGATCCTGGGGATCTTACCGCTGGACTTATTTATTAAGAAAACAGCGGCCCTAACGGCACTTCGTTTGCATCGAGATGCGAAATGGCACAATCGTGGTACCATCTATGGACGTAGGAAGATCCTGGAACTTGTCAAAAACGAGATTAGGGAGCTGAACATGCCTATGGATGGGATTACAAGGGTGCGTGTTATGGAAAGGAATCACAAAACTCGTATTGAGAACGGATTACTTCCAGAAAAAAGAAGTGGTGAAATAGTGATTTTCACAGATGGATCCATGATGGATGGCAGAGCGGGTGCCGGTATCTTTTCAGAAGAGCTGGAACTAGCCCGTCACGTTAGCCTCTGGAAACACACTTCTGTATACCAGGCTGAGTTGATTGCATTGCTGCATGCGTTGGACTACTTGCTTGAGGGTCAGGTGGAGGGAAGAAATATCCTTATAGCACTGGACAATCAGGCGGTGATCAGATGCATGGAGCAAGCAAACATTACAACATCGTTGGCACTGGAATGTGTACTCAAGCTCAATAAGTGTTCATCTAAAAATGAAGTAACACTGACTTGGGTACGAGGACACATAGGGATCGAAGGCAACGAAAAGGCGGACTCCCTTGCAAAACAGGGGTCAGCTGAAAAGTTGCTGGGACCAGAACCATTCTCTTCAATTGGCAGAGGAATGGTTGAACAACTGATTTACAACTGGATCACGGCAGAACATCTGAGAAGATGCTCAACCATGGAACAATGTAGACAGTCTAAAATGACAATTAAATGGCCGACCTGCTCCACTCAAAGAAGGGTTCTAAGCATGAGTCGAGGAACACTGAAATGGGTGGTGGCTTTATCAACAGGACATGGTAATTTCGGGTATCACTTAAGGAAGATGGGCCTTAGAGAGGACGATACCTGCAAACTATGCCTGGAGGAATCCGAGACAGCGGCACATATACTGTGTCAATGTCCGGCATTGGCTGGCAGAAGAATGAAGATATTGGGGCATCACTGGGTGGAGACCCAGTCGATGAAACAGATCTCACATAAACAGATGCTAGCGTTAACACTATCGGAATCGAACCCAGGGAAGAACTCTGGAGAAATCCAGAGAGTCTTTCTGGCTAAGATTTATAGTGGCAGAGAGACGAAAAGAGACCCGTCAATGGTGGTCTGATTCGAATATCTCTCAAATATATATATACTAGCTGATCCCGCGAACTTCGTTCCGCCCAAATTCGTTAATGTAATGAAAGTAATAATTTCGAGCATGCACAATGCACATGCTTTTTTATGTAGACGCTTAAATACTAATGGCAAGGCGTTCTGAATAGGTTTGCAAAGTGCTTTATTTGGACAATGTCCATTATAATTTTAATTATGCAACTTTAGAAATAGCGCTTGGTTTTATTTTTGAATGGGAGGTGCCACAAATCGTTTCCTATACCGCTTATGTTTTGCAAAGTACCACCTATAGTGTGGTATCCTATCTTTCAGCACCACCTATCGGATCCAGAACTCAAGAAGAAATTGATGGTTATAGTGTAAGCGCTGTTCTTACATTATTTTCAGACATATTTCCGTAACAGTAACAGTGTGTATAATGTATTTGGGAATGATTGTTACCGAAATGTGATCGAATTTTAGTGAGCTGTTTAATTGGTTTTCATGTGTTTGTAAGTTGCTTCGCACGAAACAGAAAATGAGAAATAAAAATACTGATACCATTTTCAAGCCTTCCCATGAATCATGTTTGTAATTATGACATCATGCTGGTCTGGATCGGTTTCGGGATCTGGAACTTCGGCACATATGATGTCATCAACTTGGTCTGGTTGCATTCTTTCGACTAACCAAATGAAAATGTGCGCATGAGGCAAGCCTCTTTTTTGCCATTCGAATACATCCAACATCGAGTATAACCAAAGACACGATGCTTAACAATATAGTCCATCAGCGACCGACGAAATATTTGTAACTTTAACAGCCATGAAGAAAACTAACCGCATCTATCAACTTGGTAAAATGGTAAGCCTTTTCCCTTCTCTCTCTACATCGGTACCTTTGAGTTACGCTCCCCATAACCCTATTCACTAATGAGCAGAATACTCGTTCATTTTTCGTAACAACCCCTACGTGCAAGCTCAAAACGCTCCACAACTCCTGTTGCCTTTCATCATTCTCCACGTCATCTTAATCACCCCTACTTACTTATGCAAGGATCCTGAAAATACATGTCAAACAAAAATGATGGATTCAAAAACCATGAATTGAAAAAAGTATCTACTCCATTTCAAAAAGTTACTTAATGTAACATAGTAAACATAAACAAACTTTATTTAAAAAAAAATGTCAAAGTTGTTGACAACAACAATTTGCTTGGAAAATAATTCAAATAATTGACAACAACAATTGCTTTGAAAATATAAAATATTTTTTTTTTTTGTATTTGAAGTGTCACTACTCGATTTCTATCCAGTTTATTTTTTTTCAAAGTGCTTTTCCCCATAAAAAAGGAATTGTGTGCCTTCAACGCCACCTGTTGAGAATTTTCCAACTTTTCTTTTTTCATAAACCATCCCTCGTTCGAGACGAATAAAACACACCAAAAATCATTGAAATCGGTTGAGCCGTTCTTGAGTTATAAAGTCACAACGCACTTGCAACAATTTTATATATATACGGCCTTACCAATAATCAACTTTAGTCTGGTACTTTACGAAAAGACTCCACACTTTCCAAAATCCCTTTACCAATAAACAAATATAGTTGCCAGACTATCGCTAACTGTAGGGTTAAATGTTAGTGTTGAGAAAGCCATGTTTATCTCGGACATTAGCTAAATAAATCCTCCCTTATGTCATTTTGAAGACAAGTGCTGCCCAACCATCCAAAATCGCGGTATTAAATTTCGAAATAGGAGAGAGTTTAATACGATGTTGTTCAGCCTGAGCGTTTACAATTATTAATTAATTTTAGTAAATTGTGAATGTTTTCTAATATTATTCGTTGCAATACAACAATGCAAATGGTTTTTAATTCTAACAAACACAATTTTGTACAAATGTATGCAAAATATTGAAAAATATTGCGTTTTTGTTTTATTTCTAAACACGTGAAGCATATATTTCTGTGTTTTTCTTTCTGTTGCTTTTTGATTGGTTTTCCTAGTTAGTTGCTTAATAAAAAATAAATAAGTTTTGGATAATTCCAAGACTTTCTTGACAGTCGTCGCAAACAGAATAAAATATCTTCTTACCAAAGTTTGGACGGCTTGCAGGTACCTTTTTGCAACAATTCTCAGTACCTTAGGCGACACAGGTAGATATTTTGCTGCAACCAAACACTTTTCAAACTCTTTGCAAAAGGAGTTTGTTTACCGAGAATGAGGATCTCTAATGAGACAATGGTTGGCGTGAAAAGGTTCCCTTCGCGGAAAATATAGTTATAAAAATAGAATTATCAGAACTCAGCAAAATACATGCAAAATAACAAGTTTATTAACTTCTGGGGGTGCAAGTACAGCCTAACAGGTAACAGGTAGTACGAGAATATGCGTTTTATATTTTTCAGTTCGAATTTCAACTTTTGTCGGTTTCTAAGTTTCCCGAATTAATTAATATATAAGCCATACAATTTTTTATAGGTTAAATTGTATTTATTTTCAAACCCGGAAGCGATAAGTTCTTAACACGCTTCCTAGCCAGATATTATTTTTATTTTCAAAAATATTCACTTGCTAACAATGCAATTGTGATGTTTAGACCACTAATAAGTTTTGATTTGCATCGTCAGCCTACGAATAAATGAAACCATTCAAATAAACTGTGCTTTGTTTATTGAATAATTTGAAAGGGATTTTATTACGACACAAATGCACTCATAGAGAAATCGCGAGGTAGTATTAGAAAACAATGGAGAGCGTACCATAAAAGTACTGAAAATTGTGTCCGATCGAACGATAGGGCATTACTGATTTGCATGTGATATTTGACAGATCAGCGGATATTTTGTGCATTTCCTATTTTGTGTTTTGTTTTTTGCTTATAATAAGTCTCAAAGAGCATTGGAAATATATGTGTTGGGCAAATTTAATTGCAATTTATGTATTCCTTCTTTTAGAATAAAATCCTCCTTGTGAAAGAGACCATTGACCTTGTTTTTCACGAAAACAAATTATGAAATTTGAATTCTGCAATGACAACAAATGTAATAGATTATAAGAAAGTTGTAGGACTAGTAAATGTGGAGGTCTAATTGTTTATTGGTACCATTTCACAAAAGCTGTACATTTTTACTAAAGCTGACATCTAACTAGTTGTCGACATTAGTGATTGATTATTAGTAAGGCCGATAGAGAAGATATAATGTATAATGCAAAAATTATGTGCATGGAGGTACTTACAAATTGTCCATACGTCGAAAGTTGTGGCCACAAGTTTCCTTCGTTGGTGTGTGATGTGATATATGCATGTGTAGTTGTTTTATGTTTCACTTAAGTTTGAGATAATTTAGAAATTTCTTAGGCAATAATTTAGGTAGTGTAAATTAATGTATGTTATTAAATAAGGTAATAGGTAGTTATTAAGTATACACAAATTGACACCTTTCAAGGCAAAAGATTTGATTTTAGGTTATGCAAAGTTCAATCAAAGTATGAACATTATAATATTAAAAAATTTATGCAAATAAAAAAAAACTACTAGAACTTTTCTTTATTTTGGTTGCACTTGTTGTGGCGCTTGTGGTGATGGGGTAATGGTGGGGATGATGAAGATGGTGTCTGCGGACTTATCTCGCACGCATGTGTGATGTCGGGATGAATTGTCCGCGCGTGTTCTCCCTTTTCACGTCCAATACGAAACTGGTTGAGAGCGCGGCGTTGCGTGATGGCGATCGAAGGTTGCGGACGCTCCCTTCTCGGCTGCTGTTATACATAATATACTATATGTAGGTAGATAGCAGAATTTGTGAGCAACCGAAGGTTATTTGGGCGTCCGCAAATTTCTGTGGACACCAAATGAAAGGAATTACCATGTGCACATTTTTAAAATATATAATATGCGATTACGTACCTTTATTTTTAAATATTCGGTGAAATAATTTAAGAATATTTGTGTGGGATTTTCAGGATAGTTTTGGCTTATCCAATAGTCACATACAATTATCCTTGTGCAATTTTCGATACGTCTCAGCTATGCTTTGGATAGCGTGGTAGGGAAACTATATATATATACATATATGTATGGAGGGATATAGCTGGATGATGAAAATGTATGCAAATTATGCAAATAAAATTAGTTGGAAACTACTAAAGGGAAATCAAAAGAAAAGATCACGCTTACCTCAGGTATTTTTCTCCGGAAATATATATACGGAAGTTTTCTCCAAAAAAATAAATGCCTGGCTTTTACTTTTGGGAGTTTAGAACCCTACCACGATCACTATCAGCACGCAAAAGAACGAGTATGAAACCATGAATTGAACGAAAAAATGTACTTCATATTTTCTTTCTTAGGTTTAAGGTGTACGCTACAAAGTCATGAATTTTCGATTCAATCTTTGTATCGAAAAGATATGAAAATCGTATGGCTTAAATCTATACTCATCAGAAATAGTTCGACTCGACCCATGACCCTGTAATGTTAACTATATATACCCAAACTGACTGAAACTATGAAGATGTTATTTGCGAAGGTCCTTAGCGTGATACACTACTCTCTTGCCATCAGCGTTTTCAACTTCAAACATAGCGTTACTAATTTTGTTAACAATTTTGCATTTCACAAATTTGTCGCAAAGCTTTGCACTAACTCACTATCATTTAATGCTTTAACATTACGAAGTGGTTTATACATGCTTGCATGGGTATAGTCATATGACGCCCAAAAATAATGAAAAATGGTGTCATTCCAGTCGACTGATGTACCGAAGTCCATAGTGCCTGTAGGATTTCAAACAAGTGTTTATCCCATTCTCGTTGATCTTATTTTATGTAGCTTCGAATGGCTGAGAGGATTGACTGGCTTACTCTCTCAGAGGCGTTTGCCTCTGGGTGGAGAGTACACAGCGTTCCGAATGTGTTTGCAACCGTATTTCGTTAGAAAATGCTGGAAATCTTTTGCGACAAATTGTTTTCCGTTGTCACTATGTACAAACTCCGGAACACCATATTGACTGAAAACAGTTTGTTCTAAGAACTCAATGACCAACTTCACGTTTGATTTATGCATTGCTTTAAGAAAGACACATTTTGAAAACCCATCTAGTACAACAAAGATAAAAGCCTTTCCATTTTTGGTTCTTGGATAAGGACCCATAAAATCTATGTATATTTTTTGAAATGGTCTATCTAATTGTTGTTGAGCTATCATGGGGGGGTTCAATGTTTTATTTGACGCTTTGGTTTCCTTGCAAACCGAACAGTTTTGAACGTAAGAACGTTTTTGGCAAGTCATATTCGGCCAGTAATATAATCGCTTGACTCTATCTAACGTTTTCATCATTCCTCCGTGCGAACAATTTGGTGGATCGTGAGAATTTTGAATGATAGCCTGTGTCAACCCTATGGGTATCCACAGCTTCCATTCGCACTCGGTACTCATCGAATCGTTTTTCGAAAAGTTTCGTTTGTAGACGAATTTGTTGTCAACAATTTTAAGGTCCGGGAAATTAGAAATGTTACTCGCGATAGTAGAAATCAAATTCAAATACTCTGGTGAAACGAATTCTGGTGCATTTAAATTCACTGACTCATAAGAAGACAAGTTTGCGCTAAGCTCCTCAACAAACGCACGCGACAGTGCATCAGGTACAACGTTTTGCGAGCCCTTTTTGTGCTTAATATCGAACGTATACGCTTGAAGTTTAAGTGACCACCGTGCAAGTCTACCGCTTAGGTCCTTTAGGCCCATGAGCCATTTTAGACTTGCATGGTCGGTCACAATCGTAAAAGGCGATCCTTTGATATAAGGCCTAAACTTCTTCACTGCTTGCACTGCCGCGTAGCATTCCTGTTCCGTGACGCTATAGTTACGTTGAGCTTCTCTGAGAAAACCGCGATAGGCTTTTCGTTCTTGTCCTCGTCAAACTGATATAATACCCCGCCAATACCGTAACTAGATGCGTCACACTGGATTGTGAACGGCTTCTTAAAGTCAGGGTTACTTAATAACGGTGCGGAGATTAGAGCTGTTTTAAGCGTTTCGAAAGAGTTGAGTGCGTCAGGAGTCATATTAAATGTTTTGCCCTTTTTGAGAGTATCTGTTAGAGGAGATGCTATCGAAGCAAAGTTCTTTATGAATCTCCGATACCATCCGCATAATCCTAAAAATCGTCGAACCTGTTTGTGGGACGCTGATATTGGGAAATCCTTTATCGAAGAAACTTTATGTAAAACGATGTAGCCTAAGTATCTCAACTCTTGGAAACAGAAATGGGACTTTTCGACATTGATAGTCAAGTTTGCCTCTTTCAGACAGTCAGCAACTTTATCTAACATGGAAATGTGTGATTCAAAGTCTTTGGAAATAATGAGAAGATCATCTAGGTACACGAAAACTTGTTCTCTAAGTGCGCTGGGGACCACCTTATCCATTAACCGGTGAATTGATAAAGCGGTCGTCCTGGCACTGTGAAGGCCGTTTTCTCCCTAGATTTATCTTCCAAAGGGACTTGCCAAAACGCGTCTTTAAGATCCACACTACTAATGTAGTGTTTCTCTTGCAAACGGCTTAGCAAACCCTCAATATGCGGAAGAGGATACGCGTCCTTCTTTGTAAGGGAGTTCACTTTCCGACAGTCTAGGCATAACCTGTTTTTACCAGGCTTCCGGTTAAGGTCAAGTTCGGTTTGAAGTTTTCCCGACTTGGCTTGCAGTTGGGACAATTCAGCACTGTTACATCATCTGTACCACAGCGATAACAAAACAATTTATTAATTGTTGCCCGACAGTTTATGAATAAGTGTCCTAACTTTTTGCAATTAAAACATTTAATTGTCTTGGAAGTATTATTGTTACTCACATAGGGTTGCAATATTGTATGCATCTACCCCTATGTAGACTTCATCACCCACTACTTCCAGTTCGTGGACTCTGTAGGGCAAATTTCGATTCTGAACAATCGGAAACCTCGATTGTAACATCCGCTCTACTCTCCTACATTCGTCTCTAAACTGCTCTAATGTGTTTATTCGCATAGGGTAAACAAAATTCATGAGCTTTGTGCAAATGTTGGTTCGAAGAATTGCTATCAGGTCTATATCTCGCATAGGGTGTTTGAGCTGGCTTTTCAGATGTAAAACCGAATCGAAAAAATCTTCGAATGGTTCTTGAGGATTGTTTACGGTCCATTATTTGTTTGATAATTTCAAAGTCATTCTCATGGCTTCGAAATTGTTTGAAAAGAGCATGGCGGAGAATCGACCAATCACCTCTGGGACTATTTCGGAGATACTGCCAGAAAAAGTCCTGAGCAGTACCTGCCAAAAGATGGTGAAAACTTTTGATCACGTCTCCCCAAGAACAGTTATGATTGCTCTTCAGTACCTCAACTCTAAACACGAAGTCTTCGATGGACATCCGTTTGGAGGTACCATCGAATTTAACTCCCCATCGATCAAGTTGAAGTGAATGACCTTCGCTCACGCGAACATTATTGTTCTCGTATATATACGGTCTATCATTTCGAAAATTTCGAGGCTGTGCATGGCTTGGTACATCAAAAGATTCCTGAACATTGTTGCTATTGGGCAACGCTGAAGCAGCACCAATTGGATGGATAACCGAATCTCTGTATTCATTTGCAGGGACACTATTTTTGTTGGCATTGCTATTTTGTATTGAAACATTTGCCAAGGCCTTTTGCACATTAACTTTAATCAAATCAGGTATCAGTTCACCTAACGTAGAGGTAACAACATCTTTAATATGTTCGTCGAGTTGTTTCATCCTCGCCGAATTGTTAGAAATGAACTGCGTTGGTTGACTATGTTGCATAATTGGCTCTGATAACATATTGTTAGAAGCGGTTGTTATGCTTGCATTTTCAGCAACATTTCAAAAGTTGTCAACACAACAGCTGGGTAAGACAAAATCGTTCGCAGCATTGCTGCTTACCGTTTCAGCTGTTCTTATCGAGTGGGAAACGATTGGAATTGAACTAGCGACACTTGTTATGGTTGTAAGTGTAGTTGGCCTAACTGCAGCAGTTGTAAACACAACATTCACAAAAGGCTGAGAGAGTGTCACTACGTTAGAATTTGGGGCATTGCTGGGATGCTCGCTTTAGTTCTGAAAAGAGCGATTAAGAGACATGTTTGAGCTTAATGGTAAATTGTTCTTATCAGCTCTTACGGGTGAGTGTCGAACCGGTCGTGTGTTGTTGCCAAAATCAGAAAGGCGTTGGCGCGAAGAATTGTGCCGCAGAATATACGCGTTATGATTAGAGGCAAGGACAATTTCACTCTGTGTAGGTTTCTTCTTCGGCACTGCTCCCTTTGAAGAGATGCTTTTACTCAATGGGTTATGGATATGTTTTGGTTTGGGTGTTTATTTAAAATGACAAATAAAGAATAATTGAGTTGTTTATTTACTTGGGTTATGTTTAAACATTTTGGTTTGGGTGTTTATTTAAAATGACAAATAAAGAATAATTGAGTTGTTTATTTACTTGGGTTATGTAATATTCGCGATAAGGTTTGATCGGTTTCTACTTGCAAGAGGATACCAGCTGTTCGTTCATGACAAGAGAAATGTTACCTATATTAAAAAAAAAAATATTGAAGAAAAAGGCGGGTAAACTTAATTGACGTACAATGCTTCTCTGGACTATGCAACTTGTTATCATTTTATGAATGATAAGCTTAGAAGCTGATGACTCAGGAAGGCATATGTTGCAGGTGAACTCCTATGGCAGCATAATCAATTTTATTGCGTAGTTTAAACATAGTGATGTGATATATGGACTCATAGGTTTACTTTCTACACAAGCCAATTCAAATGCTGTACCTATACCAAGTGCAACGATGCTTAAATTACTATTAAGTCAGCAATCAGACTCCTTGGTATAACAGTATGATAATATACCTGATGAAAGGAAATTTAAAAGAAAAAGGAAATAAAAGTTGTAACGTAATTAAAAATAAAAATACAGCGAAGGCAATCATCCCAAATATGAAATGCGCCTCCACCGTAGAAAGAAGGGATACCACCACCATCGACCGAACGATAAAATCGTAAACCACAACCACCCAGGGTTGCGTCGCAGACGTAATACGCAGCCATGGTATCACCCTTTCCTCCCGATCACCATTCATAGGGCTTGGGACCGGGGACCGTGTATGTAACCAACGATAAATAAAAATTACACGGCGTTTATTTCTAACCTCTACCAAATAATCAACCCTTATGACCATGTCACCACAGGAACCAACTATGGTCAATCCAGGCTGTTTGGCTGAGGGTGTTCGGATCTTCAGCAGCATCAGGCATGCTAGTTTTAGCTCCGTCCTATGCTCGTCGGAATGGGGGGGTTCTTGCTACCTAAAAATGCCGAACTGTGTTACAATTATTTCATGCCTGTCTCTAGCTGTAGGTGAGAAGAATATTAAGCCGACGAGGTGTGAAGGCCCGAAGTGTGCTGCCGTTACTACCTCAGTTAACTGATAGTCACTTAGGATAGGATGATACTCATCAGACATGGCCACTATTAACCGTGGGTGAGAGCGAGATGATTTGGCTCTCACGAAGTGTTGACCCACCCCTTTGATGACATCGAACTATCGTTCTGGTGTACATCACCTATGGTAACTACGCCACTTCAAATAACTTTTATAGTTACCCCTAATAAGAGATGAGAGTCTAAACTCTCTCTAGTACATCATTAATCCGTCTGGTCCATGACGGTCATCACATCCAGTCTCCAACCTAATTATTCCTCATCCATATTGAGGAGTAGTCATAGCTCTTACCAAAAGGTACTGAAAAAGGGTCTTCAAAAAAAATCACAAAAGAAATCGAGGTTTACTGTATCACTTCATCACGTTATCTTTATTCCAAGAGAAGTAATAAAATAATTGCTTAACGTTAAATCAAGGGAAAGGGGGATCTTACAAAAACCAAATACTCAGCACTCCGTAATAAAAATTCAATTAAACGTATATGAATACAAATACCGCATCAAAGATTATTGGTGGATCATAAAAAAAAAATCTTCGCTTAATTACCTCTAATCAAATGAATTCAGTATACAGCCAGAGGGGCACTTAGCTTACAATGTTCGATCAAAAATATTCAATTTCATAAAGCCACTTCAAATGCTAGCTACTGTCAATGTAAATCAATACTTTTTTTTTTTTTAAAATGTTAATGGACTTACCCCAAACTAAAAAAAAATTCCCATATTTGCGGGACACGTAGGTTGACTGCAGGTGGAATGGTGTGCACAGCATCGCCTGAGTTGTAGAATCGCGAAACTAGATCGGGGAAAAGAAAACAACCAAAGAAATATATGTGCCGCAGAATACGGCCGTAAAAGAACTACGTATTGATTAACTTCACTATAGCTAACCTGTCACTCAAAAGAATAATTTTTAACAGACTTAGAATTATTTTATTAATTGTAATCAAAATCAAAAGTATTACAAAGTTAATTTCATAACTTCCAAAGTTCAAATTTCTTACGTTAAAAATTTATTTTTCTTTCTATTTTTTTTTCTTTCACTTTTTTTCTTTTTTTTTTTATTTTCTTTAATTTTTTTATGTTATGTGGTATACAAGAGAATGTTGGATTTCTTACAATATAAAATTTATTTTATAAAAACAAAATGAAATACTAAGTATTTCCTACCTGCGGAGGCTGTTTTGCTACCAGAAGGGTGGGAATTGGGAAGTGGGGAGGGGAAGGTTAAAATTCGGATGCGCTAATATAGCGGTGGTCTGCTGCAGATGTCCGTGATGAAAAATACGGCTTCGGCGGCATCTCTGGTCACATGGTGGTATGCTGGGTGTTGCTGCTGCACGCTTGAAAATGTCTGTACCGCATTTAAGGACCGTGATAGGGATGGTCAGCGGTGTACGGTGATTATACCGTTAACGAAGCGGTTGGGTGCTCAAATTGCACTAGCACTGCCGGAACATTATTCTGACGCACTTGGGAGCATTGAAGCGGGATTTGGTTCAAGTTATTTTTTTTTACTTTTCACCGGCAGACCGAACAAAATGTACGGGGAATAAATTGATCGCGGCACTTTTCGCTTACGTCATACGGGGGGAATCGAGGCACTTTTTCTCATCGTATCGCCTTATGAGACGAACTAGGAATTCACGGTTGCAAATTATTTAACAAACTTAATTGTCTTGGGGCTGCGTTACTTTTTGTTTTTCGCGTTCACGCGCTACACGACGTTTAATTTAACTTGCCGTCGTATGAGCTCACATGGATTAAGTCATTTTAATTAATGCTCGTATTAATCCGGAAAACACATGGCCTTTCCCGCCCGCACGCGCGAAATCACCGACAAAACTTTACTTTACCCCGACAAAATATTTTATTTTACGTCCGATGTCTTCGACTGCCACTTAACAACTGACTGTACTTGACCAACAAGAAAAAACATTCGTCACAACCAATTCGGAATTTTATTGCACGCGCCAGGAAAAATTCCATGGAAAAGTACTGGGTCCGCCTCCAAGCCACTTTTGTCGACATCGTATGACTCGCATACAACGGCAGTACGAAACAAGAAAACCAGTTCTGCTCTACCAACTGTGCCAAATATCATGCCACGCAACAGCCAATCACACACACATACCAGTTTCTTCGAAGCTACTGCGTACCTGCTATGGAACAGTGTTTTGTTACACAAAGAAACTACTGCGACATATCTCGTCGTTGCCCTAGTGTGTTTCGCAAATTATTTTTTTTTTGTTTTTACTTCTCAATTGGTTTTCACTCTTTTCCTCTTGTATTTTGTATTTGTTGTATTTAGCTCATGTTTTGCCGCCGACACCATAGTCATGCACTACGCCACACATGCCATCTATGAGTAGTTAGTTTAGACAAATATCCCAGACACATGGGGATAATCTTTATCCCATACATCACCCTACGGATGTTTTGGTGAGATAACATTCGGGGATAGGATAAGGATATCCGATATGGTTCTGAGTTAGGGAATCGATATTTAATTGCATCCGTGGTGAAAACATTTCCTATGGCAGCATTTCCTACAAAGTTTAAGCTGACGCAAGAAAGCTTGTTTGGCAAAATTTGTTTTTGTATGAATCTACTTAGTCTGAAAAGGTAGTTTTTCTTTAATAATTTTGCTATGTTTGTGAATCTAATTTGTGGTAGGGTGAAATCCAATATTGATTCACGGTGGGGGTGACTGAGTATGTCGCTGCCCCACGTTGGGCGCCAATGTATGTCATAGCTAGGTGAGATGGTAAAAGTAGGTGGTGGTTGACCTATGTCCCTTGGCAGCAGTAGGCACGCTTGCGATCGCACGGCGTTGGCTCGTCGGTGGGGTGGGATCTTTCTGCCTCCCTATGCACACATGATTATCGTGCCTGGATCGTTATTAATATGCGTCTAAAAGAATTTAATAAAGAGAGGAAGAGAGGAGGATTGTATTCGAGAATGAATAGGTAAAGCGCGAAAAAAAGAGGTATATGAGCGATGGAAGCTGATGTTGTTTCAGATGTTGCGAAACATTTTGGACAAGCCCTCCCCTATGTACCTGGTGAGTCGAGGTACAACATGACTATCTTTCGTCCACTTTTGTTAAGATAGTCCCAAAAGAAACCCTTGCTAAGTATCTACCAGATCACAACCCTAATGGCTTTCGAATTAAACGCGTAATGACATCATTTGATCAAATGACCAATAAGAAAAAAGGAAATATTCTCATTTTACTTGCTAGAAAGTACAATTATATGTTTATTATTTCATGGTGTAGTGCCTTTTGTTTTCATAGTATAGGTATATAGTATTTCAAAATATTAAGTGTGTATGTGCCAATATTATTTAAGTGTGAATGTATGAAACTAATTAGGTAGGTATTTAGATTTAATTAATTTTATATTTAGGTATTTACTTCACGATTTATATATGTATAGATTTATGTATTTTTTTATAGTTAGAAAATTTAACGTAATATATATATGTATTTAAGATTTTTATGAAATTGTATGTGTTTTATGTATTATGTATATGTATATAGTTATTGCCAAAGAAATGTATAATGCAAAAATTATGTGCATGTTACTTACAAATTGTCCATACGTCGAAAGTTGTGGCTACAAGTTTATTTCGTTGGTGTGTGATGTGATATTGAATGTGTAGTTGTTTTATGTTTCACTTAGGTTTGAGATAATTTAGAATTTCTTAGGCAATAATTTAGGTAGTGTAAATTAATGTATGTAATTAAATAAGGTAATAGGTAGTTAGTAAGTAGTTATATACAAATTGACACTTTTCAAGGCAAAAGATTTGATTTTAGGTTATGCTAAGTTCAATCAAAGTATGAACATTAGAATATTGGAAAATTTAGGCAAATAAAAAAAAACTACGAGCACATTTTTTTATTTTTTGGTTGCACTTGTTGTGGCGCTTGTGGTGATGGGGTAATGGTGGGGATGATGAAGATGGTGTCTGCGGACTTATCTCGCACGCATGTGTGATGTCGGGATGAATTTTCCGCGCGTGTTCTCCCCTTCACGTCCAATACGAAACTGGTTGAGAGCACGGCGTTGCATGATGGCGATCGATGTGATTCTCGATCTTTGTTGGTACAATGCCAGATAATACAAAGATTATTGATAAAGGTTTCGAACGCTCCCTTCTCGGCTGCTGCTATACATAATATATAACAGGTGATTTTTTATCTGGTTTGGTTTTGGCAACACTGGTTTTGACAGCTGACGTGTGTTTAGTACCTTGTGTCACTGTCAAACAACTTCAGTTTGGTTTGCAATTTAACCATGGATCGTCTTACAAATGCACAACGCTTGCAAATTATTGAATTTTACTATCAAAATTCGTGCTCGGTTCGAAATGTTCATCGCGCTTTTTTATCGAAAAATTGTGTTCAGCGATGAGGCTAATTTTTGGTTGAATGGGTACGTAAATAAGCAAAATTGCCGCATTTGGAGTGAAGATCAGCCAGAAGCATTGCAACAGCTACCAATGCATCCCGAAAAAGCCACTGTTTGGTGCGGTTTATGGGCCGGCGGCATTATTGGGCCATATTTCTTCAAAGATGATGCGAATCGCAGCGTTACTGTCAATGGTGAACGCTACCGAGCGATGTAAACAAACTTTTTTTTTGCCCGAAATGGAAGTTCTTGACTTGCATGATATGTGGTTTCAACAAGACGGTGCCACATGCCACACAGCACGCGAAACAATGGCGCAATTGCTGGATGATGAAAATTTATGCAAATTATGAAGTTAAAATTAGTTGGAAACTACTAAAGGGAAATCAAAAGAAAAGATCACGCTTACCTCAGGTATTTTTCTCCGGAAATATATATACGGAGTTTAAAAAAAAAAAATGTCTGGCTTTTACTTTCGGGAGTTTAGCACCCTACCACGATCACTATCAGCATGCAAAAGAACGAACATTTCCAGTCCAGGGCAGAATCTGATAGAGATCAAAGAGCAAGTTCAATGTATTCGAATCAAGAAATGCCGGTTGCCATGAAGTAGGAATCTGTAATTGCAAATATTTTTTTTTATTTAAAATTACAAATACTAAAAGATTCGCTACATACTTGGACACTGTTCATATCGTCCGAAGACTCATCGGTGGTGCTGCCAATACAATCGAAGCTCAAACAGTTTTTAGTCAGTCGCAAGATAAAACACGATTCTGTTAAACTTTTCTAATAAAATTCACTTTTATTACACTTTTATCGACTATTCTAATATTTCACTTTATTTCACACAATTCTTCAACGTTTCAAATCAATCGCTTAATTTACCCTATTGCTTTTCACTTATTTATCTTCACAAACTATTGTAATCTAGGTTTAATTAGGGATTATAGATGGCGTTGGGAGCGGTTGAAAGAAAGGATGAAAGGATGCGGACGGGACCTTAGGAAGGAAGTGGAAATGGAAGGGAATGGAGTGCTAAGTGCGAGGAACATGGCTACCACACTGAGGGGGCTGCTGATGTTGACGCAGCTTGGCCATTTCCCTCCCCTCCTGGAAGTTTGCGGCCGATGTTAAACTTCCCCGACTTTGGCATAGTTGCCTTTGACTAGTTCATCTCGCCGAAAAGACTGGAGCCAACCCTACTACACCCCTGAAAATTCTATTAACAGGCCATTGAACTAGACTATTTTTTTAGACGCAGCTTGGCCATTTCCCTCCCCTCCTGGAAGTTTGCGGCCGATGTTAAACTTCCCCGACTTTGGCATAGTTGCCTTTGACTAGTTCATATCGCCGAAAAGACTGGAGCCAACCCTACTACACCCCTATTGCCATTGAACTTATTTAAGCCTTATGAAGACACCACAAAAAAAAAACAATAATTTTCATCCATAGTATGACGTGATCATAACATAAGCGTCCCTAAATTTATTATTTAATATATAAAAAAAAAGGGAGGATATCCTAAAACTAAATTTTCATTAAATGTATTCAAAGAAACAAAGAAAACTAATCTTAAACTACAAAAAAAAATTATCAAAAATCGACCAAAGAACAAAAAAAAATGAAAACATGAATAAAAAAAATAATAACACGCAAAAATATATATATATATATACAAACTTACAAATAGTATACCAAAAAAAAAAAGAAACAAGAAAAAGGGAAAAACATATATCAAAAAAATTAAATTCATATATTAAATAGATTTGGCTTCACCCTGTGGTATTGTTATTTGGACAAACTTTTTGTTATCTTCTTGAAAAAAAAAAGAATTTAAAAAAAAAATTAACCCGTCGTCCTACCTATCTAAAACTCTATATAGATGGCTTTTTCCTTTCAAAATCGCGGGCTCGAAACAAACAAAAAAAAAAAGGAACAAACGGCGAAACGAAACCTATCACAAACAAGCTGGTCAAAATACTCCGGTGGACTTTATACTTTACTTTGAAGTTAGTGCTGGCAACGCTCTACCATCTGGCAGGCACACTGCTAGATCTTTATTGCATGACGTATTCAATGTTTGGCAGTACCCTAATACGTTATAGGTGGGTACATTTACTTTAGTGTACATATATATTTATCTAGAGCACTGTGTAAGTTTTTTTTTTGCAGGTAATTTCTACTATTCCAGTTTCGTAACTTTATGCCGCTACCAGTTTAATTTCGGGGTTTTATAATATTGTGCCGCTACCCAGTTTAATTTTGGCGGCCACGACTGGTAGTTGATCTGCCTAGTAATAAAACACCTGTATTATTTGTCCTACAACTGTCTATATACCACTTATCCACCAGAGACAATACTGAGACCCCCAACTCCGGCCGATTTTCCGTTACTTGCCTACAAGCTATATTACCATGGGCTTGTGACAAATTTTTTGCGATAGTATTGATACATAGAAATTCGTATTGACTAATGTCACGAATCTTAAAAAAATCCGGCTCACCAACACACCCTCAAAAAAACGTAACAACTTCCGCTGCTTAAAATCTGCCTTCCGGTGTGGGCAAATCTGCTGGCTGCGTTCACAGAAAATTTTTGAAAATAATTATTAGAATAAAATTTAGTGTGGACAGTGATCAATTTTCAAAAATAATTGTATATTTATTTGACATAAAAAAAAGATGAACAGTTCTGAAGAATAATAAACAAATAAAAACATTTTTAGCGAACATTCGTGAGGCAGTTAACATAAATCGAGTAGAATATGCTTATCACATAATGTCGCTTAGTATACTTCTGAAGTTTAGTTATAATTATTTATAAATACAAAGATTTATGTCGTTGCTGTTATTAAGTATAAATTATGCGTTTCTCCGTTAGTTTAAATTATTTAAAATAGAGCATATACGTATTTGCATTGGTTTTATTTTTACATGTCTCGTATTTCAAAGAATACATTAATATATTTAAAGGTCGTATCTTTTGATATTATAATGGAACAATAAACGTGAATGAGTACTTTGGTTGAACAGAAATACCTACAGAATGTTATGAAACAACTAATATGAAAATTGATGAAAATGTACTGAGATAAGAATATACTTATTCACCAAATTTTAGTTGCAATTCTTTAAAAAAAAAAAGCTGTACTTCTGAACACAGTCACGATTGTCACAGCCCACCACTGTTGAAACTGACACTGACACAACTGATTCACCACTCTTGTCAAGCTCATTTCCATTTGACTTGACACTTGTATATTTGTTTTCATTTAGTTTTCGTTTTCGTGAATTTATCAAAAGTTTGTGCAATGGATTTAAGTACTGGAGAAAACTACATCATAGCTCAAGTCCAGAAAGCACGTTCCACCGATCCTCGTGCAGCAAATGCACGGATTATAACCGCAAAAACTCAACTTCCCAACAACTTTGATGTCCAGGTACTACGTCTCTACGGAGAGAGAATGAATCCTATTCTACAAATTACTTTCAAATTATCTAGTTTGAAGCGTGCGTGCTGCACAAGATTCTTTTGCTGTGAACCACACAGAGAACAACTTGGAGCAATGCAAGTTGCAACTTCTGATACTGAAAAGGTTGCCTCAAGCTGATATTACACATTCCCTAGGTTATCACCATCACCGAAAGACTATGACTGATGATAGAGTGTCGGTCAGCTTTGCCTGCCAAAGATGCCAAAAGCCACTCATACTAGATGGGAGTTTGGGCAGTATTAAAGAGCACGAAATGGCAGAATAACGCGTAAGTACATTGAATGAGTTTTAGCTAAACGATATTTCACAATAAAATGCCGCAATTTAGATATTGATCCCAACGAAAGTGGTTTTGATCGAAGTTCGATGCGGCAATGTTTGCCTTCCTAGAGTGCATCATACAGTTCCAGCAATAGGTGAAAAACTAAGACACAGAGTTTTGCTTGCCCTACAAAGTGGAGAAGGGAATGATCATTGACCCATCAACGGGAAACTCGTACTCAATCAAGTAAGTGTTCTGCACCTTTGAATATGCAGTCAAAACAATTGCCTATTTCCAGAATACAATATACAATTTAACTCGGATGAGCAGTGGACCAAAGCTTACTCACTAAATTAAAACGGCGCCTGGCATGGGTCTCATCTCAATTTACGACACAGTGATTACCAGATTTGGATATAGCATCATTTCATTCGGTTTACCTAACCTTACTTGTGTATTATAAGTTTATTTAAAGTAAACACAGATTTGTTAATTTTATTTAGCTGAAATGGATGGACTTTCTTTTTTGGATGTCGATGGCTCTTCATTGTATTTACCGTATGTGTATGCCTTAAGGCATTTTTCTTCGTTGATATCGCGAAGTGTCCCGCCACTGAGGTCACGAAAAGCATCATGGTTTGTAGTCTTTTCGATTTGGGCACCGATTGAACGAAGAATGGATCCAAATCCTCCTTTGCCACCGAGCATTCGGAGATGTATATGAACGCCTTGTTGTGGATTACTGTTCGGGGGTGTTTTTCTATTTGGTAGCAGGTAGAACTCTTCTACTTCTAAGTTCTGCAACAAGGAACGCTTTATAAAAAATTAAAAATCGAAGAAAACACACATACAGTCGCTTCGCAAATTTTGCTGCAGGATTTATTGATTGTTAGTAGCTACACAAGACAGCATTTGCCTGCCACCCAAATAAATAGGCACCATTTCTTCTAAGATACATATGTTAATTTTGAAATAATTTAAAACTACTCTGGGGTGTCTTTGCTATGGCTGCTCACTCTTTTGTTCCAATTTGTTGGCTTGACCCAGCATCTTCTGCTACATCTCCTTTTCGTTGTGATAATATATGTAAGACTGAAATAAACAACAAGAATTTCAATACTCAAACTACTGCTTATAACTAATTCTGTAATTCATCCATCAAATTAAGGCTCTTGTTATTGTCTCTTGCTGTTACTAGCAGCGAATAAGACAATAGAAAATTGTCGTACGACTGTTCGTCGCGAAAGGATGTGGCGATTCTTCGAGAAAGACAAAATCACATCTGCCTCTACAATGAATAGAATTTCCACAGTAGGTACATTGCTCAGCCGAGCCTGGCTGAAAGCATTAAATAAAACATTAGAATGAAAAGCCAATTTGAAATTCGTAAACAAACCTGAAGAAACTTCTTTATATCTTCGGCAACATTTTATAATTTATACTCGTTCTTGTGCGTGTCGAACCGTATTTTGTTTCTATTGCCAAGAGTGTGACAAGTGCTTGAAGTTTTGTAAATTAGGGCGGGTTTCAAGATAGTTCAATATGTAACTCCTGCAAATAACATATAATCAAGCTAAATTAAGTATTAGTCCTTAGGGGGTTGCGTAAGATATCAAACCTTATATCGATCTTTTGCTCTAAATTTACTGTATCAATTTGGTGAGAGTTGTTGCGGCGAGAATAATCCCAGTTTTTGACTTCAATTGGATTCAATTGTTTCCACGGCATTCAGCAGGTAACTAAGACTTTGTATTTAACAAACCTTGAAAATAGAATAGTAATTTAAGGTATTGAGAAACATATTTATTGAATAGTATGGCTTACTTTTATCGACTCCGTTTGGTATTCTGTCTAGCCATCAGGTATAAATAATTGTCTCCAGTGCGATCCAATATATTTGGTAAGGTTAGCAAACGCCTCAACGTCGGTTTCTTCCTTAGCTGTAATATAAACGTATTTAATTCTTAATATTAACACTTAAAATACGCGAAAACTTACATTTTTTAAATTTTTGGCAGGAAAAATAAAATTGTGTTTACATATTTTGACATTTGTCAATCGACTTCTGTCAAAAGAAAACTCACCACATTTTTTTTGGTTCGCTTTTTTTTTGTTGCGCACACGGATTCTAAATTCAAATAACACCGATAGGAAAACAAAATGGCGAATTTGAAAAAAAATCGAGGGGGCCAGCGGCAAGAGGATTGCCAGTTGGGGGTCTCAGTATGGTTTGTCTATGTTATCCACTACACTCACCACCTGTATTTTCTGCTCAGCACCTGTATTTTTTTGCTGCTTTCTCGGACATGCGCCATAAATATTGCCTTTTGGCCACACTTCCACACTTTTTAAGGTTTGTGTCTACGGTCGCGATAATATGAAACTATTTGGGACACGGCCATCCCTGCAATGGCCACGTACAGCCGATAGCCGACTGATAAACATATCTGTCAGAAGTTGCAATGGCAAACAAAAAAAACAAGAGGCAAGAAGGAAGGTTGTCGGTCATAATAACATTATTATTTCATTTATTCCTGTTTAGGTAATTCCTCACACTGCATTTAAATATATGTTGAAGATCTGTTCGTTCTTTTCTTTCGGTTGCAATCTACCAAAGCCACTTACAGGTGACCGCAACACTATTACTATCTCGAACTTTATCCCCTTTCATGAGCGTCGAACTTCCCGAGTTTTAGGGGCTGAGTAAGGGCAAAGATTCTCGAGTTTTTTCTCCAGATGAGTCCCGAAACCAAAGGACGCTAAACTCCGCCTGGTTACATGAGTAACTTGCCGGTCCCAAGCCCGGATAAAGGAGCAGGGGAGGGGAGTAAACCTCTCTGAACAAATCCCTAATCCAAGTCGGAACAGCAAACGACGAGGGATGCATGGCTATAAGGGTGCTTAGTCGATAGTTTGCGAACTTCGGATAACAGGTGACCTCCGATTTCAAAATTAGCCCTCCTGTGGTTATACGGGTAGGCCACGGGCGACCTATATATCCCGACTACTCGTGGGAACAATTGACCATACAAAAGAAAAAAACAATCTAGAGAATGATGCATATATAATTGCATCATCAACTAGGGATGTTTTAGAACACCCTGTCGTAACAGACTTGACACCTGCCACTCGGGAAGGGTCACAAATTATAGATTCTGAGATGAGGAACCTAGAAGAGAACTCGTCACTTCTAAGCGACTCCATCTCAGAATCCAGTACAGTATACAACATCAGTATACTATCGGATGAACTGCATCCTGATAACATGGGCGCGTCTGAGACTTCTGGCAAACCGGCACAGAATGAGTCCAAACGCGTCAGATTTACGCCATCTAAGCAACGCCGTTTTAAGCGAGCGCTGAAGCAGGGTAGCTCCATCGAGCAAGCCCGTATATATGCAAAGTCGACAGATGACGCGAAAGGGTCCGAAGTGAAACGCATGAGATCCGAGGACAACACACCACCTCAGTCCGAAGCTGAGCGAGCTCGAACAGGGAACTCAACAGTCGACAAAGTCTCCTATAGAGATATGACAAGCTATGTCAGACTGGGGGTAGTACCTGCAGACCTGGATCGTAACCCTCTCAGTAACGAACAAATGGTTCAGTTACAGGAGAAAACAATGGATATCACGATCGAATTACGCGACGAAAACACTAAGCCAGCGTTCCGTGACGCAACTTTCAAAGCTGGTTGGTGCTCTGATAACACCACTGCAGAGTGGATGAAAAACAACTTCTCAAAGCTAAAAGAGAAATGTGGGCTAGATGTGATGCTTGTGGGCGAAGAAAATTTTCCAAAGCCACACATCATAAGAGGTTTCTTCCCACAGAGTACCGGAGTAGCCAATGAAAGGATACTGGCAATTTTAGATGGCCAGAACAAAGAACTGAACACCAGAACGTGGAGAGTTCTGCAAAGATCGGACGATAAAGATATCGCTCACATGGTCTTTGCAATAAATGAAAACATCATGAGGCGGCTTGTAGAGCTTAAAGGTTTGGTCTCGTTCCGTTTTGGACAGATCAAACTTATACTTAAAAGTGCAGACAAGTCTGCAACCCAGGCGTCTAAAAAAGACGACACCGCCACAACGAGCAAGTCGGTGTCAAACACACATGCTACAGATGCGGTAGCTAGCACTAGTGCTGCTGCCAGAGCAGCGTGTCTAACGGCAAATCCTCCGCTAGACTCGGCCCCGAAAAATACCGAAACGGTTAGTGGTGTCACCAGTCAAAATCGGTTTAGACCGATGCTGGCTGCTGACAGACACAAAGAAAGGCATCAACGGAGGCACTCAAAGAATCCGAGAGGCAGACAAGAAGGTCTCTCTCAACAGGGAACCGTACGGCGCAGAGGCGATAACAAGCCTTACAGGGTACGGAACCCGGAGTACAGAAGGAAACGATGACGACCTCCTTAAACGTGCTGCAGGCAAACCTGCACCGCGCTATGGGTGCCTCGGACACCTATAGCCAAAGATGCGCTGAAAGGAACTTCGCTCTTGGAATAATCCAGGAACCATGGGCAACTACAGGTAAAATTTTTGGACTAAATAGTAGATCCAGAGAACTTATCTTTGCCAAAGGGAATTTTAGACCTAGGGCAGCTCTCTCTGCCGCGAAAGATATAAAATTCTCTCTCATTCCAGGTTTTAGAACTAGAGACTTGGTGGCAGTTATGATTGAACGCCACAACGGCCGAGCCATGCATAAGTTTGTATGCGCATCGGCGTACTTCGCTGGAGACGATGAAGAAGTACCACCCACACCAATACAGGAGCTAGTACAATACTGCCACAATCAGAGAGTACACCTTCTGATCGGATGTGACGCTAACGCTCATCATGTGATATGGGGCAGCAGCGACACTAACAAACGAGGTGAGTCACTTTTAGAATTTTTATATAGTAAAAACCTAGTTGTGCTAAACAGGGGCAATAAGCCCACCTTTAGAAATAGCATAAGAGAAGAAGTTTTAGACCTTACTCTCTCATCTCCTTTTATACAAAATATTGTAGAAGACTGGAACGTGTCAGATGAACCAACCCTATCAGATCACATGCATATCGTGTTCAAGGTGAGGTGCACCAATGAGCACGTGTCGGTCAGATACAATAATAAACTAACTAACTGGAGAACTTATAAAGAAAACCTAGCGATCAAATCGGATCTGCTACCTCCTCCGCCACAAATACCAAGTGATGCGGATGCTGTACAATGTCAGCTAAATGACATCATTATCTCCTCTTTTAAAAATAGCTGTAAAACAAAACGTATAGTAAACAAAAGGTACGTTCCTTGGTGGAATGAAAACCTAGAAACTATACGGAAAAGGGTGAGAAAGCTTTTCAACAAAGCGAAACGCATCGGCGTATGGGATCAATATCGATCTCTATTAACTACATACAACCTAGAGTTGCGAAGATCTAAAAGAGCATCCTGGCGCGAAAACTGTGAGAAGCTTGAAGAACTTCCTGCTGTTGCTCGCCTTCAAAAAGCCCTTTCGAAAGATCCTTCCAACTGCATGGGTCTGCTCATCAAAGCGGATGGCACAATCACATGTGACAGAGAAGAAACCTTGTCGACTTTGCTCGAAGTTCACTTCCCAGGGTCCCAAATCATTGACCACACAAATGAACATCTACCGGAAATTTCTTCTCCAAACAACATCAGAAGAATTAACAGTTTATCCGGCAAACTATTCTGTCCGGATAAGGTTAAATGGGCCATAAACTCATTTAAACCATACAAGGCACCAGGCATAGACTGGATTTCCTCCTACCCACCATGATTACCTTATTTAGGTTCAGTTTCAACTGGGGTTACATACCACAAACTTGGAGGGAGGTAAACGTGGTATATATAGCGAACTGCCTAAATCGTATCGTCCCATAAGCTTGACATCGTTTTTCCTCAAAACAATGGAAAGAATAATTGACGTTCATATTAGAGAATGCTTAACTAACAGCATGCCTCTACACCCCTGTCAATATGCGTACCAGAAAGACAAATCAACGGAAGGTGCTTTAATCAATTTAACAACGCGGATAAATAATGCCCACAAAGGCAAAGAAATCGCACTGTGCGCCTTCCTGGACATTGAGGGTGCTTTTGACAACACTGGATATGACTCCATATCAAATGCTCTGTACCATAGGAACATAGACCAACCTACCATCAAATGGGTCAGAGCTATGCTAGAAGGTCGAAAAATAACTGCTTCGTCAAGACCAATCTCAGTATCAGTATCAGCAGTAAAAGGCTGCCCACAAGGAGGTGTTCTGTCACCCCTTTAGTGGTCACTTGTCATTGACGAACTGCTTTACAAATTAAGCAACTTAGGCTTTGAAAAAATAGGTTACGCCGATGACTTGGTCATCATCATTACGGGCAAAGATGAAAACAAAATTACAAGAAGTATGCAAAATGCCCGACAGTCCTAGACTGGTGTACCAAAGAAGGTTTATCCATTAACCCCAGTAAGGCTGTCATAGTTCCCTTTACCAAAAGAAGAAATATAAACTTAGGTCAAATTTCAATAAATGATACGATCATTGAGTATTCCAATGAAGTTAAGTATCTGGGAGTAATCCTGGCCAAACACTAAATTGGAACTCCCACATTAAAAACAAAATCACAAAAGCAACAAACGCTTTATGGGCATGCCGTCGCATGTATGGCAAAACTTGGGGTATCTCTCCAAAGATAACCCAATGGATCTACACAATGATGATCAGGCCCATTGTTACATACGCTTCTGTAGTATGGTGGACTAAAACAAAACAAAACAAAACACCGCCATTACCAAGCTAAATAGGGTACAACGACTTGCATGTCTCGGTATATCCGGAGCCATGCGAAGCTGTCCTACTGCGGCTATAGAAGCCTTGATAGGACTAACACCTCTCGACGTTTACATAAACAAAGTGGCGATCCGCAGTTCGGCAAGTTTGATCCAAATGAAAGAAACAAGCCTCAGTGAACGTCCTGAGTTAAACGAATTGTTCTCTGAAATTCCAGAACTTGACATGGTCTGCGCGGTAACAGACCGCCTCCCAAAGACCTTATGTTTCGATAAGCGGTTCTCTACAGAGATTCCAAGTATAGAAGCATGGGCGAGTAATAGCCCACCTACTTGCCAAAATGGCCTAAAGTGGTATACGGATGGTTCCAAAATGGAAACAGGAGTGGGAGCTGGGTTCCGCGGACCTAACCATAATGTCTCAATACCGATAGGGGCTAATCCGAGCGTGCTCTGCAACTCCTTTCACAGGACCTGAACCCTTCTGTTATGCTCCCAAATCGTCTATAAATCTAGCCATCAAAAGATGGGAACACACAAAATGTATTTCATACTGGGAGAGCATCCCAGGTCTAATACAGGCCAAGCGTGCTATACAGCCGTTCAATAAAAATGCCAATAAAATTTTAAATCTAAACAGGCATGATATCAAAAATCTCACTGGTTTCCTCACAGGACATCACCACCTACGATATCACCTAAATAAAATAAATTTAACTGACTCCTCACTCTGTCGGTTATGTCTTGAAGAAGACGAAACAGCTGAGCACATAATATGTGTGTGTCCAGCCCTATGTGGAATCAGAAGAACTATCTTCTACAGGGAGCTTCTCAGCCCTGAAGAGATGAAGAAGTCATCTGCTAGCAGCTTAATTAACTTTATCAGGAAAGTAGAGGACCTGCTAGACTAAACAATATTCTGGCCCTATGACACAATAGATCTTTTTGGTCGACGTGCCTTTAATGCTTAGGCATAGTCAGAAGGTAAAAAAAAAAAAAAAATCTCGAACTTTAACCAGTCACTGTTATAAATCAACTGTCCCTTCCTCTTCTAAAAGCTGTCCTTTTATACTCGCTCCGCCATCTGAACGAGAACTTTCTAGCTAGTTCTAAATGGTTCAAGAACCAACTACAGTGGTTAAGTCACTTATTTGACAGGTTCCAGTCTCCAATTGGAAGTGACACTTCAGTATAACTTGTTTTGTGACTAAGGGCTGGATTCACCACACACCATTTATGTTACACGATACCTTCCACGCCACAATAATACTGAAACAAACGACAAGAAATTCAAAAGCCAAACTGCTTACAACTAACATTTCCAATCAACACACGCTAGTTGTGATTCATCCATAAAATTCAAACTCTTGCTATTTGTCTTTTGCTGTTACTAGCAGCAAACAAGGCAATAGAAAATGTCGTAGAATGTGTTGGTCGCTAAAGGATGTGGCGATTCTGCGATTCTTCGAGAAAGTCAAATTAACATCTGCCTCTATAATGGAGTTCATTTCACACACCAATTGCGATAGAATTTGCACACCTATTTTACCCCTCTACTGCATACGAAGCCATATATGGATTTACATTTTCCAGAGTCGATTGGAAGAACTACACAATAATTACGGGAAAGACACCGTTATTGAGTGACTTTGATGTGGATGTGTACAGTGAATTTGGTTTCTTCTTTTTTACACAATCCAATTGATTTTCGCTGTCAAGTTCTACGTTCCAATGCGCGCATCGTCAGGAAATAGCAAAAAAATAAAAAAATAAAAAACATTTTATTTTCTATTGTTAATGGTTGCAATATGGAGATATTAATTCTTTTTTGCAATATTACATATTTGTAAGTAAAATGCTTGAATTTGTTTCCAAGTTATATAAATGTGCAGTTCATGGTACAATGCGTTTTCTGAAATGTCCATATATGGCTTCTCATGCATTCACTGAAATATTATACCGATTATTATATATGGAGAAAATTTTTTTTTTTTTAAAGTAGGTACATTTTTTTTTGAAATTTTTTTTTTAAAAATCCTTTAATTTTTTAAAATAAAAACAAAAAAAAATGAATTTTCTTGTTTTCTCCACTGAATCATAATGCATGCAGTAGAGGGGTACAGTGCCTTGCTGAAAGCATAAAAACATTCAAATGAAAAGCCAATTTGACAATCTACATATAAACAAACCTGCAGAAACTTCTTTAAATCTTCGAGATATTTTGAAATATATACGTATGTTGTTATTTTTGCCAAGAGTGTGGCAAGTGCTTGTACAAAGAAGTTTTGTAAATTAGGGCGGATGGTAAGATAGTTCAATATGTAATTCCTGCAAATAAAATATAATCAAGCTAAATTAAGTATTAGTCTTTAGGAGGTTGCGTAAGATATCAACCGAGGGGGAAGTAATCAATGTTTTTAAGTGGTCCTTGACTACAGATTTGCTACTAGTAATTGCATGCGAATTCGTTTGAATACACTGTCATACACTGAGATTCACCATGAATACGCACAGAAAAGTTCCTTGAATACACCTGATTACTTCCCCCTCGATATCAATTCTGTATTAATTTGCTGAGTTGTTGCGGCGAGAATAATCCCAGTTTTTGACTACAATAGGATTCAATTGTTTGCATGGCATTCAGCAGGTAATTAAGGCTTTGGATTTAACAAACCTTGAAGATAGAATACTAATTGAAGGTATTGAGAAACATATTTATTCAATATGGCTTACTTATGTCGATTCCGTTTGGTATTCTTCCCAGCCATCACACGGTGTCTCCACTTGCAATTTTCTTAGCATGAAAATTTTCATGAAATGACAGATTGCACGTGGAGACCACAAATTTTATGAAAAAACCAATTTCATGAAAAGTATTTCACAGCTCTTTTCATGGCATTGATTTCATGCAAGGGACTGAAATTTCTGTGCAGTTTGACACTTGTTTTTCATTTTCACGATGGCTGGAGTGGCGAGTGGTCGCTTGTAGGCTGTAGCGCTAAAACTAGGTATTTGAATAAAAGCGAGACAAGTATAGTCAAAACAATGATATGGTAAATGGGAACAGAGAATGGATGTATGTAGGAAGGATGTAGTCACATGGGCATTATAGTTTTGCATGTCGATCAAGACAAATCTTATTTGCTCTTGGAAATAGGGTTGGTTATTATTTCTTGTTTTTTTTCCGCGATGGCTGAGTGGCGAGTAGAAGAAGTGCTCAAATTTATAAACAATTATGAAAAATTCGAGTGTTTATGGAACTATAAAAGTAGAGACTACAATTGTTGCAATTGTCCAAGGAAAGTGGCAAGGACACCGAAAAGCTAAAAAAAAAATTAGAAACCTTCGAACAGCCTACGCTGTGGAGAAAAAATTGCGAAACTCGTCATCTTCCCACAAAACATCTTTCAATAAATGTTCCTCTAAATTGTGCATTTCCCTTTTTTCCAGAATTGTATTTACCCAAAACATACGTTTTCCTTTCACAGCTCGTTTCCGCAATTCTTCTAATTCCTTCATGGCCTTTAATGCGAGAACGCAACGATGTGCTCTGCTCAAAGACATTTCAACGAATGAAATTTCATGATATGAAATGCCCACCCTACATTTCATTTCATATTGTCGTTCTTTCAACGCGACCAAATTTGACAGTTGGCATTTGGAGACACCGTGTCATGTATAAATAATTGTCTCCAGTGTTATCCAATATATTTGGTAAGGTAATATAAGTAAGCTGAATTATTGTGGCTGGTTGAAGGGTTGTGATGCGTTTTATGAGAACACAAGCGTTCTCACTTAGCCTCTCACAATCAACTCCTACTCTCACCTCCACGTTGGTGACCGGTGGGTGCCTAGTACCTCGACTGGAGATTGGGTAACCAACCCCTTTGGAAGGTCGTTGGAGGCAGCGGACGAGAGAGGGGGGTGGAGTGTCTCCTCACTAAGACACTTCCTCCTGTTCCAGACGGCAGCGGACGAATTCCCTAGATGGAGTCAACGGTGGCGTCTACAATTCCAGTTAGGCCGAATTACTTAGTGATATCCCTATAAGAGCTGCTTCGACGTACTCGGACCCCAGGTCTAAAGGGATCTCCAATAACACGCCAGGTTATTGGAAAAGAGTTGGTGGCGGATGAACCCTTAATGGGTCAACGGCAGCGCTCATATCCCGAAGTGGGTTACTGGCCTCGGATTATCCGGCCCGCTGTCATAGGGTGAAAACAAGGACCTGGCCCTCCAGGTTGGGGGTTGTGCCGTCGGGGTAACTTCCCGACCATGGAAAAAAGCATTAGTTATGGGAGAGACACGAGGAGCCTCGGATAACGAATTCCCTCAAACGGCAACCAGACCCGGAACGTCAACGGACAATGATCTAAGAGTATGCACCTGGAACGTGCGGACGCTTTACACTCCAGGTGCTACTCAAAAACTTGAGTCTGTCCTCGCGCGGTACAAGGCAGACATTACCGCGGTCCAGGAGATACGATGGATAGGATCAGGTATGATGAAAAGGAAAAATTGCGACATTTATTACAGCTGCCATAAAAGATTGCATGTATTAGGATGCGGATTCGTCGTGGGAAATCGGCTTAGGTCAAAAGTTATTGACTTTAAGCCGATAAGTGATCGCCTGGCTGTGATCCGCATCAAAGCTACTTTCCAAAACATTAGCCTAATATGTGCACACGCCCCTACCGATGAGGCTGAAGACCCTACCAAGGAGGAGTTCTATGACCTCCTGGATGGAGCCTACGGAGCCTGTCCGGAGTATGACGTCAAAGTTGTGCTCGGGGACTTCAATGCCAAAATCGGTCAGGAAAACATCTTTGGCGGGTTAGTTGGTAAGCACAGAATCCACGAAACGACAACAGACAACGGCTACCGACTAATTGACTTTGCAGCAGCTCGTAATACGGTGATAAGTAGCACTAGGTTTCCAAGGCTAAGGATCCACACAGCAACCTGGCGCTCTCCAGACGGTCGAACCGCCAACCAAATCGACCATGTGCTAATAGATGCTAGGCACGCATCCAACATCCTCGACGTGCACACATTCCGAGGGGCAAACGTCGACTCTGACCATTTTCTTGTTGCTGCTAAATTCAGAGCTCGACTGTCCAACGAGAAGAAGCTGCGAACCGCTCAAAAGAAGAAATTCGACGTTGGACGCCTAAGCACACCTGGAGTAGCCAGTGTCTACAGAGAGCGCCTGAGTGAGAAACTCCCCACTGTGCATTCACCTACCACAGACGCCAACAACCAGTGGTCCCAGTATCGCGACATCATCAAGGAGGTAGCCGAAACTACTATAGGGTACCAGCCACCCCAGAGAAAAAGCCCGTGGTATGATGATGAATGCGTACGTCGGAAAAAGGTGACAGAAGATGCACATATGAAGATGCTGCAGCGCAAAACAAGGGCAGCGAGGGAAGAGTATTGAGCCAGGAGGAGGGAGGAGAAGAAGATACTGCGTCGAAAGAAGAGGGCTTACGCAGCCTCCCAGCTCAAGGAGATCGAAGAGTCTCGCGATCGAAACAACATCCGGAGATTTTACAAGAAAGCCAAGCAACTGGCTGCTGGCTTCAAGACCGGAACGCAGGCTCTTCGAAACAGCGAAGGAAACCTAGTCACCGAAGCGCAGGGAATAGTAGATGTGTTTAAGCAGCACTTCCAGCAGCTGCTAAATGGGCATCATGTAGAGAGAGTGATAGGGCAGGAAGAGAACCCACGTCCAGTCAATGAAGAACCAGTTCCACCACCCAGTATAGAAGAAGTTGGCTTAGCTATAAAAAAGCTTAAGAACAACAAGGCCGCAGGCTCTGATGGTTTACCAGCGGAGCTCTTCAAATACGGTGGTGATGTTTTGGTAGGGCGCATGCACCAAATCATCAACTAGGTATGGATGGAAGAAAGCATGCCCGATGACTGGGCTATCAGCTCCATATGTCCCATCTACAAAAAAGGCGATCCTATGTCTTGCAAGAATTACCGAGGCATATCCCTGCTTAATGTCGCATACAAGATCCTATCCAACGTACTGTGTGAACGTCTTAAACCGTTCTGCAACACACTAATCGGCACATACCAGTGTGGCTTCCGCCCCGGCAGATCGACCATAGACCAAATTTTCACACTGAGGCAAATCCTGGAAAAGACCAATGAATTTCAAGTCGAGACTCACCACCTATTTATCGACTTCAAAGCCGCATATGATAGCATTCATCGTCAGGAGCTCTATATGGCGATGGCCGAATTCGGAATCCCGGCAAAACTGATCCAGCTGTGTCGCGTAACGCTGGAGAACACGCGCTGCTACGTGCAATTTGGAAGTAGCTCCTCCGAACTATTCCAAACATGCACCGGATTTCGGCAAGGAGATGCGCTATCATGTGACTTCTTCAATCTCGTGCTGGAGCAGATAGTGCGCAGGGCAGGTGTCAACACGGAAGGCACTATCTTCAACAGATCCGTTCAGCTACTGGGGTATGCGGACGATATCGACATCATCGGTCGCTCCCAGCGTGCCGTGACTGAGGCTTTTACGGCGATTGAGGAACAGGCGAAGTTTGTTGGCCTTGAAGTAAACGAGGACAAGACCAAGTATATGCTATCAACAAACAAAAACGCATCTGTCCACCGCCTAGGACAAAACGTCACTATTGATAGCAACAATTTCGAGGTAGTTGAGGAGTTTATCTACCTCGGTGTAAATATGAACTCCACGAATGACACCCTAGTGGAGATCAGGCGAAGAATTACCCTAGGAAACCGCTGCTACTTCGGTTTGGCAAAACAATTGGGTTCAAAACTCCTAACTCGAAGGACGAAATGTACGCTTTACAAAACACTCATCCTGCCAGTTCTGCTTTATGGCGCCGAGTGCTGGACGATAAGCAGGAAGGGAGAGCTGATATTGGGCTCCTTTGAAAGAAAAATTCTTCGTCGGATTTTTGGTCCTGTGTGCGAGGAGGGCGAATGGAGGAGAAGATACAACCGCGAACTCTATGAGCTGTACCAAGATGTGGATGTAGTCCAAAAAGCCAAAACACGTCGACTACATTGGCTCGGCCACATCGAGCGAATGGACGACAATGCTCCAGCTAAGAGGATCTTTGAATCCCAGCCCCCAGGTTCGAGGCGACAAGGAAGACCGAACCTCCGTTTTAAAGACCAAGCCATCGCGGATGCCAGAGCGCTTGGTCTGGCAAACTGGAAGCAGCGTGCCCGGGATCGCAGAGGATGGAAGGCTGCAGTGTCTCAGGCAGAGACTCTTCACGGGTCGGGAGCCCGTTAAGTAAGTTTTAAGTAATATTGTGGCGTGGAAGGTATCGTGTAACCTAAATGGTGAAACAATCTCTTAATCACAGTTTGGTGAAATCAGGCCTTATAGTCACAAAACAAGTTCCACTCAAGTGTCGCTTCCATTTGGAGACTGGAATCTGTCACCACTTAACCTTATTCTAGAACCAATTAGATTGGCTAGAAAGTTCTCGTCAGATGGCGGAGCGAGTATAAAAGGACAGCACAGTGCAGACGGTGCAGAGTTACAGGAACCTCTGCCCGGTAAAAGTTCACACATCTGTTGAAGAAGTAGACGATGCAGTCGAATCTTTAACGGATGTGCTCTCCCGATCATTTGAAAAATCCTGTCCGAAAAGTGGAGCGAGTGCGAAGAAGCGCCCACCCTGGTGGAGTCCCAAGATCGCGGAACTCATACGAAGCTCAAGGTCTAGGTGGAACCTCGCCAAAGAGGGACGTATTGAGTGGTCAACGTATAAGGAGAGCGTTAGAATCCCTAAAAAGGAGATCAGATTCGCAAAGAAAACGTCATGGAGAACTTTCTGTGACTTAATTGAATCCACAACCGAAGCATCTAGACTGAGGAAATTCCTTTCAAAGGCACCGATGCCGATATCTTCGCTAAGAAGGGCCGACGGTAGCTGGACCGAATCACGCAAAGAGACGCTGGAAATACTGACAGAAACTCACTTCCCAGGATGCAGAGATGTGTTGGAGAGTTACGATACAGTAACACCAGGCACGAGGGAGGGAATGGAGCAGGAAACAATCGCCGAAATTATAGACGAGAAGAAAATAGCCTGGGCAATCAACACATTTGCCCCCTTCAAGGCACCAGGAATAGATAATATTCGACCAATAATGCTACAGAAGTCAGAGGAAGCAATTATTCCATGGCTAAAAAGCATTTACACGGGCTGTCTAAGGCTATGCTATGTTCCTAGGGCATGGCGCGACGTAAGAGTGATTTTCATTCCACAGGCAGGGAAAGCTAGTCACACCACAGCCAAGGACTACAGACCTATCAGTCTGTCGTCATTCATGCTGAAAACAATGGAACGACTAATTGATCTGAATGTACGGCAAGCGATCGGCTATAACTACCTATCAAAATCGCAACATGCGTACATGAAAAGCAGATCTGTTGACACGGCGCTACATAGAGTAGTATCGGTAGTGGAGGAATCTCTACACCACAAAAAATACACACTGAGTGCGTTCCTAGACATTGAGGGGGCCTTCAACAACATCCAAGCAGGCGCAATTTTAAGCAGCTTGCGTAGAGCCCACATAAATAGCAGCCTATGTGACTGGATTGGACTCATGCTAGGCACACGCAGTATCAAGTCACAGCTAGGGGACGTGAGCATTGAACGGAAGGTCAGTAGGGGAACACCTCAAGGTGGAGTCCTCTCACCGCTCATATGGCTCCTCGTAGTTGATGAACTGCTAAAAATACTGGAAGCGGAAGGCTTTATTGTGAACGCATACGCAGACGATGTCGTTATTCTGGTTCCAGGTAAATTCACTCCAGTTCTCAGCGAAAGACTTAGTTACGCACTTCTACTAGTCAACAACTGGGTCACGGGCCGCGGACTCGGAGTGAACCCATCGAAGACGGAAATCTTCCTCTTTACGAGGAAAAGGCGGCGAAGGAGAAGGTGTCCACAGACTACCTACCCCCCACTCTCGTTTTTGACAGGAGATTTAATACTAGAATTCCAAACAGAAGCGAATGGGTGAACAAAGAGGTAACAGTAGAAGATGAGCTAGCCCAGGCGCGGGCATCTTCAGCGCAGCACTGGGCCTACGGGAATCATTCAGAATTAGCGATGATTGCAGTGTCTTTCAAGCAGAGGTAGCCGCTATCTCCCAAGCGGCAAAATACCTTAAAAGAAGGCACATTGTAGGTAAACAAATCATCATCTACTCTGACAGCCAAGCGGCAATAAAAGCCATGGAGTCAGTCGTGATGAAGTCAAGGGCAGTATGTCACTGCAAGAAAAATCTGGACGTAATATCACAAGCCAACGCGGTGACCTTATGCTGAGTGCCGGGGCATATGGATATTCCAGGCAACGAACAGGCGGACGAGCTTGCAAGAAACGGGTCAGAAATACATGCATCTCTGGCCCTAAAATCAGTAAGAACTCCGCTCAGCACGCTTGCAAGGAAGATTGACATTGAATCCTGGAGTAGAACTAACCTACGCTGGACCAATCTCATTACCTGCAGGCACACAAAGCAACTGTGGCCAGAGTTGAGTGAAAAGAGATCTAATTGCATGATCGGACTAAGCCGCAAAGATATTCGATAGGCGTACATGCGGAACGGCTGGGAATACTGCATAATGACTTTTGCAGAAGCTGCAGGGACGTCGAAGAAATAGAATCTGTTCTTAACCTACTCTGCGAATGCCCAGCCCTTAGAAACAGCAGACAGAATATTGTCAACCGTCACTTCTTCGATGACCTAGATGATTTGAAGAATGTTGATCTCAAAGTACTCCTGCGATTCATACTCAAATCTAGGTGGTTCTAGTAGATAAACATATTCAGATCATTGGCTATTCGTAGGACGCACTAGAGGATCAGGTCACAACGGAGCTTTAAGAACCCATGAGATTCATACTAAATCTATGCGGCTCCAATATGTAAATCGGTTTATTTCTTGCCTTTCAGCAGGTTGCACTGGACGGGTCCCGTAGACTGGACACAATGGACCCAACTGATGGTCTAAGTGAAGCTGTGGCTACCGCCACAAGAGCACCCATTTGACCTACCTACCTACCTACCTACATTTTTCGACTTGCCAAACGAAATAACCGGGAAGTGAATTTTTCGGACACTCGAACAAAAATAATAAAGCGAACGACGTTAAAGTGAAATTTTCAAAGCAAAAATCTCTTAACTCAAATACAAACTTCTGCAAATACTACTTCAGGGAAAGATTGAAGGAAGACAAGCGATCGGGAGACATAGGCTGAAATTGCTGTCAAACATGCGGGAATGGTTAAATCTCTCGACCTCAGAAATAATGAGAGGAGTAACAAACAAACATACAATAAAAATGATGATTTCCCACCTTAAGAAGAAGAAGAATTCAAACTATGTTGCTGCTTGTGTCACTGTCTGGTTATTGAGGACCTACCTTGACATGCTGGCGGCATGGCTCAACTAACTCGCCGGATAATGGGGTGGTTCTTTGTCCTTCAAACCAAACACAACAACCAAAGATAACCTACTTCATGCCAAGGCTTTATCTCAAAAAAAAAAAACAAAAACAAAAAAAAAAACTTAACAGCCTATCTGAATACCTACTAAAGATGAGTACTGTGCTTATGAGACGCGCAACTTCGATGGTACGTCGCGTAGGTGCATTTATTCCCTCCCTATCTGTAAAAAAATCCTTAACTTCCCGAAACGAAAACTGATAAAAGAAATAGCCGAGACTTGAAACGCAAGAAAAACTTTATTCATCCAATTCCACCGAGTGCAAAATTAAGACTGCACTTTATATATTATTAGAAAGAGTGAGATGTACATATGAATACAAGATAAATATAATTCATTGGTACAGTAAGAAGATAAGTGTCTGTACAGTAAGAAGAAAGTGTATATATTTTAATTTAAATTTTAACATCCTCGCCCCGGCAATTACCGGCGATCTCAATCGGGTACAGCAGCTGCACCGGTCTTCGTAACTTAGAGCCATCCGAAAAACGCAGCATACAGGCTCGAACCTTTCCATCACGACCCATAAACGCCTCTTCGACGACGCCCAATTTCCAGGCTATGCGCGGCTTTCCAGAATCGAACATCAAAACCACGTCATTCGGCTTAAGCTGATTTGAAGAATGTCCTTGAGAAGTATAAAATGATCGCAAAAGCTGGACATACTCCATTCGCCAGCGGTTCGAAAGCATTCTGATGAATTTTAGCCTACGTGACCAAAGTTGTTGAATTTTCTCTGAAGTAATTTTCTCTTGTGGATCCCAAGCACCACCGTGACCATGTATAAAATGCGCAGGAGTGAGGGGTGTGGCATCTAAAGGATCGCTGCTCATATAAGTTAGCGGACGTGCATTTACTATACCCTCTGCTTCGATTATTACGGTTTCCAACTGCTCGTAGGTCAGCTTTGCTTTCCTGATGACTACCTTCAAAACATTCTTAACTGTGCGCACAAGCCGCTCCCAGAACCCACCCCACCATGGGGCCCTCTCGACTACGAACTTCCATCGTATCCGTTTTTCGGATAGGAACCTTTGAATGCGCTCATCATCAAGCATAAGGTTCGTAGCTCAAGGCGGCTCTACGAAATGTGCGGGCATTATCAGAATAAATCGTAGAAGGGGTCCCTCGTCGCGCAATAAAGCGTCTCAGTCCCATAAGGCAATGCTCTGTAGACATAGATGTGACTAGCTCTAAATGTACCGATCGTATTGCTGCGCAAGTAAAAAGCATCAGGTAACTTTTGGCCATATCGTTCGTTGCAGCATCAACATAATAGAGAGGCCCTGCGAAATCAATACCTACGCAGTCAAACGGCCTTGAGAGAGTTAAGCGATCTAGAGGAAGTTGACCAAAGGGTTGCGATACAGGCCTTCCGAAAAGTTTCTGACAGGTGACACACATTTTAATTCTTCTTTTAATTAACGGACGCCCCTTAAATATCCAAAAACGCTCACGCATCTGGGATAAAACAATGTTCGTACCTCCATGAAGAGTCTTTTGATGATAAAAATCGACAATAAGATTTACCAGATATGAATCCGAAGGTAATATGATGGGGTGTTTCTCGTCATATGAGCCTTCTGAGAATCTAAGACGACCTTCCAGCCGAAGAATATTATTGCCATCCAAAAAAGGGCGCCATTGAAACATTTTGGACGATTTTGGGATTTCTTGTTTTGCCTTCAAGAGATCTATTTCGGCTTTAAAGGATTTAGCCTGTATAAACTTCAGCCAGTATTTTTCAGCAATATCGAGTTCTATTGCAGAGAGTTCTGCAATTTCGGTTTTTCCCTCCCTTTTTAAGTGGATAAATCGATAGGAGTAGGCTGTCACTCGAAGCAAACGAAGCCAGGAACTGAATCTAAGGTAGTCTATGAAGGGCACAGGCGAGGCTTCATCAACAGCAGTCGCTTGAGCCAGCAACGCCACTGGTCCCAACTCATCTTTGTGAAACTGTTCTTCAAAATTGATACCGCTTTGTAGCCAAGCTGGCCCGCTAACCCATATCGATGAACTTTGTAGGTTACGAGCCGTAATTCCCCTGGTAAGGAGATCAGCGGGGTTTTCTTTACCCCTGCAGTGTTTCCAGTCGGTTGTGGAAGTAAGACGACGTATTTCAATAACTCGACTCTGGACATAGGGCTTCCAACGTTGAGTATTTCCCTGAATCCACCCGAGAGTTATCCGAGAATCTGTCCATAGGTGAAATTCGCTGACATGAACTTTTAGCGATCGCTTCAGATAGGAACACAAACGCGCTGCCAACAATGCTGCAGTAAGCTCCAACTTGGGCAACGAGAGTTCCTTTTGTGGTGAGTGTATGGGACGCAGAGGATGATTCCCTAATGGTGCCAGTTTAAGCGATGGCAACGCTACAATCAGAGGCAAAAGTGCCGCAATAAAAAAAGAAGAAGGAGTGTTGGCCTTCGGTTGATGTTTATTTGAATGAAAATTTCCAATCCATTACATGCTATTTATACTTAAATTATTCACTACAACTATTGAACATTTGACTTATGTGACTAATGGTTTCTACTTACAACTAGGTTACAATATAATTATTATAGCTGGCTCAGCTATGTTCATTCATAGTCTACTGGGGAGGTCAGTATGCTGACGGTGGCTCGGATGACCAGCGTAGTGTAGTCGCGTGTTGAGTCACACTACATCCTTCCCCCAAAAAAAATATTTGTTTATATTTCTTGAAATCTAAATAAATATTTATCTCTTACATATTTCACAATATTATAAAAAATATTGTGCTGCTTATACGTGTACTCTTGCGGTAATATTTATTTGTTCTAAATAGATCTATTTTGGTTGCTTTCTTATGCTTGTGCGGTTTTACATTTAATTAAGTTGTTGTTATGCACTTCTTTTTCATTACCTCCTATTAGTATAATGCTATTGGGTCCTATTTGCTTTATGATTTTAAATGGACCTTTATATGGTCTTTCTAGTTTTTTCCTATTACCTACTTTTATATATACATAGTCATTTACTTTAAAATTTGATTTATTTACGTTTTTTTGATTTTCTTGTCTTTTATTTTTACTACTTACAAGTAATTCTTTAGCGCTGTTATGAGCGTGATATAACTTAAGTTTCATCTCGCTTGCATAATCGTCTAGATTATATATTGCTTGATTCTTATTTTCTAATATTTCACAAGGTAACGTACAAAGTTTTCCGTAGACTAATTCATATGGTGTGTAGAATGTAGTACTGTGTGGGGTAGTGTTGTAAAAGTAAGTGTAATATGGTAAAAGCTCGTCCCAGTTCTCCTGTCCTTGTAGCGTTATAAGATATTCGTTTAATACCCTGTGGTTCCTTTCAATTGACCCTAGGGTTTCATGATGGAATGGTGTTAAAGTCACCTTGTCTATTCGTAAAATCTTGCAGATGTGTTTTAAAAGTTCGTTACAAAATTCTGTCCCTTTGTCTGTTTTAAGTTTCCTAAAACTCCCGTATTTTAATATAAATTTTTCTACGATTGCTTTAGCTACCGTTACAGCGTCTTTCGTTTCTAGTGGTATTGCTTCGACAAATTTTGTGAGTTCACATTGTAATGTGAGAATATACCTGAATTGATTCGCTGGTCGCAATGGTCCTACTGTGTCTATAGTTATTGTTTCAAATGATGTACTCGGTGTGTCTGTTATGACGAACTTTTCTTTTGTGTGTCTCGTTGTTTTGGCTTCTCCACAGTTTTGGCAGTTGTTAATATAACTTTTGACTTGTTTATTCATATTTTTCCATACATATTTTTGCTTCAGTCTCGCTATACATTTTCTTATCCCGCAATGTCCTCCGTAGAGTGAGTTGTGGTAGTCTCTTATTATCCTGTGCATTTCTTCTTTATTCGTTATTCGTTTTGGTGGTGTGTACACTATGATGTCTAAGCAATCTTCTCTTTCTTTGCTTTCTTGCAGCTCATTAAACAATTTCTTAAATTCATGCATGCTTATTGTTTCAAATATCTCACTATCATCTGGTAGCGCTACCTTTTTTATATTTGTATTGCTTGCTTCGAGTAACAGTTTCTTCAAAATCAATTTTAACTCTGATAATGAATTTTCGCTGTACTCAGCAATTATTTCCTTAGCACTGCTCATATCGAGTTTCAGCTTCCTCAAAATCAATTTTAACTCTGATGATGATTTTTCGCTGTACTCAGCAGTTTTCTTCATTTTTGCTGCTAAACTATCTTTTTGTTGGGCCCTTTTCTTATTTCTGCATTCCACCTTTAAAAATCTCAGTTTCCTGAGGTACCTAACATCCGAAATTGATGTCGCATTCCAAATGTGAAGGTGATCAGTCTTCATGTCTGGAATTAAGGTACTGGCACAGTTGTTTTTCAACTCTACATTCTTTTCTCTTGTATTCTTTTTCATTTGTCTTGTCAGAACATTTATACTGCATTTTGGGATCATATTTATTAGTTTCTCTGAATCTAACTCTATTCTAGATAGTGCGTCCGCATTGGTGTTCATTCTGCCTTGTTTGAAAACAATGTCAAAGTTATAATCCATTAAATCAACTCTTATCCTGGTCAGTTTGGAGGATGGGTTTTTATGTGTGAATAAACTTACTAATGGTCTGTGGTCAGTGTAGACTATAAACTTCCTACCGTAAAGGTATGGTCTGAAGTAATTTATACCCCAATGGATTGCTAGTAATTCCTTTTCAATTATAGGCTTGTTCAACTCGTGTTTATTTAGTGACTTGCTTGCGTAAGCTATTGGTTTATCACTTCCAATTTCACCTTGTGACAGGACAGCTCCAAGTGCAGTATCTGAAGCATCTGTCGTTAAAATGAACGGTTTTGAAAAATCTGGATAGCTTAAAACTGGTGGTGTTGTCAATTTGTGCTTCAAGGTTTCAAAGGCTGTTGTGCATTCCTCTGTCCACGAGAGCGATTGTTTCTTTTTTAACATTTGGTTTAGGGGTCTGGCTATTTCTGCAAAATCTTGAATGAATCTCCTATAATAGTTGCAGAATGCTACGAATCGCCTCACTTCGTCAGCATCCTTGGGCATAGGATACTTTTTAATTACTTCATATTTGCTTGGGTCGGTGCGGATGCCTTCAGATGTTATGAGATGACCAAGGTACACTACTTCAGGTTGTAAAAAGTTACATTTTGCTATATTCAGTTTTAGGTTATATTGTCGTAACCTCTTTAGGACTTTAGTTAGATTTTCATTATGCTCCCTCAAGCTTGAACCAAATACTATTACGTCATCTACATACAGGAATGCTGAGGCTTGCAAACCGCTTAGAGCTATTGACATCATTCTTTGAAAGCTATTGGTTGATATTTTCAGACCAAATGGTAGTCTTTTGAAATGATAATGGCCCTCATTTGTAGAAAATGCTGTCAAAGGTCTGGACTTTGGATGTAGGGGTATCTGGTGGAACGAGCTAGTCATATCTAAAGTTGAAAAATATTTTGCTTTTCCGAGTTTATCTAGTACATCATCTAGCCTAGTGAGTGGGAACTTGTCATCTACTACCTTTTTGTTCAATGCTCTAAAGTCAATAACTAATCTCCACTTTTCCTGCCCATTGCTACTTTTCTTTGGTACTATTAACAATGGTGAGTTGTAGGGGCTGACAGATGGTTCTATTATATCGTCTTGCACTAGGTTCGCTACTTGTTTGTTTATCTCTTCTAACTGAGCGTTCGGCAGCCTGTAATTTTTTATGTAGACCGGGTTGTTATCTGTGGTTGATATATGTTGTTCATAGAAGTTGTTGTTCGTTAAGCATTCTCCTTCAACGTGAAATACGTCAGAATACTCTTCACAGATTTTTAGAATTATTTCTGCAGTGCCCTTGTCTAGATTGTTTATGTTTAATTCATTTTTTATTTTCTCGAATTTATTTCTTTTTGTAATTTGGCTGCAGGATATTATTCTGTAATTTCTTAGTGGCTGTACCCCAATCAAAGTATTTTCTATAGTTATTGCTTTTTCCGTGGTATTTAAAATTCTTACGTGCTTTACACCCCTCGATGGTACTATTGCATTTGCTATGAATATACCTTTTCGGATTTCGCTTCCAATTATTACACTATCTTGCTGGAGTTGTAGTTCTGCCACTTGAATTATTTCTGATCTTGGTGGTATTGTAATTTTGCCCAGCGTTTTTGTGTCCATATTCATTGGTATGACTATTTCATCTTCCTCTGTATTTATACTTAATACTAATGTCTCATAGTCTATCTTGCAGTTAAATGCTTGAAAAAAATCACGGCCTAATATGCCATTAGTGGATATGTTTACATCATTCTCTACAACATGAAACTTATGTTTTATTATGCTGCCTCCAATTATAAGATCTAATTCTGACACACCTCTCGAAAATATGGCTTTGTCTGTTATGCCGTGTATTTGGCAGACGTCATTGTAATTTATGTCTTTTGCTATATCACTTTTGCATACCGAAATATCTGCACCTGTGTCAACCAAAAATTTATGTGTAGCCGGCGAATGTTTTGTTTTTATACTAACGAAATTCGTCAGTGACTCACTTATCTTTAGTATCTTCTTCTTTGTGAGTTTCCGTTCCCCCGGATCCCTTGACCGGGGCCAGTTCGGTTTTCCGACTCATTATTATTATTACCATTATTGTTATTGGGGTTATTGGAATTGTAACGCCATCTGCCATTGTTGAATCGTCTGCCTCTGTTATTCCAGTGGCCAACGTTTCTATTATTGTTGGTGTAGTTTGCGTATGCACCTCTTGGGTGTGTTCCTATGTGCATCACATTATTTGTTTTTGGCTTGGATTCTACCTCACTTGCCAGTTGCACTGCTTCATTAAATTTTGAAACTCTAGACGCTGTTACCACCTGTTTGCAATTATCATCTAAGCCATTCTTAAATGCATTTAATGCAATTTGGTCGTTGAGCGTCACGATCAGACTTCTGTGGGTTTCCCCTTGCTCTGCTATTTGTAATTCATTCAGCTGTGCGATGAGAGTCTCAATTTTTTCTGCAAACAAATTTACGCTCAAGTTTCCTTGATATACTCTGGCTAGTTCATTATGTATCTTTAGCGTGTTTGTAATTGGTTTATATAATTTTGTGAGTAATGCTTGTAGTGCCGCTAAATTTTCTGGTTTTGTTTCTGTTATTATTCTGTTCTTTACTGTGTCAGTCAGTTTGATCGCTAGTGTAAAGGCTATTAGTTTTCTTTTCTCTTCGTTGTCAGTCAGAGTCTCATCGTAAAATTTAATCAACCCTAAGAAATTTGATAGTTTCTTTCGGTCTCCATCGAATTCTGGTATGAGCTTTGCAGCTGTTAGTATGTCGAATTTTGCCATGTTTTCAGGTTTGTTCTCTAGCGTTTTTAGTTTTGGTTTCAGTAGATCAAGTATTTGTGTTTGTATATGCTGAAAGTATTTTAGTGTTGTTTCTAGGTCGTCAGTGTCGGTTTCGATTATTACCTTAGGTATCCCATATTACACTTATTTCTGCTTTTGTGTTCTGTATGTAGGTGTCTGTGTATTCCCTATTCGGATTTTTCTTGAGCTTATGTAATATCTTTGTTAATAATTTTAAACTATCCATTTAAACATTCATTATTCTATTCTTTATTACTTGTTTTTTTACATATTTTTTGTACTGACTATGTACCTTAAGTATAATTAAAATAATTAACCCTATGAATATGAAGGATAATAAGTTGTCACTGTTGATACTTATCCCAGTGGTGTTGGTGCTTCCCGTGTTGTTGTTTATTACTTCTTCCTTTGAGGTGGTTCCGCCCATGATCTTAATGCCTTTAGTTTCTGTATCAGGATTGCTTTTAACTCTTTATCTCTCGTTATTGTTATTAGCCTGTGAAGTTCTGCTCGTTTTTGTCTTAACTTAACTGCTCTTCCTCCTCTGGTTTTTGTTTTCTTTTGTGTTTTTTGAAGTTATTACTTCTTTAGGCGCGTTGGGCACTTTTAGATGGAAAGAAATTAGTGAATTCGCGTCACCTTAAAAACGACACCGCGTCATCGTCACCAAAAAAACGACACCGCGTCATCGTCACCTTAAAAACGACACCGCGTCATCGTCACCAAAAAAACGACACCGCGTCATCGTCACCGAAAAAACGACACCGCGTCATCGTCACCGAGAAACCGACACCCGATAGATGGCGCTGTTGTCCATTTTTTTGAGAAACTCAACCGATCCAAATGAAACTTTGTTTGTGTGCATGGTTGTATGCAGCTAGAAAGATAGGATAGTTTTGGACCCGATAGGTGGCGCTGTTGTCGATTTTTTTGAGAAACTCAACCGATCTCAATGAAACTTTGTTTGTGTGCATGGTTGTATGCAGCTAGAAAGATAGGTTAGTTTTGGACCCGATAGGTGGCGCTGTTGTCGATTTTTTTGAGAAACTCAACCGATCTCAATGAAACTTTGTTTGTGTGCATTGTTGTATGCAACTAGAAAGATAGGATAGTTTTGGACCCGATAGGTGGCGCTGTTGTCGATTTTTTTGAGAAACTCAACCGATCTCAATGAAACTTTGTTTGTGTGCATGGTTGTATGCAGCTAGAAAGATAGGATAGTTTTGGACCCAATAGGTGGCGCTGTTGTCGATTTTTTTGAGAAACTCAACCGATCTCAATGAAACTTTGTTTGCGTGCATGGTTGTATGCAGCTAGAAAGATAGGATAGTTTTGGACCCGATAGGTGGCGCTGTTGTCGATTTTTTTGAGAAACTCAACCGATCTCAATGAAACTTTGTGTGCATGGTTGTATGCAGCTAGAAAGATAGGATAGTTTTGGACCCAATAGGTGGCGCTGTTGTCGATTTTTTTGAGAAACTCAACCGATCTCAATGAAACTTTGTTTGTGTGCATGGTTGTATGCAGCTAGAAAGATAGGATAGTTTTGGACCCGATAGGTGGCGCTGTTGTCGATTTTTTTGAGAAACTCAACCGATCTCAATGAAACTTTGTTTGTGTGCATGGTTGTATGCAGCTAGATAGATAGGATAGTTTTGGACCCGATAGGTGGCGCTGTTGTCGATTTTTTTGAGAAACTTAACCGATCTCAATGAAACTTTGTTTGTGTGCATGGTTGTATGCAGCTAGAAAGATAGGATAGTTTTGGACCCGATAGGTGGCGCTGTTGTCGATTTTTTTGAGAAACTCAACCGATCTCAATGAAACTTTGTTTGTGTGCATGGTTGTATGCAGCTAGAAAGATAGGATAGTTTTGGACCCGATAGGTGGCGCTGTTGTCGATTTTTTTGAGAAACTCAACCGATCTCAATGAAACTTTGTTTGTGTGCATGGTTGTATGCAGCTAGATAGATAGGATAGTTTTGGACCCGATAGGTGGCGCTGTTGTCGATTTTTTTGAGAAACTCAACCGATCTCAATGAAACTTTGTTTGTGTGCATGGTTGTATGCAGCTAGAAAGATAGGATAGTTTTGGACCCGATAGGTGGCGCTGTTGTCGATTTTTTTGAGAAACTCAACCGATCTCAATGAAACTTTGTTTGTGTGCATGGTTGTATGCAGCTAGAAAGATAGGATAGTTTTGGACCCAATAGGTGGCGCTGCTGTCGATTTTTTTGAGAAACTCAACCGATCTCAATGAAACTTTGTTTGTGTGCATGGTTGTATGCAGCTAGAAAGATAGGATAGTTTTGGACCCGATAGGTGGCGCTGTTGTCGATTTTTTTGAGAAACTCAACCGATCTCAATGAAACTTTGTTTGTGTGCATGGTTGTATGCAGCTAGATAGATAGGATAGTTTTGGACCCGATAGGTGGCGCTGTTGTCGATTTTTTTGAGAAACTCAACCGATCTCAATGAAACTTTGTTTGTGTGCATGGTTGTATGCAGCTAGAAAGATAGGATAGTTTTGGACCCGATAGGTGGCGCTGTTGTCGATTTTTTTGAGAAACTCAACCGATCTCAATGAAACTTTGTTTGTGTGCATGGTTGTATGCAGCTAGAAAGATAGGATAGTTTTGGACCCGATAGGTGGCGCTGTTGTCGATTTTTTTGAGAAACTCAACCGATCTCAATGAAACTTTGTTTGTGTGCATGGTTGTATGCAGCTAGAAAGATAGGATAGTTTTGGACCCGATAGGTTGCGCTGTTGTCGATTTTTTGAGAAACTCAACCGATCTCAATTAAACTTTGTTTGTGTGCATGGTTGGATGCAGCTAGAATGATAGGATAGTTTTGGACCCGATAGGTGGCGCTGTTGTCGATTTTTTTGAGAAACTCAACCGATCTCAATGAAACTTTGTTTGTGTGCATGGTTGTATGCAGCTGGAAAGATAGGATAGTTTTGGACCCGATAGGTGGCGCTGTTGTCGATTTTTTTGAGAAACTCAACCGATCTCAATGAAACTTTGTTTGTGTGCATCGTTTTATGCAGCTAGAAAGTTAGGATAGTTTTGGACCCGATAGGTGGCGCTGTTGTCCATTTTCCGAGAAACTCAGCCGATCTCAATGAAACTTTGTGTGTGTGCATGGTTGTACGCAGCTAGAAAGATAGGATAGTTTTGGACCCGATAGGTGGCGCTGTTGTCGATTTTTTTGAGAAACTCAACCGATCTCAATGAAACTTTGTATGTGTGCATGGTTGTATGCAGCTAAAAAGATAGAATAGTGTTGGACCCGATAGGTGGTGCTGTTGTCGATTTTTTTGGGAAACTCAACCGATCTCACTGAAACTTTGTTTGTGTGCATGGTTTTATGCAGCTAGAAAGATAGGATAGTTTTGGACCCGATAGGTGGCGCTGTTGTCCGTTTTCTGAGAAACTCAACCGATCCCAATGAAACTTTGTATGTGTGCATGTTTGTATGCAGCTAGAAAGATAGGATAGTTTTGGACCCGATAGGTGGCGCTGTTGTCGATTTTTTTTGGGAAACTCAACCGATCTCAATGAAACTTTGTTTGTGTGCATGGTTGTATGCAGCTAGAAAGATAGGATAGTTTTGGACCTGATAGGTGGCGCTGTTGTCCGTTTTCTGAGAAACTTTACCGATCCCAATGAAATTGTGTATGTGTGCATGTTTGTATGCAGCTAGAAAGATAGGATAGTTTTGGACCCGATAGGTGGCGCTGTTGTCGATTTTTTTGAGAAACTCAACCGATCTCAATGAAACTTTGTTTGTGTGCATGGTTGTATGCAGCTAGAAAGATAGGATAGTTTTGGACCCGATAGGTGGCGCTGTTGTCGATTTTTTTGAGAAACTGAACCGATCTCAATGAAACTTTGTTTGTGTGCATGGTTGTATGCAGCTAGAAAGATAGGATAGTTTTGGACCCAATAGGTGGCGCTGTTGTCGATTTTTTTGAGAAACTCAACCGATCTCAATGAAACTTTGTTTGTGTGCATGGTTGTATGCAGCTAGAAAGATAGGGTAGTTTTGGACCCGATAGGAGGCGCTGTTGTCGATTTTTTTGAGAAACTCAACCGATCTCAATGAAACTTTGTTTGTGTGCATGGTTGTATGCAGCTAGAAAGATAGGATAGTTTTGGACCCGATAGGTGGCGCTGTTGTCGATTTTTTTGAGAAACTCAACCGATCTCAATGAAACTTTGTTTGTGTGCATGGTTGTATGCAGCGAGAAAGATAGGATAGTTTTGAACCCGATAGGTGGCGCTGTTGTCGATTTTTTTGAGAAACTCAACCGATCTCAATGAAACTTTGTTTGTGTGCATGGTTGTATGCAGCTAGAAAGATATGATAGTTTTGGGCCCGATAGGTGGCGCTGTTGTCGATTTTTTTTGAGAAACTCAACCGATCTCAATGAAACTTTGTTTGTGTGAATGGTTGTATGCAGCTAGAAAGATAGGATAGTTTTGGACCCGATAGGTGGCGCTGTTGTCGATTTTTTTGAGAAACTGAACCGATCTCAATGAAACTTTGTTTGTGTGCATGGTTGTATGCAGCTAGAAAGATAGGATAGTTTTGGACCCGATAGGTGGCGCTGTTGTCGATTTTTTTGAGAAACTCAACCGATCTCAATGAAACTTTGTTTGTGTGCATGGTTGTATGCAGCTAGATAGATAGGATAGTTTTGGGCCCGATAGGTGGCGCTGTTGTCGATTTTTTTTGAGAAACTCAACCGATCTCAATGAAACTTTGTTTGTGTGCATGGTTGTATGCAGCTAGAAAGATAGGATAGTTTTGGACCCGATAGGTGGCGCTGTTGTCGATTTTTTTGAGAAACTGAACCGATCTCAATGAAACTTTGTTTGTGTGCATGGTTGTATGCAGCTAGAAAGATAGGATAGTTTTGGACCCAATAGATGGCGCTGTTGTCGATTTTTTTGAGAAACTCAACCGATCTCAATGAAACTTTGTTTGTGTGCATGGTTGTATGCAGCTAGATAGATAGGATAGTTTTGGACCCGATAGATGGCGCTGTTGTCCATATTTTTGAGAAACTCAACCGATCCAAATGAAACTTTGGTTGTGTGCATGGTTGTATGCAGCTAGAAAGATAGGGTAGTTTTGGACCCGATAGGTGGCGCTGTTGTCGATTTTTTTAAGAAACTCAACCGATCTCAATGAAACTTTGTTTGTGTGCATGGTTGTATGCAGCTAGAAAGATAGGATAGTTTTGGACCCGATAGGTGGCGCTGTTGTCGATTTTTTTGAGAAACTGAACCGATCTCAATGAAACTTTGTTTGTGTGCATGGTTGTATGCAGCTAGAAAGATAGGATAGTTTTGGACCCAATAGGTGGCGCTGTTGTCGATTTTTTTGAGAAACTCAACCGATCTCAATGAAACTTTGCTTGTGTGCATGGTTGTATGCAGCTAGAAAGATAGGATAGTTTTGGACCCGATAGGTGGCGCTGTTGTCGATTTTTTTGAGAAACTTAACCGATCTCAATGAAACTTTGTTTGTGTGCATGGTTGTATGCAGCTAGATAGATAGGATAGTTTTGGACCCGATAGGTGGCGCTGTTGTCGATTTTTTTGAGAAACTCAACCGATCTCAATGAAACTTTGTTTGTGTGCATGGTTGTATGCAGCTAGAAAGATAGGATAGTTTTGGGCCCGATAGGTGGCGCTGTTGTCGATTTTTTTGAGAAACTCAACCGATCTCAATGAAACTTTGTTTGTGTGCATGGTTGTATGCAGCTAGAAAGATAGGATAGTTTTGGACCCGATAGGTGGCGCTGTTGTCGATTTTTTTGAGAAACTCAACCGATCTCAATGAAACTTTGTTTGTTTGCATGGTTGTATGCAGCTAGAAAGATAGGATAGTTTTGGATCCGATGGGTGGCGCTGTTGTCGAATTTTTTGAGAAACTCAACCGATCTCAATGAAACTTTGTTTGTGTACATGGTTGTATGCAGCTAGAAAGATAGGATAGTTTTGGACCCGATAGGTGGCGCTGTTGTCGATTTTTTTGAGAAACTCAACCGATCTCAATGAAACTTTGTTTGTGTGCATGTTTGTATGCAGCTAGAAAGATAGGATAGTTTTGGACCCGATAGGTGGCGCTGTTGTCGATTTTTTTGAGAAACTCAACCGATCTCAATGAATCTTTGTTTGTGTGCATGGTTGTATGCAGCTAGAAAGATAGGATAGTTTTGGACCCGATAGGTGGCGCTGTTGTCGATTTTTTGAGAAACTCAACCGATCTCAATGAAACTTTGTTTGTGTGCATGGTTGGATGCAGCTAGAATGATAGGATAGTTTTGGACCCGATAGGTGGCGCTGTTGTCGATTTTTTTGAGAAACTCAACCGATCTCAATGAAACTTTGTTTGTGTGCATGGTGTATGCAGCTAGAAAGATAGGATAGTTTTGGACCCGATAGGTGGCGCTGTTGTCGATTTTTTTGAGAAAATCAACCGATCTCAATGAAACTTTGTTTGTGTGCATGGTTTTATGCAGCTAGAAAGATAGGATAGTTTTGGACCCGATAGGTGGCGCTGTTGTCGATTTTTTTGAGAAACTCAACCGATCTCAATGAAACTTTGTTTGTGTGCATGGTGTATGCAGCTAGAAAGATAGGATAGTTTTGGACCCGATAGGTGGCGCTGTTGTCGATTTTTTTGAGAAACTCAACCGATCTCAATGAAACTTTGTTTGTGTGCATGGTTGTATGCAGCTAGAAAGATAGGATAGTTTTGGGCCCGATAGGTGGCGCTGTTGTCGATTTTTTTTGAGAAACTCAACCGATCTCAATGAAACTTTGTTTGTGTGAATGGTTGTATGCAGCTAGAAAGATAGGATAGTTTTGGACCCGATAGGTGGCGCTGTTGTCGATTTTTTTGAGAAACTGAACCGATCTCAATGAAACTTTGTTTGTGTGCATGGTTGTATGCAGCTAGAAAGATAGGATAGTTTTGGACCCGATAGGTGGCGCTGTTGTCGATTTTTTTGAGAAACTCAACCGATCTCAATGAAACTTTGTTTGTGTGCATGGTTGTATGCAGCTAGAAAGATAGGATAGTTTTGGGCCCGATAGGTGGCGCTGTTGTCGATTTTTTTTGAGAAACTCAACCGATCTCAATGAAACTTTGTTTGTGTGCATGGTTGTATGCAGCTAGAAAGATAGGATAGTTTTGGACCCGATAGGTGGCGCTGTTGTCGATTTTTTTGAGAAACTGAACCGATCTCAATGAAACTTTGTTTGTGTGCATGGTTGTATGCAGCTAGAAAGATAGGATAGTTTTGGACCCAATAGGTGGCGCTGTTGTCGATTTTTTTGAGAAACTCAACCGATCTCAATGAAACTTTGTTTGTGTGCATGGTTGTATGCAGCTAGATAGATAGGATAGTTTTGGACCCGATAGATGGCGCTGTTGCCCATATTTTTGAGAAACTCAACCGATCCAAATGAAACTTTGTTTGTGTGCATGGTTGTATGCAGCTAGAAAGATAGGGTAGTTTTGGACCCGATAGGTGGCGCTGTTGTCGATTTTTTTAAGAAACTCAACCGATCTCATTGAAACTTTGTTTGTGTGCATGGTTGTATGCAGCTAGAAAGATAGGATAGCTTTGGACCCGATAGGTGGCGCTGTTGTCGATTTTTTTGAGAAACTGAACCGATCTCAATGAAACTTTGTTTGTGTGCATGGTTGTATGCAGCTAGAAAGATAGGATAGTTTTGGACCCAATAGGTGGCGCTGTTGTCGATTTTTTTGAGAAACTCAACCGATCTCAATGAAACTTTGTTTGTGTGCATGGTTGTATGCAGCTAGAAAGATAGGATAGTTTTGGACCCGATAGGTGGCGCTGTTGTCGATTTTTTTGAGAAACTTAACCGATCTCAATGAAACTTTGTTTGTGTGCATGGTTGTATGCAGCTAGATAGATAGGATAGTTTTGGACCCGATAGGTGGCGCTGTTGTCGATTTTTTTGAGAAACTCAACCGATCTCAATGAAACTTTGTTTGTGTGCATGGTTGTATGCAGCTAGAAAGATAGGATAGTTTTGGGCCCGATAGGTGGCGCTGTTGTCGATTTTTTTGAGAAACTCAACCGATCTCAATGAAACTTTGTTTGTGTGCATGGTTGTATGCAGCTAGAAAGATAGGATAGTTTTGGACCCGATAGGTGGCGCTGTTGTCGATTTTTTTGAGAAACTCAACCGATCTCAATGAAACTTTGTTTGTTTGCATGGTTGTATGCAGCTAGAAAGATAGGATAGTTTTGGATCCGATGGGTGGCGCTGTTGTCGAATTTTTTGAGAAACTCAACCGATCTCAATGAAACTTTGTTTGTGTACATGGTTGTATGCAGCTAGAAAGATAGGATAGTTTTGGACCCGATAGGTGGCGCTGTTGTCGATTTTTTTGAGAAACTCAACCGATCTCAATGAAACTTTGTTTGTGTGCATGTTTGTATGCAGCTAGAAAGATAGGATAGTTTTGGACCCGATAGGTGGCGCTGTTGTCGATTTTTTTGAGAAACTCAACCGATCTCAATGAATCTTTGTTTGTGTGCATGGTTGTATGCAGCTAGAAAGATAGGATAGTTTTGGACCCGATAGGTGGCGCTGATGTCGATTTTTTGAGAAACTCAACCGATCTCAATGAAACTTTGTTTGTGTGCATGGTTGGATGCAGCTAGAATGATAGGATAGTTTTGGACCCGATAGGTGGCGCTGTTGTCGATTTTTTTGAGAAACTCAACCGATCTCAATGAAACTTTGTTTGTGTGCATGGTGTATGCAGCTAGAAAGATAGGATAGTTTTGGACCCGATAGGTGGCGCTGTTGTCGATTTTTTTGAGAAAATCAACCGATCTCAATGAAACTTTGTTTGTGTGCATGGTTTTATGCAGCTAGAAAGATAGGATAGTTTTGGACCCGATAGGTGGCGCTGTTGTCCATTTTCCGAGAAACTCAGCCGATCTCAATGAAACTTTGTCTGTGTGCATGGTTGTACGCAGCTAGAAAGATAGGATAGTTTTGGACCCGATAGGTGGCGCTGTTGTCGATTTTTTTGAGAAACTCAACCGATCTCAATGAAACTTTGTTTGTGTACATGGTTGTATGCAGCTAGAAAGATAGGATAGTTTTGGACCCGATAGGTGGCGCTGTTGTCGATTTTTTTGAGAAACTCAACCGATCTCAATGAAACTTTGTTTGTGTGCATGTTTGTATGCAGCTAGAAAGATAGGATAGTTTTGGACCCGATAGGTGGCGCTGTTGTCGATTTTTTTGAGAAACTCAACCGATCTCAATGAATCTTTGTTTGTGTGCATGGTTGTATGCAGCTAGAAAGATAGGATAGTTCTGGACCCGATAGGTGGCGCTGTTGTCGATTTTTTGAGAAACTCAACCGATCTCAATGAAACTTTGTTTGTGTGCATGGTTGGATGCAGCTAGAATGATAGTATAGTTTTGGACCCGATAGGTTGCGCTGTTGTCGATTTTTTTGAGAAACTCAACCGATCTCAATGAAACTTTGTTTGTGTGCATGGTTGTATGCAGCTAGAAAGATAGGATAGTTTTGGACCCGATAGGTGGCGCTGTTGTCGATTTTTTTGAGAAACTCAACCGATCTCAATGAAACTTTGTTTGTGTGCATCGTTTTATGCAGCTAGAAAGATAGGATAGTTTTGGACCCGATAGGTGGCGCTGTTGTCCATTTTCCGAGAAACTCAGCCGATCTCAATGAAACTTTGTGTGTGTGCATGGTTGTACGCAGCTAGAAAGATAGGATAGTTTTGGAATAGTTGTAAAATAATATGCATTATTGTTCATGTACCTTCAAAAGCGCTTTAAATGAAAGTGAAAATTATAATATGTATAATATTTGTAGAAGTAGTTTATAATAATCAATAAAGAAACACTTCATTTAAAAGTATTTCCTGACGATTCGAAAGATGCACATGTAATTGTTCAAGTAATAACTTCTGTCGGCACTCCCGGAGTGCTTGTCTTTTTTTTTTTTTGGGTTTTTGGTAAGATTGTTTGGACTTCTTATTTCTTCTGAGGTATTCCTCTATCGTTAGTGGTTTCGGGCCAGCTTCCTTGGGTGTTGGGATATATTCCGGGACTTCCTGTGATTTGTTGAGTGTTTCAGGGATGTATTCGTCCGGTGTATAACTATTCTCCAGCTGCTCGAACAGTGCATCCAGCTGTTCCTTGTCGTACATCTGTTGCGACCTATCGGGATTTACCTGTAGATAATATTATATGGTACTTTGGTTTGGCAGGATCGCCATGTGGTGAGTGTATGGGACGCAGAGGATGATTCCCTAATGGTGCCAGTTTAAGCGATGGCAACGCTACAATCAGAGGCAAAAGTGCCGCAATAAAAAAAGAAGAAGGAGTGTTGGCCTTCGGTTGATGTTTATTTGAATGAAAATTTCCAATCCATTACATGCTATTTATACTTAAATTATTCACTACAACTATTGAACATTTGACTTATGTGACTAATGGTTTCTACTTACAACTAGGTTACAATATAATTATTATAGCTGGCTCAGCTATGTTCATTCATAGTCTACTGGGGAGGTCAGTATGCTGACGGTGGCTCGGATGACCAGCGTTGTGTGGTCGCGTGTTGAGTCACACTACACTTTGTTCCATCTAATCTTAGTGGGGCTACTCTATTCTTGGCGCACAAAAAATGGATTCTACATTCGCCAAGATCGTTAAAACTTTTGATGAAAGCTACTGTGCCATAGGCCCTCATGCTAGCATCCGAAAATATGTGGATATGTATCGAGGAAAATGGAAATAATAAGGCTGAGCGGGAAATAGAAAAGTCTTTAAGTAGCATTAAATCCTGAATGCAATCTTCCCATTCACGTAAAAGCTCTAAAGGAAGCTCCTGATCCCATGACAAATTTGCTTTCCAAGCTGCTTGAAAAAGAATCTTAAGCTTTATTACCACTGGACCGAGCATTCCGAGTGGATCGTAGATCCTAGCGATAGTTTGTAGCACGTTACGTTTTGTCCCCTTTAACAACTTGGATTTGAGCAATTCCTCAACAGAGTCCAGAGGTACAACCAGTTCGTCGCTTCTTACGAACCACAATAATCCCAATACTTTTTGCATGCATAAGGACTCACCTGGACAAAGCGACTTGCAAACTAAATCGCTACTGGAGTTCCACTTACGGAGATTCATGCTGGCTTCTTTCAGCACCAGTACTGCTTCTTCTTAAATCCGCTTTCCTTCTTCTTCTTCGTCGAAACTCAGTGCCAAATCGTCCATATAAAAAGTATTAAGCAGAATCTGGCACGTTGATGGGTACTGCTTCGACGTTAAGAAATGTGTACGTAGAGTGGCTGTCAACAAGAACGGGCTGCAGTTGATTCCGAAAGTCACCCTTGTCATGCGGTACTCAACTAATTCAGGATTTCCCGTCATCGGTGTTTTCGACGGTGCATACCAAAAAAATCGGTGGCTGTCGCGATCCTTCTCGTTGAGTTGGATTTGGAGGAAGGCCTTTTCCACATCAGCCACGGCACCAAACCGCCCAAGTCGGAAATTTAGCAAAATCTTGAGCACGTCCGGCAAAAGATTGGCCCCAACATGCAGAAGGTCGTTCAACGATGGGATTTCTTCGGTACGTGCGGAGGCATCGAACACAATGCGTTGCTTAGTAGTTGTACTATCCTTGTAAACCGGTCGATGAGGAAGGTAGAACGTTCGCCGACAATCACTTTCGGTCGATGATGAGATGGATTCAGCAAAACCGTCTGCAACAAGTTGTCGAATTCCAGCATCATATTCGTTGAATTGTTCTGGACACCTTAAAAGCCGCATTGTCAAACACTTCAGACGTTTCAGCGCGTTATTCCTATTGCATTTGATCTCGACATCGGGATTTATCCAGGGCAATGATGCCACGTACCTCTGTCCATTTCTAGTGATGCATTTATTTATCAAGTCGTTGGCTTGCTGCTCGTTCTCTGCCGGTTCACTTCTGATGCCAAGTGTCTCTAACGACCAAAATGCAGTGGGATCAAAGCTCGAGAGTGCCGGTAAGTGCAGGACCACACTGCGAACAAAAAGAGAACATGAATGACTATTCGTTTCCGAATTCTTACCAGAACGATGCGCCCCTTGTACTGTCCAGCCGAAGATAGTTTCAACGGCTCTTATGCCTGGCGAAATTTGTTGCTGCTTTCCCGTGACTACCGACCAATAGTAGTCGGAACCGATGAGGACACTCAGTCCCTCCTTTGATTCCACGTTTGTGTTGTGGGAGTCGGCTAGGCGTAAATTTTTGAACCATCTGCACGACGTTTCAGGCATAGGAAGCGCGTCGACACATATTTCAGGTACCACAATGGCCTCAAGGATGACACCTTCCTCTGAGAACTGACTTTTTATACACATTTCAACTTTCTTGCATTTCTGAAATGGTGCTTGTTCCTTGCAGCCGAACGGCATCACTGAGAGGTTCACTTCGCCAGCAGGGGGGAGATTTAGCCGTTGTACTAAATCCCTTCGGATGAAAGTGAACTGACTGCCACCATCGATAACAAAGCGTATACATAACGATTTTCTTCCGCTCGGAGCAGTGGCTATGCCGCGAGCTGTCTTCAAAAAGACATTTTTTCCTTCAAAGCACATATTGTGTGCACACAAACTAGTTGCACTTTGCATTGTAGAGTCACTTGTTGTGGAAGTCGCTTCCGCTGGCGAAGACTTGCTGCCGACGTATGATGGGTCACATAACGAAGTCAAATGTCTACCCTTGCATTTTGCACAAGAAATCCATTTAGAGCTTCGGCATTTCTTGGACGAATGCCCGCGGTTGGCACACCGAAAACATCGTGCAGTTTTCCTCAAAATTTCTCGCTTCTCGGATATTGACATTTGGCTATCACAATTTTTTGTCACATGTCTGTCTGATGAGCAGAAGACACACGCACTCTTCGCACTCGATGACATCAGGCTGGCTGCAGTTGTGTGTGAAGAAGAATGCTGAGTGTTTGCGGCGGGTGTAATAGAGGCAGCCTTGCTTTTTTCAAGCGATTCAACCTCTCTCTTTAAGAAGCGCATTATATTTTTTACCTGCTCATCCCCAATGTGCATTGTAGAAGTGCTATGCTGGTCATCTCCGTCGCCGCTTTCTGTACATTTGTCTTCCTCATTGTCATTAGTCTCGCTGGCTGTTCGGAAGTATTCGACACGAAGTTCTGCTGGTAGACAACGCAACAGAATACTCTTTAACATTACATAGTAGTGGTGAGTTGGTATTTGTAATGCTGTAAGAGAGCGACAACATGATGTGATGGAATTGTAAAGACCGCGAAGACCAGCTGCATCGTTTCTCGATGTTACCGGACGAAGAGCGAGCAAGTGCTGCATATTTCTATCCACCAGACGTTCCGTATTTCCAAATTGTTCTCTAAGAAGAGAAACCGCAGCTTCATAGCATGTTCCAGAAGCAGTAAATCCAGAAATTATTTTCCTCGCGCCCCCACCAATACCGACTCGAGGTAACTGAATTTGTCGGATGATGTGAGGTTACTGTTTTCGTGAATAGCTGACCGAAACTGCTCCCAAAACGGTAGCCAATCCTGATGACTGCCATCGAACTTTTTGAAGTTATTACTTCTTTAGGCGCGTTGGGCACTTTTAGATGGAAAGAAATTAGTGAATTCGCGTCACCTTAAAAACGACACCGCGTCATCGTCACCAAAAAAACGACACCGCGTCATCGTCACCAAAAAAACGACACCGCGTCATCGTCACCGAAAAAACGACACCGCGTCATCGTCACCGAAAAAACGACACCGCGTCATCGTCACCGAGAAACCGACACCCGATAGATGGCGCTGTTGTCCATTTTTTTGAGAAACTCAACCGATCCAAATGAAACTTTGTTTGTGTGCATGGTTGTATGCAGCTAGAAAGATAGGATAGTTTTGGACCCGATAGGTGGCGCTGTTGTCGATTTTTTTGAGAAACTCAACCGATCTCAATGAAACTTTGTTTGTGTGCATGGTTGTATGCAGCTAGAAAGATAGGTTAGTTTTGGACCCGATAGGTGGCGCTGTTGTCGATTTTTTTGAGAAACTCAACCGATCTCAATGAAACTTTGTTTGTGTGCATGGTTGTATGCAGCTAGAAAGATAGGATAGTTTTGGACCCGATAGGTGGCGCTGTTGTCGATTTTTTTGAGAAACTCAACCGATCTCAATGAAACTTTGTTTGTGTGCATGGTTGTATGCAGCTAGAAAGATAGGATAGTTTTGGACCCGATAGGTGGCGCTGTTGTCGATTTTTTTGAGAAACTCAACCGATCTCAATGAAACTTTGTTTGTGTGCATTGTTGTATGCAACTAGAAAGATAGGATAGTTTTGGACCCGATAGGTGGCGCTGTTGTCGATTTTTTTGAGAAACTCAACCGATCTCAATGAAACTTTGTTTGTGTGCATTGTTGTATGCAACTAGAAAGATAGGATAGTTTTGGACCCGATAGGTGGCGCTGTTGTCGATTTTTTTGAGAAACTCAACCGATCTCAATGAAACTTTGTTTGTGTGCATGGTTGTATGCAGCTAGAAAGATAGGATAGTTTTGGACCCGATAGGTGGCGCTGTTGTCGATTTTTTTGAGAAACTCAACCGATCTCAATGAAACTTTGTTTGTGTGCATGGTTGTATGCAGCTAGATAGATAGGATAGTTTTGGACCCGATAGGTGGCGCTGTTGTCGATTTTTTTGAGAAACTCAACCGATCTCAATGAAACTTTGTTTGTGTGCATGGTTGTATGCAGCTAGAAAGATAGGATAGTTTTGTCGATTTTTTTGAGAAACTCAACCGATCTCAATGAAACTTTGTTTGTGTGCATGGTTGTATGCAGCTAGAAAGATAGGATAGTTTTGGACCCGATAGGTGGCGCTGTTGTCGATTTTTTTGAGAAACTCAACCGATCTCAATGAAACTTTGTTTGTGTGCATGGTTGTATGCAGCTAGATAGATAGGATAGTTTTGGACCCGATAGGTGGCGCTGTTGTCGATTTTTTTGAGAAACTCAACCGATCTCAATGAAACTTTGTTTGTGTGCATGGTTGTATGCAGCTGGAAAGATAGGATAGTTTTGGACCCGATAGGTGGCGCTGTTGTCGATTTTTTTGAGAAACTCAACCGATCTCAATGAAACTTTGTTTGTGTGCATGGTTGTATGCAGCTAGAAAGATAGGATAGTTTTGGACCCAATAGGTGGCGCTGTTGTCGATTTTTTTGAGAAACTCAACCGATCTCAATGAAACTTTGTTTGTGTGCATGGTTGTATGCAACTAGAAAGATAGGATAGTTTTGGACCCGATAGGTGGCGCTGTTGTCGATTTTTTTGAGAAACTCAACCGATCTCAATGAAACTTTGTTTGTGTGCATGGTTGTATGCAGCTAGAAAGATAGGATAGTTTTGGACCCAATAGGTGGCGCTGTTGTCGATTTTTTTGAGAAACTCAACGATCTCAATGAAACTTTGTTTGTGTGCATGGTTGTACGCAGCTAGAAAGATAGGATAGTTTTGGACCCGATAGGTGGCGCTGTTGTCGATTTTTTGAGAAACTCAACCGATCTCAATGAAACTTTGTTTGTGTGCATGGTTGTATGCAGCTAGATAGATAGGATAGTTTTGGACCCGATAGGTGGCGCTGTTGTCGATTTTTTTGGGAAACTCAACCGATCTCAATGAAACTTTGTTTGTGTGCATGGTTGTATGCAGCTAGAAAGATAGGATAGTTTTGGACCCGATAGGTGGCGCTGTTGTCGATTTTTTTGAGAAACTCAACCGATCTCAATGAAACTTTGTTTGTGTGCATGGTTGTATGCAGCTAGAAAGATAGGATAGTTTTGGACCCGATAGGTGGCGCTGTTGTCGATTTTTTTGAGAAACTCAACCGATCTCAATGAAACTTTGTTTGTGTGCATGGTTGTATGCAGCTAGAAAGATAGGATAGTTTTGGACCCGATAGGTGGCGCTGTTGTCGATTTTTTTGAGAAACTCAACCGATCTCAATGAAACTTTGTTTGTGTGCATGGTTGTATGCAGCTAGAAAGATAGGATAGTTTTGGACCCGATAGGTTGCGCTGTTGTCGATTTTTTGAGAAACTCAACCGATCTCAATTAAACTTTGTTTGTGTGCATGGTTGGATGCAGCTAGAATGATAGGATAGTTTTGGACCCGATAGGTGGCGCTGTTGTCGATTTTTTTGAGAAATTCAACCGATCTCAATGAAACTTTGTTTGTGTGCATGGTTGTATGCAGCTGGAAAGATAAGATAGTTTTGGACCCGATAGGTGGCGCTGTTGTCGATTTTTTTGAGAAACTCAACCGATCTCAATGAAACTTTGTTTGTGTGCATCGTTTTATGCAGCTAGAAAGTTAGGATAGTTTTGGACCCGATAGGTGGCACTGTTGTCCATTTTCCGAGAAACTCAGCCGATCTCAATGAAACTTTGTGTGTGTGCATGGTTGTACGCAGCTAGAAAGATAGGATAGTTTTGGACCCGATAGGTGGCGCTGTTGTCGATTTTTTTGAGAAACTCAACCGATCTCAATGAAACTTTGTATGTGTGCATGGTTGTATGCAGCTAAAAAGATAGAATAGTGTTGGACCCGATAGGTGGTGCTGTTGTCGATTTTTTTGGGAAACTCAACCGATCTCACTGAAACTTTGTTTGTGTGCATGGTTTTATGCAGCTAGAAAGATAGGATAGTTTTGGACCCGATAGGTGGCGCTGTTGTCCGTTTTCTGAGAAACTCAACCGATCCCAATGAAACTTTGTATGTGTGCATGTTTGTATGCAGCTAGAAAGATAGGATAGTTTTGGACCCGATAGGTGGCGCTGTTGTCGATTTTTTTTGGGAAACTCAACCGATCTCAATGAAACTTTGTTTGTGTGCATGGTTGTATGCAGCTAAAAAGATAGGATAGTTTTGGACCTGATAGGGGGCGCTGTTGTCCGTTTTCTGAGAAACTTTACCGATCCCAATGAAATTTTGTATGTGTGCATGTTTGTATGCAGCTAGAAAGATAGGACAGTTTTGGACCCGATAGGTGGCGCTGTTGTAAAATATTATGCATTATTTTTCATGTACCTACAATAGCGCTTTAAATGAAAGTGAAAATTATAATATAATATTTGTAGTAGTAGTTTATAATAATCAATAAAGAAACACTTCATTTAAAAGTATTTCCTGACGATTCGATAGATGCACATGTAATTGTTCAAGTAATAACTTCTGTCGGCACTCCCGGAGTGCTTGTCTTTTTTTTTAGCTCTAATTTTGGAAGTTTCAGGGAGCTGCCTGCAGCTGTTGGACCATTTGAAGACGTTTCAGCTTTTTGGACAATCAACTGTTTTTTCTTTAATTTCTGAAGGCGCGTATTTAAGCGCGCAAGCGTTCCGACTGCTGAGTCCTGGTACTCGGTTACCTTTTCCATTTCTTTGTCCAAATCCTCAGCTCTAATCAAGTTCCTACTCTGCACCTCCTGATTGACGACGTTTAAGCTCTCGTGAGCTGCTGTTAAGCGTTGGATGAGATAAATGAGCTCTTCTTCTAAACCGTCCATATCGTTTGTGGCATTTAACTCTGCCTCCATGTTGGCTAAAAAATCCACCGCACTTTTAATTATTTTGGTCACTTGACCCCTGTAAGCGCTGCGCGCAGATAATTCGGCTGACATTATATTTCTCGCTTTAATCTCTGTTCGCTAGTTCCCGGGTTTCGGCACCATGTAAAAAAATCCTTAACTTCCCGAAACGAAAACTGATAAAAGAAATAGCCGAGACTTGAAACGCAAGAAAAACTTTATTCATCCAATTCCACCGAGTGCAAAATTAAGACTGCACTTTATATATTATTAGAAAGAGTAAGATGTACATATGAATACAAGATAAATATAATTCATTGGTACAGTAAGAAGATAAGTGTCTGTACAGTAAGAAGAAAGTGTATATATTTTAATTTAAATTTTAACACTATCTATGTCAACGACACGCCATGACAACACTCGCACCTGCAATATGTAATGCTGTCCCTATTCCAAAACAATAAATGTACTATTTAACACATCCTGAAAGAAAACATCCGAATATAAACAACCCCATAAAAGGATAACTCACTCAGTTCATTACGTTATAATTTCATTTATTAAAACTAATAATATCTTTCTCATATATTAATTTGAAAATATTTATGTCTTTGTGATTTCATTTAGTTTGCGTTGTTTACATTTACTTGCTTTGTATTTGCGATAAATTCAATAATAATGAAATTGAATATGCATAAATAGAATGGTACTAATGCATTTTGCAATTTAAGGAACAAATAAAAAAAATATTACACTTGCTACCCAAAACTAATTATGGCCTTTTTTTTTCTCTTGAAACAAACAAAATACTTAGGATCTCTACAAAAGTGATGAGAATAAATAGCACTTACTTTTTTTTTCTTCTTTCAGCCGTCAATGTTTTGTATTTTGTATTGTACTCGATTGGTTCCTTATCTCGTTTTTCCGTTGAAGTTGTGATCACAAGCTCCTTACACGATCCAATCGCTAACGTTTCTCACTTGTAGGAAACAAACAAGAATTTAGAATATGTTGACTTATAAATGCATGCCAAAAATCAGTGCAATATTACCTGTGATATTTATTCTCTTTTTTTTTTTTTTTGATATGATCCTTTTACCTTTTATGTAATATTTAGACTATTTACGTAATTATGTGCAATATTTTCTCTTTTATAGTACCTTTGTTTTACGACTTACAGCTTTGTAATAAAATAAAAAAAAATTAGAAGACAAAAGCAAAATGAATCAAACCAACAGTCCATGTGGGTACTGCACTTAACTTAGCTGATGATGACGAATCACTGAGAGTTTGTACTTTTGCCTAACTCTCACGCATTGGCAATTGCGGGACGTCACGGATCTTCCAAACCACCGGCGTGTGTGGTTTTTGGTGATAAGCCCGATGCGTGGCAAGTTTCGCAGGGGCTCTCTCGTCTAGATCGGTGCAGGAAATGGTGGGATCAGGTGCAGTTGTTGAAGTTGCGTCTGGGGCCAGGGGAGCGGTCTCATTGAGAATTGCGATAAGACTTCGCTGGATTGTCAGATCGCTACGTTTTGACTACCGATTGATGGTGTGTGCAATCCACTGATAATTATGTTCAGTCGATAGAGCGAATTATTTCTCTTGTAATTCAATTTTGGTGGCGATTTAAAAAAAAGTTTATATTTTGGACGTTACAGAGAATCACTGTTGTTTTTGTGTATGGATTTTTTTCATGCAACGTTAAGGTTGATGGCTGATTACTAGCCAGATTAAAATTGGCTTTACTTCTGTTGAAATTTGACTATACGTGTTATTGGTAAGATGTATACCAGAGTCAGTAATTTTTTTTTTTCTTTTTTTTGACACCACACTTGTTCACTCTCTTGTTCTTGTTCACGACGGCCACCAGAGAAGAGAGAAAATTTTGTCAGAAGTTCAAACACTAAGCTCTAATCTAATATCTCTTCCAGAGATCGTGTTCACCCTATTTCCTGTTGAGAAGCAAGTACTTAGGGAACAATAGTTCAGTGTGAACTTGTTTACGGCGATGTTTTGGCGAAGCTTGGGTTACAGCGGTGTTTACACTTGTTTTTTTAAGGCGCATACAAAATTTTCAATAATTTAACAACAAAATGTGATACGGACTCGGACCTTTTTTAATGGGCAACTTCCGTAACAAACCTGCTTTGTTTTCCAACGCGAGAGACGAAAACAAAAAGGGAAAACAGAAGTGGCCTCTATGGTCTAATGTCTTTTGCGTGATAAGTCCCAATTACTTTACCCGTTAGGTCTTCTATCTCATAAAGACATTTACCTAATTGTCTACGTATTCGGCATTTGAGGAATTTGTGAAAGAATTTAGCGTTTCTGCCTTCAGGAAAGGAGCTTTGCGCGAAATTACGCCTGAAAACCTCTTGTCCTACCTTGAACTGTATATCTCTAGCCCGGAGGTTATAAGTTTTCTCACCCTTTTCATGAGCTTTCAGCAGGTTGCGCTTTATCCGATCTCGAACGAGTTGCATTCTGTCGGCCTTAGGAATAACCTCTATAGCACCTTCGTTTAAGCATTGTAACTTAGACAAAATTGCATATTCAGATCCGTGAAGTATCATCTGCTGACCAAACATTGTAGAGTAGGGAGAGGAGTTTATTGCCGAGTGATGATCACTTCTAAGAGTCGCTGCTATCAGGGAAATGTGTTTGTCCCACTCTGAATGATTGTCTTTTATCAAAGCTCGCAACTTTGCTAAAATTTCTCTATTGGCCCTTTCCGATGCATTTTCTTGAGGGGAATAAAGTCCAGTTCTAACGTGCTTTATATTATATATTTGAAGTAGCTTTGCAAACTCCTTGGAGACAAACTGTTTCCCATTATCGCTATGCAGATACTGGGGAACACCAAATTGATGGAAAACATCGGACTCCAAGTATTTGATAACATTCGCAGATGTGGCTTTTTTAAAGGGTTTTAGAAAAATGTACTTTGAGAAGTGGTCGATTGCTATGAAAAGAGATGAGTTTCCGGTCTTTGTTCGAGGATACGGCCCAAGGAAATCTATATATAAGCGCTGCATAATCCGGTCAGTCACAATTTGGTTACCCATTTTTGGGCGAAGACTATTATTGACTGCCTTGATACCCTTACAGACTTCGCAAGCACTCACATACGTTTTGATTTCCTTGACCATACCCGGCCAAAAATATTTTTGACGTATTCTAGCTAACGTTTTAGCCACCCCACCGTGTAATCCCGTCACATCGTGTGCTTTTTTTATCGCTGTGGCTGTTAACTCTTGAGGTAACCATAACCGCCATAGTTCATCCTCTTCATTTTCTAATCCTTTTCGATATCGAACTCTTTTATAAACAAATCCTTCAGATATGCAAAGATCGGGTAGTTGGTCTTTCTTATCGGCAATCTCTGTTTTAAGCTTTTTGTAACGTTCGGACGAGAAATGTATCGACTCTAGGTCTATTTCTAAAGCTGAACTATCATTGCACTCTCCGGGAACTATTTCATCCATATTTGCCCGAGATAAAGTATCTGGCACGATGTTTAGTGACCCCTTCCGGTGCTCGATGTTAAAATCGTAACCTTGAAGCTTAAGGCTCCATCTTGCGAGCCGGCCATTCAAGTCCTTTTGTGACATTAACCATTTTAGGCTTGAATGATCGGTTATAATCTTGAACGGGAGACCTTCGATGTAGGGTCGAAACTTTTTGACGCACAAAATCGCTGCCAAACACTCTAGCTCGGACACGGAATAATTTTGCTGAGCTTTATTCAACTTCTGAGAAACATAGGCTATGGGACGTTCATTTCCATCGTCATTAACCTGGTATAGGACTCCTCCAACTCCGGTGCTAGAAGCGTCACACTGGACTATAAAGGGTTTCGAAAAATCCGGTTGCGCTAACACTGGGGCGGAAGTAAGAGCTGATTTTAGTTTCTCGAATGCAGTTACTGCATAGTCGGTTAGACTGAACGTCCTTGATTTGCGAAGGCAATTGGTCAGTGGAGCAGCAAGTTCAGAGAAATTTGGGATAAACTGCCTATACCAACCAGTCATTCCAAGGAATCGTCGAATTTGGCGAGCAGTTTTCGGCAGCGGAAATTCCGTAATGGCATTCACTTTCGACGGGTCAGTTTTCAAGCAACCTTGACCAACTATGTAACCAAGGTACTTTATTTCGCGCTGGCAAAACTTGCTCTTTCCAACGTTGATCGTCAGTTTCGCCTCACCTAGACACTTCGCTACCTCAGCTAACAAAGAAAGATGCTCATCGAAGTTTGCCGAACATACTAGTAGATCGTCTAAATAAATGAAGACGTTCTCACGGATTCGCGCTGGTATAACCCGATCCATAAGACGACTCATTCTCTGTGGGGCGTTGCATAACCCGAACGGCATAACTGTAAATTGATACAGTGGCCGTCCCGGTACAGCAAATGCCGTCTTTTCTTTGGACCCCTCTTCAAGTGAGATTTGCCAGAAGGCATCCTTGAGATCAATTCCCGATATGAAGTGGGTGTCCTTCAATCTACTAAGTAATCCACCAATATGTGGCAAAGGATAAGCATCCTTCTTCGTCACACTATTAAGCTTTCTTGAATCCAAGCAAAGCCTGACCTTGCCCGGTTTTTGAACTAAGACGACCGGAGATGACCATGGACTATTACTTTCCTCAATAACACCAGAGGAAAGCATTCGGTCCAATTCTTTGTATGCTTCCACTTGACGAGGTGGAGAGAGAGGGAAGTGTTTCGACTTTATGGGAACAGCATCACCCGTATCAATGAAGTGCATTTCCTTATCGGTTCGTCCCAACCCAAGCTTTGAAAACGATGGAAAATATGAGATAACTTTCTCGAGTTCATAACGCTGAATAGGAGTTAGCTCATGAAGATTATTGTCAGACGTTTGATTCTCCGATACAGACAATTCCGATACAATTTGTGGAGCAACGTTGAAAACTTTCCAGAAGCTAATTCCCAAGTAAGCACTTTGTTGAAGGGTGGGAACTATGTAGAAATCAATATTATGGGTTTCGTTCTTAAAGAACACAGGTAGATTACAAAAACCGTGTATCTTCTGCTTGCTTCCGTCTGCAGTGCTGAGAGTGGAATTTATATTCTTGATTTGAATTGAATTTCTTTTCAGAAAATCGAAAGAATTCTTGCCAAGAACACATACAGACGCTCCAGAATCAAGCAAGGCATAGACGTTTTCTGGACCTATCTTTACATTAACAAACGGCCTTAAATCCGTATTGTCATTAATAAATGTAGATTCTACCAAGCGTTTGTAAGACTTTCTGCGTTTGTATCTGCATCTGCACTTAATAATTTTAGCAGATGCGTTTGGTTTACCTGCCTTAAAGATTCTGGATTTAGCAATTTCATAATTGAGCTTTCTTTGATGTAATGAAATATGAGCGTTTTCTGTCTGGGTAATAGCATTAGCATATTGTAATACAGGTTTCGCTAATATTACTTGGTTTGCTTGATCAGGCTGAGCGCATTTGGTCATGTCAGGAAAAGTATTGACATCAGATTGGCTATGCCTCACTGATGTCTTTGTTGTTGAATTTAGTATTTCGGGGATTAACGGTTGGAACGAGAGTCCCCGGTGGCCATCTCGCTCCTTGTTTTGTTTACCGAATGATTTTTGCAATTTGGTGTGATAACATTTTTTTCACCACATCGGTAACAAAACAAATTCCGTTGTTCTAAAGTGCAATCATAAAATGAGTGCCCTACTTCATCGCAGTTCCAACACCTGAGACGAGACGTGTCTAAAGAAGTTTTTGCTGCATTCCGATTAGTTGAAAATGCTGCAACCTCTGCCTCATTGGAGCAGTCTTCACTTTCGAAAACAATCATTTCATGAGAATCGATCTCATTAACCTGTTTCTTAAAATATGATTGCCTGTGAGCATTTTGATGCTGAAGGAACTTTTCAGCTCGACGAGCAACATCTCTCAAATGTTCCAAGGAAGTAATTTGGTACGGAAACAAAAGTGCACCTAAACTTTCCTTAGCATTTTTCTTAATGAGGTCTATCAATTTAAGGTCGCTCATTGGTTCGCGAAGTCTTTCGTTCATCGTTGTTAAATCGGTGTAGAATTCGTCGAAAGACTCTTTGAATCCCTGACGTCTTCCTAACATCCTAATAATTTTATCCTGGTCGTCTTCTAACTTTCCGAACTCTTTTATGATAGCATATTTTAGTTGACCATAGGACGCATTGGGATTCTTTTTTGAAAAAAACCAGAACCAAGCATCTGCCTTTCCTTTGAGTAGAACGTGAAAGTTCGCTAAAAGATGTTCCCAAGTGCACTGAGACCTTTCTTTCAAAGTTTCTACCTTGAACAAAAAATCGTTGACATTATCACTACCATCAAACAGAATTTTCCATTTCTCAATTTTACATAAAGAATTGGCTGAAACAACGTTCGAATTCGAGATATGACTTATTTGAGAAGGACGATTGTTTGTGGAAAAGGAACCATTCAAAAATCGCTCAAACTCTGCAGGAAAATTTTGATTTTCTTGGTTGCGATTATGTTCTTCATTTCGCTGCGGAGGATTCGCATTAAGATTTAAATTTTCAAACCGTTGAATCATAGTGTCCCGAATTGATTTCAGTTCGGATAGGTAAACGCGTTGATTTCCTTCAAGAATCCTTTGAAAAGCAGACGCAATTGATTCCACATTATGGCTATCATTTGTGTTTTGAGGCAAAGGTGTTTGAACGCTATTCAAATTTGAAGATTCGATAATCGTAGGAGACGGTTCGTTTATTCTCTGATTGGCCAACTGTGCCCTCTCCAAATATGCCCTACTGGTGGAAGGCTGATCCTGTTCATTAATGGTTGGAACTGGATTGTGTTTCAAATGTGGGTTAACACTTAGCTGAATATTATTTGAATTGCCTGCGCTACTTCCAGACTGAATCGCCATTCCATTAACTGGCAACGTTTCTACTTGAGATTGATTACGTGACGTATTACTAAAATTCGAATTTGCTGGAGGTGTTCTGGTAACTTTTGGTCTAGACTCCATTCGATATGAGTTATTATTGCTCTGCTGTGAGTTCCTAGACTGATTTGGGTTTAACCGGCGCGAAGTTCTTGGCCGAGTACGGTTCATATTGGATTTTGATTCCATTATGAAATCTGATTAATATTCAAATACGAAATTAATATGTTTCTAACTTACAAAACAAAACCTACTAAACTTTCTTATCTGTTTTAATTTTAAATAGAATAAAAACTATCAATATTTACTGGGGTTGATATGTTCGGACATTTTCTAACTACCTACTTGTATCTCATAAGCGTTTCCACATCTAACAAGCTTCATTTTAATTTATTTGTTTTATTATATCTTGAAAAGTAGCTACGTTGGATAGATTAGATATTATTAAACGCTATCCATGGACTATACCTTTTCCAAGTTATTAACTAAAAGATTTTTTTATTTTTATTTTGAATGGAATTTTGATTAATACGCAGTCGCAAATTTAAGTGAAATAAAATTTGTTTTTTCCTTAAATGACATTACTGCATATATGAAAATGAATCAAAATTTGTTTCCGCAAAATTCAGTTCTCATACATCATATCAATCGCAACGCAATAACCACAATTAAGAGTATGTTATTGGGACTTATTGATGGTTGTTCAAGAGCTGACAAAAGTTTGAAAGATGGTATTTCAATTTTGAATATTAAGTAAGATTTAAAAAACGTTTGATTTTAATACGAGACTGTCGCAACGCGAAAACACTTTGCAAAATAACTGTGTCTTCGGGACTTACAGTGGTATGGTGTAAACTAAATCACTATTCTTGTATAAAACAAGGCCAATACGTTCGGGCGCCATATCTTTGTTGCTGCTTGTGTCACTGTCTGGTTATTGAGGACCTACCTTGACATGCTGGCGGCATGGCTCAACTAACTCGCCGGATAATGGGGTGGTTCTTTGTCCTTCAAACCAAACACAACAACCAAAGATAACCTACTTCATGCCAAGGCTTTATCTCAAAAAAAAAAACAAAAACAAAAAAAAAATCTTAACAGCCTATCTGAATACCTACTAAAGATGAGTACTGTGCTTATGAGACGCGCAACTTCGATGGTACGTCGCGTAGGTGCATTTATTCCCTCCCTATCTATGTCAACGACACGCCATGACAACACTCGCACCTGCAATATGTAATGCTGTCCCTATTCCAAAACAATAAATGTACTATTTAACACATCCTGAAAGAAAACATCCGAATATAAACAACCCCATAAAAGGATAACTCACTCAGTTCATTACGTTATAATTTCATTTATTAAAACTAATAATATCTTTCTCATATATTAATTTGAAAATATTTATGTCTTTGTGATTTCATTTAGTTTGCGTTGTTTACATTTACTTGCTTTGTATTTGCGATAAATTCAATAATAATGAAATTGAATATGCATAAATAGAATGGTACTAATGCATTTTGCAATTTAAGGAACAAATAAAAAAAAATATTACACTTGCTACCCAAAACTAATTATGGCCTTTTTTTTTCTCTTGAAACAAACAAAATACTTAGGATCTCTACAAAAGTGATGAGAATAAATAGCACTTACTTTTTTTTTCTTCTTTCAGCCGTCAATGTTTTGTATTTTGTATTGTACTCGATTGGTTCCTTATCTCGTTTTTCCGTTGAAGTTGTGATCACAAGCTCCTTACACGATCCAATCGCTAACGTTTCTCACTTGTAGGAAACAAACAAGAATTTAGAATATGTTGACTTATAAATGCATGCCAAAAATCAGTGCAATATTACCTGTGATATTTATTCTCTTTTTTTTTTTTTGATATGATCCTTTTACCTTTTATGTAATATTTAGACTATTTACGTAATTATGTGCAATATTTTCTCTTTTATAGTACCTTTGTTTTACGACTTACAGCTTTGTAATAAAATAAAAAAAAATTAGAAGACAAAAGCAAAATGAATCAAACCAACAGTCCATGTGGGTACTGCACTTAACTTAGCTGATGATGACGAATCACTGAGAGTTTGTACTTTTGCCTAACTCTCACGCATTGGCAATTGCGGGACGTCACGGATCTTCCAAACCACCGGCGTGTGTGGTTTTTGGTGATAAGCCCGATGCGTGGCAAGTTTCGCAGGGGCTCTCTCGTCTAGATCGGTGCAGGAAATGGTGGGATCAGGTGCAGTTGTTGAAGTTGCGTCTGGGGCCAGGGGAGCGGTCTCATTGAGAATTGCGATAAGACTTCGCTGGATTGTCAGATCGCTACGTTTTGACTACCGATTGATGGTGTGTGCAATCCACTGATAATTATGTTCAGTCGATAGAGCGAATTATTTCTCTTGTAATTCAATTTTGGTGGCGATTTAAAAAAAAGTTTATATTTTGGACGTTACAGAGAATCACTGTTGTTTTTGTGTATGGATTTTTTTCATGCAACGTTAAGGTTGATGGCTGATTACTAGCCAGATTAAAATTGGCTTTACTTCTGTTGAAATTTGACTATACGTGTTATTGGTAAGATGTGTACCAGAGTCAGTAATTTTTTTTTTTCTTTTTTGTGACACCACACTTGTTCACTCTACGACGGCCACCAGAGAAGAGAGAAAATTTTGTCAGAAGTTCAAACACTAAGCTCTAATCTAATATCTCTTCCAGAGATCGTGTTCACCCTATTTCCTGTTGAGAAGCAAGTACTTAGGGAACAATAGTTCAGTGTGAACTTGTTTACGGCGATGTTTTGGCGAAGCTTGGGTTACAGCGGTGTTTACACTTGTTTTTTTAAGGCGCATACAAAATTTTCAATAATTTAACAACAAAATGTGATACGGACTCGGACCTTTTTTAATGGGCAACTTCCGTAACAACTAGTCAATATTAAAACCCTTAAATATTGGCCTAATATTGCGATTTGGTGACGACCATATGCAGCAAGTATATAGAGTGCAACTTCGCAGTCGAATCCAGAAGAGGGGGGAAACACTCCAACAGTTGCAAGCGGATATCGAAAGGCTAGCGCACTTGTCTTATCCCAAAGCCGGCGAAGATGTCATCAATGAAATGGCTATTGAAGCATTTACACAAGCCATAGAGGACAGACAACTGCAGATGGCTCTACGAATGGCTGGAAAGAGAACTCTTCCTGAGGCACTGGCATTTGCCTTAACGATGAAAGCTGCTGACCAAGCATCTCAAGGATTTCACCGCGTGAGAGCCGAAGTAGTAGACCGTAACAGTTCTCGAAGGGGACCGATCCGTTGCTGGAACTGCAACAAAATTCGACATTTACAACGACAGTGCAGAGCCGAACGTAGACAGGGCTGTTGTCCACATTGCAGAACTAGGAACCGGAACGAGGAGGCGTTTGAAAATTCGGCGGATGGATCAACACAAAGCCATCAGTCGGGGCAGAAGCTGGTTTCTGGAATCGACGCCCCCAGGACCACAATTCGGGTTTCCCAGACCAAACGATGTAACAGGAGTCTGACAGTGGAAGCCCATATCGGCCAGAAAAAGTATGTCGCCACAATCGATACAGGTGCCACCGTTTCCATAGTCAGGAGGGACATCGTTCGCCAATCATGGCTGAACAACACCAGCAGCTACTGTCTGAAAACAGCAACTGGAGCAACAGCAAAGGTGTATGGTGAGGTACTCTTGACGATAAACCTTGCAGGAATAGTCTTCTCCCATGCATTCTTAGTGGCTGATATATGTGACGAATGCATCATCGGATTCGACTTTATGAAGACGCATGATATAGTGCTCGACATCGGTTCGCAAGTTTTTAAGTACAAGAACGTCGAGATTCCGATGGTTTACGGGAACGAGAACGTCGCAGCTCTAAGGACAGTTGTAAGTGACGACGAAATACTACCACCTTCGTCAGAAGCAGTTATTTGGACAAAGCTGGAAGGCGACTCTGGGAGCTACCGATTCTACCTAGTCGAGCCAGATGCAGAAAATTATTATCAGAGGTATATCGTCGGAAAGATGCTGGTTGAACCTAAAAACAACTTGGTTCCCGTTCGTGTCCTCAATGTGGAAAACAAAAGCGTGAAACTAAGGCAAGGGGAAGTGATTGGAAAGTGCGCACCGATTACTGTGGTCACAAAGTTGTCCAATACAAGTCCTGTGAAACCGGTTAGACCTGCGGAGATATCGGAGATGAAAAAGAATATACTCGGAGAGTGCGAGCTGGATCAAGAGCTGCGGTCCATGGCAGGTAGTTTAATCACCGAGTTCGCTGATATATTTGCTTCACAGAACAGCGAGTATGGCCGAACACAAGTGCAAGTGCAGATCCGTCCAGAAGACCGCGAGAAAACAGCATTCACAGCAGGAAACGGGCTTTGGCAGTTTACAGTAATGCCATTTGGACTGTACAATGCTCCAACTACCTTTGAACGTCTAATGGAGCGCGTTCTGCTGGGACTAACGTGGAAAACCTGCTTGGTCTACCTGGACGATGTCATCGTAGTAGGAAAAACATTTAACGAACATCGAGATAACCTTAAGGAGGTGTTCCAAAGGCTACGAAGTGCGCAACTAAAACTTAACCCGAAGAAGTGTTCCTTATTTAGACCAGAAGTGAAGTACCTCGGGCAATCATCTCTTCCAAAGGAGTCAAGACTGATCCGGAGAAGGTCGATGCAGTGAAAAACTGGCCGGTACCCAAAGACAAACATCAACTGAGAAGCTTCCTGGGATTTGCGACCTATTACAGACGATTTGTAAAGGACTTTGCCAGGATCGCAAAGAGCTTGCATCAACTTACAGAAAAAGGCAAACAATTCAAATGCTCAGGTGAGTGCGAAAAGAGCTTCAAGGAACTTAAACAACAGTTGTGCAACGCCCCCATACTAGCGTACCCCACCCCTGGGAAAACATTTATTGTGGATGCAGACGCTAGTAATGTGGGAATTGGAGCCGTCCTTTCCCAGGTGCACGATGGCCAGGAGAAAGTAGTTTCCTACTTCAGCAAAGTTCTCTCAAAGCCAGAAAGGAACTACTGTGTTACCAGGCGCGAACTCCTTGCTTTGGTATTGGCAACAAAACATTTCCATAAGTACCTTTATGGGCGGAAATTCATCCTCTGCACATACCGTGCATCTTTAAAGTGGCTGCTGCACTTTAAGAATCCTGAAGGCCAAGTCGCAAGGTGGACCGAACAGCTGCAGATGTACGACTACGAAATACAACATCGAAAGGGAAGTCTTCACTCTAATGCAGACACTCTCTCCCGTCGACCGTGCAAAGCAGATTGCAAACATTGCATACGACACGAAGAAAAAGATGTCATCTCCATCCAAAGAGTGAGAGCTATGCCCATTGGTGGCTGGAGTGCGCGGGACATACGGGAGGCTCAAAGGGAAGATCCGGAGCGCTTCAACAGGACACTGAATGAACACCTCTCTAAGGTCGTTGGCGAAGACCAGAGAGACTGGGATAAGCAGATTCCCATGTTTTTATTGGCTTATCGAGGAGCAGTGCATAACACCACAGGACATACTCCATCTGATATCTTATTTGGTTGAACAGTCCGCCTACCTAGCGAGTTGATGTTTGGATATCCATACGAAGAGCCCAAGAATGAGGAGGAATACGTTACAGACCTCAGGGATATCATCAGGGACGTGCATCGAGACACTAGGGATAAGATTAAGATAGCCAGTGACCGCATGAAAACGAGGTACGATACTAAAACGACAACTACAGGATTCCAGGAAGGAGATCTGGTATGGCTACATAACCCTCATCGAAGGAAAGGTTTATCGCCTAAGTTGCAACAAGACTATTAGAAAGGGCCCTATACAATCGTAAAGCGCATCAACGACGTTGTCTATCGCATCCAACGAGGAAGAGGCAAGCTGAAAGTCGTTCATGTGGATCGTCTTCGTCGTTATAAAGGTGAAAATGTTAACGAGTTTGTTCGGAACGAACAAGTTTAAGAGGGGGATATTGTGGCGTGGAAAGTATCGTGTAACCTAAATGGTGAAACCAGGCCTTATAGTCACAAAAGAAGTTCCACTCAAGTGTCGCTTCCAATTGGAGACTGGAATCTGTCACCACTGAACCTTATTCTAGAACCAATTAGAATTAGCTAGAAAGTTCTCGTCAGATGGCGGAGCGGGTATAAAAGGACAGCTTTTAGAAGAGGGCGACACAGTTGATTTATAACAGTGATTGGTTAAAGTTCGAGATAGTAATAGTTTGTGAAGATAAATAAGTGAAAAGTAATAGAGTAAATTAAGTGATAGGTTTGAAACGTTGAAGAATTGTTTAAGTAATAGTGTTCTGGTACTTAATAAGTGAAATATTAGAATAGTCGATAAAAGTGTAATAAAAGTGAATTTTATTAGAGAAGTTAAACGGAATAGTGTTTTATCTTTACGAATCCCAGCCTGAATGTAACAATATTAGCCGTGTTTTATTATCAGCGTGATCTGATCCGAATCAGATAACGAAAATAAAACAATACGGATCATAGACGAGTTGTGGCAACAGTTGCTTTCAAAAGACGACCATGCCACCAGCCATATTGCAAACATTCTGTACAACGACATTTCAGTTGCTTGTCGGGGGTGTTGCCATATCAATCAAATTAATATTTTTTTAATTTTTGAAGGTGAGAGTTTTTTAAGAACTTATTTAAAGTGTTTACAATCAGTTCGAAATATAATGAAAACCGTAGTAGACTGGAAATTGAGAGGGAAGTTATGGATAGGGTGCGGTGATTAGTACCCTTGGTTGTCTCTTTTAGTTGCTTCAATTTATCTTGTATTTCCTCCAGGGATTGAGTACTTTTGTGAGTTATCTCATTGGTATCTGAACTTGTTATTAATTGCGTTCGATTAAGATTTACAGCTCTGGGGATAAGGGAAGCAAGGTTCAAGCTGGAGATTTCTTGGCTAGCGGAGGGGAAATATTTTGGTTGAATAATGAATAGAGGGGGCCTCGTGTCGCTCTGATAATACAACGTTTTGTCGAGAACTTGAATTTCACAAGGTTCGTTTATTATCAGGATGCCTTGTCCCGTCAATTTAGGCGTGGATAATGTCGTTACGCAGATTATATGGAGGACGATGGGTTGTGTGACCGAATATAGCCAAGTATTCGGTCTAGTCAGTTTAATAAATGTTTCTTGCGAGGGAAACTGAACTCGGTAATTGCATTGGGTACTGTCATTTAAGGGGTTAAAAAAACTTTAACGATGCACTCGTTTGTCGCCGTTGCACGCGTTATTGGCGTTTCCAGTTTCCCCACGTAAGTGGTTATATTCAGTCCATGTGTGATGGTGACAAAAGATTTGGCGTCTCCGCGTTCGAAAAGGATAAATTGTTGGGTTTCTGTTTGAGAAGCTAAATGAGTGAATTTTACATCAGGGACTATAGAGTGTCCCCCTAAAACATGTATCGGAAAACAACGAAATTGAAAAAATTGCATTTTAGGAAGTTTGAAAATTGGCATAATATTTTTACTAACAGTTTGTCTTTTAAAAGATGTGATTTAACCTGGGCGGTTTGGTATAGCATTGGTAAACAGTTCTTGCATACTGGGTTTGACTTCGCATAAACGAATGAGAGGGTGTTTGGGGAGACGAGTAAGGGGTGTATTTGGTTATTTCTGGAAGCTAATATTATGTCAATTAAAGTGTTTTGACGGGAATCTAATTCGACGACTTGTAGTAGGATATTGGTAACTATTTCCTGTCTCAACTGTATTCTACTCAAATTTTCGGTGAGTTGATGCATACCGTTAATTTGGTAGCCTATTTGTTGTTGCCGATCCATTAAAGTAGCTAGTGGTCTTTGAATTTGCTGAAGAGTGGTAGTAACTACACTTATCTGCTGTTGCTCTAATTCAGCCAGTGTTTTTTGATTCGTTTGTATTTTGCCTAACTTACTATAGATTTCCTCTTCGTTATTGTTATCCATGGTACCGAAAAGGTAGTGGAAAGCGTTTCCAATGCCATTGAAGAGCGACCTCGTTTGCCTAGATCTCGCTAGTAGTTCGTGAATTACCTTTGTTCGTTTTTTTATATTTTCCATGGCAGCATGTATATGTCGTTGTTGCAATTGGCAAGGGTTCCCGATGGTGATATTATTTTCTTTACATAATTGATTTACCAAGTGCTCCGCATGTTCAGCTAATGTTGTCTGATTTTCCAATTCCATAAGGTCTATTTCAGTTAGGATGGTCCAGGTGTTGTGGTATACCCATAGTTCACCAAGGTTTTCAAAAATCAGACCCGTGTTATTGAGAGGGCTCACAGTGTATGGTTGCTCGGCTGCGCCATGACCAAGGGGAAGCATGATTGTAAAATGTGTCATGTGTTATTTTAATTTTGCATTATTCGTAGTAAGGCTTTAGTCGATTGTTATGGATCACAATTTCTTTTCTACCAAATTTGATAGCTGTGTTTACGGGTCCTTTTACACTTATTACTGGATAAGGCCCTCTCCATATGGGCGATAATTTTCCTTTCCGATTTTCGCTTTTGACTATTACTTTATCCCCTACATGGAATTAATGGGGCCTTATTTTTTTGTCAAAATAGGCTTTCGACCTGAGTTTGCTTGCTAAGAGGTTGCGCCTGGCTATGGAATATGCTTTTTGAAGTCTATATCTCAGAAGATGGCAGTAATTTTCATGATTGTATATTGGTTCAGGATCTCTTTTTAGGTTAGACGGTATGTCAGGCGTGAACCCATAGAGACATTCCATGGGTGTAAGTTTCGTGCTATCATGAATACTATTATTATAAACAAAAGTTGCTGTTCGCAAGAACTGATCCCATGGCCTGGGATTCTCATCAGTAATACTTCGTAGATACTCCACTATTGGCCGGTGTGCTCGTTCGAGTGCACCATTTGATTGGGGGTGGTAGGCTGAAGTCTGCAATTTTTTTATTTTAAGTAATTTACAGAGAGCTTTAAATAAATCACTGAGAAAGTTTGTTCCCTGATCCGTGACAATCCGCTTAGGAATACCGAAACGTGTGATTATATTATCGAAAAACACTTGAGCCACTGTTTGGGCCTCTGCATTTTGCATGGCATGGCAATCAACTATTTTCGTCAAATTATCCTGAAAAGTTAGGATATAGAAATTTCCAGATTCTGACTGTTCTAAAGGGCCTACGATATCTAAATAGACCTTATCAAAAGGTTTTTCAGCGATATCAGTGATGATCATTGGTATTCGTATCAAAGGTGTTGCTTTCATGGTCTGACGTTTTTTACATTTTTTGATGTAACTTTTTATGTCTCTGAGCATGTGTCGCCACCAATATTTTTTTGCGAATTCGTTTATATGTTTTTACTACGCCTTGATGGCCGCCAAAAATCGAGTCATGATAGTCCTTGAGAATTGTTTGTATTTCCTCGGCGCTACTGATCACTTCTATAGGTTTTGCATTTACAGCCTGTACATCCCTTTCGCTCTGTGTTGTGGAAGCCCCTAGCTTTTCAGAAACGCTTGGTTTGGTTTGTTCGCTTTGAATAACCGTAGATGCTGGCTCCGGAGCTCTACTCTCCTTTTTAGATTGCAATCGCGTTACAGCATTACATGCTGCTGCCCTTACTGGTGTATGGATGAGCTCGCTCGGTGCTCTGCTTGTACCTTAATTGTTAAAGGGTCTGCAGTTTCTTGTATAATTGACATGGATGACTCCGAATTCGCACAGATCTTGCACTCTACAGGTTTTTCTGTTTTTTGTTCCGCTTTCTCGGCTTCGTATTCGGCATAGGTTAGGATTTTATCCATAGCCGAACACCGTTTACGTTTAATGAAACCTTGTGCAGATTTCGCCTCATTACCTTGTGGAATTCGACTAAGCGCATCAGCATTGGTATTGTATTTGCCTGGCTTATATTCTATTTTGTAATCGAATTCGGACAGTTTGTGGTGAAATCTGACGAGGCGAGTTGTCGGGTCTTTTACATTAAATACTCCCTTCAAAGGCTTATGGTCTGTATATACAGTGAATTTGCGTCCTTGAAGGTAGCATCTGAAATCTTTCTCAATAGTAGAGTAGTTACGTTCGGCTTTGTTTAAGGTGCGACTAGCATACGCAATGGGCTGGTCTTTTCCTACGTCGCCCTGGGAAAGCACAGCACCGATCGCTTCGCTGCTTGCGTCTGTAGTAAGGTTAAATGGCTTTGAAAAGTCGGGGTAGATCAACAGAGGAGGGGAGACCAAAAGGTCCTTGATTCTTGGAATGCTCTTTGGCATTTCTCAGTCCAGGTAAACTTTATGTCCTTACGGAGTAGGTTTGTGAGGGGACGAACTATTTTAGAAAATTGTGGGATAAATTTACGGTAGTAGTTAGCGAGGCCCAAAAAAGATTGGACCTGCCTAACTGTTCGTGGAGATGGAAAATTTTGCACTGTGGCAGTTGTGCTAGGATTTGGGAGTGCCCCTTTCTCTGAGCAAATGTGTCCCAAATAAACTACTTCCTTTTGTAGGAACTTGCACTTTTCCGGCTGTAGTTTTAAGTTATTCGCTCTTAGTCAATCGAAAACCTTTTTTAGTTTGATGTTATGATCCGTGAGGTTTTGCCCGTAGATGACGATGTCGTCCAGGTATACAAAGCATTCAATGCCTTGCAACCCAGTAAGAACATAGTTCATCAAGCGTTGAAAGCGGTTTTTGGTTGATCTTTTGGATCTACCAGAACCTGGTGGTAGCCACTGGCTAAATCTAAAGTGGAGAAATAACGGGAATGACCGAGTTGATCAAGTATGTCCTCAATACGTGGTAGTGGGTAAGCATCTCCAATAGTGCAATCATTAAGTTTGCGATAATCAACCACAACTCTCCATCTGTTTCCACCATCCGGACCCGGTTTTTTCGGAACTACTAGAAGGGGTGAGTTCCAAGGACTTTTACTAGGTTGAACAACATCGTCTTCTAACATCTCCTTTAACTGATCATTTATTACTTGTCTCTTTGTCTGAGGTAGTCTATACATTCTTTGATTTATCGGTGCCTGGTTCTGGACTTAGGCAAGAAGTCTTGGGATTTCGCAATATTAGCGACCGCCTAGTTACAATCCGCATCAGTGCCAAATTTAAAAATATTACGCTGATCTGTGCTCACGCCCCGACGGAGGAGAAAGACGATACGGCCAAAGAAGCATTCTACGATCTTCTTGAGAAGACGTATGATAAGTGCCCGAAGTACGACGTCAAGATAGTTCTTGGCGACTTTAACGCCAAAATCGGAAAGGAGGGCATCTTTGGCTCTACAGTCGGAAAGCACAGCCTGCACGACAACACCTCCGGAAACGGACTCAGGCTAATCGACTTTGCGGCGGGGCGAAATATCATCATTGCCAGCACACGATTCCCACACCTCAACATACACAAAGGGACTTGGCGGTCTCCAGATCAACAAACCGTCAACCAAATCGATCATGTTGCGATCGACGCCAGACATGCCTCCAGTATCTTGGATGTCCGAACGTTCCGAGCGGCCAACATAGACTCGGACCATTACTTGGTAGTAGCCAAAGTACGGATGCGGATATCCAATACTCCACAACACCGAGAGGATACTGTGAGAAGATTTGACGTTGCAAGGCTACTATCGCAAGAGACCGCCAAAACCTTTGCCGACCGCGTATCCCTAAACCTCTCAGCAAGTTCACCCTCAGCTTCACCAGAATCAAGCACAGAGGACCAGTGGCAGCACTGCCAGCGTGCTATCAGGACTGCCGCCACCAAAGTGCTGGGTTTCACTAGGCGACGACAACGAAACCCTTGGTTCGATGAGGAATGCCGCCAGGCACATGCAGCCAAGAACGAGACCTACCAACTAATTCTGCAGACAAGAACCAGAGCGGCTGAAAGAGCTGCCCGCGAGCTCTACGGGCAAAAAAGAAGGGAGGAACACCGTCTTCTCAGAAGGAAAAAGAAAGAGCACGAGAAGCGAGCGGTCGAATCAATTGAGGGACGATACTGCAGAGGCAATGTTCGAAAGTTCTACCAAAGGGTAAAACGATCCACCCAAGGTTACAAGGCCCGAACAGAAGCCTGCAGAGATGAGCATGGGAATACAGTAGTAGATTCACAGTCGGTGCTGAGGATTTGGAAAGAACACTTCTGCAGACTGTTAAACGGCGGAGACAGCCAACAACCCGCTTTCAGGCAGAATGATCTGTTCAGCTTGGACGATGATAGCCAAAACTTCCGTTCACCCGACCTACACGAAGTGAGGATAGCGATATCCAAACATAAGTCCAACAAAGCTGCTGGAGCGGATGGTCTTCCGGCCGAGCTTTTCAAAGCAGCGGGAGATGGCTTGGTAAGGAGCATGCACCAACTCATCTGCAAAATATGGTCGGATGAAAGCATGCCCGATGAATGGAACCTCAGCATCGTGTGCCCCATCCACAAGAAAGGAGATACTCTGAACTGCGCCAACTACAGAGGAATAAGTCTCCTGAATGTCGCGTATAAGATCCTGTCGGCTGTACTGTGTGAACGCCTAAAACCTTTTGCCAACAACCTGATCGGCCCATATCAGTGTGGTTTTAGGCAAGGAAAGTCAACCATCGACCAAATTTTCACACTCCGACAGATCTTAGAAAAAACCCAGGAATTTCAGATCGATACACACCATCTATTTATCGACTTTAAAGTCGCATATGATAGCGTATATAGGGACGAACTATACAAAGCCATGTCAAGTTTTGGCATCCCCGCCAAACTCGTCCGTTTGTGCAGGATGACGATGGAGAAATCTCGCTGCTCCGTCAAAGTCGGCAAGAACACCACCGATTCATTTGATGTCGAAAAAGGTCTGAGACAAGGCGACGCGCTATCATGTACATTCTTTAACATCCTTCTTGAAGCAATTGTACGAAACTCACAAGCCAACACCAGAGGTACAATTTTTCAAAAGTCCGTTCAACTACTTGCCTATGCTGATGACATTGACATCATTGGGAGAACGCGGCGAGCTGTCAGTGGCGCTTTTGCAAGTATCGAAACGGAGGCGGCGAAGATGGGTCTGGCTGTTAATGAGGACAAAACGAAGTATATGCTATCAACGAGAAAGGACTCTCAACATCGGCGACTCGGACAAAACGTCACGATGGACAGATACAACTTCGAAGTAGTTAAAGACTTTGTATACCTGGGCTCCACTATCACTTCGCAAAATGACATCGGCGCAGAGATCAAGCGAAGAATCACTCTTGCCAATCGCTGTTTCTTCGGGCTAAGAAGGCATCTAAGAAGTAAAGCCCTCTCTCATAGAACCAAGGAGGTACTATATAAGACCTTAATCATCCCGGTCCTGCTATATGGTGCAGAAGCATGGACCTTGTCAAAAGCGGATGAAAACCTTCTGGGATGCTTTGAGAGAAAGATTCTTCGAGTGATATTCGGTCCAGTTTGTGACGATGGAGTGTGGAGAAGAAGATTCAACGACGAACTATACGGGCTATACAGCGACGCTGACCTAGTCAAAAAGCTAAAAATACAACGGCTGAGATGGCTGGGGCACGTGGAGCGTATGGACAACAACGCACCAGCCCGACGAGTCTTCGAATCCACCCCTGAGGGACAACGCAGCAGAGGAAGACCCCACCTTAGGTGGCGCGCACAATTGGAGTACGACCTCAACCAACTTGGTGTGCGTAACTGGAGGCAGCTAGCGAGGGACCGAGCTGGCTGGAGGGGCTTGTTAGTTGAGGCCGTGGTCCACCCCGGACTGTAAGCGCCACCAAAAGTAAAGTAAAGTAAGTAAGGTTCTGGACCAATGGTATTTCATGTGTTATAGCGGTTGTATATGTAAGGTGATCTCCTTTTAAATGAAAAATATCACAATACTCGTTGCAGAGGCTTATTATAGAGGACTTTTCTTCAGAAGATAGATTTTTTCCTACGTTAAGCTAGTTTTCAAGTTTTGTTATCCGCAGGTTCTTTTGGGGGTGCAGGTATTTTACGGTCTGAATTAAATGTTTCGTCTCTGGGGTATGCTTTTCCGTTTCCAGAGGGATTATTTTATAGTTCTGCACTGGGCTTAGTTGCAGCTTTAATTTGTTTATTACTACCGTCTTGTTATGTGTGTTTATGGCATTTATTACATATCTATTTTGGCCTGAAGGGAAAATACAGTTAGAGAGGAAGACCCCATCGTCTACCTTATCGGGTAAGCAGAGCATTTCTTCCGTTAGTTCTAAAGGAACTGTTATGAGTTTGTGTGACCGTTTAGGCAGGCAGATGGGCTTCGGTAATAAAATTTCCACCTGTCTGATACTTCCTTCACTGCAGGAAGTGGTTAGTATGTTCGAACGATTAATACCATTGCCTTCTTCGCTGTAGGATGGGGTTAGTACATTTGTGTTGGAAATACTAGGGCCTTTATCGCTACAAGAAGAGGTTAGTATGTTCGAACGATTAATACCATTGCCTTCTTCGCTGTAGGATGGGGTTAGTATTGTGGTGTGGTATGTATCGTGTAACCTAAAATGGTGAAGTGAAAACAACCCCTTAGTCACCAAACAAGTTCCACCCAAGTGTCACTTCCAATTGGAGACTGGAACCTGTCAAGTAAATGTATTTCACCACTGAACCTTGTTCTAGAACCACTTAGAATTAGCTAGAAAGTTCTCGTCAGATGGCGGAGCGGGTATAAAAGGACAGCTTTTAGAAGAGGGCGAGACAGTTGATTTATAACAGTGATTGGTTAAAGTTCGAGATAGTAATAGTTTGTGAAGATAAATAAGTGAAAAGTAATAGAGTAAATTGAGTGATTGATTTGAAACATTGAAGAATTGTTTAAGTAATAGTGTTCTGGTACTTAATAAGTGAAATATTAGAATATTCGATAAAAGTGTAATAAAAGTGAATTTTATTAGAAAAGTTAAACAGAATAGTGTTTTATCTTTACGAATCCCAGCCTGAATGTAACATTGGTGTCAGAAGTGGGATAAAACTTATTCTGTGCCTATGTGTAGTTTCAAAAAAAAAAAAAAAAAAAAAAGTGAATTTGTGTGAATTTCTAAATTACAAGAGACAAACAAAATGGGTCGTATATTGCTGCAACTAAGCATACCCCAATTAAAAAGTGAACTAGAAAAACGGAATCTATCCACAGCTGGAGGAAAAAGTGACCTCATCCTTCGTCTACAGGAAGCTGTCCAAAACGACGGAGAAGATCCAAAATCCATGCTATTCGACGTGTCAGAAGAACAAGTAAGTACAGGCGTTGACATTAGCTCTATGATGGAATTACTTCTTGCGAAGATGGAAGAACAGAAATATTCTATGGAATCAAAGTTCGCAGAACAGAAGAATTCTCTAGAACAACAGAAAAATTCCATGGAATTGAAGTTCGCAGAACAGAAGAATTCTCTAGAAGAACAGAAAAATTCTATGGAATTGAAGTTCGCAGAACAGAAGAATTCGCTAGAAGAACAGAAAAATTCTCTAGAAGAACAAAAGAATTCTTTAGAAGAACAGAAAAATTCCATTGTCGCCGCACAAAAAGACGCCGTGGAAGAATTTAAGAATGTTCTAGAAGTAAAAATCGACGAAATTGATGAAAAATTAAACGAGCATGAAACAAAGTTTGAGAAAATTAATGAAATGTTTCATAAACAAGGAACAAACATCGAGAACATAGCTAAAGAACTGGAAAAAGTCAAGAAGCAAAAGGCTCGGGAATATTCTGCTGACTGCCCAAGAAGGAAGGAGATGCAACCACCCGTTTTGATGGTCAAACATCATGGCCAATTTATAAGAGACAGTTCGAAGCAGCTGCAACGACCAATGGATGGGACGACGAGGAAAAGTCGATTGCATTAACACTCGCATTACGAGGTACAGCTGCAGAATTGCTTCAAACTGTCTCAGCAGAAAAACAACGCGACTACGATGCATTGGTGGGGGCTATTGAGATGCGATTCGGTGACGACCATATGCAGCAAGTATATAGAGTGCAACTTCGCAGTCGAATCCAGAAGAGGGGAGAAACACTCCAGCAACTGCAAGCTGATATCGAACGGCTAGCGCACTTGTCTTATCCCAGTGCCGGCGAGGATGTCATCAATGAAATGGCTATTGAGGCATTTACACAAGCCATAGAGGATAGACAACTGCAGATGGCTCTACGAATGGCTGGAAAGAGAACTCTTCCTGAGGCACTGGCATTTGCTTTAACCATGAGAGCTGCTGACCAAGCATCTCAAGGATTTCACCGCGTGAGAGAAATGACATCCGTTGAATGCTCGTGCCAAAGAACAGAAGTAGTCGACCGTAACAGTTCTCGAAGGGGACCGATCCGTTGCTGGAACTGCAACAAAATTGGACATCTACAACGACAATGCAGAGCCGAACGTAGACAGGGCAGTTGTCCACATTGCAGAGCTAGGAACGAGGAGGCGTTTGAGCGTTCGGCGGATGGAACATCACAAAGCCATCAGTCGGGAAACGAGTAAGAACCAACTTCGCGGGGCAGAAGCTGGTTTCTGGAATCGACGCCCCCAGGACCACAATTCAGGTTTCCCAGACCAAACGATGTAATAGGAGCCTGACAGTGGAAGCCCAAATCGGCCAGAAAAAGTATGTGGCTACAATCGATACAGGTGCCACCGCTTCCATAATCAGAAAGGACATCGTTCGCCAATCATGGCTACACAACACCAGCAGCTACTGTCTGAAAACAGCAACTGGAGCAACAGCAAAGGTGTATGGTGAGGTACTCTTGAAGATAAACCTTGCAGGAATAGTCTTCTCCCATGCATTCTTAGTGGCTGATATATGTGACGAATGCATCATCGGAATCGACTTTATGAAGACGCATGATATAGTGCTCGACATCGGTTCGCAAGTTATAAAGTACAAGAACGTCGAGATTCCGATGGTTTACGGGAACGAGAACGTCGCAGCTCTGCGGACAGTTGTAAGTGAGGACGAAATATTACCACCTTCGTCAGAAACAGTTATTTGGACAAAGCTGGTAGGCGACCCTGGGAGCCACCGATTCTACCTAGTCGAGCCAGATGCAGAAAATTATTATCAGAGGTATATTGTCGGAAAGATGCTGGTTGAACCTAAAAACTACTTGGTTCCCGTTCGTGTCCTCAATGTGGAAAACAAAAGCGTGAAACTTAAGCAAGGGGAAGTGATTGGAAAGTGCGTACCGATTACTGCGGTCACAAAGTTGTCCAATGCAAGTCCTGTGAAACCGGTTAGACCTGCGGAGATATCGGAGATGAAAAAGAATATACTCGGAGAGTGCGAGCTGGATCAGGAGCAGCGGTCCATGGCAGGTAGTTTAATCAACGAGTTCGCTGATATATTTGCTTCGCAGAACAGCGAGTATGGCCGAACACATCTCGTACAACACCGAATCGACACCGGAGATGCGAGACCGATTCGTCAGCCTCCCCGACGACTACCATTGGCTAAGCAGACGGAGGTTGCAGAAATGGTGTCGACGATGGAAAAGGAGGGGCTGATTGAAAGCTCAAAAAGTCCGTGGGCATCGCCGGTCGTCCTGGTCAAGAAGAAAGACGGAAGTACGAGATTCTGCGTGGACTATCGCCAACTCAACAACGTCACCAAGAAGGATAGCTACCCCCTGCCAAGAATTGACGATACCCTGGACACACTATCCGGAGCCAAATGGTTTTCGACTCTCGATCTGAAGAGTGGCTACTGGCAAGTGCAGATCCATCCAGAAGACCGCGAGAAAACAGCATTCACAGCAGGAAACGGGCTTTGGCAGTTTACAGTAATGCCATTTGGACTGTGCAATGCTCCAGCTACCTTTGAACGTCTAATGGAGCGCGTTCTGCTGGGACTAACGTGGAAAACCTGCTTGGTCTACTTGGACGATGTCATCGTAGTAGGAAAAACATTTAACGAACATCGAGATAACCTTAAGGAGGTGTTCCAAAGGCTACGAAGTGCGCAACTAAAACTTAACCCGAAGAAGTGTTCCTTATTTAGACCAGAAGTGAAGTACCTCGGGCACATCATCTCTTCCAAAGGAGTCAAGACCGATCCGGAGAAGGTCGATGCAGTGAAAAACTGGCCGGTACCCAAAGACAAACATCAACTGAGGAGCTTCCTGGGACTTGCGATCTATTACAGACGATTTGTAAAGGACTTTGCCAGGATCGCAAAGAGCTTGCATCAACTGACAGAAAAAGGCAAACAATTCAAATGGTCAGGTGAGTGCGAAAAGAGCTTCAAGGAACTTAAACAACAGTTGTGCAACGCCCCCATACTAGCGTACCCCACCCCTGGGAAAACATTTATTGTGGATGCAGACGCTAGTAATGTGGGAATTGGAGCCGTCCTTTCCCAGGTGCACGATGGCCAGGAGAAAGTAGTTTCCTACTTCAGCAAAGTTCTCTCAAAGCCAGAAAGGAACTACTGTGTTACCAGGCGCGAACTCCTTGCTTTGGTATTGGCAACAAAACATTTCCATAAGTACCTTTATGGGCGGAAATTCATCCTCCGCACAGACCATGCATCTTTAAAGTGGCTGCTGCACTTTAAGAATCCTGAAGGCCAAGTCGCAAGGTGGATCGAACGGCTGCAGATGTACGACTACGAAATACAACATCGAAAGGGAAGTCTTCACTCTAATGCAGACGCTCTCTCCCGTCGACCGTGCAAAGCAAATTGCAAACATTGCTTACGACACGAGGAAAAAGATGTCGCGTCCGTTCAAAGGGTGAGAGCTATGCCCATTGGTGGCTGGAGTGCGCGGGAAATACGGGAGGCTCAAAGAGAAGATCCGGATATCGAACCGATTATCGCCTGGAAGGAGCATGAGGGAAAACCAGACTGGCAGGAGATATCCAATAGGAGCCCCGAGCTGAAGGCATACTGGGCGCAGTGGGACTCCCTTCACGTACAAGACGGCATTCTAAAAAGAAGATGGGAAAGCCCGGATGGAAAGTCGTTCGTAATGCAGCTTGTTGTACCCAGGTCAGGGAATTGCATGATGGAGTGTCTGGAGGCCACTTGGGAATCAATAAAACGCTCGAAAAAGTGCGGGAAGGGTTTTACTGGATTCATTTAAGGGAGGACGTTGAAACTTGGTGCAGGAAATGCGTTACATGTGCGGCCAGCAAAGGTCCGAGACTGAAAGTCCGTGGCAAAATGCATCAATACAATGTTGGAGCCCCTTTCGAAAGGATAGCAGTTGATATTGCGGGACCGTTTCCTGAAACAAACAATGGAAATCGTTATATCCTCGTCGTTATGGATTATTTCAGTAAGTGGCCCGAAGCATTTGCTATCCCAAATCAAGAAGCTAAAACCGTGGTGGAGCAAATCGTCTATAACTGGGTAAGCAGATTCGGTGTGCCAATGGAACTGCATTCAGACCAAGGACGGAACTTCGAGTCGAAGATTTTCCAAGGAGTGTGCCAGTTACTCGGGATTCACAAGACAAGGACAACCCCGCTTCATCCACAATCAGATGGGATGGTGGAGCGCTTCAACAGGACACTGAATGAACACCTCTCTAAGGTCGTTGGCGAAGACCAGAGAGACTGGGATAAGCAGATTCCCATGTTTTTATTGGCTTATCGAGGAGCAGTGCATAACACCACAGAACATACTCCATCTGAAATCTTATTTGGTCGAACAGTCCGCCTACCTAGCGAGTTGATGTTTGGATATCCATGCGAAGAGCCCAAGGATGAGGAGGACTACGTTACAGACCTCAGGGACATCATCAGGGACGTGCATCGAGACACTAGGTATAAGATTAAGATAGCCAGTGACCGCATGAAAACGAGGTACGATACTAAAACGACAACTAAAGGATTCCAGGAAGGAGATCTGGTATGGCTATATAACCCTCATCTAAGGAAAGGCTTATCGCCTAAGTTGCAACAAGACTGGGAAGGGCCCTATACAATCGTAAAGCGCATCAACGACGTTGTCTATCGCATCCAACGAGGAAGAGGCAAGCTGAAAGTCGTTCATGTGGATCGTCTTCATCGTTATAATGGTGAAAATGTTAACGAGTTTGTTCGGGACGAACAAGTTTAAGAGGGCGACATTGTGGTGTGGAATGTATCGTGTAACCTAAAATGGTGAAGTGAAAACAACCCCTTAGTCACCAAACAAGTTCCACCCAAGTGTCACTTCCAATTGGAGACTGGAACCTGTCAAGTAAATGTATTTCACCACTGAACCTTGTTCTAGAACCACTTAGAATTAGCTAGAAAGTTCTCGTCAGATGGCGGAGCGGGTATAAAAGGACAGCTTTTAGAAGAGGGCGAGACAGTTGATTTATAACAGTGATTGGTTAAAGTTCGAGATAGTAATAGTTTGTGAAGATAAATAAGTGAAAAGTAATAGAGTAAATTGAGTGATTGATTTGAAACATTGAAGAATTGTTTAAGTAATAGTGTTCTGGTACTTAATAAGTGAAATATTAGAATATTCGATAAAAGTGTAATAAAAGTGAATTTTATTAGAAAAGTTAAACGGAATAGTGTTTTATCTTTACGAATCCCAGCCTGAATGTAACAGTATATTTGTATTAATTTTAGTTTTCTCATGTTTGTTTATTTTTCGCGGAGAAGTATAGTGTTTGTTTGAGCTGAGAGGTATGGCGAACTGCTTGGAATTACTTTTTGTGCAAGTAAATTTCAGCAGTTGGTTAGGCCCTTCTACGTTACAATTTTCTGACAGGCGTGTTACCCAGTACTTGAAATGTGCATGGAATCTTAGTGTTAAATTCAAAATGTCCCTGACAAGCCCCAATACTCTTTCCGTCCCCGAATGGTGTCTGTAGGAGGCATGATTTATCGGTATCTAGTTTTATTTCTGGCTTAAGTGATTTTTGTTTAATTAGACTTACTTCGGAGCCGGTGTCCACAACTAGTTTTGCGTGACCGTTTAGGCCTATGTCAAGAGGAAGAACTATTGTGGGGACACCGTGTTCGGGCTTTTTGGGTTTTTTGTTGTGAATTAACGTCGAGCCGGTTGTTTTGGGCTCGACAGCTGGGAGTTTCCCTGGTTCTCCGATTCCCATTTAACCTTTTGCCTACATTCGGTGACTTCATGGCCGGGTCGACCACAAAAATCACATTTTGTTTGTATATTGTAGACCCTAGAGACGTTTTGCGACGAGCTGTTGGTCGCCTGGTTTGAGGGAGAATTTTCATATTCTCTTGTAGGATTTCGTTGGTTGAAGTCCTTTTTCCTATTATTGGCATACCTATTGTTAGCTGGCCTACTAGCACGTCGGCAGTCTTTAATGTCGTGATTGTATAACCTGCAATTTGTGCAGAAAGGTGTATTTTTTCTAAAGAAACAATCACTGTATGTATGCCCCGTCTTCCCGCAAAAACTGCACACTATGTCGTTATTGAATCTCGTATTTTGTAAAGGATTGGACGGCATTTTGTTTTGGGAATTGTTTGATTGCTGCATATTTGAATCGAATGCTGTTGCTTGTGGGTTTAAATGTGTTTGGAAATAACTACTATTGTTCCCGAACCATAACTGTGGATTTGAGAAACTATTGTTGCAGGATGAATTAATGGGAACTTGTTGGAATTGGGCAGTTGGATGCAGAATTTGTTGGGTTGGGAGGACAGTTTGCTGTAATCTTTCCATATCTAATGCTCGTTGCACTAGTTGGTCTACGGATTCATCTCCTATCGTTAGTAGGTATTGGCGAAGATATGGATTTGAGACCCCTGTTTTTAAGGCGTTTTTAGCAAAATCTTCCAACTGTGTTTTCACAGCTGGAGTTGCCACAGAGCCATATTTAAGGTCCGCTGCCTCCTTGCAAAGCTGCAGCATCTGCTTTATCCTAGTGGTAAAAGCGATGAGAGCTTCCAAAGGGTACAGTCTCATGGTTATTAATTTGTTTACCACTTCCTGGTAAGTCTCTCTTGGCAAATAAGTGCGGTTGAGGAGCTTTTCTGCTTCCTCAAAGGACGTTATTTGGTTCGACGCAACTAACAAATAAGCATCCCCTCGCAGCCTTGTCGAGAATATTTGGACAAAGGATTGGTGTTCTTCATCAGGTAGGCATTCGAGTACCTTCCTACAGCAGCCTAGAAACGTTTGTAGTTCAGTACTTAATGCAGGGTTTTGTTCACCCGAAAATAGTGGCACTATCTGCGCAGTTAGTTTAGCGATTTTGCAGTAATCGACATTGACAGACATTTTTAAATTTTTCTCTGGGTTAGGTTCAATGAAAGATTCCTGTTCAGACTCAGGAATGGAAATATGTAACCAGTTTAAAGAAATTTCGTTATCTCTCGAATCACTACTATCCACTTGAAACTTATTTTCTAAAGCGAGAGGTCGCACTTGACCGTGAAAATCTAATAGTTCTCTTTTAAAATCTTCAGTAGCTTCTTTTAAATTTGCAATTTTGCTGAGCCTCTGCTTACGAGTTTTTTCTAACTCTTTATTCAAATTTTCGCACTGCCGAACTGTTAGATTTTCATTGGTTCGCGCTTTCTCTAGTAATAATTGTAAATAATCACTCAAACTTACACTATTATTAGTTGGTAAAATCGTCCCGGATCGAAGGGGTCTGGGTGAAAATGCTGATGGTAGTGGTTGCGGTGGTTGTCCTGTTGAAGATCCTGGTTTGTCTGCGGGATTTTCTTCTGGAGTTGAGTCCTCTCTAGTTGGAGTTGTTTGGTTCATTTACCTCGTATGTGTATACCCTCGAAACCAGACTCAGTTTCGAGTTTAAGGGTAAGGTAGTCTTGCCCAGTATAATTATTCGGATTAAGGCTTTTCAAGCTATTATCAGTTTTAGAACTGTTGCTTCCTTATTGCTTCCTTAATCCTACCGGCTGCGCCAATTGTTGCCCTTACTTTTTTGTACTTAGTTGCGGACGACCTGCTTTCCTTAGGTTAGGTTAGGTTGAGTGGGGTTGTGAGTTCATCACAAAAAGACCAGGCACCATAGTGGGCGAATCGCCATCCCCAGGGAACCGTTACGGTTAAAAACCTAGACCAAATCGCCCAAACAATTAATTTCCCTGCAGAATTTAATAATGGTCCCAATATTGTTTGAGGAACCAACCTCCTCTAAGTGATTAAAGAAGTACCTGCCAAGGTGCTTCCTTCTACTCCGAGCGATTGCTTGACACTCACGTAAAATGTGGAAGATGTCTTCCGTGACTTGTAGGTCCTCACAATACCTGCATATGTCCGAGCTAGCTAGTCCTAGTCTCATGGCATGCTTCCTTAGAAGGCAATGTCCAGAGAGTATTCCTACCGTTAACCTTAGTTTGGTTCTACTGAAGTTGATTAATTCTTCAGACTTTCTCCGGTTTAAAATGGGCCACAGTGCCTTTGAGACCCTGTGACCATCTAGTTGTGACCATCTTGTGGCTGCTAACTGGGAAGTTTTTTCAGAAACAACCCTTCTAGCCACGGCCATTGGTGGTCTTGTGCCCTCAATCATGCTGTTAGGTGAGAGCTCAGCTCCTTCCTTGGCCAGAGCGTCGGCCTTTTCATTACCTTCAATGTTAGAATGCCCAGGTACCCAACATAATCTGACACGGTTCTGCGAACATAATGCCTTGAGCATTGTGCGGCAATTCCTTACTAGTTCAGATTTAGTGGTATGTGACTCTAGCGCTTTAAGCGCAGCCTGACTATCAATGTAGATGGCGATATTCTTGTTGGATATCGATCTCAAGTACCTCCGCAGCTTTGAGTACTGCCAGAATCTCAGCCTGGAACACACTGCATGTGTCCGGAAGTCTCAGGGCCAGATGTAAGTCCAGTTCATTGGAGAATACACCAGACCCTGTGCCCTCACTGGTTTTGGAGCCGTCAGTATATATCGAGGTCTCATTTACCCTCGACACCAAGTTCCTATACCAATCCTCTCTGTCAGGGTACAACACATCATACGGTGTGTCAAAATCTAGTGTACCAAGACCTTCATCCGCCTTTTCCGGTATTTCGGAGAATGATTCCTTCAAAATACTGCTATGTCCTATCCTACTGTTCTTAAAGAGCCCAATGTTAGTGAGCCGTAGCGCACTATTTCCTGCAATTGATTTTATTTGTAAGTCCAGTGGCAAAAGATTCATAAACGCCTCCAGTGCAGCCGTTGGTGTGGTACGTAAAGCACCCGTAACGGCAATGCAGGCTGTTCTTTGTACCCTGGTCAACATATCCCGTACATACTTCTTGTTTGTGGCTTTCCACCAGACAAGAGCCCCATATGTAATTATGGGTCTTACTACCATTTTGTATAGCCAATATAAGATTGACGGCTTCATGCCCCATTTCTTTCCTGCTGTTCTCCTGCATATGAAGAGAGCATTATAAGCCTTGCGGACTCTTTCCTGTACGTTAAGTTTCCAATTTAATTTCCTGTCTAATACCGTGCCAAGATATTTTGCGCTCTCCGAGAGAGAGAGCTCCACTCCATCAAGTCTGGGCAGGTTGAAGGGTGGTATCTTGTATTTTGTACTAAATAGTACGAGTTCGGTTTTCTCCGGGTTGACTCGTAGTCCACACCCTTCGGCCCATAATCTAAGCCTATTGAGGGCTGTTTCCATGAGTTCACTCATCGTGTTCAGGAATTTTCCTTGAACAATGATGACTACGTCGTCAGCATATGCGATGACTTTGAAACCTGCATTGTTTAACCCCTCCTTGCGGGGTGCCTCTAGTAACAGATTTCCTTATCGAACTGTTTCCGAGAGTGGAATTGATGTTTCTCGTCGAGAGCATTTCGCATAGCCAGTTGGTGATGCGTTGCTCGACATTTATCTTTTCCAAGGCGCTTTTGATTGCATCTTTCCTGACGTTATTAAAGGCACCCTCAATATCCAAAAAGGCAGCTAATGCAAATTCTTTCTGGTGTAGGCTGCCTTCTATTTTGCCTATTACCTCGTGTAGAGCCGTTTCTACCGATTTACCTTTCAAGTATGCGTGCTGAACACTACGTAGAGTGCCGTTGCAACACTTGCTTCTTATATAGATGTCTATAAGCCTTTCAAGTGTTTTGAGGAGGAATGACGACAGACTAATAGGTCTGAAGTCTTTCGCTGAAGTATGACTTGGTTTACCCGCTTTGGGTATAAATACCACTCGTACTTCTCTCCACGCCCTGGGTACATAGCCTAATCGCAGGCAGTGTGTAAAAAGATTACCGATCATATTCGTAACTATGTCTGGCGCCCTTTGAAGCATAGCCCGCAAAATGCCATCGGGGCCCGGAGCTTTGAACGGAGCGAAGGACTTAATGGCCCATCGCAGTTTCTTTCCAGTGATGACATTGTCAACAACCCTTACGTCTATTCCTGATTCAATGCCATATCCATTAGGTAATGGAGTTATTGGCACGCTACTTCCTGGAAAGTGTGCTTCCACTAGTGATTCCAGAACTTCCTCGCTGCTTTCGGCCCACGAACCGTCCGATTTCTTAATAAAGCTAGGGACGGCTGCGTCCTTAGCCAACATTTTGCGAAGTCTGGAAGCCTCGCTAGTATCTGTGATCGCCTCACAGAAAAGCTTCCAAGATTTTCTTTTGGATTGCCTGATCAAGTATTTAAACTCTCTCTTGTTTTATATGTACAGATCCCATGTAACGTCGTCCCCTACAACTTTGGCCCTATTGTAGAAATGTCTAACTTGCCTTCTTTTGGAGCTTAACTCCTTATTCCACCACTGAGGCTGAGACCTTTTGGTTGTCTTTCTGAGCGGGCAAACTTGTTCGTAAGCCTTGTTCATTATCCTGCCTAAGTTATCAACTTCCCTGTCTAAGTCTAATGACGTTCCGATGAATGGTACTTCATTTCCTAGCTGATGCCTAACTATGGATTCGTACCTATTCCAGTCAGCTTTCCTGGGGTTTCGATAGGTGATCGTAGCCCTACTGTGGAAGCCTATCTGAAAGCGGATCCACTTATGATCCGAAAGGGATGCCTCTTCTAATACCCTCCATTTCCCAATTGTGAGGGAGTCAGTACAAGATGCGAGAGTAATATCAAGCAGCTCTTGCCTGTTCCGTACCACAAATGTTGGGGTATTGCCTTTGTTGCATATAGTGAGTTTAGTCGATAAGATAAAATCAAAAAGACACTCACCTCTAGCATTGATGTCACTGCTTCCCCATTGCGAATGATGCGCATTAGCATCGCATCCAATGACGAAGAGCCACTTGTCCCTGGTCAGCAGCTGCCTTAAGTTATCGGGTGGCACTGACGTCGACTCGTACGGTAGATAAGCCGATATCAGGCACACCGGTTTGCCTCTCTCTCTCTCGCAAGAAATTGCGGTTAGATCTCCGTCACTGAAATTATTCAGAAGAAATGCCCTTATATTGTTTTTTAATAGGATACAAGCCCTAATTTTACCTTCCCTGATGGAGAGCCCCTGAATCTTGTTGTTCGTGTTGATCCAGGGCTCTTGTATCAGTACGGCTGCAACGTCATGCTTGATTACGTAGTTAACCAAGCACGCCGTCGCGGCCTTACTGTGATGCAGGTTTATTTGCATCGTCTCCATCATCTTTTGGTTCTTCCACTTCCGCTTCCTTGGTCATGACCTTAATCATGACCTTACCCATGCTGTATCGCACCATCCCCTTGGTCTTTTCGAGGGATCGGAGCGACTCCTTGCTCAGGCACAGCAGGAAGTGCTGGCCAAATTGCCTTCTGGGACCTGTCTTTAAGACCTTCCACGTATCGGCCTTCAGTTCCCTGTTCTGCATGTGGAGAAGGCCGAGTAGCTTGTCGGGGTACGTGTATGGCAGCGGAACCCATACCCATGCCTTGGGCGGAGAGTACTTAGCCAACTCCGCCACGGTTACGCATTTGAGTTTGGCGCCGCTCCACACCTCGCCGACCCCCAGCACAAACTCCCTGAGGAAGCCAACAGATTCCCTGTTCCCACAAGCTACAACCTTGCGACCGCTATCCCAACCAGCGCCGTCGAAGAGAAGATCGCAACTCTCCGCGGAAGACATTTTCTTCCACAAAGCGTCTTGAAACTTCTCCTCGACAGTTAACCACTGTTCCATGGTCAAGCGTCCGCTCGGCTCCTGCTCGTTAATTATCGCGACAAGGAGCTCGTCGTTCGAGTCATAAACCGGGTGCACCACGGGCGAAGTACCAGCCTTCACCTTTTTGGCCGCACTCGGCTCAACGACATCGTCAGATCTGCCCCTTTTGCTTAGGAGGGTCTCCTTGACTTTCCCCGACACGGCCTCCTCTCCATCCTTATTGCCCTGTTTTGTACTGGCTTTTGTAAGTCCAGTCCACGGACGGCCGAGTATCTGCCCTGCCTACGACCGCTGTGGTTGCCGATTTTTTAGCAGCCTCAGCGACCATCGTCTCCTTGGCCCGTTCTAGCTGAGTTCTATCCCAGGCGCTAAGTGAACTAACGTCACACCCCCTGAACTGCTCTACTTTGCGCTTCGCACTCTCGACTTTACGTCGGGCATTGCGCATCAGAAGCTTGTTCAGCTGGTGTGCGTTTTTGTTCGTCCCTGCTTGCACGACCACGGGGGATCCGGAGGCAGCAGAGTACCTGCCTACTGCGCCTCCAGTCCCCTTCGTCGATTTGTTGCCCTTAGGGATATCAACGAGAGTACCAGCCACCTCGCTTCCCGCTGAGTTAGTGTCAGTGAGTGTGCAGTCTGCATCCTCACTGTCACTAGCCAGCAATACCTCCTCGAGTTCTCTCTCCAAGCCGGAGATGGAAGACTGTGGTTCGGATTCATTCGAATCGTCTCCCAGTTCCATCGCCGGCGTTATGGAGTCCGTTCCCTCCCTTCCTGGAATAATAATTCCTTTTTTTGTATGTTTTAATTTATTTTTATTTAAGTTTTTGTTCATAATGTTCTCACGAGTAAGGCCGGAAAAAACAAGGTCGACCCAGGCAGCGCCGCCATACCTGGGCAGGGCAAAATACAACAGACCCTCGCCAAGGCGTCTGAGGGAGCTCGTACGCGACTGGTTTTACCCCCAGCCTTTCATCCTTGGGTACGGTTTGCTATCTGCTCACGCCACCACTGGAGTTAGGTTGGATTTAAAGGTTTACTCCTACCTCAAACTAAATGGATCACGACAAACGATTGAGACGTTAGTGTAAATCCTTGGCTGACACTAACCATTTGACTGGTTAGCCATTTTCAGGCGGGCTCCCACGTGAAGGACTAGAGAATGAGGATTTGTGCCCAGGCCCACCTGCTTTCCTTTGGGGTTAAAGTTTCTCAAACACTTTTTGCAATCGTCCCGGATCGAAGTCTTCAGGGTGAAAATGCTGATGGTAGTGGTTGCGGTGGTTGTCCTGTTGAAGATCCTGGTTGGTCTGCGGGATTTTCTTCTGGAGTTGAGTCCTCTCTAGTTGGAGTTGTTTGGTTCATTTACCTCGTATGTGTATACCCTCGAAACCAGACTCAGTTTCGAGTTTAAGGGTAAGGTAGTCTTGCCCAGTATAATTATTCGGATTAAGGCTTTTCAAGCTATTATCAGTTTTAGAACTGTTGCATCCTTAATCCTACCGGCTGCGCCAATTGTTGCCCTTACTTTTTTGTACTTAGTTGCGGACGACCTGCTTTCCTTTGGGGTTAAAGTTTCTCAAACACTTTTTGCAATTTCTGTTAAAACTTGTTTTTCTCAACTTTTTTATTGAATTGCTTATTCTCTAAATCTTATGTAAACACTTTTTCAAGCACGACTTTACTTGTTCCTCTCGATTTTATTGAATTGCTTATTCTCTAAATCTTATGTGAACACTTTTTCAAGCACGACTTTACTTGTTTCTCTCGATTTTATTGAATTGCTTATTCTCTAAATCTTATGTGATAGGATTGGTAAACACTTTTTCAAAACACGACTTTACTTGTGCGCGACACCACTTCAACTCAACTCACTAATTTTTTCTATTCTCTGTTCTGCCTCCGAACATAATTTTGTCTGGAAGAGGATAAGCGAAACCTCTGGGAATTCTGTTGGCGACTACTTTACTTCGCGAATGTATATTCTGTAACATTAGTGGGGCCGTGGGAAAGGAATTTGGAAATGGATGTTTTGTTGATATGTAACATTAGTGGGGTCGTGGGAAAGGAATTTGGAAATGGATGTTTTGGTATGTAACATCTATATAGATCATGGCTGATAATAAAATAGGGCTATTAACACTTAAAATATTCGAAAGCTTACATTTTTTCAATTTTTTGCAGGAAAAATAAAATTGTGTTTACATATTTTGACATTTGTCAATCGACTTCTGTCAAAAGAAATTCACCACATTTTTTTTGGTTTTTTTTCTTTTGTTGTTGCTCACACAGCCTCTAAATTGACATAACACCGATAGGAAAACAAAATGGTGAATTTGAAAAAAAATCGACGGGACCAGCGGCAAGAGGATTGCGAGTTGGGGGCAGAGACAATACTGAGACCCCCAACTCCGGCCGATTTTCCGTTACTTGCCTACAAGCTATATTACCATGGGCTTGTGACAAATTTTTGCGCTAGTATTGATACATAGTAATTCGTATTGACTAATGTCACGAAACTTCAAAAAATCCGGCTCACCAATACACCCTCAAAAAAACGTAACAACTTCCGCTGCTTAAAATCTGCCTTCCGGTGTGGGCAAATCTGCTGGCTGCGTTCACACAATTTTATCCGTTAAATTTGAAAATAATTATTACAACACAATTTTGTGTGGACAGTGATCAATTTTCAAAAATACCTATAATTGTATATTTATTTGATATAAAAGAAAGATGAACAGTTCTGAAGAATAATAAACAAATAAAAACATTTTTAGCGAACATTCGTGAGGCAGTTAACATAAATCGAGTAGAATACGCTTATCACATAAAAGCCGTGTTTTTTTGAGCTCCAATCTCAGCAAAGCAAAGTAAATTAGGATTTTCAGCACGCAATTACAACAACTATTGCGATTCTCGAAGTGTCAAGTAGTTGTTGTGAGGTGGTGAGGTTTCCGGTAAGGAACCAGGGGCTGATCCTAAAGGTCTGCCCAAGACCGTTATACGTGGTGAAGAGCCACACCCTGCACGAGGTACCACTGGTTTAGACGGAATATAACGGATCTAGAGGGGAATAACTCGATAAAACCCATAATCCCGGGTGAACAACCGCGCCCATGGGATGTATGGCACAATGTTATGTGTCTTTTAGCGGCGAACTGTAGATACCTGGGGACCTCTAGTTTCAATTTCAATTCCCCTTTTCTGTATACAGGGGGTGAGTACAGAACGACCTCCCTTTCCCCCTTACTCGTGGGAACAAAATAGATAAACTACAAAAAACAAACAAAGGGACTGGTGTAGACGAATCGGGCACCAAGAACTTCATAAAATCCGATTCTCAGACGAATATGACGGAGGAGGAAGAAAACCTCTTACTTCAAGAACCGTCAACAAATAAGGACACTTCGGTTGGGGGAAGCGAGTGTACGGTTGACCTCAGACTCGAGAAACTTTTTCTCGAAGATGAGGACAATCGTTCAATCGCCAGCTCATCCAAATTTTCAACATCGTCTTCTATGTCGATTAGGAAAAAGGTCGTTAACTGCAAAATGACGATTAAGAAGCTGCAGAAAAAACACCACCTAGAGGACAACGACAAACGAAGGCTTCAAAACGCTCTCGATTTCTTGGAGAGGCAGTCTCTGGAGTGTGATGGGCCCTGTGCTCGTAGCGCTCCGGAGGCTGACTCTCCTGGAGTCTCGGGCGGAGGAGTTCTCACGCGACCGCCAGTGCCTGTGACATGCCTTAGCCTATCGGGGCAAGGGTCCGTTGCGCTGAACTCCGAAAAAATTGAAGCTGACAAAGAGGACATGAATATTTCACCGGGAGAGGCAGACTTGACCCTGGACAGTATAGTTACTGTTGTCGAGAAGCCGGAGGAGCCAAGTAACACTGGATGTTTGGATATAACCGAAGTCCCAGCTGTTATCGAGGCGAACTCGGTGGAGGGCAGCAAGCTGTCCAACGTAGGCTACAATCAGAAAGCTAGGAAAAATGCACGTCGACTTCTGAATAGATTTAGAAACCGCGACCCCAGTTCCTTTACGGAAAAGGAGTCAGCTCAGCTAGCTAGGGCTCGGCAGACTTTGAAGTCGACCGAAAGTGCATGGCGCAGCAGCCAGCAAGATAGGAAGCAGAACCCACTGGGGATAGGGAAGTTAGCTGGACCAAGGGAGGAATGCCGATTGCCTTCCGCCTTGGAAAGGTTGAATCCCGAAAAACCTGCTGTATGTTCGACTAAGGATTCGTCCAAGGTTGACCAGACACCGGGCTGCTCCAAGAAGGTTCTGCCGGATAGGAAACCAGCTGACAGGAGAAGTAGGGCGCGTGCCTCTGGAGGAGCTGGTGCGAGATTGGTCGCGGCGAGGGCGAAATGCCGTTTGCCTTTCACCTCGACTGCGGCCAATCTCGAGCCACCGGGAGCTGTCCCAGACAAGGATACGTCCAAGTCTGGGAACGCACCTGGAGTCTCCAAAAGAGGTAGGCACGACGACACAATCTCCCCGGTTGTAGGCAGGCAGGCGAAGAAACCGAAATTCTCCGTTATGGCTAAGGAAAGTCTTCGAGTCGCAATTATCGACCTTGGCAACCCAAATCGAAGACTAACTGGTAGCCAATGGGAATAGTAACAGATTGGCTCAAAATTTGGGTAATTCCAGGAAAGAATGGCAGGTTGTCAATGAAATTTTGAATAAAACTAAACAGAATACGGATGTCGTTGTCAATATAAATAATGTGACTTTATCTGATCCTTTGGAAGTTGCCACTGCGTTCAATGACTATTTCTCCAGTGTAACAAGGATTTTTCGGGACTCCACATTAAGAAACGATTCTGAGTGTCTATGTGAAAACACTCTGACTCTTACTCATGAATCTTTCCAACAACAAAGCTTTTTCTTCAATTCCTTTTCACCTTTTGAAGTACACACATACATACAGTCTCTCAAGGCATCTAACTCAACCTCATGTGATCATATTTCAAGTAATATTTTGAAACACATATCTTTTCTTGTTTCTGATATTTTATGTTATATTTTCAATTCCAGTATTCAAAGAGGTATTTTCCCGGATTCACTAAAAACAGCTGTTGTAATTCCACTACATAAAAAAGGTGATTCTATGTCCTTAAACAACTACCGTCCAATATCGCTTTTATCGGCGTTTTCTAAAGTCTTTGAAAAGATGGTCAAATCAAGAATGGTGTCTTACTTAAATAAAATAAGTTTCTTCAGTGATTTGCAGTTTGGCTTTCGAAGTGGCAAATCCACTGAAGATGCCTTGTTAAAGTTGTGTGGAGAATTATATAGTAGTCTAAATGTTTCTGATATTCCTGCTACTCACTTCATTGACATCACTAAGGCTTTTGACATGGTAGACCATAATTTATTGCTCAAAAAACTTTATAGTTGTGGTTTCAGAGGTTTTATTCATGACTGGTTTACTTCTTATCTAGATAATCGTAGTCAGAGAGTAATGATTCGAAATCGTCTGAGTCCAAAGGTTTCCATCAATACAGGTGTTAAACAAGGATCTGTTTTGGGTCCTATTCTGTTTTTAATCTATGTTAATTCGCTTTTCATTCAACCTTTCAAGGGCAAACCAACTGCCTTTGCCGATGACACTGCTTTGTCATATCAAGGTACGTGCTATTTTGACTTATTTTTGGATATAAACTATGATTTAGAAATCTTAAGGAGATGGTTCAAACTTCATAAGTTGGTCATTAGTAATAAAACGAAGTTCATGTTTTTTAATATAATGGGTAAAATCTGTGATGATATGCCCTTACATTACCATTCTCCTAATTGCAATCGATTTCGTTTAGTAAATCCTTGTTCACATCATATTAATGTACCTACTTTTGATTCAAATGAGTGTTGTAACGCTGACTGTTTTGAAATTGAACGCGTAGATAGCTTTAAGTACTTAGGTATTACTTTGGATTATAGGCTCAGTTGGAGAGAGCATACCTTGTCCTTAAAGCAGTATCTAAACAGTGTAGTCAGGCATATTTACCACCTTAATCAATACTGTAGTTTGCCTATTTTAAAGCTAGTATATAATGGTCTACTCAAATCTAAACTCCAGTATGGCATAGCTTGTTGGGGTGGTACACATTCCAGTAAAATAGAGCCTTTGCTAATCAAACAAAAACATGCTGTCCGTATTATTTGCAGAGTAAACCGTCGAACTCCTAGTTTTGAGTTGTTTAGAAGTCTTGGATTTCTACCACTCAGGCATTTATACTTTTTCAAGGTTTTAAAAATATTTTTTGAAATGTCCGGGTATAACTCTCCGCGAGTTTATGATAGCCGTAACCTACGAGTCAACACCAGAAATCTTGTCCTTGTACCTACAATAAATAAATCGCATTTTTCTTGTTTTTTTACTGCTACTGCACCCCGTTTGTTTAATAAAATGCCTTTAAGTCTAAGGTGCCAGCGAGTTAAGTCCATATTCCTTAAAAATGTGAAATATTGGCTTTTCTCCTTAAAATATGCTGCTATTGGTGAATTACTGAATCCATTAATTTGATTCTTTTTTAGCTATTGTTTAGTTATTGTTAAGCCTATTTATTTTTTTTTCCATTTTTCTAATTTTGAAATAATTGTACAAATTTCGACTTCTATTATTAATTAAAATTTTTTTTTTTTTTTTAGTTGAGTTTGTCACTTAATTTTATCGCATCCCCATCGATAAACTTAATTAAATTTTTTTTTTCTTAGTATGAATTGTACATTCGACTCTTGTCAGTATCTGATAACAGAATGTACTCAACTATTTCATTTAAAAGCTTATAAACTGTTTTATTTTAAATATCTTTTTATTTTTAGTTTTGAATAATTGTTGTATAACTTTTAGTCTTTTTCTTTCTTTTTAATGAAATAATGAAATAAATAAAAAAAAAAAAAAAAAAAAAAAAAAAAAAAATTACTAGAACAACGCATTCTCGATGGTGTCAATGAGGCAATCGTGAAAGCCGAAGGAAAACTTCCGCTGTTCGGCCAGATAACCACCTTCAAAGGGTTTAAAGTTATTCAATGCGACGACAACGAAACGTTGATTTGGTTAAGGAATTTCGTCCTTAACACCGATGCTCCTTGGCCTAAGGCCGATTTGCGGGTGGTGGATAGGAAGGAGATCCTTGATCTAACTAGACCAAAAGGCCGAATTCAGATTCGAGGGCCATATATACCCGCGGATAGGATTGAACGCTACCTGCAGTTCCTTAATCCGGAACTTCAAAGCAGGGAGTGGAAAGTCCTGGAAACGGGTGAGTACACTAATAACGGCATGGACGTTACCATACTCCTTAGCCACAAGTCATTGCCACTGCTCCGTAAGCGAGAGTTTAAGGTCCGCGTAGGCATAACGCGCTGCAAAATCAGGCTGATAGCAGCAAACCACAATAAGGAAGGAGAGGAAGAGGCTACTCGTGATGAAGATAGTACAAATAAATCTTCATCACAGTAAGGCAGCCAGTGCCAATCTTGTTCTCCTTATGGAAACCAAAAAGGTAGACATCGCCCTAATACAGGAACCCTGGACATACAGGGGGAATATAAGAGGGCTGAACTCAAAAGACTTGCTTATCTACAGCAAAGTACCAGATAATGGTAAGTCCAGAACATGTATTGTAGCCAGAAAACAGATTAAACTTTTTCTCCTACCTAGCCTAAGTGATACCGACCAAACAGTGGTCAAATGGGAGAGGGCAGGGAAAAACAAGCTGATACTGGCGGCAATATACATGCCACACGAAGCAATCAACCCACCTTCCGTGCTAACGGAATCTTTAATCAGGGCAGCAGAACATGGGAAATGGGATGTCATCCTAGGCTGCGATGCCAACTCCCATCACACACTGTGGAGTAGTTCCGACATCAATGTCAGAGGTGAGTCCCTTTTAGAATTTATTATTAAAAACAACTTACTTCTAGCTAATGTTGGCAACGAGCCGACATTCATAGTGAGGAACAGACGTGAGGTTTTAGACATCACCCTCATTAGTAATTCACAAGCCCTGGCTGTGCGGGATTGGAAAGTTTCGACAGAACCATCCTTCTCAGACCATAGAATTATAGAATTCCTCATTGATGAGAAAATTCCCCCATTAGGTAAATACAGGAACCCTAGATTGACCAACTGGGTAACTTTCTTATCAGAGGTAGCGAAATATGACCATAGATTGAACCTGCAAAAAACAGATACGCCAGATGAAATCGAGGAAACATCAACATTGCTGAACGAAGTTCTAAACAAGGCATTCGTAAAAGCCTGTCCCTTACGGACAATAAAGAATAGGAAATTTCCACCATGGTGGACGAAAGACCTCGTGGAAATTAGAAGAAGAACCAGAGCACTTTTTAATTTGGCCAAAGCCACAAATTCGCATAATGACTGGGACGCATATAAAGTTGGCCAGAGGAAATTCAAAAAAGCCATAACCAGCGCTAAACGCGCAACATGGCGTACGTTCTGTAGCGATATCGAATCCACCACAGAATCAGCGAGACTCAGGAAAATCCTATGAAAAGAATCTGCGGTCCCAGGTTATCTCAAAGATATTAATGGGAATTGGACACAATCTAGTGAAGAGACTCTAAGTCTGTTACTACGGACTCATTTTCCGGGTTGTACCACTATCCAAACTAACCAGTCAAGAGATAATACCGCAACATCGACAATACCAAGTGATCTCATAACTGAAGAAAAACTAATCTGCGCAATTGACACATTCTCCCCGTTCAAATCCCCTGGTTGCGACGGGATTTTTCCAATTATGCTCCAGAAAGCTAAGACCACCATTATACCGGTTCTTAAAAGAATTTTCATTCGCAGTCTAAAGTGCGGCTATATTCCTAAAGCCTGGCGAGAGGTCAAAGTTGTCTTCATTCCGAAGGCAGGGAAATCCAGCCACACTACTGCCAAAGACTTCAGGCCTATAAGTCTGACATCGTTCATACTTAAAACCTTTGAAAAATTATTAAACGTCTTTATACGTGACCGGCTAGACGACAATGTGATATCCACGACTCAACATGCTTATACAAAAGGCAAAGGAGTTGAAACTGCATTGCATGAGGTCGTAAGTACCATAGAGAAGTCACTAAACGACAAGGAATATACATTAGCTGCGTTTTTGGACATTGAAGGAGCCTTCAATAACGTTAAGATCTGCGCAGTGAAGAGAGCACTTCAGAGCTCGAATGTTGATCAATCCCTCACAAATGTAATCGTGAGCCTCCTCGGTGAAAGGAATATCAACGCGAATTTAGGTGACACTGACCTCAGGGTAACTGCTTCGAGAGGCACTCCACAAGGAGGAGTCATCTCCCCTCTACTCTGGGTCCTTGTCATTAATGAAATACTTATGAAATTTAACAATATGGGAGTCAAGGTAACTGCATTTGCAGATAATGTAGTTATACTTACTAAAGGGAAGTTTTTACCGACCATAAGCGACCTGTTAGGCAACTCCCTTAGGGAGTTAAATACGTGGACAAAACAATGCGGCCTTGGGGTCAATCCGCAGAAATCCGAGCTTGTCTTGTTCACGAATAAAAGAATAATACCGCAATTCCAGCCACCAACTCTGGATGGTATACCCCTAAGGGTAGCGGATAGTGCGAGATATTTGGGAATTATCCTCGATAGGAAACTTAATTGGAAGCCGAATGTTAATGAAAGAGTTAAGAAAGCAGCGAATGCTTTCTACGCATGTAACCGCATCTTCGGAAGGAGTTGGGGACCAAACCCCAAAATTATCCTCTGGATGTATACAGCAATCGTGCGACCAATACTGACATACGGTAGTATAGTCTGGTGGCAAGCCGCCAGCAAATCGACCAATCTTAAGTCGATGACCAAAATACAAAGAATAGCATGCATAGGGACGACCAGCGCCATGAGAACCACACCTACCGCGGGGTTAGAGGCAATTCTTAATCTGACACCTCTAGACCTATACATGGAAGAATCTGCTGCCAAAAGTGCTTTAAGGATGTGCCAAACTAACACTTGGAACCCTTGCAATTTTGGGCATGCACAGATATTAGGTAAATACGTAGGGAGCGTCGTCACATCTGACTATATGTCTCCCCGACTAGACTTTGACAGGCCATTCACCTGCTCCTTTCCGAGTAGGGAAGAATGGAACACAAATGAACCCACAAAAAGAAAATCAATATCCATCTACACAGATGGGTCAAAGATGGACTGTGGAACTGGTGCCGGCATATTCTCTGAGGAACTAAATATACATTGCTCCATCAGACTCCCTGATAGTAGTAGTGTCTTCCAAGCGGAGGTTCTGGCAATCGCAGAAGCGGCCCGTAATATCAGGCAGCGATATTACCATCTTCATTGACAGCCAGGCGGCAATAAAAGCAGTTTCTGCCAATGAAATAAAATCCAAATTAGTCCACCGCTGCCGCGAGGAGCTCAAAGTTCTTTGCTCGCAGCACACCACCAATCTCTGCTGGGTCCCTGGACACAGTGACAAAACCGGCAATGAGAGGGCGGATGAACTGGCGAGAGAGGGATCCAAAATGGATCCTGACAGAGCACTTCAATCGATCAAGCCACCACTTTGCAATCTTAGAGAGCGAGTGGAGAACAAAATTCGAATGAAAACCAACAACAGGTGGAAAGAACTCACTACCTGTGAAATATCAAGGAAGCTTTGGCCAGAATACAACAGAGGTCGGACCAACAAACTTCTACAGTTTGATAGGTCATCGCTATCTAAGTTAGTGGGAGCTCTGACTGGCCATAACTACCTAAGAAACCACTTAATGAAACTAAATCTCAAAGATGACGACATATGTAGAGGTTGCGAAGACGAGGAGGTTCACGAGGACACACCTCACTTCCTTTGTCACTGCCCGTCTCTCTGTCACTTGAGGAACAGAACACTTGGAAGTTATTACTTCCATGACGTACATGAACTTTCTGATGTCTCACTGTCTGATCTTTGCAGGTTTCTGAGGAAATCGGGATGGCTAGACAGCGTCAGATAACCACAAAGGAGGAGGATGGAGACCACCGATATTACACCAACGGTTAACCCCTAAAGAAAGAAGGGCTTCACAATGGGTCCACGAGGACCTAAGTGAGGTATTGCAGGGTTTATCCTGCTCTACCTACCCGTTTACCTAACCTAACCTAACGTAGTTGTTGTAATTAGCGTACTGAAAATCCTACTTTACTTTGCTTTGCTGAGATAGAAGCTCAAAAAAACACAGCTAATGTCGCTTAGTATACTTCTGGAGTTTAGTTATAATTTATAAATACCAACATTAATATCGCTGCCGTTATTAAGTATAAATTATGAGTTTCTCCGTTATTTTATATATAATTTAAAATAGAGTATACGTATTTGTATTTGTTTTATTTTTACATGTCTCGTATTTCAAAGCCTACATTAATATATTTATAGGTCGTATCTTTTGGTATTATAATGGAACAATTAACGTTAATCATTATTTTTGTTGAATATATTGGTTTTATGAATAAAACAATCACTTATGTATTATATTATTTTTATTGTTAAGAAGGACACGTAGACATCCGCACTGTAAGGTTATCGAAACAAGACTAACTCAATTATATAGCGATGCTTTGCATCGTGAGTTTTTGTTGTAATTCAACAGTCCCCCTCAAAAACTAATTAAAATACATTAATATACAAAAATTAAAAAAAAAACAAAATGATATTAATTCAAAAAATGCTGTTACAATATTACAAAATTTTAAAATTACAGTGCCTTCTTTTGTCCTCTGGGAAATTTTATAAAAGTCCAGCATTTGCTGCTACGGATTAGGGAAAACCCAGGAAACCTAATCAGACTTTATTACATTTATATCAATTTAATTTAATTCAAAATTGTTTCGACATTTTAGTCATTTAAGCCCATTCCTCTTCTCAGCTCCACAAATTTGACTGCTGGCAACGGCTTGGTTAGAACATCAGCTAACTGTTCACCTGTAGGGATATATATTAGTTTTATAATATTCTTCTCAATTTGTTCTCTAGAGAAATGATATTTTATATCGATATGTTTCGATCTCTTGTGGTTAGTTGGATTATTAGCTATACTTATACAACCGTTATTATCTTCATAAATAATTATGGGATTAGAAATATCAATTTTAATACTGGTGGCTAATGACCTTAACCACAAAGCCTCCCTTACGGCTTCAAAAAGAGCTTTTCCTATCTTTCGCATCATTACCTCCCCAATCGGAATCAACATAACCGCTCAAAATATCATTATAACTACCTCGAACATAAGTTAGTTTTATATCAACTGATCCTTTGAGATATCGTAATATTCTTTTCAAACATTGCCAAAGTTCTTTATTGTTCTTATTTAAGTATCTACTTAATATGTTCACAGCTGTACTTAAATCAGGTCGTGTACATATCATTATATACATCAAACATCCTACAAGATTTCGACAGGGAGCATCATATACTTCGTCTGAATTTAGAGCTTCATAATCTAATTTATTTTCAAGTGGTGTGCTCACAGTCTTAGAGTCACACATATTAAATTTATTTAATATTGTTTTTATATAATGAGCTCTGATCTAACGTTATTGTATCTTTATTCCTATATATTCGAATTCCTAAGAAGAGTTTAATGTCTTTTAAATCCACCATTCGAAATTTATTCATTAAATAATTTTTAAAACTAGTCATTGTGTCATTATTGGCTGTGACAATGACAAGATCATCCACATAGAGTACTACGTAAATATTTTTAGAAACATGCCCTCTATCTAAAATGTAAATACACCTATCTACAGACGAGTTTTTAAAACCTTTCTCCTTCAGAGCGTCTTCAAACATCTCAAACCAGCATCTTGCTGATTGTTTTAATCCATACAAGGATTTATTTAGTCTACAGACTTGATTGCTTTTGCTTGCAACTGCCTCTGGAACTTTCATATATATTTCTTCTTTTAAAATACCATTTAAGAAGGCAGTTTTCACATCCATATGATGAATTAGCAAATTAAATTGGTTTGAGAAAGCTAAAATAAATCTTAGGCTTGAAATTCTTGCAACTGGTGCAAATGTTTCATTGTAATCGGTTAAATATTCTTGACTGGGTGACCATTCTCATCATTTTTAATAGTAAATACCCACTTACAATCAATAATATTTTTATTTTCAGGTCTAGATACCAATGTCCATGCATTATTTATTAAAAGAGAATTAATTTCTTCGTTAATAGCTTCTTCCCATTGGGCTCTATCTTCTCTATTCTTAATTTCCTGATATGAAGTAGGAATTTTGCATGTTATAGACTGGGCGCACATGATATAATCATCATAATAAGAAGAGCGCCTTTTAATTCTATCACTTTTCCTTCGATCTGTATTTAGTGGTGTAATTGAAGAAATATTTTCCAATAAAGACTCATTTTGTGTACCTGCTTTAATAACAGGTTTATTTAAATCGTCATCTAATTTGGCTATTTTATGAGGAATAACCTCTTCCGTTTGTTTTAGCATATCTGATTTACTATCAGATTTAAAAGACCCAACTACTGATTTTGAAACAGTTGCATCAGTTTTATTACTAGAGTTTTCTAAATTAACTCCTTTGATATTTATAATAGGTCTTGATTCTAAGAAATGAGTCTCATCGACAATAACATCTCTTACCATTACAAACTTATCAGTGTACACATTCCACACCTTATAACCATTCGGACCATACCCAATCAATATTGCTTTCCAAGATTTTTCTTCAAATTTATCTTTTCTGGTTTTATTGTGCACATATACTGTAGCACCAAACACCTTAAGATATTTAAGTTGAGGCTTTTTACCATGCCACAATTCATAGGGTGTTTTATCTTGTTTTAAGGCTTTAGTTGGGGTTAAATTGATTAAATATGTTGCAGTTAGGACTGCTTCACCCCAAAGCAACTTCGGTAAACTAGCACCATGAACCATCGCACGAGCCTTTTCGGTTATCGTTCTAACCATGCGTTCTGAGACACCATTTAATTGTGGGGTCCGTGGAACTGTTAGATGATAACTAATACCTTTTTCCACACAAAATTCCTTCATTTCACTTGACAAATATTCCCCTCCATTGTCGCAATAGAGATTAACAACTCTTAAATTGAAATGAGCCTCACTTTTTGCAATATAGTCTTTAAAGACTGAAAACACATCTGACTTATAAGTTATCAAATATGTTACACAGTAGTGAGTATTTTCATCAAGAAAGAATACAAAATAATTTTTATTATCAATCGTTGCAGGAGTGATTGGGCCACATACATCGGAATGTACAATGAATAAAGGTCGCTTTACATAGGTTTTAACTTTAGCCTTTTCAAAAGGCAATCGTGCTTGTTTACCATTTATGCACGCTTCACACAGATTATCATTTGGTGTTATTTTTTCTATTTGACCAATATCGTTTATCATTTCCTTATTTTTCAATTCTAAGAATTTAGATCTTCCAATATGACCCAAACGCTGATGCCACAATTGATAATTATCACTTATCGTAGTTAATATTTTTCTAATATTTATATCAAAATCAATACTAAATAAATTGCATGACAATTTACCTTCAATTATGACTTTACCATCTTTGTTTATTTTTACTCCCTTTTCATCAAAAATGATTGTCATTCCAGCTTGTTGCATCCTTCGTACAGAAAGTAAATTTTACGGAACATCGGGACTGTAAAGGACATCTTCAAGTACACCTTCAATTCCCATGTTGCTGACTACATCAAGATTTCCTTTCTTCGTAGCAGTTATAAAAGCTCCATTCTTTGCTATGTATATTTTTGTAGGTGGTAGCAAATCGGTGAAATCTCTAGTAAGGTCTTCTTTATTAATGAGATGGTCGGAAGCTCCAGAATCCAGAAGGAAAGTCAAATTTGTTTGACCCTCGAACAACTTATCCCCAGCCATGAATGCAAAACTTGGTGATTCGGAATGTGATGTAGAAGGCTCAATTGACTGTGCAGTTTGTACAATTTTTCGTTTCTCTGTATTTCTATTTTGAACTCCTTTTTTGTAGTAAAAACAGTCATTCTTTGCATGACCTTTCCTACCACAATGATAGCACTTGATGTTGCTTGTTGTTTTTGTTTTAGATTTGAATTTGTTGTTTACGTTATAATGAAAGTTTCTTTTGATTTTTGGGGTTCTAAAATTGAATGTCTTATCTGATGAGTTTCTGTTTTCAGCTTGAAGAACTTTTGTGCTAGTGTCACGGCTTTCAGTAACTAGTTTTACCTCGTGATCAAGTAATCTCGTTTTAACAAACGCTAAAGTCAAATTGTCTTCGGCCAGTGTTTCGATCGCTGTGATCATACCATCATACGACGCAGGTAGAGTTATTAAAAGATGAGATACTTTATCTGCTTCTTCCAACTTTGCACCCGCAGCTAACAATTCGGCGACCAACTCGTCGAATGTTGTAAAATGTTTTGATAGGGGTATGTCACTTTTAAGTTTTATTGTTAGTAGCTTCTTGCGAAGGGCTAATTGGGTGGCGAGACTTTTTCGCTCATAAATTTGATCGAGACTAATGAAAATTTGTTTTGCACTGTATTCCTGTTTTGCAAAATTTAAAAACGAGTCAGACAAATAATCCACAATGACTCCTTTTGCCATCCGTTCAGCTTTTTTCCAGTCATTGGTAATTTCCTTTGGAGGGTCGTTGTCTATAACTTTAATAATGTCAAGTTCACTTAACAATGCACGCACCCTTAGTTTCCATATACTGTATTTGTCGCCGTCAAAAACTTTTATATTTCTTTTCTTTTCCATTGTTTATGTGGAGATTTGGAGAAGTAAAACAACAACGAAACGACCGACACGACACACGACTACTTCAAGAAGAGAAAAAAAACGTCTAGACAGGAGAAACAGGACAACACAAAAAATGCCTTTAGTAGTGGTGGCGGTGGTGGTTATTTCTTTTTATATTATTATGGGTGCAAAAGAGAAAGATCTATAAGTGCATATGGTAGGTATTAGTTATTTTTCTTTTATTGTCTGGATCGTTGTGTAGGGGCAGATGTTATGATAAAATATACGATCAATGGAAACTTTTTATGGCTTTAGTAAAAATATTTGTATTTATAATAAACTGTTTATTTTTAATTTAAACACAGGTAATGCACGGCGTTTTACTAGGCCCATAACCTATTGGTTTTATGAATAAAACAATCACTTATGTATTATATTATTTTTATTGTTAAGAAGGACACGTAGACATCCGCACTGTAAGGTTATCGAAACAAGACTAACTCAATTATATAGCGATGCTTTGCATCGTGAGTTTTTGTTGTAATTCAACAGAATAGAAATACCTACGGAATGTTATAAAACAACTAATATGAAAATTGATGAAAATGTACTGATATAAGAATATACTTATTCACCAAATTTGGGTTGCAATTCTTTAAAAAAAAAGGTGTGCGTCTGAACACAGTCACGATTGTCACAGCCCACCACGGTTGAAACTGACACTGACACAACAGATTCACCACTCTTGTCAAGCTCATTTCCATTTGACTTGACACTTGTATATTTGTTTTCATTTAGTTTTCGATTTCTTGAATTTATCAAAAGTTTGTGCAATGGATTTAAGTACTGGAGAAAACTACATCATAGCTCAAGTCCAGAAAGCACGTTCCACCGATCCACGGATTATAAGCGCAAAAACTATTTCCCAACAACTTTGATGTCCAGGTACAAAGCTCCGTAGAGAATAAATCCTATTCTACAAAGTTTGAAGCGTATTAACTGGATAAAGAAGCCAACAATTATGAGGAAGCTGCCAAGTGTTTTAGTTTCATGTAAGCTTGGTATATAGAACATAATTCCTCATTAAAACAAAAGAACGCTCACATTTCAGAATCAAAATGTTGAACTGTGGAACGAGGTCGCCGAACTTACTGCTGCCGTACGTGCCCTAGGGCCTAGAGAACAACAAGTATTTTATGTGAAAATGTTGCAACACGTCTCGAATGATGTGCAGCACAAGATTCTTTTGCTGTGAACCACACAGACAACAACTTGGAGCAACGCAATGATATTTCACAATAAAATGCTGCAATTAAGATATCGATGGTTGCCTTCCTAGAGTGCATCATACAGTTCCAGCAAGAGGTGGAAAACCGAGGCAAATGGAGAAGGGAAAGATCATTGACCATTCAACGGGAATCTCGTACTCAATCAAGTAAGTGTTATGCACCTGTGGTTTTGAATATGCAGTAAAAAAAAATGTCTATTTCCGGAATACAATTTAACTCGGAGGAGCTTATACTCACTAAATTAAATTTCGCCTGGCATGGGTCTCATCTCAATTTACGACACAAAGATTACCAGATTTGGACATAGGATAATTTTATTCGATTTAACTAACCTAACTTGTGTATTATCATTCCGCGGTACTAATAATCATTTTTAGTGTCCAGGCTAAGTTTTTCGAACTCACAATAGCGAAATTTTCCATACAAAATTGCATATTGTGACCTAGGAAATATTTAGTGTGAAGGTTAAAAATGATTATTGGTAAGGCCCATTGTATATAAATCTAATAGTACTCTCATCAGACGAATTTTTGTATTTGGGCCGCTGCTCTGTAGAGGGCGTATGGTCGCATGGTTAGCAAAAGAATAACCTTTTCTCAGAGAAGAATTGTTTTGAGTGAGCGAAAGGACGGAGAACGACAAAAAAACACACATACACTCTTGTCGTGGTACCTCGTGTGTCGTGTCGTACGCGTGCCTACTTGTTTTGTCACACCCGTGAGGTTTATGAGATATGATCATTATTGTGTTGGTTATTATGTAATAGGCAGGATATGGGATAAATAGAGGGCGCTAGGAGTGATAAGATGACAGGAGATGAGGATGTGGATGGGACCTAGGGAAAGGAAAAAGAAACAGAAAGGGAGAGATAGCTGAGTGTGAGGGACGTGGCATGCTAGCGAGGCTCGACTATGCTCGCCGGAAATGGGGTGGATCTTGCCCTCCCACTCAACTGAACCTATGACAAAACATAAATCATGCCAAAAAAAAATTTATTTCTCACAGACATCGGACGGACGGTTACCACTTTGAGTTGCGCTCGTTGGTGTTATGAGCGCGGCCAATACCCACCCTACCTGGAAATCCATGGCCTCAGAACTTCCACTTTGCGTAGGTGTCCATCCAGATCAAGTCATCCGCCGAGAGAAAATGTAGCTTACCTTACTCCACCCCCTGTAGGGTAAATCTTAACAATTCATTGTGTACTAACGTGTACACAAAAAAATAAATGTAATGTTTTCTTAGTCATTGCATTTGTATTTCACAATTTCAATCTATTTTCACAAAAGGAAACGTTACCAAAAAAAAACGTATTTAAATTCGTCGAGCAAACTCAATATTTGAACCCTTGAAAAACACTCATTCCCTGCACAGATAATATACACACCCTACTTTTTTTTGCTTTTTTTTTTGTTTGTGTACTGTTCTCGCCTGTTCACCGCACTGTACCAACCCCCTAATTTGCCGAATTCCTACCCAGATCGAGCTCAATTTAGGTTTCGGAGAGGGAATAACAAAAACTATTAAATTCAAGCTGAACGGAACGGAAGACAAAAAAAATGTAAACAAAAAAAAGGATATGATCCGAACAGAAAAATCAAAAGGGATAATAAACAACGGCTCTCAAGGAGTTCAAAATTACAAAAATTAAAGAAAACTGTCGGAACGACGACGAATTAATGACTAAGCTTTACACAAAAAAAATATAAATATATATGTACCAAACCCAAAAAAAACAAAATGGATAACGAGTAACAAAAGAAAATCTATATGTACTTAAGATAATAAATTTAAACTAATTTTTGTGTTTTTTTTTTTTTTTTCTTTCTTCCTTTACAGGTATTGTGGGAACCTTTTTGCTGTGTCCTGTGCCGACGCGCTATTGGCGCATCTGGGATGTTCACTCTCCGATGCACCCTGTCGCGTTCTATTGGCTAACTTCACCGTTCGCACCCCCTTTTTACTTTGGTGTCCGAGTATGAACACGAAAACGTTGGCGGTTCACACAAAAAAATTTTGGCGGCCTTGACTTCCTTTCTTCAGTTTAGTGAGTGTCTCACGGATAGTCAATGACCGCCAACTGTCCTTCAGGGTTCGCTGATGTGTAACCTATTTAAAATTCTCATATTTTACACCGACAAAACATACTACAAACTACACACAACTCACAGATTTTCCTTTTTTTTTTCTTCTTCTTCCAGATTACGTCGTCTTGACGAAATTACTTTACACCGGTGAGCACTATATTCTACTTATGGTTCTTGCACTACACCACCACTGCCTCATATATATGCAGGACTTTCCTCTATTTAAGTTTAAGTTTTTGTATTTTTGTTTAACTTAGAACACTGACTGTAACTATACTTTTATTTCTTTTTTTCCTTTCAGACTTAGGTTTTTTTCTTTTTTTTCAATTTTAAGCCCACGGGCATGTCTACTCGGCCCGGTAATAGAACGCACAATGACTTAGATTGGCGTAGAGCAGCAGCATCCGACGATTCCTCTTTTGGAACCACTAACAATAACCCAGTACTCCCGCGAGTGGCTAAACTACCATCATCCGACTTTGGATAGTACCAATCAGAGCCCGCCACAGATTTGAAAATCCCGCTGCTCTCAGCATATTGTTACATTCAGGCTGGGATTCGTAAAGATAAAACACTATTCCGTTTAACTTTTCTAATAAAATTCACTTTTATTACAATTTTATCGAATATTCTATTATTTCACTTATTAAGTACCAGAACACTATTACTTAAACAATTCTTCAACGTTTCAAACCAATCACTTAATTAACTCTATTACTTTTCACTTATTTATCTTCACAAACTATTACTATCTCGAACTTTAACCAATCACTGTTATAAATCAACTGTCTCGCCCTCTTCTAAAAGCTGTCCTTTTATACCTGCTCCGCCATCTGACGAGAACTTGTAACGACGGGCTGAGAAAAAGTTAAGAATTTCCCATGATTTACTGCTGGGTCTCGAGCACTTTATAAAACTACGGCTGCTTCAGTCCGGGGTGGGTTGTGGCAGAATCAAACCCGATACAAAAATAACTTTATGCTCGATGGTGAAGAGAAAAGAAGATAGGAAAGAGCGCGGAAATCTAGGCATTAGCTAGGAAGATGTTCAATAACCGCAGATGGACTGGTTATTTACCCTCCCTACCGTGGCTCATTCGACGTGGTTCTAGAAACAAAAACTTAGGAATGGCCCCATGAATGTAGAAACTCGTGGCTTATTTACTTCATTACCTCAAAAAAGGGACATTTATTCCATTTCGTAAGTCTTAATACTAATTAGGTTTATAAGAAAATTATGAATATAATTGCTACTAAAGTGTAACATTCGATTACTTCTATGAATTTACTTAGTGTCTTACTATATTAGCTTATCATCCTCAACAAATTTTATATAAATATGTATGTTTAATAAAAAGAAAGAAAAATACCATAGAATTACTCACCGCACTATGAAGACTCTGCGAAGGAAGGCCTGCCGTCGAAGATATGCGTGGTTATGCTAAAGGAATAGTTAATTAATAAAAAAAAATCTTACATACATAGGTATACAACCCTACTCAAAATTATTTGTAATGCTCGGATGAAAGCATCAATCAAAAATATTTATGTCGATACATCAACTCTTAAATAGCGATGAATGTATCTCGATTCTTAGCGGTCTAACTTATACCACAAGAAAATTATGTCGATACATCAACTCTTAAATAGTGAAGATTGTATCTCGATTCTTAGCGAATTATTTAAATAATTTACACTACGAGGAATTCAACGAGAAAACTATTATAATAACTTATTGATCCTAGATTCACAAGCAATAAGTTATTCACGATTTAATTTGGTTACGTCTCCAAAAATTAATCGGACAGAAAAGATACAATATTCACGAATTAATTTGGTTACGTCTCCAAAACTTAATCGAAAAGATAAGATACGGTATTTACGAATTAACTTGGTTACGTCTCCAAAATTTAATCAAAAGATAAGATACGGTATTTACGAATTAACTTGGTTACGTCTCCAAAATTTAATCGAAAAGATAATATAAATCTTGAATTAAATTAATTACGTCTTAAAATTAATCAAGGCAAAAATACGATATTCATAAATTATAAGTTACATATAAATGAATTAACACTAGATGGTTGGGTTTCACGACGTCGTCTGGTTGCGTAAATCCATGATGTGCTGTGAGCTGAAGAACTCCACGTGTTCCAGTACGCGGAATTATTACTGTACCTTATAGGCAGTGGTATTTTAGTCACGTGGAAAAGAAATCTTCCGACTGCGACTGAACGATAATCGGCGTATGATATTTAATGCATGCCGGCCGCTTACAGGTGGTTTGATTAATATTCGTGCGCAACGCATACGATCTGCGATACACGATGCACAATACAATAAAATAAAAACGCTCACTTTGCCAGCTGCGACGAATTAAACTTGGGCATATTCCTGCCTTGGGCGATGAAACTTGCAGCAATCGCACAGGGATCGGATGATACTGCTTCCCACGAACATGCTGCTGCTTCCAGCTGGAGCGACGTTAAAGCTGTATGCAAAGATGCTGCCGCCAAAAATCATGGTGGTTATGCATTTGGAATTTACCTCCTGCACTTGCTCCCTAGAGTCACACAAAAAAACTACGTGTGAGTCTATGCCAATAAAAAAAGAAAATTACTCCCTTACCTCGTGAGGGTATCTGTATTTCAGCAGTCAAACAAAATTTCCGCAATCTAGGTTGCTTCCACTGAATTGATTTTTCAATTACAACGCACTGAACAATATTAGCTCGTGGTCTGAGCGTACAAAAAAAAACCCGTATCACAATGATATATTTTTTTTTTATTTTATTCACTCCGCGTGGGAAAAGGGAAAAAAAAATTAGCTGTACCAGCGAAACAAAAAAAAATTTTGTTGGGGAACACCGTTCTCCACAACCAACTGTCTTCAATGACGATCAACTTAGTGATGCGCGATATATATCGAATCACTCGATTCATCGATATTTTCTTAAAAAAATATCGATGTTTTCACTCGATAATTTACTTTCGATATTATCGATGCATCGATTATTTACCACCGATTTTTTTGAATACCACAATACTGTGACAAAGCAAAAACATTTTCACACTCCACCAATTCCTTATCTACGTCGCATCCGCCGGCCGTCGCCTGATGGATTTGTAGGTGTGTTACATTTTCATAGAGTCCTGTATGTTATGCACTGAAGAGCACATGCAAAACAAGTTCAACGAAAACCATTATTTTGGAAGTAAAAGGCCCAGTGATTCCAGACAGGGGGGAAAGTCGTTAATTTTATCGATTTTTTCTAACAAAGGGGGAAAAAAGAGGGAAGGAATTTTTGGGGGGAAAACAATCTAAAAAGGAAAAAAATAACATTTAAAATTTTATTTAAATAAAGTCCTCAAAAGACTACACCATTTTCAAATTATACAAAAATACAAAACAAACTGTCTACTTCTACTTTGGCTGGAATTTTGTATACAGAAAAAATTTATTAAAAAAATTATTACGACTTTGTGGTAGAAAAAAGCTGCTTAAGACTTCACAATACATAGAACAATGTACAAACTTTAAGGTAGGTACAAATATATATTTAAATATAATTCCTATAATTTTTTTTTATTTGCTTAGATATTAAAATAAAATATCAAATGTTAATATAAAACTTTAATAAGGGTTTTTTTTTTGTTGTGGGGGAACAAAATAATTATTTTTATTATAGAAAAAGGGGAAAAAATATCGTTTTGGTGTTAAAAAAACGGATCGAAAGGCCCAGCCCATAGTTGTAATTGCGTGCTGAAAATCCTAATTTGCTTTGCTTTGCTAAGATCGAAGCACAAAAAAACAGATCTTTTAATGCATTTTTATGTTTTATTTGGCTGCCATTGGCTTATTTAGAGATACTTTAACTATAACTTCTTGCAATTACCAGCATGTAATGCTTCCTATACTACCTACAACGATACGAATTGATTAAAGTTATCTATATCTAGATGTTGAATCGTATAGAACCTTTCCAGGTGCTATTATCTATCTTAATGAGAAGGAAAATCTAGATTATACACAAAAATCAAAATTATTCATAAAAAATCGATATTATCGATATTATCGATTTTTTCGGGCCGATTTTTTGTTTGCATCGATATTTTCATTTCGATATTAAAGTATCGATATATCGATACGATCTTGAATTATCGCGCATCACTAGATCAACTTCCAACTGACTTTCTTTCGCTACTGCGCTTTTAAAATTCCTCTGCAAAATGCGACATGCTCATTCCTACGTCATATAGTCTGGTCTGTTCTCACTTAGGTAACTTCCCATTGGGGTGGTTTTAGTTCGTTACGCACAATCATCTTCTCTTGCTCATGTCAATGGAAAAAATTCTTAGCGTCACTCATACTATGATAGGAGTAGAGGAAAATTTATTTTGTCGCAATGCAGCAAAAATCTAACGTTCCTATGCTGAGCATGCGTAAGTAAGAGATGGCGATTCGTTCCGCTCAAGTGCGACTCTCACCAGTCAACACTAACACAATAATCTACTATTCTCAGATGACACAGTACACAGATCTCAACTGTTATAAAATGAGAGTGGCGGTATACAGTGAATATCGTTGTGGTGTGTATCTACATGAAATACCTTGTAAAAGTAGTGTGTGCGTGCGCAAGAGAAAAAAAGAAAAAAAATGAAAATGCTGGCTGTGTTGCATATCGCAAATCTGCTAACACTTGGTGTGTATGGCTTTAGTCAAAATAGGGTTACCATGCCTCACAAAAAAATTATTTCGAATAATGAAAATACATTTTCTTTGGTGGCGATTATAAATGGATTTTTCTTAAAAGGGTGTTGAGGAATATAGTGCATAGTACAACACAGGCTTGTGAGGATATGTGCTTAAGGACATATGGAAACACAAGGCTGAATGCTCACGTTCGTATATCTTTGCTGTGGTACAACATTGTTTTACCGACTTCGTCTTTAAGTTTGTAGCAATTGTTGCCTATTTTCTCTACCACTGTAGCTTTTAAAAATTTGGGTGCTAACTTAGCGTTGAAATGTTTTTTCGCGTCGCTTTGTGCAAACGAGCGGCGAAATACGGTCTGTCCAGGGCAAAGGTTTACACTAGTACTGCGGGTATTGTATCTTTTAGCGCTGTTTTCAAAAGCTTTAGTGATATGCTTTTGTACTTCGTCTCTAATCAGTTGAAGTCTATCTTTATGGTGTATAACCATCTCTCCTGTCTCTAATGAATTAAGGTTTTTGAATAACTTATACGTTGAAGCGTGTGTTATCATCTCCTGACCAAATAAGGTAAAGTATGGTGAAAATCCAAGTGATTGGTGATACGAACTGCGCAATGCGGCTGCAATATATGGAATGCACTCGTCCCAGCGATTTTGATCGGTTCTCAAATACGCTCGAATTCCTGAGACGATAGAACGATTCACCCTCTCAGAAGCATTGCTTTGAGGTGAATAAACAGCGGTGTATGTATGACGAATTCCATACTGCTTCAGAAAGTTATTAAACAACTCTCCCTTAAATTGAACACCATTGTCCGTGACAATGTTTTCGGGCACCCCGAAGATGGTGAATACACTATCCTTCAGAAACTCTACAATATTTTTAGCACACAATTTCCGTATAGGTTTTAAAAGAGGAAATTTTGATAAATGGTCTAGGACAATGAAAATGCCAATGTTACCTGATCTTGACCGGGGATATGGTCCTAGTAGATCCATATACAGGGTTTGAAATATTCTGCTGGACTTCGGTTGACTAACCATGGAAGCTCGCAGTACTTTATTTGGTGCTTTTGTCTGTTTACAGATTTCACACTTATTTATGAAGTTCTTAACGTCCACTACCATCTTGGGCCAATGTCTCTTCAACCTCTCGAGAGTTTTGCCTATACCTGCATGACAAAAGGTCGGTGGGTTATGAAAACGTTCTAGTAGACTAGATGTCATGTTTTCTGGTATCCAAAGTTTCCATGTGGTAGATTCGTTTTCGACATCACCATCATAAAATTGTGTTCTTCGGTATACGAATTTATCAAGAACTTTAAGGTCTGGTAAACTATTTTGGTTAGCACTTATATGAGTGCGAAGTTTTCGGTATTGTTCAGACTCAAAATGTTCGGATTCCAAGTCGACTTCTGGGTCTGAGGTGTCAATAGCGGAAACAATGTTTTCTTCAACTCGAGACAATGCGTCCGGTACAATATGGTCAGAACCTCTCCTATGCTCTATGGTGAAATTATAACTTTGCAATTTGAGTGACCATCTTGCGAGACGTCCTGAAAGGTCTTTTTGCTGCATGATCCATTTCAGACTCGCATGATCGGTAATAATCTTAAAAGGTTGTCCCTCCACATACGGTCGGAACTTCTTGAGACATAGAATTGCCGCTAAACATTCTAGTTCTGTGACGCTATACTTTCTCTGAGTAGCATTCAGCTTTTGGGAAAAGTATGCTATTGGACATTCATTCTGCTCGTCATCTAACTGCGTTAACACACCCCCAACACCAAATAAACTTGCATCACATTGGATGGCGAAAGGTTTACTGAAGTCTGGGTTCGCTAATACAGGAGCTTGGGATAACCTGGTTTTCAGTAAATCAAACGACTCTTGAGCCTGGTCATTCCATTTAAAGGTTTTAGCTTTCTTTAACAAATCTGTCATCGGAGCAGATACTCCGGAAAAGTCTTTTATAAACCTACGGTACCATCCCGATATACCCATAAAGCGTCTAAGCTGTTTGACTGTCGTTGGAACAGGATATGTGGTCATCGCTTTGATTCTGTCTGGATCGGTTCGCAGTGTACCGTGGCCTACAATATACCCAAGGTATTTCACTTCTTTTAAACAAAAATGACTCTTTTCGATATTTACGGTAAGTCCTGACCTCCTCAATCGTTGAGCTACATCAACTAACAGTTGAAGGTGGTCTTCAAAATTTGACGAAAGCAGCAGTAAGTCATCTAAATAGACGAACACCCGTTCTTTCATTTCTGGTGGTATCACACGGTCCATCAAACGGCACATGGTTTGCGGAGCATTACATAAGCCGAATGGCATAACTTTATATTGGTACAAAGGTCGGTTAGGAACGGTGAAAGCAGTTTTGTCTCGAGAGGCTTCGCTGAGTGGTATTTGCCAAAAGGCGTCTTTCAAGTCAAGACTTGAAATAAACTCGGTTTTAGGCAATCGGCTTAAAATACCCTCAATGTGTGGCAAAGGATAGGCATCCTTTATAGTAACACTATTGAGTTTCCGCGAGTCAAGACACAATCTTACTTTTCCTGGTTTTTGTACTAAAACAACTGGACTACTCCATGAACTAATCGACTCTTCAATGACTCCGAGTGATAACATTCTATCTATTTCAGCGTGTACTAATTTTTCGATAGCCGGCGAAATTGGAAAATATCGTTGCTTCACAGGTTTAATACCTGGTTCAATCTCGATCGCATGTTCGACAACACTAGTTTTACCGAGTCCTTCTCTCGCAAACGAGGGGAACAGGGCTATAGCTGCATTTAATTTCGATTTCTGACTCAGAGTTAAACAATGACTATTTGGTTCAGAGTCCGAATTATCTGCAGGAAAAGATATTCCACTAATTAAATTCGGAGCTATCTTGAAAGCTGACCAAAAGTCAATTCCGAGATATAAATCTTGCGATAAGGTAGGTATAACGTAAATTCGTAGTTTCTTGGTAACATCTCGAAAGGTGATATCGGTTTCGATGTAACCTTTAATTTGTTGTGAATTACCATCTGCAGTTTGTGCAAAAGTTGTAAAACGTTTAATTTTGATAAGTCCTGTATCTAGTAATTCCTTGGCTGCTTTCGCACCAAAACATGAAATAGAGGCTCCACTATCCAGTAATCCTTTGTAACACTTGTCTAATATAGACACGGTTGCATAGGGCCTGAGATCGTGAGAAGGGTTCTCAATTCCAGATATTGTGTGTTTAATAAAGACTCTGTTCTTTCTAACCGTTTCCCAAAATGATCGCATTCGCTGCGTAGCTCTCTTTGGTCTTCGGGTTATACCTGAGATATTGGTTAATTCACTATCTGTATTAAATAAGGCTTTCTTAATTCGATTATAGGACTTCAATCGTGTATGATAGGGAATAATTGGATGAAGCTTAGGCTTACATAGTTCTGCTGACTGGTTGGTTGACCTAGGAAGAATAACAACAGGTTTTGTAACTTCCGAAGCTACCTCTGAAGTTCCCTTGATAAGGTCAGACGTTGGAAGTTTGGTTAAATAAATGTTTTTGTTAATATCACCCCTTTCTTTTACGACGAGCGTGGTTGGGTTATGTTTCCAACGCTCCTCCTCGCGTTTAACGAATGTAAACACTTAAGGCAATTTGGTTTGTATACGTTTGCAGTTCCGCAGCCGTAACAAAATATTGTTCTTTGAGCCATGCAATCTCTATAAGAATGTCCTTCCGTCCTACAGTTCCAGCATAACAAGTTATTTAACTCTGCTATGTCAGGGTTAATGATGGGATCATCTTCGAGATTGGTCGAATCTGTAACTAATTCATTGACAGGTCGACGGAAAAAGTTTTGTCGGTTAGTCGGTTGGGTTTGATTCGGCATACTACCAAATACAGCCTCTCGACGTAAACAAAAGTTCCTTAATTGTGCAACAGATGCAAAAGTCATATAAAAAGTTTGTTGTTTAATTTCCGCTCTGACGTTTCGGTGTAAAATTTCAACTAACTCTTGTTCGTGAATTGGATAACACAATCGATCACAAAGTTTCAGGATTGAGTTGTAAAATTCATCAAAGGGTTCATTCACTTTTTGTTTTCTCGCAGAGATCAGTTCTTTTATGTCGGAATCTGTTTTAAATTCTTGAAATTCCTGTCTCAGCGCATGACAAAAGGGTTCCCAAGAGATTCTATCGACTCCTCTTCGGTAACGCCAATACCAATCTCTTGCACGATCTGTAAAAACAATGTGAATGTAGTCGCAAAGCAACTGAAAATCATCATTCAAACAGTCTTTCGTCAAGGCGGTAATTCGGTAAATGAAATTGTTAATTGATAACTTAGAGTTCAAACCATCAAAACTGATATTCCAGCTTTGAATAATGTTTGCTGCTCTATTCTTGTCTATCCGTGGGGAAGTATTTGAACGATTTTGTTCATCAAAAGAGAAAGGTAACTGAGCGCTTCGTATTCCAGCTTCATCTGCATGTACCAAAGGCTCTGTATGTCTAACAGGTTCAGGATTAGGTGTAAAAGCTTGCTGATTTTGAGAGTTACCACTAGGTTTAGATTGCTTAGTGAGTAGGTTCTCAAATTCACGCATCATGATGGACATATTCATCTGAAGCTTTTCATCCATAATTTCTTCAAGTCGTTTCGATACGGTGTGAAATTGTTCATCACCTCTGCCGTGGTTTAATTCCACATTCGGAAGTGCAGTACCAGGATTCAGGGATGCATTAGGCAAATGACTACTGGTTCCTGTCTGGTCGTTGTGAGAAAAGTTAAGGTCAGTATTGGAGAAAACTTGATTTAAAGACATTTGTTGAGATAAGTCTCTACGCAAATTATCTTCAATGTGTTGGACTGTTGGTACGCCAGATGTTGGAGATGATGGCATTGGGTTTTGAAAAAGTGCTTTAGAGCGTGTTACTACACTACTTGGTTTAGGAATCGCGCCAGTTTGTTTAGTAGTCTTCCCATGACTAGAACGGACTAAATCTTTGGGAGAACACTTCGTTTGACAAATCGGACATGAAGATGTCTTCTTTAAATATTCCAAAATACATATTTGATGAAAGGTGTGGTTACACTTAGTAATAGTTAGCTCTTTGTCAGTGAAAGGTTTTTTGCAAATCGAGCAAGTATTAGAGATAGACTCGTTTGATCTTAAAGGTAAAGTAGTAGGTGTGCGCGGCAAAGCCATTTTCAACAGGAAATAATAATTAAATAGAGTAAGTAAAAAAAACAAGAGAAAATAATTAAGGTAAATATCTAAGGAAAATACTTAAATAAGTTTGTGATATCATGAAATGAATAATGAGGCAATAAAGTAAAAGCGTTCGAGTTCCACGATGTCTTCCAAGCAAACTCCTAGATAAAGCAATAATGAAAAAGGTTAAAGTGTGATGAAAGGTAAAGTATCGGTCAAGACATCAAGACATCGTTCTAATATTCAGAAACTGAGCCTGTAATTCCTGAGTCTGATTGCAACACGGTATTGTAAAAGGAATGAAATGCAATTTGTTAGTTGGATAGGAACGTTGGACTAAATACACTGGACGAAATATCGCATAACGAATGCAGATATTCGTAATTCACAGGATCAGTACCAATGAATCCTACTTACTAAGTCTGGTAAAACAATAAGCAATTGCGGCTTACAACCATTAACATCAAATCGATGGTTCAATAATCGATTACGATTAATTTTACTCGGAGAAACTCTGCAAGTTAATCGTTATTCGAAAGCGATGACAAAAAAAAAATTTTTTTTTTTTTTTTTTTTTTTTTTTTTGTGTTGGCCGAAGATTTTCCAAAACCATTGAAAATTCCAAGTCTTAAACTTAGTTCAAGATAGTTTAGGTCTGTCTTCTGGCTGAACGTTGGGCGCCATATTTTTGTAACGACGGGCTGAGAAAAGGTTAAGAATTTCCCATGATTTACTGCTGGGTCTCGAGCACTTTATAAAACTACGGCTGCTTCAGTCCGGGGTGGGTTGTGGCAGAATCAAACCCGATACAAAAATAACTTTATGCTCGATGGTGAAGAGAAAAGAAGATAGGAAAGAGCGCGGAAATCTAGGCATTAGCTAGGAAGATGTTCAATAACCGCAGATGGACTGGTTATTTACCCTCCCTACCGTGGCTCATTCGACGTGGTTCTAGAAACAAAAACTTAGGAATGGCCCCATGAATGTAGAAACTCGTGGCTTATTTACTTCATTACCTCAAAAAAGGGACATTTATTCCATTTCGTAAGTCTTAATACTAATTAGGTTTATAAGAAAATTATGAATATAATTGCTACTAAAGTGTAACATTCGATTACTTCTATGAATTTACTTAGTGTCTTACTATATTAGCTTATCATCCTCAACAAATTTTATATAAATATGTATGTTTAATAAAAAGAAAGAAAAATACCATAGAATTACTCACCGCACTATGAAGACTCTGCGAAGGAAGGCCTGCCGTCGAAGATATGCGTGGTTATGCTAAAGGAATAGTTAATTAATAAAAAAAAATCTTACATACATAGGTATACAACCCTACTCAAAATTATTTGTTTTTTTTTTTTTTTTTTTTTTTTATAATTAACACGCACTAAAGAGGTTATGACTACTCTTATGGTGTAGTTTGAGGTACACAGCGCGGGCGTTAGGGAAATTGGGATAGAGAAGATAGGAGATTCCGATGCACATTGGTTTTAAATGTCTGCAAATTGAACCGAGGGGGGAAGACAGAGCCGGGCAAGGCGTTCCACATTCGCGTGGTACGGCTTATGAAGGAATCTCTATATTTCATAGTACGACCGAAAATAGGCTGAAGGGTAAACTGATGGGCATTCCTGGCTTGGCGAGTATTGCGGTTGAATTGTTGAAGGGGTGGAATGCAGCTGGCGATTTCGCTTGAGCACTGTTTGTAGAAATAGCGATAAAACAATGAAAGACATGTTACATTTCTGCGATGTTCGAGCGAATTTATAGAATTCGCTATATTTGTGTCTCCAATGAGTTTTAAAGCACGATTCTGTATCCTATCCAGCAGGTGCAGTGAGGTTTTGGGCGCACCAGACCAGATATGAGAGTTATACTCAAGTTTGGGGCGAATGAACGCCTTGTATATGGCAGCCAGATCAGAAGGGGTAAAATATTTCTTGCACCGTTTGAGGAAACCTAGACATTTCGCAGCGTTCTTGGCGACTTCGTGTATGTGGTCATTCCAACGGAGTTTGTCATGGACACACATACCGAGAATGGAAAGTCTTTCGGTTTCGGCGATGCAAGTGCCATTCATGGATAATGGCTGAGGATTCTGGTTTCGCTTTAATGACAGCAGACAGCATTGTGTTTTAGAAGCATTAAATTCCACTCTATTGGCTGAACCCCATTTTATAATGCTGTCGAGATCGGAATTTAATGAGCTTAACATACGTTGCCGTTCCAGTTCTACGGCCGAAGAGCAGGGACGTGAGTCCTGGAATGAATATGAGAAGCTGAGGGTGCTGTCATCGGCGAAGGAGTGGATTGGATTAGATGTTGCAGACAGGAGATCATTTATGAAAATGAGAAAGAGAGTCGGAGACAAAACGGAGCCTTGGGGAACACCAGCATTTATATGGTGGATTTCAGACTTGAAGCCATCCAATACAACTTGAATTGAACGGCCAGAGAGGTAGTTTCTAATCCATTGAAGAAGAGACGCATCGATCCCATATGCACGCATTTTCGACAAAAGAGCTTGGTGCCAAACTCTGTCAAATGCCTTTGAAATATCAAGCGCAACAATCTTCGTTTCACCAGAGTGATGTAGAGATTGGTTCCACTTTTCGGTGAGATAAGCCATCAAATCACCAGTGGATCTGTTGCCACGAAAACCGTACTGCCGGTCATTAATGAGTTTTCGTGATTCAAGATATTTCATGAGCTGACGATTTATCAGCGTTTCCATGACCTTAGAAAGAATGGATGTAAGTGCTATGGGTCGGTAGTTGGTGGGAGAAGAAGATTCGCCTTTTTTGGGGACGGGCTGGACAAATGCTGTTTTCCACCTTCTCGGGAAGAGTCCAGAAGAATAGGACAGATGGAAAAGCTTACGCAGTAGTTTTGCCAGCGTGGAAGAACACCTCTTCAGAACAATTGGGGAAATACAATCTGGACCAGCGGATTTATTTATGTTGAGATCATTAAGTACTCTTGCCACTGTACGAGTGCGAAAATGGATTTGTCCCATGGTGTATTCGACGCTCTCAAGTACAGGTAGAGGCAAAGCGCAATCTGGGAGCATTGAGCTGGCTGCAAAATGTGCAGCAAGCAGATTCGCTTTGTCTAAAGAGTTGACAGCTGGAATGTCATTGTAAATGAGCGTTGGGATCGAAGATGAGACCGAATTCTTTATATTTTTTACAAAAGACCAAAAGTTTTTACTACCCTTGGGACATTGTAGTATTTTTTGCCTCAACTTTTGGTCATACGAGAATTTAACACGCTTGATAATTGTATTGCAGTCATTTCTGGCTCGCTTGAACTTTTTTCGGTTTTCCTCAGATGGGTTGGCCTTATATGACCGAAAACTTAACTCCTTTTGTCTGATAGCCTCTTTACAGCTCGAGTCGTACCACGCATTTTCTTTCGGTATGATACTTTTTATCCTGTTAGGAATAAAGGATTTCATACCTAAGGTGATAATACTAGACACCATATCAGCGGCGGCATCCACGTCGTTATCGAGGAAGCATAACGACCAGTTAAAACTCTTAAAGAAGTTGTTAAGTCCGCTCCAGTTGGCTTTCTCGTATTGCCATACGGTTCTTTTCGGAGATTTTTCTTTAACTGTGTGGTTGGAGTACGAGAAATTAGCTGATATGATGCAGTGGTCCGACGAGCCTAAAGGCGATAATACTTCTAAAGAGTATTTATCAGGGTGGGAGGTAAGAAACAAGTCCAGAGTGTTGGCATTCTGACCGTCAATATCAGGTACGCGTGTTGGCTCATTTACAAGCTGGGTTAATTGATTTACCTCAGCGAAGATCTGAACATAAATTCCTTCGGGTGTTGTCTGTCCAGTATGTCGAAGCCAGTTAGAATTGTGAATATTGAAATCGCCCGCAATGACAATTTCAGTATTAGGATACAGGGAGACAATTCTTGTAATGGAGTCAGACAGCGCATCAAACTCGTTAAAAGTCGAGTTGCTATCTAGATTAGGGCTTCTGTAGATAAAACAATAGTGAATGATTTGCCTACGGATGTGGAATTTCAGCCATATGAAATTAAATTCCGAATTGGAACATTGGCCATAAGAACCTGGAGTTTGGTAGGCAATATCATCACGTACGTAGATGGCGAGACCGCGGTGAAGAAAGAATAAAGGCACTAAACGATACCCAGGTAGATCAAACTCCGATTTATCAGAATTTACACCCACCTGAGTCTCGCTCAGCGCCAAAACAGCTGGTTTATATTTAGCAACGTGGACGTACACCGAGAAGAGATTCGATCGTAGCCCACGAATGTTGCACAAGCCAACCCTAAAATTCCCCATCAATACAAAAAGCAGACACCAAAAAACACAACTCCGACGCTTCTAAGCAGGGCTGTGAAGTGAAAATCCAATGTTAGATTCTCAAATCAAACTGTCATAGGTGTTATGCCCGTATGACAATTTGCTTTGGTCCACCAACAAAAACTTTCACACACAACCCGCTATCCGCCAGATGTTGCTCTCACCCACTCATTGCAATTGCCTTATGTACAACAGTACAAGCACAATCGCTTGTACGTTGGCGGCCGGCGATTGCAAAGACCAAGAAAGTGCAACAGCAAACGATTGGAAAGGGGGAGGAGGGAATCGCCCACGCTAATGGTTTTTTTTTTCCTCTTTTTTTTTTTCTTTTCCAAAACACTTCACTGGCACTGCACTCAGAATGGATTTGCGCGGCAGAAGATTAGTGTTATAATCTCGCTTTTTTTTTTTTTTTTGTTTTGTTTTTTTTTTTGTTTTTGGCGCGACTAAGGGGGAGAATGCTACGGCTGCACACACGTGTGTTCGCGACGGGTTGCAGTTCGGAACTGCTCGGATGAAAGCATCAATCAAAAATATTTATGTCGATACATCAACTCTTAAATAGTGATGAATGTATCTCGATTCTTAGCGATCTAACTTATACCACAAGAAAATTATGTCGATACATCAACTCTTAAATAGTGAAGATTGTATCTCGATTCTTAGCGAATTATTTAAATAATTTACACTACGAGGAATTCAACGAGAAAACTATTATAATAACTTATTGATCCTAGATTCACAAGCAATAAGTTATTCACGAATTAATTTGGTTACGTCTCCAAAAATTAATCGGACAGAAAAGATACAATATTCACGAATTAATTTGGTTACGTCTCCAAAACTTAATCGAAAAGATAAGATACGGTATTTACGAATTAACTTGGTTACGTCTCCAAAATTTAATCAAAAGATAAGATACGGTATTTACGAATTAACTTGGTTACGTCTCCAAAATTTAATCGAAAAGATAATATAAATCTTGAATTAAATTAATTACGTCTTAAAATTAATCAAGGCAAAAATACGATATTCATAAATTATAAGTTACATATAAATGAATTAACACTAGATGGTTGGGTTTCACGACGTCGTCTGGTTGCGTAAATCCATGATGTGCTGTGAGCTGAAGAACTCCACGTGTTCCAGTACGCGGAATTATTACTGTACCTTATAGGTAGTGGTATTTTAGTCACGTGGAAAAGAAATCTTCCGACTGCGACTGAACGATAATCGGCGTATGATATTTAATGCATGCCGGCCGCTTACAGGTGGTTTGATTAATATTCGTGCGCAACGCATACGATCTGCGATACACGATGCACAATACAATAAAATAAAAACGCTCACTTTGCCAGCTGCGACGAATTAAACTTGGGCATATTCCTGCCTTGGGCGATGAAACTTGCAGCAATCGCACAGGGATCGGATGATACTGCTTCCCACGAACATGCTGCTGCTTCCAGCTGGAGCGACGTTAAAGCTGTATGCAAAGATGCTGCCGCCAAAAAGCATGGTGGTTATGCATTTGGAATTTACCTCCTGCACTTGCTCCCTAGAGTCACACAAAAAAACTACGTGTGAGTCTATGCCAATAAAAAAAGAAAATTACTCCCTTACCTCGTGAGGGTATCTGTATTTCGGCAGTCAAACAAAATTTCCGCAATCTAGGTTGCTTCCACTGAATTGATTTTTCAATTACAACGCACTGAACAATATTAGCTCGTGGTCTGAGCGTACAAAAAAAAACCCGTATCACAATGATATATTTTTTTTTTATTTTATTCACTCCGCGTGGGAAAAGGGAAAAAAAATTAGCTGTACCAGCGAAACAAAAAAAATTTTTGTTGGGGAACACCGCTCTCCACAACCAACTGTCTTCAATGACGATCAACTTCCAACTGACTTTCTTTCGCTACTGCGCTTTTAAAATTCCTCTGCAAAATGCGACATGCTCATTCCTACGTCATATAGTCTGGTCTGTTCTCACTTAGGTAACTTCCCATTGGGGTGGTTTTAGTTCGTTACGCACAATCATCTTCTCTTGCTCATGTCAATGGAAAAAATTCTTAGCGTCACTCATACTATGATAGGAGTAGAGGAAAATTTATTTTGTCGCAATGCAGCAAAAATCTAACGTTCCTATGCTGAGCATGCGTAAGTAAGAGATGGCGATTCGTTCCGCTCAAGTGCGACTCTCACCAGTCAACACTAACACAATAATCTACTATATTCTCAGATGACACAGTACACAGATCTCAACTGTTATACAGTGAATATCGTTGTGGTGTGTATCTACATGAAATACCTTGTAAAAGTAGTGTGTGCGTGCGCAAGAGAAAAAAAGAAAAAAAAATGAAAATGCTGGCTGTGTTGCATATCGCAAATCTGCTAACACTTGGTGTGTATGGCTTTAGTCAAAATAGGGTTACCATGCCTCACAAAAAAAATTATTTCGAATAATGAAAATACATTTTCTTTGGTGGCGATTATAAATGGATTTTTCTTAAAAGGGTGTTGAGGAATATAGTGCATAGTACAAACTTTCTAGCTAATTCTAATGGGTTCTAGAACTAGCTCAGTGGTGAAATACATTTACTTGACAGGTTCCAGTCTCCAATTGGAAGTGACACTTGGGTGGAACTTGTTTGGTGACTAAGGGGTTGTTTTCACTTCACCATTTTAGGTTACACGATACATTCCACACCACAATGTCCCCCTCTTAAACTTGTTCGTCCCGAACAAACTCGTTAACATTTTCACCATTATAACGATGAAGACGATCCACATGAACGACTTTCAGCTTGCCTCTTCCTCGTTGGATGCGATAGACAACGTCGTCGATGCGCTTTACGATTGTATAGGGCCCTTCCCAGTCTTGTTGCAACTTAGGCGATAACCCTTTCCTTCGATGAGGGTTATATAGCCATACCAGATCTCCTTCCTGGAATCCTTTAGTTGTCGTTTTGGTATCGTACCTCGTTTTCATGCGGTCACTGGCTATCTTAATCTTATCCCTAGTGTCTCGATGCACGTCCCTGATGATATCCCTGAGGTCTGTAACGTAGTCCTCCTCATTCTTGGGCTCTTCACATGGATATCCAAACATCAACTCGCTAGGTAGGCGGACTGTTCGACCAAATAAGATTTCAGATGGAGTATGTCCTGTGGTGTTATGCACTGCTCCTCGATAAGCCAATAAAAACATGGGAATCTGCTTATCCCAGTCTCTCTGGTCTTCGCCAACGACCTTAGAGAGGTGTTCATTCAGTGTCCTGTTGAAGCGCTCCACCATCCCATCTGATTGTGGATGAAGCGGGGTTGTCCTTGTCTTGTGAATCCCGAGTAACTGGCACACTCCTTGGAAAATCTTCGACTCGAAGTTCCGTCCTTGGTCTGAATGCAGTTCCATTGGTACACCGAATCTGCTTACCCAGTTATTGACGATTTGCTCCACCACGGCTTTAGCTTCTTGATTTGGGATAGCAAATGCTTCAGGCCACTTACTGAAATAGTCCATAACAACGAGGATGTAACGATTTCCATTGTTTGTTTCAGGAAACGGTCCCGCAATGTCAACTGCTATCCTTTCGAAAGGGGCTCCAACATTGTATTGATGCATTTTGCCACGGACTTTCAATCTCGGACCTTTGCTGGCCGCACATGTAACGCATTTCCTGCACCAAGTTTCAACGTCCTCCCTTGAATGAACCCAGTAAAAGCGTTCCCGCACTTTTTCGAGCGTTTTATTGATTCCCAAGTGGCCTCCAGACACTCCATCATGCAATTCCCTGAGCACTTCCATAACCTTTGACCTGGGTACAACAAGCTGCATTACGAACGACTTTCCATCCGGGCTTTCCCATCTTCTTTTTAGAATGCCGTCTTGTACGTGAAGGGAGTCCCACTGCGCCCAGTATGCCTTCAGCTCGGGGCTCCTATTTGATATCTCCTGCCAGTCTGGTTTTCCCTCATGCTCCTTCCAGGCGATAATCGGTTCGATATCCGGATCTTTCCTTTGAGCCTCCCGTATTTCCCGCGCACTCCAGCCACCAATGGGCATAGCTCTCACCCTTTGAACGGACGCGACATCTTTTTCCTCGTGTCGTAAGCAATGTTTGCAATTTGCTTTGCACGGTCGACGGGAGAGAGCGTCTGCATTAGAGTGAAGACTTCCCTTTCGATGTTGTATTTCGTAGTCGTACATCTGCAGCCGTTCGATCCACCTTGCGACTTGGCCTTCAGGATTCTTAAAGTGCAGCAGCCACTTTAAAGATGCATGATCTGTGCGGAGGATGAATTTCCGCCCATAAAGGTACTTATGGAAATGTTTTGTCGCCAATACCAAAGCAAGGAGTTCGCGCCTGGTAACACAGTAGTTCCTTTCTGGCTTTGAGAGAACTTTGCTGAAGTAGGAAACTACTTTCTCTTGGCCATCGTGCACCTGGGAAAGGACGGCTCCAATTCCCACATTACTAGCGTCTGCATCCACAATAAATGTTTTCCCAGGGGTGGGGTACGCTAGTATGGGGGCGTTGCACAACTGTTGTTTAAGTTCCTTGAAGCTCTTTTCGCACTCACCTGACCATTTGAATTGTTTGCCTTTTTCTGTCAGTTGATGCAAGCTCTTTGCGATCCTGGCAAAGTCCTTTACAAATCGTCTGTAATAGGTCGCAAGTCCCAGGAAGCTTCTCAGTTGATGTTTGTCTTTGGGTACCGGCCAGTTTTTCACTGCATCGACCTTCTCCGGATCAGTCTTGACTCCTTTGGAAGAGATGATGTGCCCGAGGTACTTCACTTCTGGTCTAAATAAGGAACACTTCTTCGGGTTAAGTTTTAGTTGCGCACTTCGTAGCCTTTGGAACACCTCCTTAAGGTTATCTCGATGTTCGTTAAATGTTTTTCCTACAACGATGACATCGTCCAGGTAGACCAAACAGGTTTTCCACGTTAGTCCCAGCAAAACGCGCTCCATTAGACGATCAAAGGTTGCTGGAGCATTGCACAGTCCAAATGGCATTACTGTAAACTGCCAAAGCCCGTTTCCTGCTGTGAATGCTGTTTTCTCGCGGTCTTCTGGATGGATCTGCACTTGCCAGTAGCCACTCTTCAGATCAAGAGTCGAAAACCATTTGGCTCCGGATAGTGTGTCCAGGGTGTCGTCAATTCTCGGCAGGGGGTAGCTATCCTTCTTGGTGACGTTGTTGAGTTGACGATAGTCCACGCAGAATCTCGTACTTCCGTCTTTCTTCTTGACCAGGACGACCGGCGATGCCCACGGACTTTTTGAGCTTTCAATCAGTCCTTCCTTTTCCATCGTCGACACCATTTCTGCAACCTCCGTCTGCTTAGCCAATGGTAGTCGTCGGGGAGGCTGACGAATCGGTCTCGCATCTCCGGTGTCGATTCGGTGTTGTACGAGATGTGTTCGGCCATACTCGCCGTTCTGTGAAGCAAATATATCAGCAAACTCATTGATTAGACTCCCTGCCATGGACCGCTGCTCCTGATCCAGCTCGCACTCTCCGAGTATATTCTTTTTCATTTCCGATATCTCCGTAGGTCTAACCGGTTTCACAGGACTTGCATTGGACAACTTTGTGACCGCAGTAATCGGTACGCACTTTCCAATCACTTCTCCTTGCTTTAATTTCACGCTTTTGTGTTCCACATTGAGGACACGAACGGGAACCAAGTTGTTTTTAGGTTCAACCAGCATCTTTCCGACAATATAGCGCTGATAAAAATGTTCTGGATCTGGCTCGACTAGGTAGAATCGGTGGCTCCCAGGGTCACCTTCCAGCTTTGTCCAAATAACTGTCTCTGACGAAGGTGGTAATATTTCGTCCTCACTTACAACTGTCCGTAGAGCTGCGACGTTCTCGTTCCCGTAAACCATCGGTATCTCGACGTTCTTGTACTTTATAACTTGCAAACCGATGTCGAGTACTATGTCATGCGTCTTCATGAAGTCGATTCCGATGATGCATTCGTCACATATATCAGCCACTAAGAATGCATGGGAGAAGACTATTCCTGCAAGGTTTATCGTCAAGAGTACCTCACCATACACCTTTGCTGTTGCTCCAGTTGCTGTTTTCAGACAGTAGCTGCTGGTGTTGTGCAGCCATGATTGGCGAACGATGTCCCTTCTGATTATGGAAGCGGTGGCACCTGTATCGATTGTAGCCACATACTTTTTCTGGCCGATATGGGCTTCCACTGTCAGGCTCCTATTACATCGTTTGGTCTGGGAAACCTGAATTGTGGTCCTGGGGGCGTCGATTCCAGAAACCAGCTTCTGCCCCGCGAAGTTGGTTCTTACTCGTTTCCCGACTGATGGCTTTGTGATGTTCCATCCGTCGAACGCTCAAACGCCTCCTCGTTCCTAGCTCTGCAATGTGGACAACTGCCCTGTTTACGTTCGGCTCTGCACTGTCGTTGTAGATGTCCAATTTTGTTGCAGTTCCAGCAACGGATCGGTCCCCTTCGAGAACTGTTACGGTCTACTACTTCTGTTCTCTGGCACGAACATTCAACAGATGTCATTTCTCTCACGCGGTGAAATCCTTGAGATGCTTGGTCAGCAGCTTTCATGGTTAAGGCGAATGCCAGTGCCTCAGGAAGAGTTCTCTTTCCAGCCATTCGTAGAGCCATCTGCAGTTGTCTGTCCTCTATGGCTTGTGTAAATGCCTCAATAGCCATTTTATTGATGACATCTTCGCCGGCATTGGGATAAGACAAGTGCGCAAGCCGTTCAATATCAGCTTGCAACTGCTGAAGTGTTTCTCCCCTCTTCTGGATTCTACTGCGTAGTTGTACTCTATACACTTGCTGCATGTGGTCGTCACCAAATCGCATCTCAATAGCCTTCACCAAAGTCTCGTAGTCGCGTTGTTTTTCTTCGGAGATAGTTTGAAGCAATTCTGCAGCTGTACCTCGTAATGCGAGCGTTAATGCAATCGACTTATCCTCGTCGTCCCATCCATTGGTCGTTGCAGCTGCTTCGAACTGTCTCCGATAAATCGGCCATGATGTTTGACCATCAAAAACGGGTGGCTGCATCTCCTTCTTTCTTGGGCAGTCAGCAGAATATTCCCGAGCCTTCTGTTTCTTGACTATTTCGAGCTCTTTAGTTATATTCTTGATGTTTGTTCCGAGCTCTTTAGCTATGTTCTCGATGTTTGTCTCGTGTTTTTGAAACGTTTTGTTAATTTCCTCAAACTTTGTTTCATGCTCGTTTAATTTTTCATCAATCGCGTCGATTTTTACATCTAGAACATTCTTAAATTCTTCCACTGCATCTTTTTGTGCGGCGACAATGGAATTTGTCTGTTCTTCAAGAGAATTTTTCTGTTCTTCTAGAGAATTCTTCTGTTCTGCGAACTTCAATTCCATGGAATTCTTCTGCTCTTCGAACTTCAATTCCATAGAATTTTTCTGTTGTTCTAGAGAATTCTTTTGTTCTGCGAACTTAGATTCCATAGAATTTTTCTGTTCTGCGAACTTAGATTCCATAGAATATTTCTGTTCTTCCATATTCGCAAGAAGTAATTCCATCATAGAGCTAATGTCAACGCCTGTACTTACTTGTTCAGGCTGGGATTCGTAAAGATAAAACACTATTCCGTTTAACTTTTCTAATAAAATTCACTTTTATTACAATTTTATCGAATATTCTATTATTTCACTTATTAAGTACCAGAACACTATTACTTAAACAATTCTTCAACGTTTCAAACCAATCACTTAATTTACTCTATTACTTTTCACTTATTTATCTTCACAAACTATTACTATCTCGAACTTTAACCAATCGCTGTTATAAATCAACTGTCTCGCCCTCTTCTAAAAGCTGTCCTTTTATACCTGCTCCGCCATCTGACGAGAACTTTCTAGCTAATTCTAATGGGTTCTAGAACTAGCTCAGTGGTGAAATACATTTACTTGACAGGTTCCAGTCTCCAATTGGAAGTGACACTTGGGTGGAACTTGTTTGGTGACTAAGGGGTTGTTTTCACTTCACCATTTTAGGTTACACGATACATTCCACACCACAATATGAATTATAGGTTCTAACCCTTGCTACGAGGGAGCATGTGATGCCTGCCTAAACTCCGCCTTGGATTGTGAATGTGTCCTTGTTCCGAACTGTCATATTCGGCAGTCGGCGGCTGAACTCTGACGTTTGGATTTCTACTTATGTCAATTCTTCCCCCCATCAACATTCAACAACAACATTTTTGTAAGTCGTATTTATTTATGGATTTACTTTCCTAATTATTAATTTGTTTTAACTTCCGAGCTGCTACCTATTCAACACTCGATAAAGTATCTTGTCGATAACTAACGACGGTTGGGGAATTTACCCAAAACAGCCGTACATTCACTCGGCATCTCGGCCTGTGAATCCCTAATGCGGATGGCTGTGGGAGCGTATGTATAGTCTGCAGATTCGTAACTACTCATGCCAATATTAATCACATATCTTTCGAATTGCAGGTGACCATAACAATTATTATTATTATTATTATTTATTAATAAGTAAAATTAATTTACAATATTAATACAAATTTTTACAGCACTAGCTACAGAGGCTTTCGGCTGGAGGCGGTGTTGGTTAATGGTTGGCTGCAGCTGTAGGTTGGCAAGACAAGATGAGATATCTTTCATTTTTCTATATTTTTCGCCGAAATGGTGATTGGTACATTTCCGAAACGTTGCTACATTTCATTATTTCTTTGAAATAAGCGACGTTTCTTTGCTTTGGGTTTTGCTGCATAGGCCCGTTTGTTGAAAGGTGGATATGTAATGTACTTAGATTATTAGTCTTCTGTGGTAAGTGCAAAACTATGGTTGCCGTCAATGATAGGAAAATAAAGTAATCGGGCCGGTGCTCTATAGAGGCGCTAGTGTCGATTTCCTCTGATGAGAGTACTATTAGATTTATATACAATGGTATTATACATTTATTTATAGTAAATAAAGATTTGTTAATTCTATATGGATGAAATGGATGGTCTTTCCTTTTTGGATGTTGATGGCTCTTCATTGGGCTCATCCAGTTTGCCGTATGTGTAAGCCTTAAGTCATTTCTTTCCGTTAATATCGTTATCTCTTGCCACTGAGGTCACGACAAGCTTCATGGTTTGTAGTCTTTTGATTTGGTCACCGATTGCACGAAGCATAGATTTAAATCCTCCTTTGGTACCGAGCATTTGGAGGTGTATATGAACGGCTGCTTTGTTGTGGATTGTTGTTCGGGGCTGTTTTTCCATTCGGTAGCAAGAAGAACTCTCTACTTCTAAGTTTTGCAGCAAGGAACGTTTTAGAAAAAAATAAAAAGTCGAAGAAAACACACATATAGTCGCTTCGCAAATTTGCTGCAGGATTTATTGATTGTTAGTAGTATACAAGACAGTATTTGCCTGCAACCCGAATAAATAAAATTTCTTTAAAGATATGTTAATTTTGAAATCATTTACAATAACTCTGGAGTGTCTCTTTGCTATGGCTGCTTACTCTTTTGGTTTCCTTGTGATAGTGTGGATACCTGAAATGAAAAAAAATAATAATACATTTGAACTTTCTGGGGTATCTCTTTGCTGTGGCTGCTTACTCTTTTGTTCCAATTTTTTGGATTCTGATTTTCTGGTACAACTGTTTACAACTAACATTTTCAGTCCAGACAGAATCTGATAGAGATCAAAGAACAAGATCAATGTATTCGAATCAAGAAATGCCGGTTGCCATGAAGTAGGAATCTGTAATTGCAAATATTTTTTTTATTGAAAATTACAAAGAGTAAATGGTTCGCTACTTACTTGGACACTGTTCATATCGTCCGAAGACTCATCGGTGGAGCTGCCAATAAATATGTGATATAAGACTGAAATAAACAACAAGAAATTTAATAGTCGAACTGCTTACAACTATCATTTCCAATCAAGATACACTTGATGTAATTCATCCATCTAATTCAATTTCTTGCTATTGTCTCTTGCTTTACTAGCAGCGAACAAGACAACAGAAAAATGTCGTACAACTGTTGGTCGCGAAAGGATGTGTCGATTTTGCGATTCTTCGAGAAACACAAATTCACATCTGCCTCTTCAACGAGTTCATTTCTGTTGAAACAATAGCACTACGCAGCAAATCGACAGTTTTTGGCAGCATTGATTTGGTTTCCAGAACTACTCAAAGGTGGCGTTATCGTCACTTTAATTTTTATAATGTTTTTTGTCTTCACGGCTACACATTTTCGTTTAGCCTTACTTTTGCACTACCTACTTATTTTTTCTCCATGAATTGATTGAATAAAAATAATAAAACTATTCTTGTTTATTTATCAGGTTATGGGCCCAGCACTGGATTAAATATTTGCTGAGTTGAATACAAAAGCTGTGGTTTATCGAAGACGTAATTGTTCGAGAACAATTTTTATTTTTTTTCCTGCTGTGAAAAATGGACGTCGCCAAACAATATGTGACTCTTCTCAATGGCGGAAATTATGTTTATTGGAAAACAAAATTACATGCGGTGTTGGTGAGGGATGATTTATGGGACGTGGTAAATGCCCCAAAACCAAATCAAGCTGATGAAAAATGGAACAAAAAGAATAATAAAGCTGTGGCGGCCATTACTTTAAGTGTGGAGGATAGCCAACTCGTGCACATCGCACATATGGCGGATGCGTACAGCATGTTGGAAACCCTATCTAAGAAGTATGAGCGATCGACGTTTGGTAGTAGACTTTACTTGCGAAGGAAATTGTATAGTATTCACTACGGTGGGGGTTCAATGAGTGAGCACATAGATAGTATCATGCAAGTCGTCAGCTTATTGCGTGGATCCGGAAAACCGCTGGATGATGAGGAAGTCGTAGCTATTTTGCTGGTGAGTCTTCCAGAAACGTACTCGACTCTCGTCACGGCATTAGAAGGTCGCGATGAAGCAGATCTGACGATTGAGTACGTAACAGGGAAAATGTTAGATGAGTACCAGAGACGTCTGGAGAGTGGTGGTGCTAGCAAAGGCGGAGAGGAGATGGTAATGAGGTCTACATTCGAACGCAAAAATAAGTCGCGATGTAGCACAAAAGTTAGTAAAGGTAAGAAAGCAGCGAACAGAGAAACGAGGACTTGTTTCTATTGCGATAAACCAGGTCACATCAAGGCGGATTGCTATAAGTTTAAGGCAAAATCAGGTAGTGAGGTGACAAAGACTTCGATGGCGTTGATGAAGGATAGTGCTGGAAAATTCGTTAGCTTTGAGGTGTGTGCAGGAGCGCGAGCAGAATCTGGTGGCTGGTACATCGACTCAGGAGCTACAAGTCATATGACAAATGATCGACAGTTTTTCGCATCACTCAGAGAGGATAATACAAATGTGTTCTTGGCAAATGGTTCTTCAGTGAAATCATCAGGAATTGGAGATGGCTGGTTACATTTCATGTTACCGAATAGATCTGTTGGGAGGGCTCTTGTCAAGAATGTTTTGTTTGTTCCTGAACTTGATGGGGGATTGCTTTCAGTTCATCGAATTACACAAGCAGGTATAGAGGTTCGGTTTGAGAAAAGCTGCTGTAAGTTCCATGATGGTACAACATTGATTGCTATAGCTAAAAGCAACGGTGGCCTATACAAGTTGCAGGTTGCTGCATCAGATGCGTCTGCTTGCATTGCTGAAACATCAACATGTATGCACCAATGGCATCGTCGACTTGGCCATAGGGATCCAGTAGCTATACAGCGATTAGCTAACGATGGGCTGGCCACAGGTATTACGATTAAGAGATGTGATGACAAAATTGTTTGTGAACATTGCATCGTAGGTAAGTTGGCTCAGTCTAAGTTCCCGAAAAGCCAAACGAGTCTGGGAGTTAGTAGAACTGCCACAAGGTAAGAAGACTGTGAGCTGCAAGTGGGTATTCAAGGTTAAAACTGATGACGAAGGACAAATAAGCACTTACAAGGCGCGGCTGGTGGCACGAGGTTTTTCGCAAAAGTACGGAGAGGATTACGACGAAACATTTGCCCCAGTGGTGAAACATGAAACCATTAGAACACTTCTTGTTGTGGCTGCTTTAAGAGGATTACACGTACGTCACTTGGATGTTAGGAATGCATACCTGAATGGGAATCTCGCAGAGGAAATTTATATGGAACAACCGCCAGGATTTGAAATGCCCGGCCAAGAGTCAAAAGTCTTAAAACTTTACAAAAGCATTTATGGCCTCAAGCAATCGGCACGGACTTGGAACAAAAGAGCCACAGAAATTTTTAATAAAATTGGATTCAAACAAGGTGATGCTGATCAGTGCTTATATTCAAGGAAAGAAAAGGATGGCGGAACAACATATATACTGCTTTACGTCGACGATATATTGTTAGCTGCGAAGTCGAATGTTTTAACTGAATTAGTTAGCCAGCAAATCGCAAAGTACTTAAAAATTAAAGACTTAGGGGAGGTTAGTCACTACCTAGGCATCGAAATTAAACGGGAAAGGAACGGCACATTCCAACTAAGACAAAAGTGGAAAATCATGGATATGCTAAAAAGATACAATTTACTTGATGCTAGACCCGCGTTGACACCAATGGAAACAGGTTTCCTGGGAAAAACAGATACGAGCAGCCCGAAGTTACCCAACAATTCAAAATATCGACAAGCTATAGGATCGTTGTTATACATCGGAACAGTATCTAGACCGGATATTTTATTGGCGGTGAGTCTTCTGAGCAGACGAGTGGAATCCCCAACTGAGAGCGACTGGAAAGCAGTAAAGCGAGTCATGCGTTACCTCGCTTCAACTAAGGATAAATTTTTGCTATTGTCTTCAGATGGAGGCAGTGCATTGGTGTGTTTTGTGGATGCAGATTGGGCAGGTGATACATCAGATAGGAAGTCTACTAGCGGTTACGTGTTTCAGTTTGCAGGCAGCAGTATCGCGTAGTTAAACCGAAAGCAATCATCGGTAGCTATGTCATCAACAGAAGCAGAGTATGTGGCAGCTTCTTATGCAAGTCGTGAGTTATTATGGCTACGAAGACTATTGGCGGAAATGAGCGAACTAAACGACTACCCTATCGTTATGCACGAAGATAACCAAGGATGTATTCGACTTATTGAATCAGATAAATGCGGAGCGCGTACTAAGCACATAGAGATCTGTCACCACCAAATAAGAGATCTTCGGGAGAAAAGGATAGTCCAGCTTTCGTATTGTGCATCTAGTGAAATGATAGCTGACGTTTTGACCAAGCCACTTCCGAAAGATTCATTCCTGTATTTCGCAAGACGTTTGGGACTTCAATGAGAACGATAAGCGGCCGACTTGCTGCAGCGAGAGGGGGTGTTGAAACAATAGCACTACGCAGCAAATCGACAGTTTTTGGCAGCATTGATTTGGTTTCCAGAACTACTCAAAGGTGGCGTTATCGTCACTTTAATTTTTATAATGTTTTTTGTCTTCACGGCTACACATTTTCGTTTAGTCTTACTTTTGCACTACCTACTTATTTTTTTTCCATGAATTGATTGAATAAAAATAATAAAACTATTCTTGTTTATTTATCAATTTCACACACCAATTGCCATAGAATTTGCACACCTATGGTACATGTACTCAGCCGAGCCTTGCTGAAAGCATAAAGACATTCAAACGAAAAGCCAATTTGACAATCTATAAACAAACCTGCAGAAACTTCTTTACATCTTTGAGAATATTTTGAAATATTTTATCGTTCTTGTACGTGTTGAACCATCCGATGTTGTTATTTTTGCCAAGAGTGTGGCAAGTGCTTGCACAAAGAAGTTTTGTAAATTAGGGCGGATGGTAAGATAGTTCAATATGTAATTCCTGCAAATATAATATAATCAAGCTAAATTAAGTATTAGTCTTTAGGGAATTGCGTAAGATAGGTATCAAACCTTATATCGTACCTTTGCTCTAATTTCAATTTGGTGAGAGTTGTTGCGGCGAGAATGATTCCAGTTTTTGACTAACTGTTGGGTATTGCCTAAATAATGAAGATCTGGCATAACCAAAACGCTCTTCTTTGTCATTTTCCTTTACTTCCTCTTCTTCCTTTTCTTTCTTTCGTTTCACATTTTGAAGTAATAAACACATTATTATAACCACCCGTCGAAACCACACGTGTTTTACTTTTGTTGGTCAGTCGGGACATTACATATAAATGGCGACGAGTTGTCTTAATTAAAAGTTTTTATTTTTAATAGTCTAATTTTAACCTCGTAATACGAGACAAAATTTAATCAAAAAAAAAAAAAAAAAAATTATTGTTAACGTAAAACCAATTTATTGAGCAATGGCATTAAGAACCGAGCAAGCGACAACTAGTGGAATCACGTTGTTGCAAACATCTGGAGTTCCAGAATTTTCGCCCAACAATGAAACCTTTTCAATTTGGAAAGAAAAATTGGACATTCATTTCTGCGAAATAAATTGCACGGAGGACAATTCAAAAAAGGCGGTCTTATTGAAATCCATTGGTGCAACTCCATACAGTGTTTTACATAGCCTATGCAGCCCCGATTCACCGGTATCGAAATCATACAAAGAGTTGTGTAGTATTCTTAGTACTCATTACACTCCACCTAGAATCATATTCCGAGAAAGAAAAAAGTTCCATTCCTCAGCAAAAAACGATGGAGAGACAGTTGCAGAATGGTATGCACGAGTAAAGAAGTTGGCATTGAATTGTAAATTTGGTACAAACCTGGATGCGTTCGTGTTGAATCAATTTGTCATGAGTTTGCCAAGCACAATATTCGAGAGGTTATGTGAAGAAGACGAGAAACTAACTCTTCCGGATGCGTTAAGAAAGGCAATGATCCTGGAAACAAAAATCTGCGAAAAATTTGTCAGCGAAGAAGCGGTTCATTACATAAAAAATCGCACTTGGACTAAGAACAATGATAAAGTAGCAGCTAAAAGTGGAAGATTTGCGGGTGGCGGAGGCAGTGGCAGTACAGGCAGCAGCAGCAGCCGTGGCTCTGGTGGAAGCAGTCAAAACAAACAACAAAAAGTTTGCTCTCATTGTGGTTGGCGAAACCACAGCTCTCAGTCCTGTAAATACAAAGAGAGTAAATGTCATACCTGTGGGAAGATCGGACATTTAGCATCGGTGTGCCGTGTCAAGAAAAATGCAATTAATTACGTATCTAATTCAAATAAAATATCATCTTGTAATGATTTTAATGATCTATTCAATTCATCTATTTATAGCATATCATCGAATTCAAGTAATGGCATCTACACTCTAACAGTAGTTCTTGATGGTGTGCACATGGAGGTCATTTGTGATACAGGTGCTCCTTGCACATTGGTCCCAGTTTCGTTTTATGAACAAATCCAACCTAAGAAGTTGCTTAGACCGTGCCATATCCCATATGTTGACTACAGTGGGCAAAGGATTTCGCTTTTGGGTGAGTACGATGCATCAATTACGTACAGAGGTATCAAAAAAAAAATAGTTGTTGTAGTCTCTAAAAGTAAAAGTCCTCCTTTGCTTGGTCGCACGTTTCTGAGAGCGTTTAATTTCGAACTAACGCAAGTAAATTCCGTACAAGTAAATAATAACTACTCAATGATTGCTGAGCAAATAAAAAACGAGTTTTCGGAAGTGTTCAAAGAAGATATGGGAGCTTATAACATAAGCAAAATATCATTAGACGTGTGCGATAATTCGAAACCTGTTTTCTTTAAACCTAGACCATTGCCTCTTGCATGGAAAGCCCGAGTTGAAAAACAGTTACGAGAATTAATTCAGAAAGATATTCTGGAACATGTTGATAATTCTGAGTGGGCAACACCTTTGGTTCCTATTTTGAAACCAAATGGTGACCTACGAATTTGTGGTGATTACAAAGTCACTATCAACAAATGGTTGTTGGATTTTAAATATCCTTTGCCTCGTATAGAGGAAATCTTTGCATCCTTCAATGGAGGTGAATTATTCACCAAACTTGATTTATCTAATGCATACAATCAATTGTTATTAGATGAAAAATCACAGCTTCTTTGTACCTGGAGTACACACATCGGCTTGTTAAAGGTTAAGCGATTACCATTTGGCGTTAAAACCGCAGCTGCAATTTTTCAAAAAACAATGGAAACGTTGTTACGTGGAATTCCATTTGTTGTGGTATACCAAGACGACATCACGATCACCGGAAAAGATATTCAACAACATATTTCTACGCTAAAGTTAGTTTTAAACAAGTTAAAATCAGCTGGACTTAGGTTGAATGTTAAGAAGTGTGAATTCTTTAAATCTAAAATTTGCTATTTAGGATTTACCATCGATAAGCATGGGTTGAGTAAAAACAACGATCGTATTTCAAGTGTCTCATTAGCACCTATTCCGAAAACGGTTCATGAGCTCAGAGCCTTTATCGGCATGGTAAATTACTACTCGAAATTCATTAACAATTTTTCAAGCAAAATGTTTCCTTTGTATGAACTGTTACGAAAAAATGTTAAATTTCATTGGTCAAAAGATTGCCAGGAATCGTATGACTTGATAAAATCTGAAATAACATCAGATCAGGTTTTAGTGCACTTTAACCCCGATAAGCCTATAATTCTCACTACAGACGCCAGCGGCAATGCTGTAGCCGGGGTTCTTTCTCATGGATTCGACGGTGGGCCCAGACCAATAGCTTTTGTTTCAAGAGCATTAACAAAAAGTGAGAGTAATTATAGTACTCTGGAAAAGGAAGCCCTCGCGATCATTTTCTGTGTTTCAAAACTGAAACAATATCTCTTGGGAAACAAGTTTACCTTGCGAACCGACCATAAGCCTCTCTTGAGCATATTTGGTGAACATAAAGGACTACCTCTCATGGCTTCTGCACGCATGCAGAGATGGGCGCTTATATTGTCAGGCTTTGATTATACTGTCGAGTATATTAAAGGTTCTTCCAACGATGCAGATGGACTGTCAAGAATGCCCCAAACGTTCTTCACGAATGAATGTGAAGAGTTTAGCTATGTGAACTACGTTGAGTCAGAAAATGACTTACATTTGAGTTTCAAAGACATCGCACGGGAGACTAGACGTGATCCAGTGTTGTCGAAACTCAGTGAAGCCATCCAAACGGGTTCGGTTCGTAACCTAACAGGCAAGGATTTTGTTGCATTTCGTAATAGATCAGAGGAGTTGTCAGTAGAATATGACTGTATATTATGGGGTTATCGTACTATCGTACCTAAAAAGTTACGAACAAATATACTAGCTGAGCTTCACGCCTCGCATTTAGGCATAGTTAAGACGAAAATGTTAGCTCGGTCCTACGTTTGGTGGCCAGGTATGGACGCAGAAATTGAAAATTTAGTTCAAAATTGTAGTTCTTGTCAAGAATTACAGCCAAGTCCGGAAAAAAGCTCATTAATACCATGGAAACCCTCGTACTCAGTTTGGAGTCGGATACATGCAGATTTTGCAGGTCCAATTCAAAACCATTACTTTCTTATTGTTATTGACTCGTTTTCCAAATGGGTTGAAGTAGTCAAAACAAAAGAGATAACTTCTTCATTCACCATTGGTACACTTAGAGAATTGTTTTGTCGTTACGGATTAGTAGATGTGCTCGTAACTGACAACGGTCGACAGTTCACTTCAAAGGAATTTAATAAATTTACAACTATGAATGGTATTAAACATATCTTCACCGCACCGGGGCACCCGGCAACAAATGGTCAGGCCGAGAACTTCGTTAAGGTTTTAAAGAAATCAATCCTTGCAAATCTGAAGGATAATAAAAATAATTGTATGGATACTATTTTGAATCGATTTATGATTGATTATCGCAACACGAAACATTGCTCGACTGGTGAATCACCAGCTAAGCTTTTCTTTGGACGCGTTCTGAAAACACGTTTTAGTATTTTAAAACCACCAACGACCAGAGAAAGGATAATTGATAGTCAACAAAAAAGCATGTTGAATTATAAAGGCAAACGCAATGCTGCGTTTTCCGAAGGACAACAAGTTATGATTAGGGACTACAGAAACATTAATAAACCAAGCTGGACTCAAGCAACAGTAAAAAAACAACTTGGTCCTCGAACATATTCATGCATCGTTACTCAGAATAACAGAGAAATCAAGCGGCACCTAGATCAAATTCGAAACCAAAACAACAATCAAATTGATATACAAAATCAACAAACTGATATCAATGTGCAAGTAGAGTCATCGGGTAATAATAATAATAATAATCGTTCGGTTTTGACGGAAAGTAGTTCCGATGATGTTTCCGTTTTGTCCAATCAGACACCTCAAGGCGGCGCTGTGAGAGAGTTGAGGTCACGACTTACTAAAATAAATTATTATAAATAATAAGTTTAACATTTTCTAAATATTATCATTATTTATCGTTATCTAATATAAAAAGTTTTGGATTTCAATTTATTGTAAAACCTTTTAAGAGGGGGCGTGTTGGGTATTGCCTAAATAATGAAGATCTGGCATAACCAAAACGCTCTTCTTTGTCATTTTCCTTTACTTCCTCTTCTTCCTTTTCTTTCTTTCGTTTCACATTTTGAAGTAATAAACACATTATTATAACCACCCGTCGAAACCACACGTGTTTTACTTTTGTTGGTCAGTCGGGACATTACACTAACAAATATTTTATTTTATTCTCGGGATTCCGCTGGTAATTAGGGCTTCTTATTTAACAAATCTTGGCGTGCGAAACTTTCCTCTTGCCTAGTGTTAAAGGTTCAGAAATCAATTTGCACAACTTTTACTATATATGTACTTACATTTTGAGGTTGTCCTCCTGGTCACGTTGCTGCTGCGACAATAATTTAGACGAATCTGTTTAAGGTTGATGTCATGATTCTCCCAGTCTACTTTGGCTTTGGTTCACATCTCGTGCTCGAGTAGTTTGATAGTTTGCCGGCTCATTGCCTCCTGGCGTGCGAAACTTTCCTCTTGCCTAAGTGTTAAACCGCATTTACACCACCACGCACGCGCAATTTTGCAACAAAACCGAAAAGAGAGATCCGTTTATCCGCAGTCAATACTATTAAAGGCGTAAGAATGAGATCACAAATCAGACGCCTATGGTGTCATGGATGCTCTACCCATAATTATAGATACGTAAAACGGAAATAGACACAGGTTCCGCTCACCAACATTTCTGCAATTGCTTGAAAACATTAATATTTCTGATTTGGAACATGTGAAATGAGATTGGTTATTAGTTTCAGTAAAATAAACCAACAATTCATCAATCAGTTACACGAAAAAAATAAATAATTGTCCGTTCATTATTTCCGGAAGCCATATTGTTTTATAGGAATGCGGAATTTCTTTAGTCATCGCTATAAAAATATCAACATGCAGAGCTTTCCTATAATTCCTATCACGCAAACAAGATGGCCGACCTAAATACGTGTCACGTTTTTTTGCGTGTTAGGTAATGCTGTCCCTTTCGGTCACACGGCTATTTAGTATTTAGCATCCCTTAATTTTGCGTGATAGGAATTTTTTTTTTTTTTTTTTTTTTTTTTTTTTTTATCCGAGGGTAGGTGAAAATCTTCCAAAGACACTATGAGAATAGCAAGCGCGTTCTCATAGTAGTGTCAGATTTTTACTGACTAAAAACACCACCCTTCTAAAGATTGTTAGATACTGCAACTAAGATATAACTTATCAAGCAATTTTTCTATCATTAAATAAAAACTTTTGACAGGTTACTTTCCAATGAAAGATCCTGCGTGTTCCGCAAATTAAACGCGGTTAATCTTATCTTGCCAAGTCGAACGGTTTCGTTCTTTGTAGTCCATGTGATAGGAATGTGTGACCATGTAAATGCAGCATTAAAGGTTCAGAAATCAATTTGCACAACTTTTACTATATATGTACTTACATTTTGAGATTGTCCTACTGGTCACGTTGCTGCTGCGACAATAATTGATCTTCATAGCGGCCGGTGCCTTGCCAATTGGACACGATGCTGCTGTTGCTTGGTATCTTTCTAGAAGTGGATACAAAATGGTTATCAATTCGTCGTCAGGTTCATGTAAATTAAAATCAACTTACAATCACGGTCTTCCTACGCTTTTTGTTATCGATAGGTACGCTTTTGTTCAACGTTCGCCTGTTCAGTTTGTGATTCGTATTCCATGAAATTGGCCATAAACTCTTGTTGGCGTGTATTCTCCTGCAGCTTGGACAAATCTATAAGACATATAATGTATTTATTTATTAATTTAAACACTAAAAATACGCGAAAACTTACATTTCTTTCAATTTGTTGCAGGAAAAATAAAATTGTGTTTATATATTTTGACATTTGTCAATCGACTTCTGTCAAAAGAAAACTCACCACATTTTTTTTGGTTCGCTTTTTTTTTTGTTGCTCACACAGCCTCTAAATTGACATAACACCGATAGGAAAACAAAATGGCGAATTTGAAAAAAAAATCGAGGGGGCCAGCGGCAAGAGGATTGCCAGTTGGGGGTCTCAGTATGGTTTGTCTATGGTTGGGGGTCTCAGTCTGGATCGAGGTCTGGATACACCCTTTAGCTAATGGAATAGGTAATAAGCACGTTTAAGTAGGTATCTAGTTTAGTAAGTCTGACAGCTGTCTGACTAGGTCTATCTCGATTTTTATTGGCCCAGAATGGTCGCGTGCTTACTTTTGGCAGTTGACGTTTATGGAGGGGTAGCCGACGAATCTAGTCAAGAAATTCCTGACTGAGTACTAAGTTGACGTCTATTTTGCTGTCATCGTGAGCAAAGAGTAAAGGGCCCAACCCATAGAATCCGTCGCGTCCGTTGCGGCAAAGTTTTCGACTGACAGGTTGATAGAATACACACTGGCCGCATTCAAGTATCTAGTTGACTTAAGTCGACTAGATTGGTCTGGATAAGAAATAACCTGAACGCAAAAACTAACTAGATTGGTCGGGAACGTCACTTTTTGACGTGGGGTTTAGGTAGAGCGACTGTGTTCGGCAATTTGGTACCCATTAGTTACACGACGTTCACATCGCAGTTCAGTTTGAAAGTTTTTATAGTTTTTGAAATTATTGTAAAATGGAATTGCTGATATAATTTCGTCACAATACCAAATACCTTAATAAAATCATCTAGCAAAAATCGATCTCATTATAAAATTAACTTAAACGGTCTCTGCACTTAAGATATTTTGTAACTTCAAGCTTTTATTTCGAAGTCATTTTGAAACAAAATAGGTATTTTAACACAGTTTGGGGAAACCGTGTTTTTCATGCTGTGGAGAAAAAGATATTTTTGTATTAGCATAATTTATAACATTTATAATCTGTAAATGGTACGTAAAGTGCATACTTGAACAATAATGTATACAAGTACCTATGCATTTGTTAAATTCGATATTTTTTCCATTTTCTGGTAAATCCTATAATAAGCTTCTTTTTTTTGGCTTCGATGTCAGCAAAGCAAAATAGGATTTTTAGCACGCAATAAGTTCACTTGTTATTAGGCCTGTTTTTTTGAGCTTCGAACTCAGCAAAGCAAAGTAAAGTATGATTTTCAGCACGCTAATTACAACAATTACGATATACTAACTTGACATTTCGAGACTCACAATAGTTGTTGTATTTGCGTGCCGAAAATCCTGCTTTAAACCGCATTTACATAATCACGCACGCGCAATTTTGCAACAAAACCGAAAAGAGAGATCCGTTTATCCTCAGTCAATACTATTAAAGGCGTAAGAATGAGATCACAAATCAGACGCCTACGGTGTCATGGATGCTCTACCCATAATTATAGATACGTAAAAAGTAAATAGACATAGGTTCCGCTCACCAACATATCTGCAATTGCTTGAAAACATTAATATTTCTGATTTGGAACATGTGAAATGAGATTGGTTATTAGTTTCAGTAAAATAAACCAACAATTCATCAATCAGTTACACGAAAAAAATAAATAATTGTCCGTTCATCATTTCCGGAAGCCATATTGTTTTATAGGAATGCGGAATTTCTTTAGTCATCCCTATAAAAATATCAACATGCAGAGCTTTCCTATAATTCCTATCACGCAAACAAGATGGCCGACCTAAATACGTGTCACGTTTTTTTGCGTGTTAGGTAATGCTGTCCCTTTCGGTCACACGGCTATTTAGTATTTAGCATCCCTTAAATTTTGCGTGATAGGAATGTGTGACCATGTAAATGCAGCATTACTTTGCTTTGCCGAGATAGAAGCTCAAAAAAACACGGCTATTGTTAATTTATAATTTAGAGAGGCTTTTATAAAAATATCAGTGGGCATTTCAAAATTCAATGTTATTAAATTTGCTAAAGAGAGTATCTATAGAAAACGAAATAGAACATGCGAACAATAAATAACAAAACAATTTGGATTCCTGTTCGATTAAATATGCAAAATCTGAAATCGGATCAAATCGCGGAATTAAATTAGGTATATAGCACATTATATTTTCTTTTTGTTAGGAGTTCAATCATATGTACTCATTTTTACGAGAATTACCACTTATTTTTATATGAAAAAAACTTGCATTTTTAGTATTCTTAAGTATGTAACATCAAAACCACAAAACTGTTGACTCTTGTTAAAATTAATTGAATTCCCAATCACATTTTGATTTTGAACAGATATGGCGCTAAAAAAAAACAAGTTGAAAACACCCACCAATTAATGGAAATTTATGCAAAGTTCAGGAATATTTATAAAAAAAAATCACTTGCCTAGTGAAAACATGGGCTTAGCTCACATGGTATTAACCTATTTTTTGAACAAACTCCCAAATGTAATTGCATGAATTCTGCTGTAAAAAATATTTTTCATGTAAAGAAAACTAAAAGAAACCTGAAATGTGAATGGATGAATACTTTTTGGGATCTAAAAGTAAAAAAGAACAAGTAGGTAAAGCTATCTAGAAAAGCATATCCAACATTTATTTCCTTTGCATTTATTGTTATAAATTCAATTACAAATTGTTTTCTTTTGAAAAAGTTCCATGTATTCACAGACAGGAAAAAAAAAGAGCGAGAGAGACCTTACTCTTTGCTCACGATGACAGCAAAATAGACGTCAACTTAGTACTCAGTCGGGATTCGTCGTCCCATAAGCCATAAGCAGCGCACGTGCCGGAGCGACGGATAAAGTAAGTTTACTTTCTACTTTTCTGTCCGTCGCGTCGCCTCCGTTGACAATTGGCACATCGTGAGAAGATTCCTTTTCATTGGTGGAAATATTGAGCGCGTGAGAGAGGCTGTCATCGGCTCTCACTAGTGCTCTTATATTGTGGGATTTCTTCCTTTTTTGGGGAATTTCGATGTCCGAAATATAACTTTTACTTTTAAAAGTTAATTTTTTTCACAAAAAAATACCTATCAAGGGAATTATTTGAAAGGGAATTTGACTACGTTGGAAAGGGAAAAATTCCCACGTTTCTTGGGACAAATAGGTATAGAGTACTAAAACCCTGTCACTTAGCGTATGCGACGGATTCTATGGGACAGTTCGTTCCGTCAAATACGGCAATCCGTCGACGCAACGGACGCGACGGATTCTATGGGTTGGGCCCTTAAGGTCTCTCTCGCTCTTTTTTTTTTCCTGTCTGTGAATACATGTAACTTTTTCAAAAGAAAACAATTTGTAATTGAATTTATAACAATAAATGCAAATTGAATAAATGTTGAATATGCTTCTCTAGATAGCTTAACTTGTTCTCTATCCATTTTAGGCACCAAAAAGTATTCATCCATTCACATTTCCGGTTTTATTTAGTTTTCTTTACATGAAAAATATTTTTGACAGCCGAATTCATGCAATTACATTTGGTAGTTTGTTCAAAAAATAGGTTAATACCATGTGAGTTAAGCCCATGTTTTCACTAGGCAAGTGATTTTTTTAATAAATATTCCTGAACTTTGCATAAATTTCCATTAATTGGTGGGTGTTTTCAACTTGTTTTTTTTAGCGCCATATCTGTTCAAAATCAAAATATGATTGGGAATTCTATTAATTTTAATAAGAGTCAACAGTTTTGAAGTTACTTGGGATGTTACTTGGTAATTCTCGGAACGTAAATTCGTAAAATTGAGTACATATGATTGAACTCCTAACAAAAAGAAAATATAATAGTGGTATTCACGATTCGATGTAAAAGGCCTAGTAAAATTGCGAAATTTTATTATTTTTTATCAGATCGTGAACACACGTTTTCTCATGTCTAGCAAAACTGAAACAAATGACAGTTCTAGTTGGACAATTGACATTTGTTTTGGAGTATTCACGATTCGATGCAACCGGTCTTGTATCATTGCGAAAATGCGAAAGTGCAACTTTTTTTCGCACTACAACAACAAAATATACAGAATAAAATTTCGCAATACTTTTGCACTTTATCTATACCCTGACCCTATTGCAACCGAAAAATACAACAGAGTAGCCTTATGAAGTTGACAGTTCATTTAAATTCTTGATTCCTGTGTGCCATTTGTTTCAGTTTTGCTAGACATGAGAAAAAGTGTGTTCACGATCTGATAAAAAATAATAAAATTTCGCAATTTTACTAGGCCTGTTGCATCGAATCGTGAATACCCCTTATGTTTTTCATCGTCTTTATTTTTTTCTGATAGCTAAACACAGGAATCAGGAAATTAAATGAACTGTCAACTTCATAAGGCTACTCTGTTGTATTTTTCGGTTGCAATAGGGTCAGGGTATAGCAGTGGCGTGGCGTGAACATTATAAAATGGGAAGTCGAAGCAAAAATTTATCATATACCTATAAATCTAAAAAAAACCTTAGACCTGTGACCCTGTGCAACTTGAAACAAAATCATACATTGCACTTTTGCAAAATCGTTTTCAGAGTACCTATACTAAATTCACTTAAGTCATGCAATGCAATCTGCCAACTGAATTTGTAAACCAAAACACACCCTTACCTACCTCAACATACTACCTGCAATTATTCACACAAGAGACAATAAGAAAAGAAGAAGTAAAAGAAATTCGAATAACTCGGAGAAAAGCGCGTTATTTTCTTCATATCGTAGCCAAACAAACACATACGATATACCCAAAACACAACCCAATGGCCAGTGGCCATGGCCAGTACCAGTACTCAGCTCTGGGAAGAAAAAAAGAGATACAAACAAATGTTCACTCAGATTCGGCAGTCAAAATGAAATTTGTGCGAGCTTATAACTCGAAGAAAAGCGGGTTATTTTCTACAATGGGTGTTGAACAGAGAGGTGTCAGACTCAGACAAAGTACTCAGGGAAGAAAAAAAGAGATAGCAAGCAAATTTTCTCTCAAAATGTACTATAAAGTGAGAACTTTAATAACCCGACATATTTTGGGTTACCTTCGCTTTGTCGCTACGAGACGATGACGATGTTGTATGAAAATGGATACACACACAATTTTTATATGAGTGCTTTTGTGTGTATACCATTTTGTGAGTACCTATTCAAATTCATTTGGTAGTGTTTCATGTATATTCGGTTTTTGGTAGACAGATAGTGTTACCTGGTGGAGATTTCAAAAGGTAACTCGGTAGGAATCGAGTTATATGGACGCCACGCCACTGGGGTATAGATAAAGTGCAAAAGTGTTGCGAAATTTTATTCTGTATATTTTGTTCTTGTAGTGCGAAAAAAAGTTGCACTTTCGCATTTTCGCAATGATACAAGACCAGTTGCATCGAATCGTGAATATCCCTAATATGCTATTTAATTTAATTCTGCGATTTGATCCGATTTCAGATTTTGCATATTTAATCGAACAGGAATCCAAATTGTTTTGTTATTTATTGTTCGCATGTTCTATTTCGTTTTCTATAGATACTTTCTTTAGCAAATTTTGAAATGTCCACTGATATTTTTATAAAAGCCACTCTAAATTATAAATTAACAAAAGTCGTGTTTTTTTGAGCTTCTATCTCAGCAAAGCAAAGTAAAGTAGGATTTTCGGCACGCAAATACATTAACTATTGCGAGTCTTGAAGTGTCAAGCTAGTATATCGTAATTGTTGTAATTAGCGTGCTGAAAATCCTACTTTACCTTGCTTTGCTGAGTTCGAAGCTCAAAAAAACAGGCCTAATAATATGTGAACTTATTGCGTGCTAAAAATCCTATTTTGCTTTGCTGACATTGAAGCCAAAAAAAAAAGAGACCTATTATGGGATTTACCAGAAAATGGAAAAAATATCGAATTTAACAAATAATGCATACTTGCATACGTTATTGTTCAAGTATGCATTTAACGTACCATTTACAGTAATAAATGTTATAAATTATTCTAATACAAAAATATCTTTTTCTCCACAGTGTAACACAGTATGGTACCCTTACATACAAGTATTAACTATATGCACACATACTTATACATGCTACAAGATCTAAGTATATCCATTTACCGAATACTCAATAAAGACCAGTTGCTACTCGACCGTCGTCCTTGGTATTACATGGTGTCAGAATAGTGAAAAAAAATCGGAAAAAAAAAAAAAAAATGCCTGATCAACCCGAGGTGATTAACGTAACGGCCGGTATAAATATTAAACCCCCAAAACCACTAGAAATAACGAATAATAACGTTGCCCTTTCGTGGAAAAAGTGGCTACAACAATATAAATGGTTTGAAACCGCGTCGCAATTAAAAAAAAAATCGCCCGAAGTGCAGGTGGCCACATTTATGTCAGTGCTAGGAGCTGATGCAGTGGACATTTATAATTCCCTCACGCTTACCGAGGAAGAAAGCAAAAGCTTAGACATTGTTGTTAAACGATTTGATGATCATTTTGCCCCAAAAGTAAGCATCACGTTTGAAAGGTACGTATTTAACAAAATGACCCAAAGTGATGGCGAACAATTTGATGACTACTTCACAAAGATTAAAAACCAGTCTAAAAAGTGCGAGTTTGGTTCGCTAGAAAATTCACTTTTGCGCGATAAAATCGTCGTAGGCATAGTAAGCGACGCTATAAGAGAAAAGCTATTGTCCAAAGCGGACATTACATTGGACGAAGCCATCCAAACATGCAGAGCGAGCGAAGTAGCGGCGAGTCAACTAAAAGAACTTCATAGAAATGAAGAAACGGTCAATGCAGTAACAAAATACCGCAACAAATACGACAAAAGAAAACCCGCAAATAATTTACAAAAAAACGGCACCGAATTCAATTGCAGAAGATGTGGTAGCACGCACACACCAAGGAATTGTCCAGCATTCAGAAAAAGATGCGAAACATGCGGTAGAAAGGGACATATAGCAGTGGTATGCAGAACAAAGCCAAGAAAACAAGACAGAAAAGTACACACAATCACAAAGGAATACGAAAGCACAAGTGAAGAGAGTGACAACGACAGCTTACTCGTACTGTCCGTCGATACCAACAAAGACGACAACAACAATTATATGGAAGAGATAAACATAGAAAATAAAAAAGTAAAAATAAAACGACACTGGTGCACAGTGCAACGTATTACCTAAACAAATTGTTGACGAGCTTAACAACGTCACCTGTCGACGAAACCCGTCGCCTTGTGTAAAATAAGTAGATTTAACCTCTTTTGTAATAGTTTAGCAGGTTTATTCTTAGCTTTTTTGTGGCGGTGGCGATGATTCGGGTTCGTCGGCGTAAATGAAAAAATGTGCTGGTTCTACTTCTACCTTGCTGTCAGAAAAATCGCAAATGCCTGTATTCCTACACCATTTTGGTGCGCAGATGTTGTTCAGACTCCGATGGATGTGTTCAGCCAAACGGTGTGTTCGATTCAAACCCAAATCATCGCCCCGAAGTACAATATGTATTTAACAATTTCTTTACACCCCACCCCCCGTGAGGCGCCCTGGTCTCACCGCAGCCTCACCAACATCCAGTACTGCCAATTTCACTGCTGGTCTCCGGAAAACTCCCGATGCAGTCTTGATCTCTGCTGAGCGAACTTGATTGTCTTGACCGGGAAACACCCTGATTACCCTTCCTCGTTTCCATTGGCTTCTGGGTAGATCGACGTCGCATACGAGTACCAGGTCTCCTACTGCAATGGGTGGCACTTGCCTAAACCACTTGCAACGTCTCGTGAGCACCGGAAGGTACTCCTGCATCCACCTGATCTGATCTGTTGGCTAACGCGCCACTGCTTACGAACACACAACGTTCTGTCATCAACTGGACCTGGAGTTTGGGTCGAGTTCATTGCTCCCAACAGGAGGTGATTGGGCGTCAATGGTTCCTCTTCTTCAACTGACACTGGTAAGTGCGTTAGCGGCCTGCTGTTAATTACGTTTTCCGCCTCGATTAACGCGCTCATCAGGGTTTCGAGCTTCGGAGCTAGCTCCCGTAGTGTGTGTACCAGAACTCTTTTTACTGATCTGACAAGTCGTTCCCAACACCCGCCAGCATGTGGATTAGACGGACAGTTAAAAATCCACTCAATCCCCTTTCCAGCGAGCTCGGCCTTGATCGCTTCGTTGTCGAAGATTGTGTTGTTCAGCAGCTCACCTTTGGCACCAAGAAAATTGGTACCATTGTCGCTTCTGATACGTACTGGAACCCCTCTCCTGTTGACGAAGTTACGGAGGCATAATATAAACGCGTCTGTTGACAGGTCGGCTGCGACTTCGAGATGCACGGCTCTTATTGTCATGCATGTGAAGAGCGCTATCCATCGTTTTTCCCTACGACGTCCGTTTGTTATCAAGACTGGTCCAAAGTAGTCCAACCCGGTGTAAGTGAAAGGCCTCACAAACGGCGTGAGCCGATCTTCGGGAAGCTGTCCCATCAGCGGCGGCAATGGCAGGGCTGAACGTATCCGACAAAATCGGCAGTCATTTTTTGTTCGCCGTACTATGGTGCGGAGGCTGGGTACCCAAAACTTCTGTCGGACTTCGTTGGCTTTCAATTCATCGTTCTGGTGATGGAGGCGATGGTGAAAATGATCCACAATCAACTTTGTTAGCCTGTGGTTTTTTGGCAGTATGATGGGACGTCTGGCAGCCAATGGTATGGTGGTGGCGGCATCTATTCGTCCATAAACGCGCAAGAGTCCGTAATTGTCGATGTAAGGAGTGAGCTTGTATATGTTGCTGGTTTTTTCGACTTGTTGCTGGCGACTAAGTTGGGCGATTTCATCTCCGAAAATTTCGCATTGGGCCTCCGAACAAAGCACCAGTTCAGCATCATTGAGCTCGGCGGCTGAAAGCTCTCCCCTCTCTCTGGACTTCCGTTGGCATGCTTTGATGAACCTTATGACCCATGCTGTGGTTCTTTGCAGCCTCGAATATGTTGAATACCTTGAAAAGTCGATAATAGGGCTACTCACCAGACCGGCATGTAAAAGGTATTTGGGTCGAATCTCCTCTTCACAGACGTAGTTCATGTCATCATCCATAGAGACAGGCCAATCATCCACAGGCAATTGAAGAAAGAAAGGTCCGGATAACCACTTGTTATCCACTCTGTATCTGGGTGGGAACCGCGCTCTGGTCGCATCATCAGCTGGATTGAGTTTGGTTGGCACCCAACGCCATTCGTGACACTGACTGCTCTCGAGAACTTCCGCTATACGGAATGCGACGAATGGCTTGTGGCGACGAGGGTCTGATCGGAGCCAACTTAAGACTGTCCTCGAGTCACTCCAGAAAACCCGACTCACCAACGACAACTTATGATGCTCACATATCGTGTTACATAGGCGTATTCCCAATACGGCGGCTGAAAGCTCTAGGCGTGGGATGGACATGAGCTTTCTCGGAGCTGTCTTCGTCTTGCCACATACGAAAGACACGTTGACTATTCCACCTCCTTCGACACGTAGATACGCAACCGCACTGAAGGCCTCTTCACTGGCATCGACGAAAATGTGAAGATCTGTGCGGTGCGCTGACGAAATGTACGGACTGTAGCATCTGGGAACCTTGCAGCTGGCTAGCGTTGGCAGCTCCGCTTTCCACAACGTCCATTTTTGAAATACCTCCGTGGGAATTTGCTCATCCCAGGCGATACCTTTAATCCATACTGTTCGAAGCAGCAGCTTGATGTGGATAACGAAGTTAGCGATCATCCCGACAGGGTCGAATATAGACATCGCCACACTCAGAAACTCACGCTTGGTTGGACATCTCTCCCTGTTGATTATGTCTCCATTCACTTTGGCGAACTTGAGTTTGAATGTAAAAATGTCTTCAGCTGGTACCCAGCACATCCCCAACACTTTCTCCACCGCAGCTTCTATGTTCATGTCGACCTCTTGCCTCTGCTCGTCCTCATCGTCCATGCCAGATATGTCTCTCAACACCCTCTTCGAATTTGAGCTGATATTTCGTAGCTCGAACCCTCCGTTTCTGTGGATAGAAATAACAGCCTTGGTGACCTCCGATGCTTCCTCTTCGTTGTCAAAGCTGTCGACGTAGTCGTCTACGTAATGGTGGTCAACTATGGCTTCAACGGCCCTCGGGAACTCCTTTACGAATCTCGTAGCGTTGATGTTCTTGACGAAATTGGCCGAACATGGTGAACAACTGGCACCAAACGTCATAGATTCCATAACGTAAACATCGATTGGCTGATCCCTTCGGTCCCTCCACAGAAAGCGTTGCGAGTCTTGGTCCTCTCGTCGGATTGAAATTCGGAGAAACATATCCTTGATATCCCCAGTGACTGCTACGGGTCTCATCCGGAAGTTGAAGAGGATAGCCACCAATGGCTTGAGATCGTCAGGGCCCTTGAGTAAAAAATCATTCAATGACGTCTCACTCACCTTAGCAGCTGCGTCGAAGACCAGTCGAACTTTTCCTGGTTTGTTCGGATTCTGGACTCCGAAATGAGGAAGATACCAAGTCCTCGAAGTACTTGCACCTGCTTCTGTGGCTGTCAGCTTCCTCGCATAGCCACTTTCTATGTACCTTTTAATTATGTCGTGATAAGCTGTAGCGAACTCTGGATTCCTTGCCATTTTTGATTCCAGGCACCGTAGTCTTTGCTTTGCCATTTCGAAGCTTAGTGGAACTGCAAACTCGTCATCCCTCCACAATAGTCCTGTCTCATAGTGAAATCCAACCCTCTTTGTTGTTTGGGAAAGTATTCGTAGCGCTCTCTTTTCATCGGCTGAGAACGGCTGTTCTGTTGACCTTTGGATGCCAAAATTATCCAAGTCAATGAACTCATTCACAATCTGGTCTAGACGTGCTTGATCATTGTCTCCAACTGGTTTGCTGTGGAGAACAAATTCACCATTGGGGTTCCTAACTCTTTCACCAAACGACCTGCCATAGACCACCCATCCAAGTTTCGTTTCTGTGGCAAGTGGCTGATCCTCTGTGGATTCAATGACTTGGATTGGCGCTCCCAGATGAGAATGGTCAAGTCCGATTAGCAGTTGCGGCTTGGCGTTGTCGTACTTGGCTAATGACATCAGAATCGCGTGTGGAAGAAATGGCTCTACGTCGGCGGCAGTAAGAGTTTGAGTTGGCAGATTCAATCCGTTGACTGTTTGAACTCCCTTCAGCAAGAACTTCCTGGCATTATCCTCATCCGCACTGATTTGAAGGTCAACAGCTAAAGATTCATTGGTGGATGTCTCTTTACCGAACCATTGTAGGTTAAGAGACCTGCTTTTACCGCTTAAGCGGAGTTTGGCCGCCAAATCGGAATCCATAATCGTCACGGACGAACCTTCGTCCAAAAGAGCGAACGTCTTTAACATGATGTTGTCATTGTAGAGTCTCACTGGTAGTACACGAAAGAAAATAGCTGGGTTCGGGTTTGTACTGCAGCTCAACAGTGTTTTGGATTCTGGCTCGATCTCATCTGAAGGTGGTGTTGACGATAGCTTCGACTCATGTAGCGATGGGTGGTGAACTCTGGAGCAGTCATCAATTCCACAGACCTTCCTCTGTCGACAGGCACTGACGTTGTGTCCGTACTTCAAACACGAGAAGCAAAGCTTATTTTTCTTGACGAAATTCCATTTTGCTGCGATCTCCAAGTTGACGAAGCTCCTACATGTATTTAAGGGATGTGACTTCCCTTTACAGTGGCGGCATACATCCTTCTTTGCGGCGGCTGTCGAAGGCTGTTCAATAGCGTGAAGGACTTTCGATGTTGATTGGTGGTTTGAGGAGTGGCATTGGCATCGTGTTCCAGCAGGCTCCGAAGCTAACAGCAGATTTTTTGGCTTCATCCTGTGGTCAGTTTTGCCGAGTGGTTGCAGCGAAGAAGTAGTAATGAGGCACACAAGACGGGCAATTTCGCTCAACCATTCGTCGAAGTGCTTCACTGTGGGATATGGCTTGATATAGATGCTTCGTTGGGCCCATTCCAAACGCTTGCTCATTGGAAGCTTACTAACGAGTTCGTCGATAAGAGTAGGGTTCGCTAGATGCTGATGCATCCCACTAGACTCAAGAAACGTGGAGAGATTTTGTACGCTGGTGGCAAATGGAATAAGCATTTCCAATCTGCCCTCTGAAATCGGAACGATCTCTCTCACCTTAGATAACTGGCTGTGTAACAAGCACTCTGGACGACCAAAACGAAATTCCAGAGCTGTCATCACCCGATTTACGTTGTCTGGATGGATAAGAAGTGCTTCCACGACCAATTTCGCATCCCCTTTGATGCTTTTCTGCAGGCGGAATAGATTTTCCACATCGGAGTACCCAAACATGGCGGTGGACTCCAAAAAGGCAGTGCAGAACATCGGCCATTCCTCAGGTCGACCAGTGAAAGCAGGCAGTTCATGAAGTTTTCTTCCGTTCCCATAATAGCTTGTTTGCGTTAATGGCTGATTGGCCACAAACATCGGCGAAGTAAATGGTTGCGATGATTGATTCGCTTGCTGACTGATGGGCTGGAACGTGCTAACAGGTGGCAGAAATGTTGCTACTCTCGGTGCTGGCGTAAGCGTCTGTGGCGGCGTAAGCTGTGGCTGAGACTGCGATTCGCGATGAATAGCCCCAACACTTATGGGAGCATTTGTTGACTGTGCCGGTTGCGACTGCGGTCGCCACGACATGGGTGCGTACTGAGCTGTTCCAACACTGGTACACATAGCTGTCGTTGTGGCTGTCGGCATAGGGTATGAGTGTGGCGGTAACAAATGTGTATACGGTGCGTACTGGGCTGTTCCGGCACGCATGTACGTGGCTGTTGTTGAAGAACAAGTTCCGACATCTTGGCTTGTTGAAAAGATTCTTGTTGAGGATTCTTCGTTGGAGAAACTTGAAGTGTTGGCAGGCTGACTGACAAGTTGTTGCTCAATGCGGAGGCGTTCCGCTTTTTCGGAAGCAGCGTTGGCTGTGGCTGCTTCCAATTGCACTCGCAGTTCCTCCATCTGCTTCTGAAGCGCCTCTATGGCTGTCGATGGAATGCATGGCTGGCTGGGATCTTCTCTTATGGTGGCATTCATGTCGGGATCGCTTTCACCGGTGTCGGAATTTTCGTGCTCTTCTTGCTGGGACATCAATTTATCGTCTTTCTGTGTGGTAGAAGTCTGTTTAATAAGGCGAGAACTTCTTCTTACCTGTGGATTGTTCGGCATGGGCGACAGCTGGATTCGTACTGCTAGCTGAGACGATAAACTTGGCTATATGTAGCGGCAATGCGGTGCAATTCTCCCTCGAAATACGCTGGCTTTACGACAACTGGCTGTTGCTCTTGTTCATATTGTTCTCGTCAAAAATAAGAACTAAGAATAAAGATGTCGACGAAACCCGTCGCCTTGTGTAAAATAAGTAGATTTAACCTCTTTTGTAATAGTTTAGCAGGTTTATTCTTAGCTTTTTTGTGGCGGTGGCGATGATTCGGGTTCGTCGGCGTAAATGAAAAAATGTGCTGGTTCTACTTCTACCTTGCTGTCAGAAAAATCGCAAATGCCTGTATTCCTACACCATTTTGGCGCGCAGATGTTGTTCAGACTCCGATGGATGTGTTCAGCCAAACGGTGTGTTCGATTCAAACCCAAATCATCGCCCCGAAGTACAATATGTATTTAACAATTTCTTTACATCACCATTAAACCATCGTGCACAAAAAAATTAGTGACATTTGGAAATGATAAAATAATCGTACTTGGAGAAGTGAGAGTAGGGTGCATAGTGCGAAAAGCAAAAGTCGGGTTGACGTTTAAAGTCGTAGATAAAGCCGTGTGTCCAATTTTAGGAAAAAGCGCGTGCGAAAAATTAAAATTAATTTTGCGAGTACAGGAATTAAAGGTAGAAGAAAATATGTTTGAAGGGTTAGGTTGTATTAAGAATTTCGTTTACGACATCGATTTAATTGATAATCCAGTGTTTGAAAATTACGCAGCACGCAAAATCCCCCATGCAATTCAAAGCGAAGTGAAAAAGGAAATAGACAGGATGGTTAAAATGGGAGTGTTGGAAAAAACAAACGGTGCAACTCCGGCAACATCACCAATGGTAGTAGTCCGTAAAAAGGGAAAAGTAAGAGTATGCATCGATCCGACAGACGTAAACAAAAACATCGCCAGGCGATTCCACCCACTACAAACAATGGATGACATTGCTGCAAAAATAAGTAAGTCAAAGCTTTTTACAATTTTAGACTGCAAGCATGGATTTTGGCAGATTCAAATAACCGATCGAACGAAGAAATACCTTACAATGGCCACACCTTGGGGAAGATTTTCATTCCTACGTCTTCCATTTGGATTAGCGTCAGCTCCGGAAATCTATCAAAAGATCATGACAGACCTGCTGGAAGACTGCCCCAATACCGAGGTATCTATGGATGACATCCTTATTCACGCTCCAAACCAGAAAATCCTAGAACTACATACAAACAAGGTACTTCAAAAGCTTAAAAACGCAGGTATAAAACTAAATAAACAAAAATGTATCTTCGGAACAACTAAAACACGATTTTTAGGACACATAGTTACGTCGGAGGGAATCAAAGCAGATCCTGACAAGATTGAAGCCATCGAAAAGTTAGAACATCCAACAGACAAAACGGAGTTGCAAAGACTACTCGGTATGGCCACTTATTTAGGTAAATTTATAAATAATTTATCTAAAATTACAGACCCAATGCGACAACTACTGAAGAAAGGCGTTCCATGGCAATGGAATGAAAGGCAAGAAGAGTCATTCGTCCAACTTAAAGAAGCCTTATCGAAAACACCTGTACTTAAGTATTACGATCCTAATCTACCTGTCAAATTGCAAGTAGATGCCAGTCAATCAAGCGTGGGAGCTGTCCTGTTACAAGATAAAAAACCTGTTGCATATACATCGAAAGCGTTGACCGAATCCCAAAAGCTCGCACCACAAATCGAAAAAGAAGCGCTCGCTATCAAGTTCGCATGTGAAAAATACCATGGCCTGATATTCGGCAAAAAACTCACCATCGAAACGGACCACAAGCCTCTAGAAATAATCTTCAAAAAACCGATCCACAATGCACCTACTCGCTTACAAAAAATTATGTTGCAAGTTCTCCAATATCAGCCAACAGTAATTTATGCGAAAGGCAAAGACATTCCAGTAGCAGACACACTCAGCAGAGACTGCAGAAATCCGAGAAATAGCGACACTGACGATGAACTAGAAATCCACGAAATTCTACAAATTAGTGAGACGTCAATGAACAATATCCTCACAGCAACACGAAACGATGAAATTATACAAAAAGTTCTTAGATATGTGAATGACAAATGGCCAGATTGCATCAGAGACATACCAAAAAACATCAGGAACTTTTGGACATTCAGAGAAACGTTAAGTAACCACCAGGGCCTGCTATTTAAAGGATCTAAAGTCGTCATACCCGAGTCCATGAAGAAGGAGATGATGGTAAAAGTTCACCTAGGGCACTTTGGAATCGACAGAACGCTCAATATTGCACGTGAACAGCTGTTTTGGATCAACATGACGAGAGACATAACCAGATACGTCGAAGCTTGCAGTATTTGCCAAAGTCAACAGCGATCTCAACCAAAAGAACCCATCATTCTCAAGAAGGTTCCGGAATTACCCTGGGAAATTATTGCGGTAGACATATTTTACTTTAAAAATAATGAATATCTTCTCGTTGCAGACAGTTATTCCGGGTTCTTCGATTTCACTCTACTAAACCAGTCAACGTCAACTGAAGTTATACTTCAGCTCAAAAGGTTATTCGCAACTCACGGAATCCCATCCATTATCGAATCCGATAACGGTCCTCAGTTCGCGTCTAAGGAATTTCATAGTTTTGCAAAAACATGGGATTTTGCACATCAAACGTCAAGCCCTCGGTACCCAAAATCAAATGGACTAGCGGAAAGATATGTTCAGATCGCTAAATCGTTATTAAAGAAGTGCCACAAAGATCAGTCTGATCTGTACCTAGCTCTTCTTAATTTCCGTAATACGCCCAGAAACAACGAACTAGCATCACCAAATCAACGGTTGATGAGCAGAAAGACTAGGACTACCTACGTGAAGTTAGCCCGCACTTTTTCTAGAATGAAAAACGTGAAATGCAGTTCGATATGCATTCGTTTGTAGTTGTTTGTAGTGAAATTTTTTTCGTTTGTAGTTCAACCGTTAGAAAGTTAGAAGCATTAGAAAAAAATTTCAGCCCGTACTTTTGGCTTTTTGAAATCAAAACTAACCAGTTGCATTCGAAATCGTTTGTAGTTGTTTGTAGTGAAATTCTTTTTTAACAGAAATGTCTTATTTCCAAGATATAAGGACATTTGTGTTTGCACCTGTAACTCCGAATTTACAAAAGAGAGAAATAATTTAAAACCACTGTTGCATAAAGCATATCCTAACTTAAATAACTGCATTTAAAATTTCTGAATTCACTTAAGCGTTACTTAATAAAAAGCAATCAAAATCAGAAAACGCATCCCTTTAGAGTTGCATCCATATATGGGCTTCCCAACAACAACAAAACAACGGTAAAAACATTTTCGCAAATCACTCATCTGTGCCCATCCACATGAGTCACTACTTGTCAATTAGCAACAACAACCAATCAATAAACCCCGATTTTATCCAACAATTTTTTCTATTCCTTCGAGTAACATTAAAACCTAACACCTTTGAAACAATTTATAACAACAAAAATGCAATTTCTGCAAAGCCTGTATTCCTGACTATCTAATCCAATTCAAATTTTGTGATTTTATCACAAAGAAAAAAAATTTGATGAAACTTAAGCGAACACTACTTCGTCATATAAACTCATATCCATATTTCAGTTATTAAGCAAATCAAAACAGTGAAATCTATTTGTTTCTAATGCTTTCTATTAGATGTATCTAATGGAGCAAAAAAAAACTACCTCCTATCAATAGATAACGATTTATTGAAAATTTAAGAAAATGGTTGAAATCGTCGTTGCAGACTGATTTAAGGGGACGGATATTTCAAATGCTGGACAACTACAAACGACAAATACTAGTTGGTTGTTAGAAAGCATGCGTGCTCTATCTAATAAAACCTTAAATGTCGAAATTGGCCAAACCAAAAAGAATTTATAAGCAATTTAAGCAGGCGATATAAGACAGCACTATCTTCGAAACGGTACATTGCCGAGTGGTAAAATTTCCTATTTCAACAGTTTTCCACCTCACCAATCTAATAAAGAAAAATTTGTATCAATCGGCCTAACGGTTTGGGATTTATATGGAATTTAAGCGAAATTGCAGCTTATTTTTTTTTGTGAAGTTAGCCCGCACTTTTTCTAGAATGAAAAACTGAGTTTGCAGTTCGATAGGCATTCGTTTGTAGTTGTTTGTAGTGAAATTTTTTTCGTTTGTAGTTCAACCGTTAGAAAGTTAGAACCATTTGAAAAAAAAATTTTCAATCCCTTAAAACATTGTTATCTCCGAAACCGTGGCAAGCAGAGCGATGAAATTTTCTGTGTCGAAAGTGTTTGCCATTACTAATCTAATAAAATTCAAATTATACCAATCGTCCTAACGGTTTATGATTTATTTGAAATTTAAGAAAAATTTGGGCTTCTAACTTAAGGTCTCCATAACTCAAAAACTGTTGAACTACAAACGATGAAACTTTGCATTTCTATTCTCTGAACCCTTTTCTAACTATGATATCAAATAGAAGACAGCCCGCATTACTGGACGCTATTCATTCGCAATTTAATGGTCTAAATTGACCCATTTTTACCCGATTCGATATTTTTTTTCAAATGGTTCTAACTTTCTAACGGTTGAACTACAAACGAAAAAAATTTCACTACAAACAACTACAAACGAATGCCTATCGAACTGCAAACTCAGTTTTTCATTCTAGAAAAAGTGCGGGCTAACTTCACAAAAAAAATTAAGCTGCAATTTCGCTTAAATTCCATATAAATCCCAAACCGTTAGGCCGATTGATACAAATTTTTCTTTATTAGATTGGTGAGGTGGAAAACTGTTGAAATAGGAAATTTTACCACTCGGCAATGTACCGTTTCGAAGATAGTGCTGTCTTATATCGCCTGCTTAAATTGCTTATAAATTCTTTTTGGTTTGGTCAATTTCGGCATTTAAGGTTTTATTAGATAGAGCACGCATGCTTTCTAACAACCAACTAGTATTTGTCGTTTGTAGTTGTCCAGCATTTGAAATATCCGTCCCCTTAAATCAGTCTGCAACGACGATTTCAACCATTTTCTTAAATTTTTAATAAATCGTTATCTATTGATAGGAGGTAGTTTTTTTTTGCTCCATTAGATACATCTAATAGAAAGCATTAGAAAAAAATAGATTTCACTGTTTTGATTTGCTTAATAACTGAAATATGGATATGAGTTTATATGACGAAGTAGTGTTCGCTTAAGTTTCATCAAATTTTTTTTCTTTGTGATAAAATCACAAAATTTGAATTGGATTAGATAGTCAGGAATACAGGCTTTGCAGAAATTGCATTTTTGTTGTTATAAATTGTTTCAAAGGTGTTAGGTTTTAATGTTACTCGAAGGAATAGAAAAAATTGTTGGATAAAATCGGGGTTTATTGATTGGTTGTTGTTGCTAATTGACAAGTAGTGACTCATGTGGATGGGCACAGACGAGTGCTTTGCGAAAATGTTTTTACCGTTGTTTTGTTGTTGTTGGGAAGCCCATATATGGATGCAACTCTAAAGGGATGCGTTTTCTGATTTTGATTGCTTTTTATTAAGTAACGCTTAAGTGAATTCAGAAATTTTAAATGCAGTTATTTAAGTTAGGATATGCTTTATGCAACAGTGGTTTTAAATTATTTCTCTCTTTTGTAAATTCGGAGTTACAGGTGCAAACACAAATGTCCTTATATCTCGGAAATAAGACATTTCTGTTAAAAAAGAATTTCACTACAAACAACTACAAACGATTTCGAATGCAACTGGCTAGTTTTTATTTCAAAAAGCCAAAAGTGCGGGCTGAAATTTTTTTCTAATGCTTCTAACTTTCTAACGGTTGAACTACAAACGAAAAAAATTTCACTACAAACAACTACAAACGAATGTCTATCGAACTGCATTTCACGTTTTTCATTCTAGAAAAAGTGCGGGCTAACTTCACGTAGGTACTAGGACTACCATACCAGCAAGTAAAGACATGCTCATCCCGAAGGTCGTAAACAACGTACACAACAATCTCACCGAAGCTCGAATTCGCAGTAAATACTATGCTGACAAAGGAAGTCGTGAAACCCAACCTCTACAACCTGGAGAAAAAGTAAGAATCCAGCAGCCCAACCGAGACTGGATATCCGGCACGATCGAAAAAAATACTGCGGCACCTCGTTCGTACATAGTACGCACCGACGCTGGAAAACTACTTCGCCGTAACAGTGGTCACTTGCACAAGACACGTTCCAGCATCATACCAGCTAAAGACGTAGCAGTAGACATGCCACAAGATCACAACTCAACTCCATGTCATACGGAAGTAACCAACAACCAATCAGCAGAACAAGCCACCACCACCACTAGCACTACCACCGCAGCCGACAACACGGGACCAACGCCCTATATGACAAGGTCAGGCAGAATTGTTAAACCTCCAGTTAGATACAATTCTAATAATTAAATAATTATGCTACTAAATAATACACATAACTTACTTTTTATATTTACATTGAAATCTATATTTGAGAAAAAAAAAAAAAAAAAAAAAAAAAAAAAGGGAAAGTAACTTAAATGAATTTATGTCATTATTTTATATGTTCGGAATTAACGTAAAGTAGCTATCTTAATTGAAGTGTGATTATTACAAGTTATACGCTGTATAGAATTTAAAGTTTTTAACAGTTTAAAAAAAAAAGGGAGATGTAACACAGTATGGTACCCTTACATACAAGTATTAACTATATGCACACATACTTATACATGCTACAAGATCTAAGTATATCCATTTACCGAATACTCAATAAAGACCAGTTGCTACTCGACCGTCGTCCTTGGTATTACACACAGTATGAAAAACATGGTTTCCCCAAACTGTGTTAAAATACCTATTTTGTTTCAAAATGACTTCGAAATAAAAGCTTGAAGTTACAAAATATCTTAAGTGCAGTGTAACGTAGTGACTTATTCCGATCTCTCTCTAAAAGTGATTATCTCTGGCAGAGGGCAGATGTGTTCAGACGCCACACTTAAATGTCTTATGTCTTTTTATTAACTTTACTTTTCATATTAATAAATACAGTTGAAGATTACAGACGTATTAATTGGCGACGAGGGATAAAAATAAATTGAATTTGAAAGTTAAAATTGGTAAATGATACGATGGCGGCGAAGTTTGGTGATTTAGGGCGGTTCGACGTGGCAGAAGGAAAGTGGCAAATCTACGAAGAGCAGATGCAATTCTTTTTCAACGCCAACGAAATCACCGAGGATAAAGCCAAAAAAGCAATTTTTCTCTCCTCATGCGGAATGGAGACATACATGCTTTTGAAATCGCTCGCAACTCCAGACAGCATTGCAGACGAAAAGGTCACGTTTAAAATAGCCATTGATTTACTAACCACACATTTTTGTCCACCACCAAACCAGATCGTCCAAAGGTATCAATTCTACCGACGAGACCAGAAGGAGGACGAGTCCATTCCAGAGTACGTAGCTGCGCTACGCAAACTTAGTCAGGGTTGCCTTTTTAAGGATTTAGATGAGATGATAAGGGACCGCCTAGTCTGTGGCATAAAGGACGAACATTTGCAAAGGCGATTATTGTCAAACGATAAATTAAACGTTGAAAACAGCTCAGGAAGAAGCCGTAGCCAGTGAAACAGCTCAGAAAAACATCAACAAATTAAAGACGTCCACCAGTATCACGACCAGCCAGCCAGAAGTTCACAGAGTTTCTTACAGCAAGAATAAGCGGAACCAGACAACCAGGGACCAGAGCCGGAAATGTTTTCGATGCCAGGGAAATCACTCGCCGGAATCATGCCGATTCAAGGATGTAGAATGCCGATACTGTAAGAAAGTCGGACATATCGAAAAGGCATGCATCACAAAAACTAAATCAGGTGGTAAGCAGGTAGGAACGCAGAAAAAACAGCAGCGGAATGTAAATTATGTAGACGTCAAGCCGATGAACAGCCAGGACTACGTATTGAAAGTTAACAGCAACCAGATGTCATCAATACAAAGGAAAATCTCGATTTGTCAACAACCAGTGCAGATGGAAGTGGATTCCGGAGCCAGCCATTCCATAATTAGTGAAAAATTATACAAGCTGAATTTCTCGCACATTAAACTGCAACCAAGCCAGATAAAATTACGAACATGGGGAACGCCAAAATACTTAAATGTGTGTGGGGAAATTCTAGCGCCAGTGACCTTCAATGGAAGAAACCAACAGTTGCCATTATTGGTTGTTTGTGGTGAGGGACCAGGGTTAATTGGAAGAAATTGGTTTGACGAATTAGGTATTCAAGTAACCAGTAACATAAATCGAGTCGAATCAGAGATGCCAGAACAAATTTCCAGTTTCAGTTCAGTTTTCAACAATCATCTAGGCGACTACAATGGAGAAATTATTAAACTGCAGATGTCAAGTAATGGAAAGCCAAAGTTTTTTCGATATCGCCAGGTGCCCTTCGCATTGAAAGCAAGGGTCGAAGAGGCACTTCAAGCAATGGTGAATGATGGGGTCCTCCGCCCAGTCACTTGTAGCGAGTGGGCGACGCCAATAGTTCCAGTCATAAAACCAGATGGAAATATTCGGATTTGCGGAGATTATAAATGCACGGTAAACCAGATGTTATGCAAAGATACATATCCATTGCCAACAAATACAGAGGTTTTCGCTACTTTAGCAAACTGTAAATGGTTTTCAAGATTGGATTTGGATCGAGCATATACCCAAGTGAAAGTAGATGATGATTCTGCCAGGATCTTAACGCATAACACACACCGTGGACTATTTGAAGTAACAAGATTGCCTTTTGGAATTTCTACAGCACCGAGTATTTTTCAACGAATAATGGAAGGACTTCTAAAGAACATCCCAGGAGTAGTCGTATATTTGGATGATATACTCATAGGTGGCACCAACAATCAAGAAATGTGGGAACGAGTTCGTAGCACGCTTCAACGTATTCAGCAATCAGGGTTTAAACTAAAACGAAACAAATGTATATTTGGAGTTCCGGAAGTAACGTTTTTGGGTTTCAAAGTCAACCAAGAAGGAGTACAACCTACAGATGAGAAGATAAGAGCGATTTCTCATGCACCAGAACCAGTCAATAAACAACAGCTGCAGGCATTTCTGGGACTTTTGAATTTTTACGATCGGTTTCTGAAGAACAAAAGTAACATCCTGGAACCACTTTATCGACTCCTAAAAAAAAACGCACCGTTTAAATGGGGAAGTGAACAAAATCGTAGTTTCTGCAAAGCGAAAATAACTCCTCCAGTCAGACAAACTGTTGGTTCATTTCTCAGAGGAACTACCCCTGCTGCTCTGCGGAGATGCATCACCTTATGGAGTGGGTGCAGTTCTCGCACAAAGGATGCCGGATGGGCGTGAAGCTCCCATTGCTTTTGGATCCAGAACACTTCTACCTGCGGAACGCAACTACGCTCAGCTAGACAAGGAAGCATTATCGATCATTTTTGGAATAAAAAAGTTTCACCAGTTCTTGAGTGGGAGGCAATTCACGATTATTACGGATCACAAGCCTTTGGTGGGACTATTCAACCCAACAAAGACGATTGCTCAACACATTTCACCTCGAATGCTACGATGGTCGTTGATGTTAGGAGCATACCAATATGATATCCAGTACCGAGCAGGAAAGGACCACCAGAACGCAGACGGATTAAGTCGACTACCACTAGACGAAGGGAAAGTCTAGGTTCCAGATGTTCCTGAAATATTATATTTCGGGGAAGCAGAAAACGAGTTTCTTGTAACAGCAAGAGAAGTTGCTCAAGCAACTAGAAGGGATCCAGTGCTCTCAAAAGTAATGTGGCACATCCAGCGGCGTGACTGTGATCTTCCAGAAAAGTCACCCCAGTTTCAACCGTTTACTACCAGAATCCAAGAGCTTTCCGTCAATGCTCAGTGTCTGCTGTGGGGATCCAGAGTAATTATACCAGAAAAGCTACGACCCAGGGTTTTGAAGACACTTCATGAAGTTCATCAAGGGATGACAGCAATGAAAGCAACAGCACGTAGTTATTTTTGGTGGCCAGGCCTTGACAGCGAGATAGAGAAAACAGCCAGACAGTGTGAACAATGCGCTAAGGTAAGCAGACATCCTCCAGCCGCACCTGCAAAGCCGTGGCCGTTAAGTCAAAAACCATGGTCTCGCTTACACATTGATTATGCGGGTCCATTTTTGGGTGTTTTCTTCCTGATCGTAGTGGATTCCTATAGTAAATGGGTAGAAGTAACAATGACTAAGAATACCAGTTCAACAAGGACCATTGAAATGATAAGAGACATATTTGAAACGCACGGAATTCCTGATACGATCGTCTCAGATAATGGTCCAAATTTCGTTTCGAGTGAGTTTGAATCTTACCTAAAGGCAAGTGGTATCAAACACATATATGCACGGCACCGTACCACCCAGCATCAAATGGACAAGCAGAGCGGTTCGTGCAGACAATTAAGAATCATCTGAAGAAAATGCAAACAGAAAATATCCGGAAAAGTTTGGCCAATATTCTTTTACGATTACGCACAACTCCAAACTCCAATACAAATGAAAGTCCAGCTGAACTGTTAATGGGAAGGAAACTGAAGACCATTTTAGACCGTTTACATCCAGAAGGTAACTTAAGCAGAGAAGAGTTTAAGAACGAGATCCAAATGGAAAAGACGAAATCATCAAGAAGCTTAAGAAATGGTGAAGATGTATGGTACAGAAATTTCGGTAGAGGTGAGAAGTGGTTGCCTGGAACAGTTCAAGGAACAGGTGACCGGAATTACGAAATCGAAGCAGATGGAACAATCCAATCAAGACACATTGACCAGATAAGGAAGCGAAGTCCTACTCGAGAACAACAAGTCCATCAAAGTGTTCAAACTCCAGTACCAGTCCAGTTAACAGGATCACTTTCGCAAAATCAACAAAGTGACCCTGATGGGGAATCTATTTTTCCTGATCAGCCAGTTATCGAAAGTGAAATGGAAGTACCATTACCAGCAAGTTCAGTTTTATCATCGGAGCAGATGACCACACCAGTACGGGAACGACCAGTTCGTCAAAAGAAGATTCCTAGAAGATTGAATGATTACTTAATGGGGGAGGAACTGTAACGTAGTGACTTATTCCGATCTCTCTCTAAAAGTGATTATCTCTGGCAGAGGGCAGATGTGTTCAGACGCCACACTTAAATGTCTTATGTATTTTTATTAACTTTACTTTTCATATTAATAAATACAGTTGAAGATTACAGACGTATTATGCAGAGACCGTTTAAGTTAATTTTATAATGAGATGGATTTTTGCTAGATGATTTTATTAAGGTATTTGGTATTGTGACGAAATTATATTTTACAATAAATTCATAAACTATAAAAACTTTCAAACTGAACTGCGATGTGAACGTCGTGTAACTAATGGGCACCAAATTGCCGAACACAGTCGTTCTACTTAAACCCCCCGTCAGAGATGAATGATTAATGTGGTATTCGTTTGGGCTTCTTCAGATTTGCCCTCAGATTTCAGATTTCGTGTGCCTAAAGGTAAGATTAGACTGTATGCCAAGTGGTCATAAAATGCCAATTTCTGACAGTTCAAAATATGGTCATACAGTGTAATGGGCATATCTCATATGCTCTAATGACCTGAATGCCACAAACGACCAGGCTGATTTTGACAGATAAAAATGCCAAAATAGCATATAGTGTAATGGGACAATAAGCACGAATGCCAGCATAAAGCCCTATATGCCCATATGCACTTTTTCGAAATTTCGTTATGGCATTGCTTTTTTTTGTGGATTATTGAATCTATATCATTTGCGTAAATTATTTAATTGTCTTCATCGCAATTTTTTTAAGTTTAATTAGTGGTCTTGTTCTTGTCCCTCATTGTGGTTGTGTATATACTTTTTTCCTGTTGTGAAATTTTGTTTGTGTAAAAATTGTTTGCTTTCTGTTTGTTTTGTGCTAAATAAATTTCCAACTTCAACTTTTTTGATTTGTTTTTCTCTACATCATTACCCTTCTACAACATTGGGTAATAAATAACAAATGCCTTAAATGACAATCGAGGCAACTATGACCGTATTGGTAATTTTAGTCATATAGTCTAATATAGAGTTTTGATAATTGTGGCATTTTGTTTATTTGACAGCTAATCTGGTCATTTGACTTTTGGCATTCATATGCTTAATTGGCATACAGTCTAATCTTAGCTTAACACGGTGTCTCCACCTGCAATTTTCTTAGCATGAAAATTATCATGAAATGACAGATTGCACGTGGAGACCACAAATTTCATGAAAAAACCAATTTCATGAAAAGTATTTCACAGCTCCTTTCATGGTATTGATTTCATGAAAGGGGCTGAAATTTCTGTGCAGTTTGACACTTGTTTTTCATTTTCACGATGGCTGTCGCCCACCCGTTCTCGTCGCCTGAACAAAACGCCTTATGGTGCAATTTTGAATGAGTTTATTCTCTGTTTGTAAAGGAAATATTGATTAAATACATGAAATATTATTGAAGTTTACTTACTTTTCGGCAACTTATGTGGCTGCGTCCGGGTTCGACGACAGTTGAATTCGGTTTGACTTATTTCGCTTTAAATTCGCAATTTGCCGCGGAAAGCAAGTGACAGCTAATTTCGGGATATGTTCACAAATATTTTTGAATGAAACCACATAAGCCACCGATTACATTTAGTAAGGTACGTTATGATACATTTTTAACATTCCACCCCCCGTGAGGCGACCGAGTCTCGATGGGAAACCTCACTAATCTCTAAAACTGCCAATTTCACCGCAGGTCTTCGTAGGGTCCCGGAAGTTGTCTGCACGTCAGCTGAACGAACTTGTCCATCAGTTCCCGGATACACGTTCGTTATCTTACCTCGTAGCCATTTGTTTTGCGCCACGTTCACGTCACATACGAGCACTAGATCTCCAATCTGCAAAGGCTTTACCTTTTCGAACCATTTGCACCTCTTGGTTAGTGTGGGCAGGTACTCTGCTATCCATCTTCTCCAGAAGCGGTCTTTAAGCTGCTGGGAAACTCTCCATTGCTTCCGTAGGCATAACATCTTACCATCTATTGGTCCCGGAGTCGGTGTCGAGTTCGGTCCTCCCATGATAAAGTGGTTTGGGGTAAGTGGCTCTTCATCCTCGGTCGCTACGGGCAAGTAAGTGAGTGGTCGACTGTTGACGATATTTTCGGCTTCTATTAGCGCACTCTGCAGTGTGTCGATTCTTGGCGACACTTCCGATAATGTTCGTGAAAGGACTCGCTTAATCGACTGCACCAAGCGCTCCCAACAACCTCCAGCATGTGGGTTTGCAGGGCAATTGAACCTCCATTCAATCCCCCTTAGAGACAGCTCTGCCTTTACGACCTCGTTATCGAAGATGTTGTTGTTCAGAAGTTCTTTGTTTGCACCAACAAAGTTCGTTCCGTTGTCGCTCGTTATGCGAATTGGAACTCCTCGCCTGTTGACGAAGTTTCGTATACAGAGGATACATGCGTCTGACGAGAGATCCGTTGCTATTTCAAGGTGTACCGCCCTGATGGTTAGGCAAGTAAATAGGGCAACCCACCTCTTCTCCACTCGACGTCTTATAGTGACCGTGACGGGTCCGAAATAATCCAGTCCGGAGTATGTGAATGGCCTAACGTTAGGGGTAAGGCGATCAACCGGTAGTTGGCCCATTAACGGTGTGGACGGCTTTGCATTTCGGACACGGCACAGTTGACATTGGCTCCTTACCCTTTTCACGGCTGTTCTTAGTCCCAGAATCCAGAATCGTTGGCGAATCTCGTTTACTACTGTATCGTCGTTTTGGTGGCCACAACGTCGGTGAAAGTGATCGATGATGAGGGCCGTTACGCGATGATTTTTTGGAAGTATGACAGGTCGTCTTGTCTCAAAGGGTATCGTCGTTGCTGCGTCTATTCGACCCGAGACCCGAATGAGACCATGATCATCGAGGTAGGGTGAAAGCTTGTAGATCTGGCTATTCTTTTCGATGCACGATTCCCTCTGCAGCGTCTCGATTTCGGAGCTGAAGGCATCTCTCTGCACTTGACGACATATAAGAATTTCTGAATTGTGAAGCTCGAATACGGTCAACTCCCCTCGTTCATACTCTTTTCCCTGACAAATGTCAATGAAACGCGGCGACCACGCCATAGTTCTTTGAAGCCTTGAATATTTAGAAAACCTTGTTGCATCAAATAGATAACTCCTCATGGCGTTGCTGTGCAGTACATACTTGCGCCGCAGTTCGTCTCGGCACTCACTCGTAGAGAGGTCATCAGGTAGTTGTGGCCAGTTCACCTCAGGCAACTTTAGAAAGGAAGGACCCTTTACCCATCCATTGTCCGCCTGAAACTGGGGTGGATATTTCACTCTCGTAGCCTCATCCGCCGGATTTTGCTTCGAGGGAACCCATCGCCATTGGTTGACTCGACAGCTCTCCAATATTTCCGCAATTCTGAATCCCACGAATTCCTTGTGTCGGCGGGGGTCAGATCGAAGCCAGTGAAGTACGGTCTTTGAATCACTCCAGAACACCCGGTTAGCAAACTCCAATTTATGACAGTCGACGATATAGTTGCAAAGTCTTACGCCGAGAATAGCAGCCGACAGCTCAAGACGAGGTATAGATATGAGTTTTTTCGGGCTGCCTCGCGTTTTTCCGCAAACTAATGAAATCCAGACTTGTCCATTATGCTCAATTCTAACGTATGTGACCGCACTAAAGGCTTCCTCGCTGGCATCGACGAAGGTATGCAAGTCTATCTGACTGGCACTCGAAAGATATTCACTATGACATCTAGGAATTTTGAGTTGGTTCAATTTTGGCAGCTCCGTCTTCCACTGCTTCCACTTCTCGAACGATTCGTTGGGAATTGGATCATCCCATGCGATCCCGAAGGTCCAGATCGAGCGTAGCAACAATTTTAAATAGAGCGTGAAGTTAGCGATCATACCAAAGGGGTCAAATATTGACATTGTGATGCTAAGGAATTCTCTTTTCGTTGGGCATCTATCGTCTTCCATGATGGCTCGGCTGATACGGGGAAACTTGAGTTGAAAGACAAATGTATCATACGCGCTATCCCAGTACATGCCCAAAACTTTTCCGGTCGCTGATGATCCTTCGATATTCATGTCTATCGTGCATTCTGAGTGGTGCTCTTCCTTACAGTCACGAATAACGGCGTTGACCTCTTCAGAATTCGACATCAGATTCCTCAACTTAAAACCACCTTTTCGATGAATTTCCACAACAGCCTGCTTTACGTCGATAGCTTCTGAGGCGCTGTCAAAACTGTCGACGAAGTCATCTACGTAGTGGTTGTTAATAATTGCTTCAACGGCTCGTGGATTTTTGAGTGCAAATCTCGAAGCATTATGGTTCTTCACGAAGTTGGCTATACAGGGCGAGCAAGCAGCTCCAAAGGTCATGGCTTCCATAACGTACTTCTCGATTGGCTTGTCGACGCTATCTCGCCACAGAAAGCGCTGCGATTGCTGGTCCTCAGGTCGAATTAATATCTGGTGGAACATCTCCTTGATATCCCCTATAACTGCTATAGCTCGCAGTCTAAAGTTGAAGAGGACTGCCAGTAGAGGTCTGTAATCATCGGGTCCTTTCAAAAGGAACGAATTTAAGGAGACGCCATGTACCTGTGCAGCTGCATCGAAGACTAGACGGGTCTTCCCGGGTTTATTTGGGTTCTGTACTCCGAAGTGCGGAAGATACCAAGTTTTTGAGTCATCTTTCAGAGCCTCCACACAATTTAGTTTCCTCGCGTACCCTTTATCGATGTAGTCGGCAATCGTCTTCTTATACGTAGCAGCAAATTCTGGATTCTTCTGCATCTTCGTCTCGAGGTTGAGAAGCCTTCTTTTTGCCAGCTGGTAACTCTTAGGTAACACGGGACTATCCTCCTTCCACAATAAACCCGCACTATATTGGTCTCCAAGTCGAACCGTTGTAGCAGTTAAAATCTGTAGAGCCTTCTTGTCCGCTTCGGATATTGGCTTCTGCTTCGGCTTTCCAACACCGAAGTTCTCGATTCGGAAGTAGTCATCGACGATGGTACCTATTCGGTGATCTTCTTCCTCTGACTGATGACCAAAGAGAACTACTTCTTCCTCACCCGCCAATCCTGTTCTGCCATAAACGACCCAACCAAGCTTGGTTTTTGTTACAATTGGTCCATCTCCATCTGTATTGACGGTGTCTAGTGGTGCGCCGAGAATGCTGTTGTCGAGACCGATAAGAATCTCTGGCTTTGCATCGCTGTACTCGTCGATAAGAACTCCAGAATCGCCAAGTGATTTCATCTCAGTAGTAGCAAAGGTCTGGATAGGCAAGCATAAATCCACTACAGTCTGCACATTACGCATCTCATATTTCTCTGCGTTGTTTCGATCGGCACTTATGAGAACGTTTACTGAGAATGACTTCTTTGTTATTGTTTCGCGTCCCAGCCATCGCAGGTTCAGGTCTTTTGGTGTTCCTTCGAGTTGCAAACGTTTGGCCAAGCCTTCACTCATGATCGTAACTGATGAACCTTCGTCGTACAGGGCGTATGTTCGCAGTGACGTGTCCCCGTTGTGAACTCTGACTGGTAGGATCCGGAAAAGGATTTTCACTGCTCCACCATCGTTGCAATTTAAAATTGGACTTTGAACTTCCATCCCTTGGTTTGTGGCGTCGGCTGCTGCTGACTGCTGCGTTACATCCGCTTCATGAAGTGACTGATGATGCATTCTTCCGCAGTTGTCGACTCCGCATTGCTTCCGCATCCTGCAGGATCTTACGCTGTGACCACGCTTCAAACAACTAAAACAAAGTCGGTTATGTTTCACGAATGTCCATTTGCCTGGAAGGTCCAATGTCTTGAAGCTGTTGCACTCGACTACGGGATGCTGTTCTGCTTTGCAGTATCGACACTCGTTGGGTATTATATTGATTGGGGCTGAACTTCTATTTACTTGAAGAATACTTCTTGGCTTCGGTTTATGATCCACTTTACCCGGAGGTGATGACGAGAGTGAAGATGTTGAAACGATACAGACGAGACGTGCGACTCGACTCAACCAGTCATTAAAGTCTTTGACGGTTGCGTACGGCTGGATGTTCACGCAAGTCTGGGCCCACTCCAATCTCCTGCTCATTGGTAGCTTCCCTACAAGCTCATCTAAAAAGGATGGATTTGCCAAATGTTGATGCATTCCACTCGCTTCCAGGAATACTGTCAAGTTCTGCACCTTCGTAGCAAATGGTATGATGAGCTCCAACTTATTCTCCGGAATAGCGGTGGTTTCTCTGACTTTCCTTAACTGACTCTGGACAAGGCATTCGGGACGCCCGAAATGGAATTCTAACGTTGACATCACTTGGTCCACATTATCGGGATGAATCAGTAAGGATTCAACGACATCTCTCGCCCCACCTTTGATGCTCCTCTGAAGCCGGAACATGTTCTCCACCTGACTATAGCCAAACATTCTCGAAGATTCCAAGAAAGCCATGCAAAACATCGGCCATTCCTCGGGTCTTCCACTGAACTCCGGGAGATCATGTAATTTGCGATGGCTTCCATGCCCGATTGAAGATGAGGATGGTTGTTGTGTCAGTGTGACCTGCGGGAAAGCTGGCTGAGCTCTGGGAAGCTGCTGTTCGAAGGTCGGCACGTTATTTAATGGAGGAAGAAACGTTGGTAATAAGTTCCTCGTAGAGCTATTGGATAGCGACTGACTATAGATCGGCGAAGCAGCGGCTGGTGGCCAGGCATACCGTGAGGTTGAACTAATCGTCATTGGTTGCGTGATTATCCTTGGTTCCATCGAAAATCCATACAAGGTTGACATTGTGGCAATTGAGGTTGAGGATGAAGTGACAGTGGCGGTGGCGGTGGAAGAGGTCGTGGTAACGGTGGAGCAGGTCGTTGCGAGAGACGCACTGGTGCACGGAATCGGCAAATACGAAGTGACAAAGTTAACGTTGGGCGTGTCAGTAACGGCTGCGGCTGTAGAGATTGACGGAACTAATACTGATTGTTGTTCCTTGAGCAGTATCTCGAGACGTTGACGTTCTTGTTTCTAGTTGTGTTCGCAAATCCTGCAACTCCTGGAGCAATGTTGCGACTTCATCACCACGTGACTCCATAATCGTTTGCTCTGTGTCCTCGTATGAGCTGGTATCTGAAGATTCTTCCCGTTCCACGTTTTTCAATGACCGCAGAGTACTCCTAGTCACCCTGTGGAAAGCTGGGTTAGGTGATCGTTGAAGATTCGGCATTAACAAATATATATATAGTCACCCTGTTCGAATTGGTATTGAATGCGATAAAGAAATCTACCCTAACCTTCCGAGAAATATTTAGTTTATTCAATATAATTGTGGCTCAACTTTCTCGAAGAATACTAGTTTACGAAAGACAATGACTTCTCCCGATGACAGCAAATGTATTCAGTTAATATTATAGGCGGCTAAATATTCTCGCAGAACAGTACAATGAATACAAAAAATATTGACTTCTCCCGATGGCGGCGAAATGTATTCAGTTAAATGGCGGCAAAGTGTTGCTGGCTGAACAACACACTGAATATAAGAGATATTGACTTCTCCCGATGACTGCGAATTGTATTCGATTAGATGATGACTATAACTCAATACCAATATGTACTTCTCCCAATGGCGTCGAGAGATATTCAGTTAAATGGCGACAAAGCACTGAATTCCAAAAATACTGACTTCTCCCGGTGGCGGCAAAATGGAAAAGTCAACCAATTGGAGATGTCTTCCGTGCAGATAAGTACTGACTTCTCCCGATGGCGGCGAAATGTATTCAGTTAAATGGCGGCAAAGCACTGAATTCCAAAAAAAATACTGACTTCTCCCGATGGCGGTGAAAAGGAAAAGTCAACCAATTAGAGATGTCTTCCGTGCAGTTAAGTACTGACTTCTCCCGATGGCGGCGAAATGTATTAAGTTAAATGGCGGAATTCCACAAAAATACTGACTTCTCCCGATGGCGGCGAAATGGAAAGTCAACCAATTAGAGATGCCTCTCGTTTAGTCAAAGTACTGACTTCTCCCGTCTGCTAGCTATGTATTGACTTTTATGTTGTGCGCTTACCTGGCTGACTGTGGTGAATTAGACAAATTCCGAAATTCCTGCGCACTTGAATGTTTCTTTATATGGATGCGATGTACTCCGAATGCAATTCACTCGCTGGATGCGGTGTCCTCCTATGTACAATGCCTTTTCTTGTCGTACTCGCTGGCAACGAAAAAGAATAAAATTGTCGCCGACCCGTTCTCGTCGCCTGAACAAAACGCCTTATGGTGCAATTTTGAATGAGTTTATTCTCTGTTTGTAAAGGAAATATTGATTAAATACATGAAATATTATTGAAGTTTACTTACTTTTCGGCAACTTATGTGGCTGCGTCCGGGTTCGACGACAGTTGAATTCGGTTTGACTTATTTCGCTTTAAATTCGCAATTTGCCGCGGAAAGCAAGTGACAGCTAATTTCGGGATATGTTCACAAATATTTTTGAACGAAACCACATAAGCCACCGATTACATTTAGTAAGGTACGTTATGATACATTTTTAACAATGGCTGAGTGGCGAATGGTCGCTTGTAGGTTGTAGCGCGGTAGGATGTAGTCACATGGGCATTATAGTTTTGCATGTCGATCAAGACAGATCTTATTTGCTATTGAAAATAGTTGGTTATTATTTCTTGTTTTTTTCCCGCGATGGCTGAGTGGCGAGTAGAAGAAGTGCTCAAATTTATAAACAACTAGCTGTGCCCGCAACTTCGTACGCGACGTGAGACTGTGTAATTTCCAATAAAAGAGATACTAATAGTTAAGTTTCAATACATGAGATAATTATATTTTTTTTATGATAATTTTTTACAAAGCTTCTTGAAATACAATATGTATTTGAGGTTCTGTTGCCTGGAGCATACACAAATTTGTACCCACACCAACAATAAATCAAACAACATAATTCACCTATATCTTCTTTACTTCTTGAATTCTTCAATTCTTTACTGTAAGATAGGTATCACCGTAGGTACTATAACAACCGTTAAAACAAAAAAGTGCCGACAGAAGTTATTACTTGAACATTTACGTGTGTATTTTTCGAATTGTCAGGAATTTTACTGCACAGGAAATATTTAAAACTGTTTTCGGAGTAAAAACAGCTAACAAAAAAATCGCCAACAGCGCCACCTATCGGATCCAAAAATATCGTATCTTTCTAGCTGCATCCAACCATGCACACATACAAAGTTTCATTGAGATCGGCTGAGTTTCTCAGAAAATGGACAACAGCGCCACCTATCGGGTGTCGGTTTCTCGGTGTCGTTTCAGAAGTAACCCAAATTCATTGATTTCTTCCCATCTAAAAGTGTCCAACGCGCCTAAAGAAGTAATAACTTAAAAAAAAACCTTGAACTCAATTTCTATATACACCACCACCACCATTATGTACGATTGTACGTCCATCAGCGCACGTCATCAGCCACCTGCGCATTTCCTCAGTAACACATTGTCGTTGTTGATTACATTTTGCATACCCATTCATGTCGCATACTTCTCTTTCGTTTCACTTAATTCGGAGAAAACACCACGCAGTTTTTTTTTTACATGAATGTGCTTGTGCGATGTGCGCCACCCAACCACCCCAAAGCAGAACAACGATCAAGAACCGCGGCTGCAGATAAAGTTCGATTTGAGAAAATAAATTTATTTTTTTCGTGTTAGATTATAGGTTGTAGCTCAGCTTCTAGAGAACATAGAAAGCTGATTGATGGCTTGAAATAACTGTGAAAGTGTTGGCTCTCCTAAGGATTTTATTTTGTTTGCATTGATTAAGAATTGTTTGAGTAATGGCGAGATGAAGGCAGTAAAGTTAGTAAAAAAAACACATTTTGGTCAAAAACGCTCCCAAAAAATAGGCTTGACAATGAAAGGAATAGCCTATGTGTTGCTCAAAATCTTAACTAACATTTCAAAAAAAGTTTCATTAAAATCTGTGCAGTAGTTTTCACGTCAACCGCGAACATAGAAAACGGCTACAGTTTTATTATATTTATAGATTATGAAAAATTCGAGTGTTTATGGAACTATAAAAGTAGAGACTACAAAAGGTTGGACCTTAAAAGAAATGCATTGTTGCAATTGTCCAAGGAAAGTGGCAAGGACACCGAAGAGCTAAAAAAAAAAGAGAAACCTTCGAACAGCCTAAGTACGTTGTGGAAAAAAAGAAAGTGGACGAGACAAAAAAAATCTGGTACATCGGCCGAGACAGTGCATCATCCGCATCTTTTTTATTATGATGACCTCCGATTTCTGGATACGGTGATTGTTTTAAGAAAAACAAAAAGCAATTACCTGGTAGGTATGTAAAATAAAGAAAACAATTATTATTTCTATACGTAATACTCATATACATGTATTTATATATATTTTTACAGGACGACAGTGTAGAGTGTGCTACGGAAGCAGCAGAAACAATGGGAGAAATCCAGGTATTAACTACCAGGAAAATAGTGCGGTCCCTACAGTCTAGAGCCATGCCACAGAGTTACTCGTCGTTTTCTTCATCAGCGAGAAGTAGTGGGAGTGACAAGCTTTACACAGCCTTAGCTGATGCTGATCCAGTTCGACGCTGATGATTTTGAACTTTGAAAACATTTTATATGGTATCTAAACAAATAAATATAATATAAATTTCTCATAATTATTTATGTTGTATGAGTTTATTTTTGGGTCATCGAACCTTTTACCAATTTTTTTAAAGCTATGTTTACACGATTGCCAGATGTGCGAAAATTTAAACAAGGAAATAAACATTTCCAGATAGTTTTACAAGCATCATAAAACAGAAAATGGAAAATATGCATAGCTACAACGAAAAGGGATTAGAAAGGATCATAAACATTTATAGATCCTTTTAGAAGTATCATAAACGGAAGAACACAAATGACGAAACAAAGAGTAATTAGATGGATCGTAAACATTCACAGTTCCTTGTAGAAGAAACTTGTCAATATGCATTCTGCAAAAATTTCCGAAACTCGTCATCTTCCCACAAAACATCTTTCAATAAAAATGTTCCTCTAAATTGTGCATTTCCCTTTTTTCCAGAAATGGATTTACCCAAAACCTTCGTTTTCTTTTCTCAGCTCGTTTCCGCAATTCTTCTAATTCCTTCATGGCCTTTAATGCGAGAACGCAACGATGTGCTCTGCTCAACGACATTTCAACGAATGAAATTTCATGATATGAAATGCCCACCCTACATTACATTTCATATTGTCGTTCTTTCAACGCGACCAAATTTGACAGATTTCATGAAAGAAAATTTGCAGGTGGAGACACCGTGTAAGAACATAAAAACCAGAGACAATACTGTATGGTTTGTCTATGATAAAAACGTCACTTGCTCTTTTTTGTGTTGATATTTGTGTAATTTGAATATGTGTAGTCTTCGACACTTTTTTAAGCGATTTCCATTCAATACTTAAATTTTGTATTAAAACATTAGAAATATCCGTCCCGATTGATTTCTAAATATTTATACATAAATAATTCGCAAAAAATTCACCCGATGCAATGCCTTTCTTTGCTGGAGAAAAAATTCACTAAAAATGTAAACAAACTCCATCAGTTGTCAAACTCAAACGCACTTGTATTGGTAAATCTGAGAAAATATCTAGATTCGCAAAAGTGCTCTGAAATCTGAAAAAGATTGCTTTTTCCTGTACCAAACGAACATAAAAATTGCCCTGAGAGCAAGAAAAGTGCTCTGAGAGCGCCCAATCGAATACCACATAAAAGAGATGGATATCTTTCGTACGTCTATCCCCCCAAAACCCATTTGTTTACATTGTTGTTTTCGTAATTTCAACCCCTGTCTGTGAATACGTGTGACCAAGAAAAAAGCATGTTGCTAATGGCCGACCGCGAATCATTTTGCTTTTATGAGAATCGCAGTTGTGAAAAACCCAATAACCCAAGCGCGCCATCTATTACTCGATAGCTAACAATGAGTTGGCACTACTCCTTTCGACCGCGGTTGACACTTCTTTCCATAGTCGGCCATTTTATTTCCGCCTTACTTTATTCTCGAAAGCCAAGGGAAGAGGTGCAAACCGCGGTAAGTGTACTTGTAAAAGATTTTCTTGTTTTATAAAATTTCCTTTGTAGAAATAAACCATCTTAAGCAGTTTGAGCGTGCGCCTTTCATTCCCGCAATCGAGAACAACTTTATTTCGCGTGATTTCATTGTTCACGCACCACATGCTGAGTCGCACACCACCTCGTCGCAGTCCACGCAACCACGGCATGGATATAGAATCCAATGTGCCAACTACTTCCTCCGCCGTCGTAAGTAGCGCCAGAACTGTAGCCGCTGCAGCCGCAGCAACTCTCGCTCCGATTCATCCAGGCGCCGTAGATGAGAATCCTGCCGCCACTGAGACTCCCGTGGACACATTGCCTGCACAAATGCAAAACAGTGCATTCACAGCACCCGTCTCTTCAGCCATGAGTGGGACTTCTGTGGGCACTACGACTGGTGCTCTATTAACCGCGACGAAAATCTCTGTTGGTCCACATGGTTCACGAGGAGCTGCCGCTGCTCAGGTGGACCAAATGTTAGTTCGTTCTTTAGAGGAAAAGATTAGTGCTTTAGAAGGACAGCTCAAGGCCACGCAAGTCCATTTAAAGAATAGCGATTTGCAGTGTAACACGCTTAAATTGGCGATGCAGTCGCAGCAATTGCACATGCCTGTATCACATGCACAATCGCCAGTCGCATTCTGTCCGCCGCCGACCACGCATGCACCAATGCCAATCGCATTCTGTCAGCCGCCAGCCATGCACGCACCGATGCCAGTCACTCATGTTCAGCCGCCAGTAATCAATGTACAGTCGACAGGCATCAACGTAGAGTCATCAATGTCACATGCGAAACAGCCAGCTCCGCATGAACAGCCGCCAGCGTCGTATACACTGCTGCCAGTTGCGTATGCGTCACTACCTTCGTCTGCAACACCCTCGCCTGTGCAGATGACATCCAGCACATCCGTATCGCCGCTATATTTGCAAACACTGCCGATACATACGTACACACCGTCGCCACATCCGTACGTACAGCAGCAGTGTTCTCAAGCTCAACAGCCGTCCAACTCAAACAATGTTGCCAGCCAGTTATCAGGGTCCAATACGTATAACTTGATGCCACGTAAGGTCCAAGATCTTCCTCCGTTTTCTGGAAACCCAGATGACTGGCCGATGTTTTACAACACTTTCCTACAGACAAACGCAGCATTCAACTATACGAACTTGGAGAACAATCAGAGGCTTCAAAAATCTCTTCACGGTGAAGCAAAAGAAACAGTAAAATCTCTTTTGATTCACCCGGACAACGTTGGAAATATTATAGAAGAATTACGTTTTCGTTTTGGTCGCCCGGAACAACTTATCCACAGCCAGTTGAGTCAAGTTCGTGAGATACAGTCAATCAACGAATTGAACCTGGGTCGTCTCATTCCATTCGCGACAAAGGTGAGGAACTTATCTATGTTTTTGCAATCTGTCAACGGCCAGCAGCATATTGCGAACCCATCACTATTGCAAGAGCTGGTATGCAAGTTGCCTATGACAAAGCGGATGGAGTGGGCGAGATACGCAACAATAATTCAGCCTTACCCAACGATCATTAACTTCAGCGATTGGCTCTCTGACGTAGCCAAGTTAGTTTGTTCCGTCCAAGACAACCAAGACAAGGAGACGAAGAAACGTGTTACACACAACTACGGAGTCCCAGGAACCGAGATCTCTAAGATGTCATTTTTGTGTCAAGAGGCACACAAAGTCAACGATTGCAGAAAATTTATAAAAGCAAGTGTGCAGGAACGATGGATGATTGTAAAGCAATATGGTCTTTGTTTGCGTGCCTAAGGAAAGGGTATAATACTCGGAACTGCCGCGTGAGGAGTATTTGTGCCACAAATGGATGCCAGAGAAGACATCACAAGCTACTCCACGAAGATCAGCCCAAGCCCACTCCATTGGCTGATGTGAGTCAACAAATTCCTCAATGTTCCTCCGCTGGTAGTGTGTTGGCTACGAAAGGGACTACCAACGCCGAGCAGAAGCTCTTGTTTCGAGTTTTGCCAGTGACGCTGTATGGCCCGAATAAAGCCATCGACACCTATGCACTATTTGAAGAAGGATCTTCGATTTCGATCGTCGATGTGGACCTGATTAAGGAAATGGGTCTCAAAGGTGACTCGCGCCAGCTCACCATGCAGTGGGTTGCTGGAAAACAAGCACAGGAGCCATCGTTGGTCGTTGACCTGCAGGTGAGTGGAGTGGGTATGAACAAAAAATATCAACTTCGTCACGTGTACGGTGTTTCGGATCTCAGTCTGCCAACTCAAAGTCTCAAAGACTCAGATTTAAGTAGCATCTCAAAATGTTTGAAGGAACTTCCTATGCAGTCTTACTCCAATGCCGTTCCGAAACTCATGATCGGGCTCGATCATTGCCATTTGGGCCTGGCGATGGAACTACGAAGTTTTGGTGAGAATGGACCGTATGCAACACGTACGAAGCTTGGCTGGGCTATTTTTGGTCCGACGACGACGACCACTCCTACAAGCACACCTGCGTGTCTCCTGACGTACACCAAATCCGCTGATGCTATCTTACATGACCTGGTTGGCGATTATTTTCGAACGGAAAGTTTTGGAGTTAGAGCTTTACCCCCGGTAGAATCCAAGGAAGACATCCGTGCAAGAAGCATTCTCGATTCAACCACGAAGAGAATCAACGGTCGATTCGAGGTTGGCTTGTTGCCAACTATGCCATGGCGCAGAAGCGTTTGGTTGGAGTTGAAAGAAAAATGAGAAGAAATGAAGACTTTGCCGCCGCCTACAGATCGATTATGAGAGGTTATGTGGACAAATGCTATGCCCGTAAGCTGCAGCCAGCAGAAGCCGCCGTCATAGGACCAAGGACATGGTATTTGCCTCATTTCGGGGTAGTAAATCCCAACAAACCTCAGAAACTTCGCCTAGTTTTTGACGCCGCCGCCGAAGTAAGTGGAGTTTCACTCAACACGTACTTGCTGAAGGGCCCACAGGGGTACCAGCCACTGCCGTCTGTTCTCTTCAACTTCCGCGAAGGTGCCGTCGCTGTGTGTGGGGACATCAAGGAGATGTTCCACCAGATTGGAGTTCGCCAGGAGGACAGATGTGCTCAACGCTTTCTATGGCGTGACGGAGATGACACGAAGTCGCCCGATGTTTATGAAATGCTAGTGATGACGTTTGGAGCTGCCTGCTCGTCTTGTGCTGCTCAACATGTCAAGATCAAAAATGCCCTGGAGTACAGCAGCATATACAATCGTCGTGCCGTCAAAGCCATCACAGATTTTTATTATGTTGACGACTTCGTCGACATCTTCGAATCCGTCGAGCAAGCCATCGAAATTTCAACTCAAGTCCGAGAGATGCATAAGGCCGCAGGGTTTGAATTGCGCAACTTCAGTTCGAATTCGGAATACGTCCTCAGAGCCTTGGAGGGAGCTTTACCAGCTAGCGAAGAGACTCCTTTACAAGCTGAAAAGGTCTTGGGCATGTTCTGGCAGCCACATAACGACGAGTTCCAGTACAAGTTGCAGTTTCACCGAGTAAGCAAGGAAATCATTGATGGAAGCCGACGTCCGACAAAACGAGAACTGCTCAGCATCGTTATATCGGTGTTTGATCCGTTGGGATTCTTGAGTCCATTCGTGGTATCTGCGAAGCTGGTGATGCGTGAGGTTTGGCGACGGGATATACTGTGGGATGAAGAACTGCCGGAAAATATCTGCACCTTTTGGGACAAATGGCGTTTGCAGTTGCCCAACGTTATCGATGTTGCAGTTCCACGTTTTTACTTCCATGGCGGTGTACCCCGGGATCTCCAGCTACACGTTTTTGTTGACGGAAGTGAGGACGCCATGGCAGCCGTTGCATATTGGAGGGCAACGAACCAGGACAATGTGGTCGAGATCGCATTCATATGTGCGAAAACTAAGTGTTCTCCATTGAAGCCCATGACCGTGCCCCGTATTGAGCTTCAAGCCGCAGCTCTGGGGTCACGACTTATGAAGACAGTGCTTGAAGGACATTCTGCCGCTGTCACACGAAAGGTCCTTTGGAGCGATTCTTCGACGGTAATAAAATGGATCCATAGTGAGCATCGAAGGTACAAGCCGTTTGTTGCTCACCGAATTGCCGAAATTTTGGAAAACACGGAGCAGAGTAGCTGGAAATGGGTGCCGACAACCGAGAATGCAGCAGATGACGCTACGAGGGCTAAGAGTCAGTTTGACTTTAGTCCAACTTCCAGATGGTTGAAGGGTCCGTCCTTTTTGTGCCAGTCAGAAAGGGACTGGCCAGTGAATGTCAACGTCCAAAGTCACCACGACATAGAGGAAGAGCTTCGACCAAAATTCAGCCTCGTCGTGGTAAGTAACAGCTTAATAGATTGGAACCGTTTTTCTTCTTTCAGAAGAATCATCAGAACTATGGCCTGGGTACTGGATGTCGCTGAAAAGCAGGTTTGCCGCCAAGCTCAACGTCAAGCCTTTAGCGTTGAAGTAAGTTTAATTCAGCGTGGCTTACCAGTTCCAGAGGGGAACGAACTCTTTAAGCTTATGCCGTACCTGGATGAAGAAGACATCCTACGCGTCTATGGACGACTTGACGCCGCTTCATGGTTGACGTATGCTGCCCGAAGACCTATCATCCTGCCTTCTGATCACCGATTTACAATGCTTGTAGTCGCTCACTATCACGACCGAATGATGCATCAAAATACGGAAGCTGCAATCTGCGAGGTGCGTCAAAAGTACTGGGTGCCCAGCCTGCGCCATGTTATGCGCAAGGTCGTCGCAAACTGCAGGATCTGCAGACATCGCAAAGCCACGCCGATGCCACCTCTCATGGGAGCCTTACCGGAGGATCGTGTCATGCCGTACTTGAGACCATTCTCATATACTGGTCTGGACTATTTCGGGCCACTCACCGTGTCTATTGGTCGTCGAGTTGAGAAGCGGTGGATAGCGCTTTTCACTTGTTTGACGGTGAGAGCCATTCACCTCGAAATAGCACATGATCTGTCTACCGATGCGTGCATTATGGTCATACGCAATTTCATCAACCGCCGTGGAGTGCCGCTAAGAATAAGACTGGCGTTTCAATTGCCCGAACAACCCATCCGAAGGAGGTGCCTGGGAGCGTATGGTGCAGTGTGTGAAGCGCGTCCTGCGACACACTCTCAAGGAGGTTTCACCACGAGAGGACACTTTAAATTGCTTGATGATTGAGGCTGAGAATGTGGTTAATTCGAGGCCACTAAGGCCCATTTTATTCACTCGAAGTTGAACACAACTTCGGGATTTTTATATGGCAAACTTCCCAAGTTGTGTTCAACTTCGAGTGAATAAAATGGGCCTAACCCATCTACCAGTGACAGTCGACTAGGAGGAGCCGCTGACGCCGAACCATTTTTTGCTGGGCTCAGCCAACACAGCTCATACCCCTAGGACACTGGAACCAGACGAGAAGTTGTGCCGTTTAAGGAAGCAGTGGAGAATCGCCCGCCAATTGAGGGACAGGTTTTGGAAGCGATGGGTACTTGAGTACCTTCCAACTTTAACACGCCGAGTGAAGTGGTGCCGAAGGACGAAGTCAATTGAAGTCGGAAATCTGGTCTTTATCTGCGACCCCCACATTTCAAGACGAGAATGGAAGCGAGCCAGAGTTCAACGCATATACCGAGGTGCAGATGGAGTTGTCAGGCGAGCCGACGTTCGGACGAATACAGGCATTTTAGGTGCCATGAATTAAAGCCATATGAACTAACGCCATAATGGTGCTAATTCATTTTCAAATGCGAATTAACGCCATAATCCACTTATGGCCTTAATTCACTTTCAAACGAGAACTACAGCCATCACTTAAATGTGAACTAACGCCATACCTATATGACAAAAATCTCGAAGTCTAAAAATCTCAATTTGAAAATTCAACAAAAAACATAAGTAGAAAACCTCGCACCCACCCCGTAATCCAACAGTAAACCCAAGCAGGGGGTTGCAGGGGGGCAGCATGCCCCCCCATACACATTTCATAATTTGGCCACTTTCTAAAACGAACTAAAACCATATGACTTTAGTTCTCATTTAAAAGTGAATTAAGGCCATAAGTGGATTATGGCGTTAATTCGCATTTGAAAGTGAATTTACGCCATTATGGCGTTAATTCATATGGGCTTCGTTCACGGCACCGCATTTTATCTCGTCCAGTTTCAAGATTGGCAGTTCTGGATGTGGAACCCGATGGTGAATCGGAACGATTCACGGGGGAGGGGATGTGGAAAACCCAATAACCCAAGCGCGCCGTCTATTACTCGATAGCTAACAATGAGTTGGCACTACTCCTTTCGACCGCGGTTGACACTTCTTTCCATAGTCGGCCATTTTATTTCCGCCTTACTTTATTCTCGAAAGCCAAGGGAAGAGGTGCAAACCGCGGTAAGTGTACTTGTAAAAGATTTTCTTGTTTTATAAAATTTCCTTTGTAGAAATAAACCATCTTAAGCAGTTTGAGCGTGCGCCTTTCATTCCCGCAATCGAGAACAGCAGTGTTTAATTGTTTTGTGTTTCATGTTATATTTTTGTGATTTTTGTAGAGGTTTTGATTGAATTGAAAAAAATAGTGAAATACACAATAGAGAATACCGAATTGTTGCATTAAAATCCAATTCATGAACCCAGTGGAAGGGCGGCTACCTACAAGCTGTTTTCCAGAAAAATTCATGAAGTCACACACGCCTGCTCATTTCTATTATAGTATAATGTGAGTTCATGAATTGGACTTTAATGCAAGAATTCGGTGTTCTCTAATGTGTATTTCAGTATTTTTTTCAGTTTAATCGACACCTTCACAAAAACCAAACAAATTCTAAATGAAACACAAAACAATTAAACACCGCGATACACAAAAAAGCAAGATGATTCGCGGTCGGCCATTAGCAACATGCTTTTTTGTTGGTCACACGCATTCACAGACGGGGGTTGAAATTACAAAAACAACAATGTTAACAAGTGGGTTTTGGGGGGATAGACGTACGAAAGATAGCCATCTCTTTTATTCATTGATCTCTGGTTTTTGCGTTCAGGTTATTTCTTGTCCAGACCAATCTAGTCGACTTAAGTCAACTATATACTTGAATGCGGCCAATGCCTATAAGGCCCGTTTTCTGATACTACTCATAGCGATTTAAGTTCCACTTAAAATCTTATGTGACAGTTTATGACAAGGAAAAAGTAGCCCATAAGATATTTAAGTAGAACTTAAAACGCTATGAGTAGTATCAGCAAACGGGCCTTATAGGCATTGGCCGCATTCAAGTATAGCCCTGTTTTTTTTAGCTTCGTTCTCAGCAAAGCAAAGTAAAGTAGGATTTTCAGCACGCAATTACAACAACTACGCTCTACTTGACACTTCGACGACTCACACTAGGTATTCATTCCCAGCAAGATTCACTTGGGAGTAAATGTATTAGTCTAAGAGCCAGCTTAAATCTGACAACACATATTTTACGGTGGCTGAAATTTTGTCAAGCGAGACTGCTTTACTCACTAAACAAGCTATGGGTACTAGCTACGCCCGGTCGCGGTAGGTTTAGGGTCCCTCAGGTGGGACAGGTGTCAAAATTGTGTCAATTTTTAAAGTATTTTACGGCTGCTGCCATTTTAGTATGTCATAATATACCTCTACCAGAACTGAAAAATAACAATGGCTGCCAATTTCAGCGGTTGTAACATCACGGCAGCCACTTTTCAAAATTTGAAAAAAAAAAAAAAAAAAATTTAAAGTATTTTACGATTTCTTAAATTTATATTATGTTATTTAATTAACTACCTATTTTAAGCATTATATTAAACATGGCTGCCATTTTTTCGGGTTGCAAATATCCGGCTGACAGCGAAACCTTAACTGCAGCCCGTGCATACACTGCCAAGTCATAAGATTAGAAGCAGGCATTTTTGAAAAGTAAAATCGATATTTCTCCCGTTACATGATGGATTCGAAAAAAACGGTTAAGGTAAATGAGAGATTGTTTTGTTAACAACAGCATATCCAATTTTTGTATATGAGAGATTAAGCTAACGGAACTTTGAAGTCAAACTGTCAACTGAGTAAAGAATATGCGGAAATAAATCGGGTTATTAGATTAGAAGCAGTGAACAAAAAAAAAATCAACGTGTTTTGTAAAGTAAATATTTTTTTCTTTTGGTTTAAACGGTATATAGTATAAAGTAATTGTTCTTGATTGAGTGTTTATAAAAATGGGCAAGAAAAAACGTTGGAGGAAAGGGCAAGAATAGATGTTTATTGCTCTAATAGTCATTCATGCCGTGCTATAGCCCGAAAAATAAAGCGATGTGATCATTGTGTCTGCAATTACTTAAAAAAACCCGTCGTCTTATACAAAAAAATATAAAGGAAATACTTCTTCTGACTTAACACCTCGCGAAACGCGAATTATCCTTAGAATAGCGTCAAATTCAGCTTTTTCGGCAGCTAAAATTAGGGAGAAAGCTAATGTTAAGGCCAGCCACCGTTACCGTTACCCACACAATTCGCTGTTCTAAACACTTAAAGCGCCTTAAACTTAAAAAAAACACCGCTTAATGACGCAAGGAAGAAACAACGCTTGTGTTTCGCGAGAGATCATATGAGCTGGGATGGTTATTTTTTCCGACGAAAAAAAAAAATGGAACCTAGATGGGCCGGATGGTTATAATTATTATTTCCATGGCCTGGGGAAAGAGGAGCGGTTTTTAAACCGTCTTCATAGCAGAGAAGGAGGCGTTATGGTCTGGAGCTCAATTTCATTTTACGGAGCTATAGTCCAAGATACCAAAATGACGGGAAACAACTACAAAGCTTTGGTGGAATTAGTATTCCCCAAAATTGACAAGCTTTTTGGACCAATTTCATGGATTTTTCAGCAGGACAACGCTCCCATGCAAACAGCCCGAGTTGTAAAATCCTTCATTGCGAGCCAAATGCGTCCACTTGCTGCCTTGGCCACCGTATCCCTCGGATCTTAACATAATAGAAAATGTATGGGGCTGGCTTACACGTAAGGTATATGAGGGAGGGAAGCAATACGATGACAAAGAAACGATAATTCATGCTATTAAATTGGCCTGGAATGAGATTTCACTGGACTACTTCGAGTCGCTGTATAAAACCTCAAAAGACAGAATTTTTGAAGTTATTCTAAAGGCTCATTATTGAACATCTAATAAAAGCTAATATGAATAACAAAATATAAATAACTGCATTTTATTTTCATTTATTTGAGGTGCTTCTAATCTAATAACCCGATTTATTTCCGCATATTCTTTACTCAGTTTACAGTTTGTCTTCAAAGTTCCGTTAGCTTAATCTCTCATATACAAAAATTGGATATGCTGTTGTTAACAAAACAATCTCTCATTTACCTTAACCGTTTTTTTCGAATCCATCATGTAACGGGAGAAATATCGATTTTACTTTTCAAAAATGCCTGCTTCTAATCTTATGACTTGGCAGTGTATGCACGGGCTGCAGTTAAGGTTTCGCTGTCAGCCGGATATTTGCAACCCGAAAAAATGGCAGCCATGTTTAATATAATGCTTAAAATAGGTAGTTAATTAAATAACATAATATAAATTTAAGAAATCGTAAAATACTTTAAATTTTTTTTTTTTTTTTTTTTCAAATTTTGAAAAGTGGCTGCCGTGATGTTACAACCGCTGAAATTGGCAGCCATTGTTATTTTTCAGTTCTGGTAGAGGTATATTATGACATACTAAAATGGCAGCAGCCGTAAAATACTTTAAAAATTGACATAATTTTGACACCTGTCCCACCTGAGGGACCCTAAACCAACCGCGACCGGGCCTAGCTAGTACCCATAGCTTGTTTAGTGGGTAAAGCAGTCTCGCTTGACAAAATTTCAGCCACCGTAAAATATGTGTTGTCAGATTTAAGCTGGCTCTTAGACTATTATACTTCTGAACACCAGGGGGAGAACATTTTTGTTGCCCTCCTTGTATAATATTGTTACATTCAGGCTGGGATTCGTAAAGATAAAACACTATTCCGTTTAACTTCTCTAATAAAATTCACTTTTATTACACTTTTATCGACTATTCTAATATTTCACTTATAAAGTACCAGAACACTATTACTTAAACAATTCTTTAACGTTTCAAACCAATCACTTAATTTACTCTATTACTTTTCACTTATTTATCTTCACAAACTATCTCGAACTTTAACCAATCACTGTTATAAATCAACTGTGTCGCCCTCTTCTAAAAGCTGTCCTTTTATACCCGCTCCGCCATCTGACGAGAACTTTCTAGCTAATTCTAAGTGGTTCTAGAACAAGGTTCAGTGGTGACAGATTCCAGTCTCCAATTGGAAGTGACACTTGAGTGGAACTTGTTTTGTGACTTTAAGGCCTGGTTTCACCAAACTGTCTAAGGCCTGGTTTCACCAAACTGTGACTAAGGGCTTGTTTCACCACTTAAGTTACACGATACCTTCCACGCCACAATATCCCCCTCTTAAACTTGTTCGTCCCGAACAAACTCGTTAACATTTTCCCCATTATAACGATGAAGACGATCCACATGAACGACTTTCAGCTTGCCTCTTCCTCGTTGGATGCGATAGACAACGTCGTTGATGCGCTTTACGATTGTATAGGGCCCTTCCCAGTCTTGTTGCAACTTAGGCGATAAACCTTTCCTTCGATGAGGGTTGTATAGCCATACCAGATCTCCTTCCTGGAATCCTGTAGTTGTCGTTTTAGTATCGTACCTTGTTTTCATGCGGTCACTGGCTATCTTAATCTTATCCCTAGTGTCTCGATGCACGTCCCTGATGATATCCCTGAGGTCTGTAACGTATTCCTCCTCATTCTTGGGCTCTTCGCATGGATATCCAAACATCAACTCGCTAGGTAGGCGGACTGTTCGACCAAATAAGATTTCAGATGGAGTATGTCCTGTGGTGTTATGCACTGCTCCTCGATAAGCCAATAAAAACATGGGAATCTGCTTATCCCAGTCTCTCTGGTCTTCGCCAACGACCTTAGAGAGGTGTTCATTCAGTGTCCTGTTGAAGCGCTCCACCATCCAATCTGATTGTGGATGAAGCGGGGTTGTCCTTGTCTTGTGAATCCCGAGTAACTGGCACACTCCTTGGAAAATCTTCGACTCGAAGTTCCGTCCTTGGTCTGAATGCAGTTCCATTGGTACACCGAATCTGCTTACCCAGTTATTGACGATTTGCTCCACCACGGTTTTAGCTTCTTGATTTGGAATAGCAAATGCTTCAGGCCACTTACTGAAATAGTCCATAACAACGAGGATGTAACGATTTCCATTGTTTGTTTCAGGAAACGGTCCCGCAATATCAACTGCTATCCTTTCGAAAGGGGCTCCAACATTGTATTGATGCATTTTGCCACGGACTTTCAGTCTCGGACCTTTGCTGGCCGCACATGTAACGCATTTCCTACACCAAGTTTCAACGTCCTCCCTTGAATGAATCCAGTAAAAGCGTTCCCGCACTTTTTCGAGCGTTTTATTGATTCCCAAGTGGCCTCCAGACACTCCATCATGCAATTCCCTGAGCACTTCCATTACCTTTGACCTGGGTACAACAAGCTGCATTACGAACGACTTTCCATCCGGGCTTTCCCATCTTCTTTTTAGAATGCCGTCTTGTACGTGAAGGGAGTCCCACTGCGCCCAGTATGCCTTCAGCTCGGGGCTCCTATTGGATATCTCCTGCCAGTCTGGTTTTCCCTCATGCTCCTTCCAGGCGATAATCGGTTCGATATCCGGATCTTCCCTTTGAGCCTCCCGTATTTCCCGCGCACTCCAGCCACCAATGGGCATAGCTCTCACCCTTTGAACGGACGCGACATCTTTTTCCTCGTGTCGTAAGCAATGTTTGCAATTTGCTTTGCACGGTCGACGGGAGAGAGCGTCTGCATTAGAGTGAAGACTTCCCTTTCGATGTTGTATTTCGTAGTCGTACACCTGCAGCCGTTCGATCCACCTTGCGACTTGGCCTTCAGGATTCTTAAAGTGTAGTAGCCACTTTAAAGACGCATGGTCTGTGCGGAGGATGAATTTTCGCCCATAAAGGTACTTATGGAAATGTTTTGTTGCCAGTACCAAAGCAAGGAGCTCGCGCCTGGTAACACAGTAGTTCCTTTCTGGCTTTGAGAGAACTTTGCTAAAGTAGGAAATTACTTTCTCTTGGCCATCATGCACCTGGGAAAGGACGGCTCCAACTCCCACATTACTAGCGTCTGCATCCACAATAAATGTTTTCCCAGGGGTGGGGTACGCTAGTATGGGGGCGTTGCACAACTGTTGCTTAAGTTCCTTGAAGCTGTTTTCGCATTCACCTGACCATTTGAATTGTTTGCCTTTTTCTGTCAGTTGATGCAAGCTCTTCGCGATCCTGGCAAAGTCCTTTACAAATCGTCTGTAATAGGTCGCAAGTCCCAGGAAGCTTCTCAGTTGATGTTTGTCTTTGGGTACCGGCCAGTTTCTCACTGCATCGACCTTCTCCGGATCAGTCTTGACTCCTTTGGAAGAGATGATGTGCCCGAGGTACTTCACTTCTGGTCTAAATAAGGAACACTTCTTCGGGTTAAGTTTTAGTTGCGCACTTCGTAGTCTTTGGAACACCTCCTTAAGGTTATCTCGATGTTCGTTAAATGTTTTTCCTACTACGATGACATCGTCCAGGTAGACCAAGCAGGTTTTCCACGTTAGTCCCAGCAGAACGCGCTCCATTAGACGTTCAAAGGTAGCTGGAGCATTGCACAGTTCAAATGGCATTACTGTAAACTGCCAAAGCCCGTTTCCTGCTGTGAATGCTGTTTTCTCGCGGTCTTCTGGATGGATCTGCACTTGCCAGTAGCCACTCTTCAAATCGAGAGTCGAAAACCATTTGGCTCCAGATAGTGTGTCCAGGGTGTCGTCAATTCTTGGAAGGGGGTAGCTATCCTTCTTGGTGACGTTGTTGAGTTGGCGATAGTCCACACAGAATCTCGTACTTCCGTCTTTCTTCTTGACCAGGACGACCGGCGATGCCCACGGACTTTTTGAGCTTTCAATCAGTCCTTCCTTTTCCATCGTCGACACCATTTCTGCAACCTCCGTCTGCTTAGCCAATGGTAGTCGTCGGGGAGGCTGACGAATCGGTCTCGCATCTCCGGTGTCGATTCGGTGTTGTAAGAGATGTGTTCGGCCATACTCGCTGTTCTGCGAAGCAAATATATCAGCGAACTCGTTGATTAAACTACCTGCCATGGACCGCTGCTCCTGATCCAGCTCGCACTCTCCGAGTATATTCTTTTTCATTTCCGATATCTCCGTTGGTCTAACCGGTTTCACATCACTTGCATTGGACAACTTTGTGACCGCAGTAATCGGTACGCACTTTCCAATCACTTCTCCTTGTTTTAGTTTCACGCTTTTGTGTTCCACATTGAGGACACGAACGGGAACCATGTTGTTTTTGGGTTCAACCAGCATCTTTCCGACAATATAGCACTGATAATAATTTTCTGGATCTGGCTCGACTAGGTAGAATCGGTGGCTCCCAGGATCACCTTCCAGCTTTGTCCAAATAACTGTCTCTGACGAAGGTGGTAATATTTCGTCCTTACTTACAACTGTCCGTAGAGCTGCGACGTTCTCGTTTCCGTAAACCATCGGAATCTCGACGTTCTTGTACTTTATAACTTGCAAACCGATGTCGAGTACTATGTCATGCGTCTTCATGAAGTCGATTCCGATGATGCATTCGTCACATATATCAGCCACTAAGAATGCATGGGAGAAGACTATTCCTGCAAGGTTTATCGTCAAGAGTACCTCACCATACACCTTTGCTGTTGCTCCAGTTGCTGTTTTCAGACAGTAGCTGCTGGTGTTATGCAGCCATGATTGGCGAACGATGTCCCTTCTGATTATGGAAGCGGTGGCACCTGTATCGATTGTAGCCACGTACTTTTTCTGGCCGATATGGGCTTCCACTGTCAGGCTCCTATTACATCGTTTGGTCTGGGAAACCTGAATTGTGGTCCTGGGGGCGTCGATTCCAGAAACCAGCTTCTGCCCCGCGAAGTTGGTTCTTACTCGTTTCCCGACTGATGGCTTTGTGATGTTCCATCCGCCGAACGCTCAAATGCCTCCTCGTTCCTAGCTCTGCAATGTGGACAACTGCCCTGTCTACGTTCGGCTCTGCACTGTCGTTGTAGATGTCCAATTTTGTTGCAGTTCCAGCAACGGATCGGTCCCCTTCGAGAACTGTTACGGTCGACTACTTCTGTTCTCTGGCACGAGCATTCAACGGATGTCATTTCTCTCACGCGGTGAAATCCTTGAGATGCTTGGTCAGCAGCTCTCATGGTTAAAGCAAATGCCAGTGCCTCAGGAAGAGTTCTCTTTCCAGCCATTCGTAGAGCCATCTGCAGTTGTCTGTCCTCTATGGCTTGTGTAAATGCCTCAATAGCCATTTCATTGATGACATCCTCGCCGGCATTGGGATAAGACAAGTGCGCTAGCCGTTCGATATCAGCTTGCAGTTGCTGGAGTGTTTCTCCCCTCTTCTGGATTCGACTGCGAAGTTGCACTCTATATACTTGCTGCATATGGTCGTCACCGAATCGCATCTCAATAGCCTTCACCAATGCATCGTAGTCGCGTTGTTTTTCTGCTGAGACAGTTTGAAGCAATTCTGCAGCTGTACCTCGTAATGCGAGTGTTAATGCAATCGACTTTTCCTCGTCGTCCCATCCATTGGTCGTTGCAGCTGCTTCGAACTGTCTCTTATAAATTGGCCATGATGTTTGACCATCAAAAACGGGTGGTTGCATCTCCTTCCTTCTTGGGCAGTCAGCCGAATATTCCCGAGCCTTTTGCTTCTTGACTTTTTCCAGTTCTTTAGCTATGTTCTCGATGTTTGTTCCTTGTTTATGAAACATTTCATTAATTTTCTCAAACTTTGTTTCATGCTCGTTTAATTTTTCATCAATTTCGTCGATTTTTACTTCTAGAACATTCTTAAATTCTTCCACGGCGTCTTTTTGTGCGGCGACAATGGAATTTTTCTGTTCTTCTAAAGAATTCTTTTGTTCTTCTAGAGAATTTTTCTGTTCTTCTAGCGAATTCTTCTGTTCTGCGAACTTCAATTCCATAGAATTTTTCTGTTCTTCTAGAGAATTCTTCTGCTCTGCGAACTTCAATTCCATAGAATATTTCTGTTCTTCCATCTTCGCTAGAAGTAATTCCATCATAGAGCTAATGTCAACGCCTGTACTTACTTGTTCTTCTGACACGTCGAATAGCATGGTTTTTGGATCTTCTCCGTCGTTTTGGACAGCTTCCTGTAGACGAAGGATGAGGTCACTTTTTCCTCCAGCTGTGGATAGATTCCGTTTTTCTAGTTCACTTTTTAATTGGGGTATGCTTAGTTGCAGCAATATACGACCCATTTTGTTTGTCTCTTGTAATTTAGAAATTCACACAAATTCACTTTTTTTTTTTTTTTTTTTTAAACTACACTTAGACACTTAGCACAGAATAAGTTTTATCCCACTTCTGACACCAATGTTACATTCAGGCTGGGATTCGTAAAGATAAAACACTATTCCGTTTAACTTCTCTAATAAAATTCACTTTTATTACACTTTTATCGACTATTCTAATATTTCACTTATAAAGTACCAGAACACTATTACTTAAACAATTCTTTAACGTTTCAAACCAATCACTTAATTTACTCTATTACTTTTCACTTATTTATCTTCACAAACTATCTCGAACTTTAACCAATCACTGTTATAAATCAACTGTGTCGCCCTCTTCTAAAAGCTGTCCTTTTATACCCGCTCCGCCATCTGACGAGAACTTTCTAGCTAATTCTAAGTGGTTCTAGAACAAGGTTCAGTGGTGACAGATTCCAGTCTCCAATTGGAAGTGACACTTGAGTGGAACTTGTTTTGTGACTTTAAGGCCTGGTTTCACCAAACTGTCTAAGGCCTGGTTTCACCAAACTGTGACTAAGGGCTTGTTTCACCACTTAAGTTACACGATACCTTCCACGCCACAATATGAATATGTTCACAAAGTTTCTCTATTTACAGTACATACTATTCGTTGGTTGTGATTGGTGGAAATTCATAAAGAAATGCATAAGTGAACTAATTTTCAAAATAACAAATAAATATAAGGGCTTTTATTAAAATATGCAATAAATTATTTTTTATGTAAGCTGCAAATCCTGCAAATATTGTTTTAGACAAATATACCTTATTAAACTTGTAATCGTAAGATATAAGTGTATTAATCTTTGAGATATATATTTTTATATTTTTTAAACCCCAAAATATGAGGAAGGATCAATATCCATTGGAAAATTTTATGCAAAAAAATTGTATTTCTTTGACTGAAAAAAGTTACTTCTTGTGATGTGCCCTGCCCAATCATGTTGTATCATGCTACCTAATGAACAGGCCCACACTGCCACCTTTTTTGATAAAACCTACTGTTCAGAAAGCTGCTGGGAACACGGTTGCCACTTGAAAATAAAATTTGTGTCCAAAATTGGAAATAAAAATGACCAACTGTAGCTAAAAATGACCAAAATAATTTAACCCTCTACTGTCTACTCATCTACTGCATGCATTATGGTTCAGTGGAGAAAAAAAGAAATTTTTTATTTTAAAGTATATTCAAACAAAAATTTTGTTTCCATATAGGTAATAATCGACATAATATTTGACATTTCAAAAAACGCATTGTACATTGAAATGCACATGGATAACTGGAAAACATATTCAAACATTTTACTTACAAATATCTAATATTGTAAAAAAACAAATCTCAACATTATAGCCACCAACAATAGAAAATAAATGTTTATTTTTTATTTTTTAATATTTTCCGACGAATGCTCGCGTTGGAACGTAGAACTTGACTGCGAAAATTTGTTGGCTTGTGTAAAAAGGAAGAAACCAAATTCACTCTACACATCCACAACGTTAACGGTGTCTTTCCCGTAAATATTGTGTAGTTCTTCCAATCGAAGAAGGTACACACGGAACAATTCATCTTAATTATTTAAACATATTCTTCATGTTCACAGATCTCATATTATTTTTTTAATTATTAATAATTTTTCATTTCGTAAAAAAAATGACCAAATGGAATAATAAATGACCATGTGACCACGAGAAAAATTTATGACCAGATTTGGTCACAAATGACCAATGTGGCAACCGTGGCTGGGAATCGTTTAATGTCGATTTCCATTGGGACAGAAAAAGCACTTTTTTTCAGAGTCAGAGCAGTTTTTCTGCTCTCGAAATCAGCTGGCTGTCAGATTTCATGTTCCATTGGCCGCAAAAAAAACACTTTTTTTGAGAGTCAGAGCAATTTTTCGAATCTCGATATCTGAGCAAGATTCACATCTACTTACACTAACACCAAAACGTTTGCCTTTTGTCAAACTTTAAAGTGTGTATTAATTACGTATTTAGAAGACCAGTCTGTGAAAAATAAAGAAAAATTTACATTTGGCCGGCGCAATGGATATCAATACAAATTGAGTGGATTTTTATAAGCATAAATTGCAATTTAAGAACAGCTGACTTTTCATACACGCACTACCACAAATTCGGAGGAAGAAAAATCTCGTTTTATGTTCCATTGGGCACGAAAAATCTGAGATCTGAGAGCAAATCTGTAAAATCCCAATGGAAATCGACATAAGTGCATATTTTCCTACTTTACTTTGCTTTGCTGAGATTGAAGCTCAAAAAAACAAGCCTTATATAAGGCGTTTTTCTTTTTTAGTTCAGAGCACAACCTGAACTGTTATACAAAAAGTTCGTGTTTCTTTTTTAGCTCAGACACTTCAGAGCTCGAATTTGTGTTTCTTTTTTCGCTCAGAGCATGATCAGAGCGCGCTCTATGAGCTCAGAATAAATTGACTGAGCATCCTGAGTAAAAAGCTGAGTACACATGTACATGCACACTTCCAGTCACATTTGAAGGACAAAAAAAAAAACAGGAAAAACAAAACATCCTCTGAATGCTCTGAGCACGCATGGTTCAGAGCGCGCTCATAATGCTCAAACTCTGTTCAGTGCTCAGCTCTGAACTAAAAAAGAAAAACGCCTATAGTTGACTTAAGTCGACTAGATTGGTCTGGACAAGAAATAACCTGAACGCAAAAACCAGAGATCAATGAATAAAAGAGATGGTTATCTTTCGTACGTCTATCCCCCCATAAACCATTTGTTTACATTGTTGGTTTTTTTTTTTGTAATTTCAACCACCGTCTGTGAATACGTGTGACCAACAAAAAAGCATGTTGCTAATAGCTTTGAATTTGTTTAGTTTTTGTGGAGGTGTTGATTAAACTGAAAAAGATAGTGAAATACACATTAGGCGTTTTTCTTTTTTAGTTCAGAGCTGAGCACTGAACAGAGTTCGAGCATTATGAGCGCGCTCTGAACCATGCGTGCTCAGAGCGTTCAGAGGATGTTTTGTTTTTCCTGTTTTTTTTTTGTCCTTCAAATGTGACTGGAAGTGTGCATGTACATGTGTACTCAGCTTTTTACTCAGGATGCTCAGTCAATTTATTCTGAGCTCATAGAGCGCGCTCTGATCATGCTCTGAGCAAAAAAAGAAACACAAATTCGAGCTCTGAAGTGTCTGAGCTAAAAAAGAAACACGAACTTTTTGTATAACAGTTCAGGTTGTGCTCTGAACTAAAAAAGAAAAACGCCTTATAATAGAAATGAGCAGGTGTTTGTGACTTCATGAATTTTTATGGAAAACAGCTGTAGGCCTAGGCAGCCGCCCTTAAACTGGTAAGTTATATATCTCTGTATTCCATTACCTTTGCTAAAAGGCATGAAGAAGCCTTGGTTGGCATCGCTGTAACACAATAGACATAACTATCTAACCCTATTTGATCTGTGGTTGCCGCTAATATGTTTGACATTTCCATAATTTTTGCAGTTTTATCTTATAGTTATTTTTGTTATTAATTTAATCGTTGTTATTTATCAAGAAAGAATAATGCTTGCTGTTTTTGTGTTGGTTCGTAGATTCAAAGCAATGAAAATTTAAGAAAAATACATCGCCATTTTTATAGAGATAATGATTTTTATTTGTTTTACAAAAAAAATGATTTTATATGTATGTTTTAGGAAGCCGAGTGTAAGTCCTATGTGGATCAGCTTAGCGGAAGTGATAGGCTGCAATGTGAGGAAGCTTTATCCCATATAAAAGATGCTGTGATTGGTAGTAATCGTCAAAAAGCGTATGTGATTTCCCAAGGAATCGTACCCAAATTGATCGAGAAAATATGTAACTTGGATGAGGACCCAATCATTCGATTAGACTCGTTAATTGTTATGGGTATAACTTATCTCCATTTGTATTTAAACATGATATTTTAAGTTTACATTTTTTAGGTTCCTTGGCAAAAGGATCCGCAGAGCAAGTGCAAACATTAATAACCGATTATAGCATAGTCAGAATCCTAATCAGCCAAGTTTTAGTACCAAATGCTGACCAAAGAATTATTGAACACTGTTTATCAGCATTGCGATCTGTATATCAATTTCCATTTGCACCAGTTGGCTTGCTATATAGTAATATTGAAACCCTATCGTATCTTATGGGTAAATACAAAATATTCCACAATTTGTAAGTTTACTGTAAATGTATTCCTCCTAGGTCTAGCAAATATAAACAGTTCCATGCAAATTCAAGCGTCTGTAACAAGCATCTTGGTTCCATTATGCAACACATATAACGAGCAAATATTGCTCTGTCAAGCTGGAGTAATTCCGTTTTTAGCACGCATGATAAGCTCCCAATATGATGTTTTACAAATACCTGCTCTTAGATGCTTGGCATGTATGTGTTTTACAAATCGTTGTGTTTCGGATAATGTCTGCGTAATTAGGTAAGTCCGTACTTTAATCAGTAGCAAACGCCTAATAAATGTAGCCCTCAGACCAAAATTTGTGTGGTAAATTTGTAAAGCTATGTTCAGACGATTGTCAGATCTGCCAATATTGTCAGGTCTACAAATGATCTGTCAATGAGCTGTAAATGATCTGACAATAGCGAACTACTTTACAATACCAAATTGCCAGTTCATGCTGTTGCCAGGCTTTGTCCCAATCTTTGACAATTTCATTTGCAGATGGTTTGCCTACAAACAATTTGTCTGACAACATTGTCAGATAGAAAACTGACAGTTCAAACTGTTTGCATTCGTTGTCGGACGAATTTAAAATTTGTTCTTTTTCATTCGGTTTTAAAATCTTGATTGAGTACCACGCAATAATAGAAAAAAATATAAATGGAACAAAAAAAAAATGCAATTGCGATTGTTTTGGCTATTAGACCAAGAGCCCACAGCAAATTTTGGGGGTGAAGATATAACCAAAATATTGCTACATGAGTTTGAAGCACTGCACTAGACAATATCAAAAATGTAAGTCTGGCATAATTTTGTCACAGCTGAGGTAAGTAAGCATGCATTTAATGCGTTTAAAGACGTCTGGCAGGGTGAAAGCGGTGCGTAAAACGTCTGGGACCTATATTTTTGCAATCAAGATGAATTTTCCAATTTTTTGGTATACCCATTATGTGGTTATACCAATTATTTCAAAAACGGAATTTTTGCATACTATTAGCACGTCTGGCAGGGTGAAAGCGGTGCCTAAAACGTCTGGGACCTTTTTTTTTGTAATCAGATTGACCTGTTCTATCGTTTCAAAGAGGATTTAAGCGGTTATACAAAAAATCCAGATTTCGGAAAAATGCACGTTTTTAGGTTACTATTACTTACCTCACTTACTTACTTACTTAATGGGCTCCCGACCCGTGGAAAGTCTCTGCCTGAGACACTCCAGCCTTCCATCCTCTACGATCCCGGGCGCGCTGCTTCCAGTTGTCCAGACCAAGCGCTCTGGCATCCGCGATGGCTTGGTCTTTGAACCGGAGGTTCGGTCTTCCTTGTCTTCTCGAACCTGGGGGCTGGGATTCGAAGATCCTCTTAGCTGGAGCATTATTGTCCATTCGCTCGATGTGGCCGAGCCAATGTAGTCGACGTATTTTGGCTTTTTGGCCTACATCCACATCTTGATACAGCTCATAGAGTTCGCGGTTATATCTTCTCCTCCATTCGCCCTCCTCGCACACAGGACCAAAAATCCGCCGAAGAATTCTTCAATCGCCGTGAAAACTTCTATCACGGAGCGCTGTGACCGACCGATGACGTCAATATCGTCCGCATACCCCAGCAGCTGGATGGATCTGTTAAAGATAGTGCCTTCCGTGTTGACACCTGCCCTACGCACTATCTGCTCCAGTACGAGATTGAAGAAGTCGCATGGTAGCGCGTCCCCTTGCCGAAATCCGGTGCATGTTTGGAATAGTTCGGAGGAGCTGTTTCCAAATTGCACGTTGCAACGCGTGTTTTCGAGTGTCACGCGACACAACTGAATCAATTTTGACGGGATTCCGAATTCGGCCATCGCCATATACAGCTCCTGACGATGTATACTATCATACGCGGCCTTGAAGTCGATGAATAGATGGTGTGTCTCGACTTGAAATTCGTTGGTCTTTTCCAGGATTTGTCTCAGTGTGAAAATTTGGTCTGATAGTCCAGTCATCGGGCATGTTTTCTTCCATCCATACTTGGTTGATGATTTGGTGCATGCGCCCTACCAAAACATCACCTCCGTATTTAAAGAGCTCCGCTGGCAAGCCATCCGAGCCTGCGGCTTTGTTGTTCTTAAGCTTTTTTATAGCTAAGCCAACCTCTTCTATACTGGGTGGTGGAACAGGTTCTTCATTGGCTGGACGCGGGTTATCTTCTTGCCCTACCACTCTCTCAACATGATGCCCATTAAGCAACTGCTGGAAATGCTGCTTAAATACATCTACTATTCCCTGCGCTTCGGTGACTAGGTTTCCTTCGCTGTCTCGAAGAGCCTGTGTTCCGGTTTTGAAGCCAGCAGCCAGTTGCTTGGCTTTCTTATAGAACCTCCGGATGTTGTTGCGATCACGAGACTCTTCGATCTCCTTGAGCTGGGATACTGCGTAGGCTCTCTTCTTTCTACGCAGGATCTTTTTCTCCTCCCTTCTCCTGGCTCGATACTCTTCCCTAGCTGCCCTTGTTTTGCGCTGCAGCATTTTTTTGTGTGCATCTTCTGTCAAATTTTTCCTGTACACGCATTCATCATCATACCACGGGCTCTTTCTCTGGGGTGGCTGGTACCCTACAGTGGTTTCGGCTACCACCTTGATGATGTCGCGAGACTGGCACCACTGATTGTTGGCGTCTGTGGGAGGCGAGTGCATAGTGGAGAGTTTCATGCTCAGGCGCTCTCTGTAGGCTCTGGCTACTCCAGGTGTGCTAAGGCGTCCAACGTCAAATTTCTTCTTCTGGGCGGCCCGCAGCTTCTTCTCGTTGGACAGTCGAGCTCTGAATCTAGCTGCAACAAGGAAATGGTCAGAGTCGACGTTTGCCCCTCGGAATGTGTGCACGTCGAGGATGTTGGATGCATGCCTCGCATTGATTAGCACATGGTCGATTTGGTTGGCGGTTCGACCGTCTGGAGAGCGCCTGGTTGCTGTGTGGATCCTTAGCCTTGGAAACCTAGTGCTACTTATCACCGTATTACGAGCTGCTGCAAAGTCAATTAGTCGGTAGCCGTTGTCTGTTGTCTTTTCGTGGATTCTGTGCTTACCGACTAACCCGCCAAAGATGTTTTCCTGACCGATTTTGGCATTGAAGTCCCCTAGCACAACTTTAACGTCATACTCCGGACAGGCTCCGTAGGCTCCATCCAGGAGGTCATAAAACTCCTCTTTTATGGGGTCTTCAGCCTCGTCGGTAGGGGCGTGTGCACATATTAGGCTTATGTTTTGGAAGGTAGCTTTGATGCGGATCACAGCTAGGCGATGACTTATCGGCCTAAAGTCAATAACTTTTGTCCTTAGCCGATTTCCCACGACGAATCCGCGGCTGAGCGGCTTATGTTGACTCTACGGTATCTAGCTACAGGGGAACATTTTCGGTCCCTGCAATATCTGCTCCGCATTCCTGCGTTAGCGATCTCGTCCATCAATCCATACGTTGTGGATGCAATCTACAAAGTGCTCGTGGATAAATATCTTCAGGACAATTATATCATTACCTTATTTAATATAAACAAAGCACAATTTAAGTTCTAGACGCCGAGAACACGAGAGGCCTGGCAACTTCCAAACTGCATTGGAGAAATGATCATAAATATTTTTAGTTTGTTTTAGAAGTACATACAAAAATTAAAGGGCTCTAAGACCCGTTTGCTGATACTACTCATAGCGATTTAATTTCCACTTAAAATCTTATGTGACAGTTTATGACATAGAAAGAGTAGCCCATAAGTTATTTAAGTAGAACTTAAATCGCTATGAGTAGTATCAACAAACGGGCCTAAATGTTCAAAGATCCTATTCGTTGTTATGTTGTGCTTTTCGTCCAATATTTGAATTTTTTGAATTCACACATTTTGCGCCAATCTACAGAAAAATGCAAACAAAATAACACCGAAACTTCTTTTTGTTCGTTCAAAATATGAAACATATATTTTTCTATAAATGAAAAATTTGCAGATGTCGCAACCACAGCACATCTGCCAATAGTAAATTTATCTGCTAATGTCCTAAACGTCTGGCATTGGTCTAATAATGCTAAAATTGTGTGTTAGACGATTGGCAAATACCTGAAAATTTCATTGCCAGATGGCGGTCTAGCAATTATCTGACAATGACTTTTCTGCAAATATTGGTAAGCAAAATTGCCAGTTCACACGGTTGGCAGACATTTGGGACAATTTTTTCATTTGTAGACCTGACAACACTGTCAGATCTGGAAATTGTCTGAACAGAGCTTAAATAATTAGTAGTAGTAGTAGTAGTATAGCGACTTTATTAACATTTAATATAATTTTATAATGTTTTGGTTGTATTTACAAACAATGTTAACTAAGTCTTTTATGGTTTGGCTTATGGCCGTCTACCAGATTGACAATTTAGTTATACAAAAATATACAATGACTAATGACTTTAAATATGTACAATATGTTTATGTTCATAAATCGCCTTCCAAGATACGAGTTCTGTAGCGACTTGCAGTTATGCCATAGTTGTATAAAACTTCCCATCCAAGACTACCGTTCAAAATTTCAATAACCTCATCCAAGTCCAGTAAAGTTCGTCCGAAGTATCTTATACGGAAATCTCTTAAAATGGGGCATCTTCCGATGAAATGGTATACATCCTTCCTGTATGCTCGGACACAGCAATAGATTTAAGAGACAGAAATATATATATGCCGATTCACTTTACGGACAGAATCGTTACAAAATGAGAAAAAAAGAAACAAACTATTAATTGGGTTTTACTTCCAATTGCCTTTATTGTATTGCCGCTTTGCGTGATGAACTGGGAATAAAAATCATTTTCTGCTGCTGCCATAACGATACCTTCCTAGTCCAGCTGATTCTTGGTTTCTTTCTGGCGGTCAGTGACCCATTGCGGATCTTCTGGCGGCTATGCAAAAGTGCAACAAATCTTCACCGCTTAGCAGCAACCGCACAGTGCATATGTCACCAATACATGCTAACTACCACCGAGCTAAATCACTCAAAAGGGGGCGGAGCTAATTTGCGAGAGCGTGGCACTTGTTCGCATAGATCATTTCCATGTTGACACCTCCAAACTCCAAAGCTGATTTCTGAGCTCCCAATTTTAACTTTTGGGCTTCTGAGCTCCGTCCGCGATGTGTGTTTTGCCGTCGGGTTTGCGATTTGGTAAACGCCGACGGGAAACATGCGAATTAATTGCATGGCTAATTCGATGAATTGATGATGGGGTGAAAGATATTTGTTGCTCTGCAACATCCTGCCGGGCCACAGGAAGAATCGATGTCTTGGGCCTTCATCTCCCTTTCTTTGCTGTTCATCCTTTAGTCCTTGATTAGAGATGTGTGTTGATTGTTGACTGGTCTCCTGATCTTGCCGCTTTCGAGACGATTTCATGATTGATGAGTGCATGTAAAGAAGAAAGGGGGTGTGGTGAATGATGTGTGGCAATAATAATTTATAGGGATGAGTTAGTTTAGGTTATTAATTCAGTTAAGATTATTTAAATTAATTATAGTTTATGTAATGATGATAAATATTTGAATTCATTTGTGTGAGAGTGTGTGTGGGTGTGGAATTAATTAACCATCGGAAGAAGGCAAAGTTTGACTATGGGGCGTTTCAATGATGTCGTTGACGTTCTGATAGTCACGACGCGAATTTTTCCGTCGGTTCCGGGATGGATGGATTTTAGCCAACCGCCAAAGAGTAGGAGGGGTTTGCTCGTCAGGTAGTAGCACAATCTGTCCTACCTTGATTTGACAATTCGAGTTAAGCCATTTTGGACGCTGTTGTAGTCGCACAAGATACTCAGATTTCCACTTCTTCCAGAAATCCTGTTGGATCTTCTGCATAAGTTGCCATCTATCTAGGTAATTTGACCTTTCTTCGGTCAAATCCTTTTCGGGTGCCGCGTTCAAAGGGGCCCCGATTAAAAAATTTCCTGGCGTCAGGATGGATAGATCATCCAGATCTTCGGTGACTTGGCAAACCGGCCGTGAATTCAGACAGGCTTCTACCTGCGCTAAGACAGTGGCGTATTCCTCGAAAGTCAGAGTATAATGTCCGATAATACGCTTCAAATGGTGTTTCATAGATTTCACGCCGGCTTCCCAAAGTCCACCGAAGTGTGGAGCAGCTGGTGGGTTGAAATGCCAAGTAGTTCCGTTGCTTTGCAGTTGAGTCACAATATCATCTGTCCATTGTTTTGACCATTGTGAGGCTTGCAACTCCATGATTCTTGCAGCTCCTTGAAAATTTGTTCCACAATCGCTGTATAGGTCGGTGCAGATCGCACGGCGTGCAGTAAAACGTTTGAAGGCTGCTAGAAACGCGGATGTGCTGTAGTCGCTCACAAGTTCGAGGTGAACGGCCTTTGTGCAGAAGCAAACGAAAATTGCGATGTACGCTTTGGTTGTCTTGTTACACCGTCCCTTCCATGCCTTTAATTGCATCGGACCAGCATAATCCACACCGGATTTTTGAAATGGGCGAGCCTGGTTGACTCTTAATGCTGGTAGATTGCCCATTGTCTGTTGCATTTGGGTTGCTTTGTACCTGTAACATTTAAGACATTTGTGAATGCACTTCTTAACAGTTGATTTTAGGTGAAAGATCCAATATTCTGTCCGAATGGTTGCCATCATCAGCTGCTGGCCGCCATGAAGTGATTTTATATGCACATCATGTACTATGAGTGTGGTAAGAGTGTTTTGCGCGGGCAATATTATTGGATGCCGCTGTGAGTACGGGAGATCTGCATTTTCCAGTCGACCTCCAACCCGTAGTATGCCGTTTTCGTCAATGATTGGTGATAATCGTGCTAGTTTTCCGCCTTTGTGGACCAATTCCCCTTTCGATACCTTTGATATTTCTTCGGCGAAAAATTCTTGCTGGACAATGTGGATCCAGCGAAGTCGAGCTGATAATATCTCGCCGACCGACAGTGATCCCGATAATTTCGACGATTTGTTCCGGCAGTTGTGGACAAAGCGAAGTCAATAAGCGGTAACTCGTAGTAAACGCTGTAATGAAGAGAACCTCTTGAGAAGTTCATTAGATTCAAAGGCGGTATAGTGAACGCAGAGCTGAAAAATATTTGTTAAAGGGTACCCAGATGCGATCAATTTATTTTCCGCCCTTGAGTTCTTTGAAGCTTTCATTTCTAGGTCCGTGGGCTGAATATTGAGTGAAGGATGCAGTTGTTCATTAAAGGATTGCAGAAATTGCGGCCCGTAGAACCATTGTTGATGATTGCTGAGATCCTTTGGAGAAAGTCCTCATGAAGCCATGTCCGCAGGATTGTCCTTAGAGCGGACGTAATTCCAACATTTGGGATCTATACCTGTTGGCAACAAACGTGGTTCTGTTGTATGGAACTGATGTGATCCACGCTAGAGTGATTTGCGAGTCACACCAAGCAAATGTTTTGGCATTGTTGAGTTGCATGATCTCCTTGGTATGTACGAGCAGGCGTGCTAGCAGTAGGGCTCCACATAACTCCAAGCGTGCCAGTGATACTGTTTTTACGGGTGCGACTCTAGTTTTGGAAACAATGAGACTCATTTCTGATCAATTTTTAGTAATGACTCGAAAATAAACCACTGCAGCATACGCCCTTTCGGAGGCGTCGCAGAACCCATGGATTTCGAGGTGTGATTCCTTCGTCATATGAATCCAACGAGGAATTTCTATATCTTTAAGAACTGGTAGCTCCTCTTTAAATTTGTGCCATTCTGAAATGATTGAGGTTGGAAGTTCGCTGTCCCATGTTTGTTGTTCCTTCCAGATCTCTTGCATCAGAATTTTACCGACCACGACGCAAGGAGAAATCCATCCCATTGGATCGTACAAACGAGCGATGTCCGATAAAATTGTCCGTTTCGATGTCGTCTTTGCATCTGGTAGATTTATTCTGAATGAGAAGGTATCCTTCCCAGGATGCCACTGGATCCCTAAAGTTTTAATTGCGCTGTCTTCGTCAAATGACAGCGGAAGCTGTACTTCCCTGTCTTCATCTGGAATTGCTGCCAATAATTTTTCACTGTTGCTGACCCATTTTCGTAAAGGGAACCCTCCAAGCTTCAACATTGTTATGAGCTGGCGTTGCATCTCCAAGGCTTCTTCTTCAGAGTCAGCTCCATGAATCACATCGTCCACGTAAAAGTTATTTTTAGCGATGTCTGATGCTATTGGGTAGTCTGCTCGTTCATCTGCAGCAAGTTGTTGGAGTGTGCGAACTGCCAAATAGGGTGCAGCGGCGGTGCCAAAAGTTACTGTGTTGAGGCGGTATGGTTTTACTTCCCTTCCTTCTAAATCCCTCCACAAAACTAATTGATAGACAGAGTCTTCAGGTGAAACCCAGATCTGTCTATACATTTTGTTGATGTCCGCTACAAACCCAATCCTATATTTCCTAAAGCGGGCGATATGATCGAAAATCTCATCTTGTAACCGTGGGCCAACAAACAGATGATCATTCAGAGATGTACCGTCGGACGTCTTACATGATGCATCGAACACAATGCGTAGTTTAGTAGTGGAGCTAGACTCCATCCTCACTGCATGGTGTGGAACGAAGTAGTGCGCATGTTTTAAAGACGTGAGGTCTACGTGCGTCATGTGCCCTAGTTCTTTATACTCATCTACAACGGCCTTGTATTCCTTATAGATCGATGAATTTAATTGAACAAGGGCAGATTTGAATGACAGACCTAATTTAGGACGTGTCCCTTCCTTGAATGGTAGCTGAACAACATATTTGCCATCTAGCTGACGCTGGTGTGTTCTACAAAAATGCATTTCACATTGCTCGTCTTCCTCCGAAAAGATTTTTTTTCTGGTCACCTCCTCAAGTTCCCAAAACTTCTGCATCATGGATTCCAATTCGGGTGTCTCCGTCATGATGTGCAATGATGTCACCGCTTCTTGGTTGCCAGCAGATGTGCAACCAGAGAGAATCCATCCAAGTTCTGTTCGTTGAGCCATGGGTGTGCCTGGTTCTCCTTTAACAATACCATCGAGTATAATCAATGGATATATGTCACTACCCAGTATGACATCGATTTTGTTTGGTTTGTGAAAGGTGGGGTCAGCTAGTTCGATGTTCTGGAGGTGAATCCAATTTGCCCAAGGAATTTTGTGAGCTGGGAGAATGGCTATCAGTTTGGGTAGCACCAACGCATTAAGTTGTAGGTTGAAATGATCGTTAACGATCGAACGGATGGTAAGAGAAACTTTGGATTTGGGAACACCATTGTTGGTTTCCCCAACGCCTATTATGTTGACGTGACTCGTTGTCCGTTTAAGGTTCAACAGCTGTGCAGCTGATTCCGAGAGAAAAGAAGCTTCCGATCCTGGATCAATTAGAGCCCGCAGCAACAAGGGTTGGCCCACATCTTGGACAACCTTGATAAGTGCGGTGGCTAGAAGAACAGCCTGTGACTGACTGCTTTCAGATACGTACGTATTGTGTACTGAGGCCGTTCTATTGGAGCAGGTTGGTTCTTCCGAGTACTCTGACTGAGAGGGTTGACCTGCAGTAGAAGCTGGTTGAACAGGTGGTTGAATAACCAACGCTGAAGTTGAATTGTTGACATGCATTGCATTTGTGCTAGCAGGATCGCTTTCATGTAGCAACGAATGATGCCTTTGTTTACATGTAGAGCATGTAAATGAGCTAGTGCAATTTTGTGTAGCATGGGAGTGTGACAGACAGTTGATGCACAGTTTATGCCTTTTAACAATGTCCCTTTTTCTTTGAGAAGACAATGCCTTAAATTTGTAACATTTTCTAATCGAATGCAAACCCTGACACATCTGACATTTCAACACTATGGAGTTGTGCGTACGAACTGTGTTTGAGCTAAATTGCTTTGATTTTGACTGATTGGTGTTTGATGAGGATTGTCCTATGACTTCTAGTGTTCTTGTCCTCATGAGCAAGAAATCCTCTAAGATGCTGAATGACGGATAATCTACATAAGCCGAAATATGCGATTCCCATACCCCTCGATTGGATATCGGAAGTTTCTGTACAGTATGGAAAATTAAAACATCTTCCCATGAATCTACACAGTGACTCCGAGATTTTCAAGAGACTGCTTGGCCTCAATTGTGGTGTCTAACAGTGATTTGATTTCATCTGCTGATTCCTTGAACAGTTTTGGTTGATCAAAGAGCAATTTAAATTGGTTATCTTTTAATAAACGTAGGTTTTGATACCGCTTTACTAAAGTTGCCCATGCAGACTCAAAATTTCCATCGGTGATCGAAGTGTTTCGAAGCAATCGTTCGGCTTGACCGCTCAAATTAGCCTTTAAGTAATGCAACTTCTGTACATCAGATAAAGAGGGATTTTTGCTTATTAAACTTTCGAATAAACTCTTAAATTCGGACCACATTTGAAAGGAACCCGAAAACGTAGGGATTTTAATGGGGGGAAGCTTCAAATCAACCAAAGGAGGCTTCGATCCTACTATTGAATTATTAAGCAGATTTTGATGTGGATTGGGATTTTCGACGCTGCATAACTGTTGCTTTAATGTGGACGAATACATGTAATAAAGCTCCTTTAATTTGTGAAAAGTTTGCGACTCCATGTATTTCACTTTAGCCTCTTCACTAGGAGGCGCAACAATTTTTTGGTGAAGTGCCCTTGCGTCATCAAACCCTGTCTCTAAATTCTTTAACCGCGTCTCAGCCATGAAACTAGATTTAGACGATTTACTAAGCTCTGAATGCGCTTTAAAATCAGCTTCGAGTTCAATCCAGATATTTTGAATTGAATCGGCTAAATTTGAGATCTTAGACTTACTCATATTGCAAGGGAGGAAAACGAAGACGAAGAGTAGATTAGGAAAGCACCCAACACACACGAAATTATTAAAGTTAGATCAACGAGGATCGAAAATTAATGATAATAATTATTTTATAAAAAATGCCACACACCTGATTTGATTGAGCGTTGTTCCCCCGCTGCACCAGTTCTTCAAATCCAGAAAACATCCACAGTAACAAGAATAATCCTTTTGGTTGATATTCCGGCGCACACGGCGAATTGTTCGCAATTAGAAATTGCCACGCACTGATTAATAATTTGTTGAATTTGTGGATCCTGATTCGGCTTCGAAGGACCAAATGTATGCTCGGACACAGCAATAGATTTAAGAGAAAGAAATATATATATGCCGAATCACTTTACGGACAGAATCGTTACAAAATGAGAAAAAAAGAAACAAACTATTAATTGGGTTTTACTTCCAATTGCCTTTATTGCGTGATGAACTGGGAATAAAAATCATTTTCTGCTGCTGCCATAACGATACCTTCCTAGTCCAGCTGATTCTTGGTTTCTTTCTGGCGGTCAGTGACCCATTGCGGATCTTCTGGCGGCTATGCAAAAGTGCAACAAATCTTCACCGCTTAGCAGCAACCGCACAGTGCATATGTCACCAATACATGCTAACTACCACCGCGCTAAATCACTCAAAAGGGGGCGGAGCTAATTTGCGAGAGCGTGGCACTTGTTCGCATAGATCATTTCCATGTTGACACCTCCAAAGCTGATTTCTGAGCTCCCAATTTTAACTTTTGGGCTTCTGAGCTCCGTCCGCGATGTGTGTTTCGCCGTCGGGTTTGCGATTTGGTAAACGCCGACGGGAAACATGCGAATTAATTGCATGGCTAATTCGATGAATTGATGCTGGGGTGAAAGATATTTGTTGCTCTGCAACACTTCCACTCTTTAAGGTTGCACAAGTCACATGAAATTGGAAGATCAGGTCGATGCGGGATAAAATATAGGTTAAACAATTCTCCTCTAAGGTTGAATATTGTGCTTATCATTTGCAGAGGATAGCGGTTAAGTAAGTATGTAGAAGCGTTTGCAATGAATTTATAGTTCAACCTACTATACACCAGCCTATGTTGCGATGAATGTGCTTCAGCTATAAACTTGTCGTACATGTTACTGCCCGCTTTTTTCAAGATGTCGGCAAACATATTTTTCAGCATCGAAAGTTGCGTTTCAGCTGAGATATTCAAGCTCAAGCCGTAACTATCTGCTAGCTCCTCCCACTTTTACACCAAGTGACCTCTTGTTGAAAGTATATGCTTCAGGACAATCCTTGGCAGTATTCCCTCTTCCATCTCCCCTATTTTAGCAATGTAATCTGCATGCATCTTCAGTGTATCCACACAAAGCGGGGAAACTCCCGTTTCTAAATGCAGCATATAATTCGGAGTACAAGCTGGAAGTCGAAAGATTTGCTTCAAAAAGTACCAAATTAATTTCTCAACTTCTTCAAAATAGCAATATCCCCAAACTTGAGCTCCATACAGCAGTATAGAAGCTGCGGTAGCACGGAATAAACTGTTTTTCGACGTGTGCTCGATATACTTGTTGTCGATGCATCGCCTCCAGACTGATGAAACGGCTCTTTTAGCTGCTGCTAGATTAGCCTCGAGGTGCTTTTTAAGGTTCCGTACCCAAAGGGAAAAAACGTAACCTTATTAGTTTCGCTCGGATGTCTCTCCGTCTGTCTGTCTGTCCGAACCCACTAAGCCAATTTTGTTACCAGGTCTATCTCAAGAACCGATTGACATAGGGGCTAAAATTTACACACAACATCCGGTATAACCTCTAGTTAAACGACAAATACCAATGGAAGGAATACATCGATTGGTTTTGGATTAATTAGTAATCTGGTGAAAAAAATATTTTCATTTGCCCAAAAAACGGTTTATTTCTTGATTCACAAAAAAATACATAAATTCCTTTTTTGTAGATCATGTTCTTATCTATATATGTGCTGAATACTGTTTTGCCGAAAAGTTAATAGTTTACAAGATATTTTCAAAAAAGATAATGTCAAATACGTTGCTCTCATAAGTTTTAATCTCTACTACGCAGTTGTGCACAATTGACCCCATCAAAGACAGAAGAGAGTCACTGGTGAGTGGTGGTATACCACCAGGGTTCCCGCTTGCTATTTCGTTGGGGAGTATAATACATTTTTTTGGGGAGTACAGAACAAAATAAAAGTAATATATTTTTAGTCAATAGTTTTTAATTGGGACAGGTCGCATACAGAATGGAAAATTGGTGTGGGTTGGGTACTAGGTAATAATTAGAAAATGAGATTCATGTACGAGTAATTTTTGTGAGTAAAAATATTAAGTAATTAAATTAAACTAAATTGTGATGAATTCATGAAGAGGGGAAAGATTGAATGATATAGATTTCAAATAATATCTGATGTGTTGGACTTTAGCCAAATACGGAACCTTCGGTGCGCGAGTGACACTCGGACTTGGCCGTTTTTTTTCATACTTAGGTTAGGTGTAATTAACACACAAAAGTATTTATACTCTTTCACTTCTTCAACGCGTACACCCTGATAGGACCATTTTTCGTTGCGAGAGTATCTTCCACCACCATTTCTAAAAATCTTCATCTTTGATTTCGACAGGTTTACAGTCAAATTCCATTGATTGCTGTATCTTTCAAGACGATTGATAACAACTAGCTGCATCCCATTTACTGTGTCCGAATAAAACATTATATCATCCGCAAACTTTAACGCTGGTATCCGCATACCACCAAGTTTAATCCCTCCTCCTTCTTCCTCAACTATCATTCATAAACAAGATGAAGAGCAATGTGCTTAAGATGCACCCTTGTTTAACACCCATTTGCGATCCAAATTCTTCAGATACGGAATCTCCATTCCAAACGTACGCCACGTTGTTCTTATACATCTCTGCTAACACATTTATTATTTTGCTTGACAAACCGATTTTGTACAGCTTATAAAAGAGAGCTTCACGTGCTATGGAGTCAAAAGCAGCGCGAAAGTTTTTTATGGTTCTGTTTGAAAGTCTCAGCAATATTTATAAGAGTAAAAATGTGATCCAGTGTTGAATAGTGCTTCCTGAACCCTGCCTGGTATTCATTTAAAATCTTGTTGTTTGTTATCCATTGCGTAAGCCTATTAAAGATCTCAGCACTAAATAGTTTCGCCGAAGTATTCAAAAAGGAAATGCCTCTGTAGTTAGCTGGATTATCTAACTCGCCTTTTTTATGGAGTGGGAAGATTATCGATCTTTTAAAGCTTTCTGGAACACTGGCTTTTTCGAAGATTCTGTTAAATTCTTTTGTAAGTGCAACGAGAAATTCTGTGGAACTGTTCTTGTAGAACTCGAATCCGATCGTCTCCTGGTGCTTTTCTCGGTTTAGATGAATGCACTGCACTTTTCACCTCAGCTAGAGTAAATGGTGTGTCTAAAAACTCGTCTGTAAAGTAAGGGGCTGCATATTGGGGTAATGGAGAAAACTTCGGAGTGTTGAATAAATTTTTAAAATACTCTCTCAGCTCTGAGGTAGGCAATGTAGACGAGATCATATTAGTTCTGCCAGTAACGAATTTGGCCGCTTTCCAGAAGTCTGCCGAAGATCTTATTAATAACTGCTATGACCTGTTGGTGAAATTGTTTCCTTTTTTCTGCGCAAAGACGCTTGAAATATTTATTTGCTTCAGCATAAAGTTCTTTGGAGGAGCTGGTGTCATTTGTCCTTAGTCGCCTTAGTAGATCAAACGATCTTTTTCTCGCCTTCAGACAGTCAATATCGAACCATTTCTGTCTACTGTCTACAGCATGTCTTGCACTAGAATTAGACGGGGCAGCTCTCTTAATAAGTTTGGTAGGATCATCGATATGCGGAGCTATGTTTTGTTCACTCAGGATCAAAAGGTCGGTGTTCAATTTGGTTTGGTAGGAGGAACGAAATCTGTCATTCCAAACCAGCTTCGGCAGAAGAGCCAGCTGCTTGGAAGATGCTGCAGCTCCTGCGCTCGAAACAGTACACGATATTTCTACTGGCATATGGTCGGAAACCGTTTGCACAGCTATTGAAAAATCGTTGACTATGGAGTTCCAACTCCCGGATATAAAGCAGTAGTCTATAACCGAGGACGATATCCCACGGAGGAAAGTCAGTTCGCCATCTAAGCCACCTTTACAGCTTCCATTCAATATCTTACAATCGTACGCATCAGCAATTTCCATAATCTTCGCTCCCTTTCCATCACAGAATTCATCTTTAGATTTCCGAGATGCATTTACAATTGATGAGCTTAAATAACATTATGGCGCAAAAAAAAAAAAATAATAAAAAACGAAAATCATAACAAGAAAGAAGCATTATGTCATACATGCAACTTTTCAATCGTCATAAATACAATTCTATACATAAGGGTATTTGGTGTCACTCGTAATAATTTATAAAAACATAAAGAAATATCATCAGCGGAAACCAAAATGTTATGACATCTACCATAAAACTGATTTTATAGGTACAATTAATAAGAAAATTAACGCACCACTAACAGTCATCTGAGAATGAGGAAACATTGACTTTAAATAGTAACCAACTTTAACTTTAAATATTAGCGAATACAACTTAAATCACTATCGGCCTGAAGCCTAGTACGCAGCTGTTCCGGAACGAGAGATCGCATACCAAAGTGACAACGATATCATTAACAAAAAATTTCGCTTCAATAGGCGTTTTTCTTTTTTAGTTCAGAGCTGAGCACTGAACTGAGTTCGAGCATTATGAGCGCGCTCTGAACCATGCGTGCTCAGAGCGTTCAGAGGATGTTTTGTTTTTAGTGTTTTTTTTGTCCATCAAATGTGACTGGAAGTGTGCATGGTACATGTGTAATCAGCTTTTACTCAGGATGCTCAGTCAATTTATTCTGAGCTCATAGAGCGCGCTCTGATCATGTTCTAAGCGAAAAAAGAAACACAAATTCGAGCTCTGAGCTAAAAAAGAAACACGAACTTTTTGTATAACAGTTCAGGTTGAGCTCTGAACTAAAAAAGAAAAAGAGCACAACCTGAACTGTTATACAAAAAGTGTTCGTGTTTCTCTTTTAGCTCAGATACTTCAGAGCTCGAATTTGTGTTTCTTTTTTCGTTCAGAGCATGATCAGAGCGCGCTCTATGAGCTCAGAAAAAACTTACTGAACAGGCTGAGTAAAAAGTTGATTACACTACACATGTACAATTGTACATGCACGATGCACACTTCCAGTCGTATTTGATGGAAAAAAACAGCGCTCATGCTCGAACTCAGTTCAGTGTTCAGCTCTGAACTTAAAAAGGAAAAATGCCTATGCCTGGAAAAGTTTGTACTGCAGTGCTGTCAACTTTTATAAGAGGTATGGAGCCAAATTCAAACATTGTGGCGCAAAAAAAAATCCCAACTCAAATCCCAAGGATCTGGTGCAACTCATACACACACGATTTATCCCCTGGCAACCTAGCGCCATCTACATCGCAACTTTACAACTAACAACCAATAATCGCATTACTCACCTTTAAAATATAGTGTTACCATATCAATCGAGAATTATGTAGAGTGCTTGGTTAAAGTTTCTTTAATAATTAAGGCTAGTACGCTGATCGAGTGAAGTGAAATTTACACTACTCTCCAAAAAGGGCTGTGAAATAGAGAGTGAAATATTTTGTTGGAGATTTTAGTTGGAGAAATTTATGCAGGGTGACTGAGATGAAAAGTTTTTTTTTTGTGGCAGTTGCTCCAATATTCAACTCTCGCACTTTTATTTTACTAGACAAGAAAACAGCTGGAAGAAACAAATTGGAAACTTCACTTTTTCTGAATCATGTGATACAGTAATGCCGAATTCACAATGTCGCGTTGACGCGCGCGTGCGTTGACAGATTATGTAGAAACAAAGCATTCATATGCTGCTACACAAAATACATCTTCAGGCGTTGAGTCGACTTTAGATCGTAAATATCGTAAAGTTCAACGCGACGCCTGAGTAGAGCTACTTTCTACTATCACGCGCGTTTGATTAGATGGAATGGGACAGATCCACAAATTTTTATTTTAAAGAACACTTTTCTATTTTTTCAATGCCGATTAATAAATTTAGTGTGTGTAAATGACGTATTCTATTATTTTCTTGAGCAATTAATGATTTTTTATGTTTTTCTTTGATAAAAAATATTAATCATTGGTCGTATATTCACTTTAAGGTTGTTCTTTGCTCTTTCTTGATTTTTTTTTTCATTTCGGCGAATACTCTACTCTCTCAACGCTTCAAAGCGGCAGTTTTAGAAAATTGTTGCTCGCGCGCTTTGGCACTTAAAATCGTAAAGTTTCGATAAAGCGTGTCAAAGCTCGACGACGCACGCACGCGTTCAACGCGACATTGTGAATTCGGCATAAAATGTATTGACTAATTGGTAGATATTCATCCGTGTTCAATCACAATAACAATAAGTTATTGCTATAAAACCAAATTCTGCAACCAGTATGGACCTACGGGCACCAGTTGTGGGTATGACCGCGCCAAACTTATTTCTAAAAAATTAAGGTCTTTCATATTCATATTACAAAGGAACTTAGTCATAGTCAATGCACTTTGGTACACGCACAACGCTGATCTACATACGGATCCAGATATTGAAACAGTGGAGAAAGATGTCGAAGAAGTTGCTTAAATGCGCAGAGCTTCTCAACCACGTTAGCTTAGAAACAACCGAATTATTAAATACAGGCAGTGTAATCAGGAGATTAAGGCGGATAAAACGTGTTGATCTATCAAAATTAGCTAAGTCAATATATTTTCTAACAAAAAAATTCAGAAATTATACAAACGAGGGATATTTCGATCAGTCGAACGGTTAGGCATGATCACATTCGGTTGACAAAAGTTAGTGCCCTCGGGAGGTGTTTTAGATCGGCTGAAAGGCCCTTTCTATTGTCGAAGCATCTCTCGTGTATTAGTTCTCGAATGACTTTCGATGATTTTCCCTTTCAGCGAACCTCCAAAAACAAAAAAAAAATGTTTCGTATTTTGTTCATGACATTTTTAATAGTTTTCAAATTAGCAAATAATGCCCGATTTGTAAAATAGACTGGACAGTCGTCAAATTTAAATAATTAACAGTGCATGGAAATTACACATATTTTCAAAGATCATCTGCAGGTATTGCTTGAACAAAACTGGGTAGAAAAATATTGTTGAGGCACCCTGCTTATGGAAAAGGTCATCCATGCCACCAAATGATTGTACACCTAACATTATTGCACTATATTCAATGAAAAACAATTTTATAAGTGCGAAACACTTATTATTCTCTTAAGGAAACATCTGAAATTCCAATAAATTTCTAAACCGCATCCTACAAATCATTTTTCACGCTGAAATGTCAAAAAATTAATGCGACGGACAATAAAAACCAAGTGAAATAGCTGTGGAGAAATTTTCGTATAGCCACCTACGACTCAGTTTTGGAAGCGCTATTTTCCACTAGAACTGCGTACCGCCTAGTGAAATTTTCATTTGGAAAGTTCATTTTGACATTTCGCAGTGAAAAATTTGTATGAAAAATTGGATTTCACTTGAACTGCGTACCAGCCTTTATGTTTGTGGAATTTGGAAAGATATAATATGGAGGAAGAAGGTAGGTAAAAAATGTATATAATGCTAAGTAGAAGATCAAAGGGTGGGGAATATTTTATGTGGAAATATTTTTTTTGACAAAAGAAATAGACTTTTAGCTTCAGAGAATTTGATAAAATAAAAGTAAAAAATTCTCTGAAGCTAAAAGTCAATTTCTTTTCTCAAAAAACTTATTATGTTAACTTTATAGAATCTGAGAAAATAAGCAACAAATATTCGCAAATATATTCAATTCATCCATACAATATGTGACCGTATTCATAAGTGAATATAACCTACCTACTCCATTTCGCAAAATGTTTTTGGTGGTGAGACCAAACTTCGAACACAAATTGATTTGAAATATATGGTAACACTTATTTTTGACATTAAATGCCATATTATGTCGTTTTCGATTTGGCTTTTCAGATTTTGATCTGAGATTTCAGATTTCTGCTGCCAAATCGAACATGAAATCTGAATTATATTGGTATGTGTGTGTGTATTGAGTTGGCGGCAAAAAAAAAAATTTTTTGCACTTGCACTCGAAATCCATTTCAATTGATTTTCAAACATTTATAGTACTGCATTTCGAAATCATTTAACATAAAAACTCGATCCCAATTCGTAACCGACGCTGTGTGCCGTAAACATTGGTGTTAGTGAAAGTATGTATAAAATCTGAAGAAAAATTGAGATTTCTCAAAAGTCTTCTGAGATCAAAAAAAAGATTGATTTTTGTGGCAAATCAAACATGAAAAGCAATCTCGATCAAAAAAAAAAAAATGATTTTTTGTCAAATCGAAAACGACAATAGTCTACAACGATAAGGGTGAGTAGCAAAGGCTGGTACGCAGTTCAAGTGAAATCCAATTTTTCATACAAATTTTTCACTGCGAAATGTCAAAATGAGTTTTCCAAATGAAAATTTCGCTAGGCGGTACGCAGTTCGAGTGGAAAATATCGCTTCCAAAACTGAGTCGTAGGTGGCGATACTAAAATCTCTCCGCAGCTATTTCACTTGGTTTTTATTGTCCGTCGCATTAATTTTTTGACATTTCAGCGTGAAAAATGATTTGTAGGATGCGGTTTAGAAATTTATTGGAATTTCAGATGTTTCCTTAAGAGAATAATAAGTGTTTCGCACTTATAAAATTGTTTTTTCATTGAATATAGTGCAATAATGTTAGGTGTACAAATATTTGGTGGCATGGATGACCTTTTCCATAAGCAGGGTGCCTCAACAATATTTTTCTACCCAGTTTTGTTCAAGCAATACCAGCAGATGATCTTTGAAAATATGTGTAATTTCCATGCAATGTTAATTATTTAAATTTGACGACTGTCCAGTCTATTTTACAAATCGGGCATTATTTGCCAAATTGAAAACTATTAAAATTGTCATGAACAAAATACGAACTATTTTTTTTTTTTTGTTTTTGGAGGTTCGCTGAAAGGGAAAATCATCGAAAGTCATTCGAGAACTAGTAGGTACGCGAGAGATGCTTCGACAATAGGGAAGGCCTTTCAGACGATCTAAAACACCTCCCGAGGGCAATGACTTTTGCCAACCGAATTTGAATGTGCCTAGCCATTCGACTAATCGAAAGATCCCTCGTTTGTAGAAATTCTGAACTCTTTTGTTAGAAAATATATTAACTTAGCTAATTTTTATAGATCAGCATGTTTTATCCGCCTTAATCTCCTGATTACACTGCCTGTATTTATAAATTCGGTTGTTTCTAAGCTAATGTGGTTGAGAAGCGTTGTGCATTTAAGGAACTTGTTCGACTTCTTTCTATACTGGTTCAATATCTAGATCAGTGTTGTGCATTGAATATGACTTTGTTCCTTTGTAATATTTTTGAAAGACCTTCATTTTTTAGAAATACGTTTGGAGCGGTCATCGGTCATACCCACAACTGGTGCCCGTAGGTCCATACTGGTTGCAGAATTTGGTTTTATGGCAATAACTTATTGTTATTGTGGTCGATCACGGATGACTGTCTTCCAATAGGTCAATACATTTTACTGTAGGTACCTATCACATTATTCACAAAAAGTGAAGTTTCCAATTTTGTTCTTCCATTTGTTTTCTTAAACTGCCACAAAACAACATTTTTTTTTGAGCTCAGTCACCCTGCATAAATTTCTCCAACTAAAATCTCCAACAAAATTAAACAAAACAACTTTTCTAGTTTAAATTTTCCAATGTTAATCGGAGATAGATATGCCAGTGATTGTAACACTGCTACTTTTGTATCAGCCGATGGAACTATCCACAGATATTTTTCTGCTGCCCTTTCGCAGACCCGAAAATTTATTTCCGGAACACCTGCGTACCACGCTTTTTTTTTTTTGTCGGATGTTGTTACTATACGATGGAGCACTCAGACACAACTACTGGTCCATTGCACTGCCAAAACGGACACCTTACATTAGTACTTAGTTTTCCCGTCTTTCGAAGAAAGATTAGAAGGAGCTCAGTGATGAAGAGCTTAGATGCTCGGCACTCACCACATCAGCCCCAAAGATCCGCCACCTGTTGCGAGCAAAGGCAGGACAATTACAGAGGAAGTGTTCCGCTTCCGGAAGGACGCAGACCTTTTTCAGATGTCCGGACGCAGTCGTTTGGTCTGTCTATACCCAGAGAAACCCAAGTGTCAATGGTTGACCTAACTGCAGATGCGGACAGACCCAACGCCGGTTCAGGTCATGAGAGAGCTTCTTCTGATCCCAGCCTGGCAAGCTCATCAGCGATCTCATTTCCCTGGATGCCAGTGTGACCTGGGACCCAAACAAAATTCACTGTGTTTAGCCTACCGACTATGTTCAGAGATAGCTTGAGTTCAAGCACTAATTTAGACGAGGTAAGAGGGTTAAGCAGTGCTTTTAATGCAGTTTGGTTATCGCTGCAAATGTATATGCTTCTAGCCCTCTACCTGTTTGTGACAATATAGCGCATAGCCATAAGGATAACGAAAATCTCCGCTTGGAAGACAGACGCATAGTTACCTAATGGGTAGTGTAGTCTAATGTTCTCGCTTTCCACAAAGACCTAAGAACCAGATCCTTCTTCGGTCCTGGAGCCGATTCTTTACATGGCTCAGAGTCTGGCCGAGGCCATTCCGTCGTCTGAGGAAAGTTGACTTGTTAGTTTTGTCGCAGTAGGATTTCTGGTGTCATTGCGTCAGAGGGCATATCCATAAGAGAGGGGTCAAAGGATAATTCTCGCACAAGTTCTTCAAAATTCCAATGCGCGTGGTAGCTTTAATCGAGAGATGGTTTTCAGCGTACACCCCCTGATAAAAATATTAAGAGGGGGGAAGTTCATCATAGCATCTAGAGCAGAGACCGGAGTGCTAGGGAAGGCCCCCTGTGCCTCCAAGACAGACCGTTCTTTAAAGTTTGGCAAAAGAGGCAGTAACACGTTTCCGCGAAAGCCTGTTCCACCATACAACCGATGCATATGAGAGAAGTGGTCTTACCATTGCCGTATAGATCCAAGGGACCCTTTTGGGAGATAAGCCCCATGCCTTGCCAAAAGCGCCTTTGCACTGCCAGAAAGTTGACAGTGCTTTATCGGTTTTTGATTCAACATGCTTGGACCAAAGATGCTTTCTATCGAGGATTACTCCCAGATATTTGACTTCATTGAAGATCGGGATAGTGACGCCTTTTAGCACAAGCTGAGTCAGACCAGTGACATTCCTCCTTCTCGTGAAGAGAACAACCGTAGTTTTAAGAGGATTCACTGAAAGCCCATTACTTGCGCACCAATCATCGATTAAGCCCAAGGATCTCTGCGCCTGAGAGCAGACAGTCCTTAGGTCTGAACCGACAGACAGAACGGCGACATCGTCCACGTAGGCCTGTGTGTAGGTGCCAGGAAGATTGAGAGCCGTTAGCAAAGAGTCAACTACCATACACCATAAAAGGGGAGACAGAACACCACCTTGAGGGCAGCCCTGTTTACCCCTGTCATAACGCATTTGCCACAGTCCGCCTCGGCAATCAGCGTCCTGTTCATTAGCATTGCTTTAATCCACAACACCAATGTTTCATCTACATCATGATGTCTGGCTGCATTGCACATACTATCAAAAGTCGCTTTGTCAAAAGCATCCTCAATATCGACGAAGATACACAACGCGTACTCCTTCCGATCAATAGCACTCTTGATCCTACCAACGAGATTCTGAAGTGCAGTTTCACAGGATTTTCCACGCTGATAGGCATGTTGCATCGCTGAAAGAGGATGCGATCGAAGAGCAACATTTCGCACGTGTAGCTCAACCAGTCTCTCCAACCTTTTCAGCAAGAAGGAGGACAGACTTATGGGTCTGAAGCTCTTGGCGAGAGTGTAGTCAGTCTTACCTATCTTTGGTATAAACACGACTTTAACCAAACGCCAAGGAGAAGGTATGTAGGCCAGGGCCAAGCTGGTGGTGAAATTTTTTTCCAGCGTCGGCATCAGCTGGCTACAACCATGTTTCAGCATAGCCGGAAAAAATTCATCCGGACCTGGTGACTTGAAAGCCTCAAACGATGCAATTTCATATTTGATAGCTTCATCCGTCACCACTCTGGATGCAATATACCAGCTACGCCGCGTGGTGTTAGTCAGTTCAGAAGTGGCCACCGTTGCCGGTACCACTGAAGAACGCGTAGTGACCTCATTTCCCGGGAAGTGAGTCTCCAGCAGGATACTAAAAGTCTCCGCCTTTGTCTCAGTGTAGGTACCATCAGATTTTTGGAGCGCTTCCAGTTTACTTGGTCTGTCCCTTTTGAGGACTTTAACAAGTCTGCTGGTTGCACTTAGTTATACGACCTCCTCACAAAATTTCCTATAAGAGTTGTTCTTCGATTTACGAGTCAGTCTCATAAATTCTTTTTGCTTTGATCGATACAGATTCCAGTCTTCTTCTAAGTTGGTTTTTAAAGACCGACTTAGGAGCTTCCTGGTTTCTTTGCGGATACACTGCAGTTCGGTATTCCACCAAGGTACCAGTTTTCTACAGGAGTTTTTTGTAACTGGACACGCTAATTCAAAACAACGGGTACTGACGCCGCTCAGATCCTGAGCAGACTTCTCCACCCCCTGTATTGATCTAAAAACTGGGCCCAATTTGTTTTTCTCGGATTTCTCCTCTCTTGCGAAGGTGAAACTTCACAGTAGATTTCAAATTCGATATATCTGTGGTGCTATCTGGCGATACCCTCCAATTTGTGATAGTCTTGGAATGCCTGTTGGACAGGGTAACATCGATTACCTGCTGTCTCCTGGCTATAACAAATGTAGGTCTACAACCCACATTGTTGATGGTGATATCAGACGATAAGGTGAAGTCCAGAAGACGATCTCGTATATTGCACTTGCTGCTGCCCCAAACAGTGTTTTGAGAATTAGCATCGCAACATAGGATGCGACCTATTTTTTTGTACTCGCAGTACTCTACGAGATCAAAAACAGCCTTTGGTGGTGGAGGAGGTAAAGAGTCGCAGGGAAAGTAAGCCGATGCAACGACAAAGGTTTCCCAATTGCCATTTGCGTGGTAGCTAATAGTTGCAGCAACCAAATCTTGGCAACAGAACCGTTTGATTGTAACTGCCGTAAGGGATTTCGATACAAAAAGACATGTCCCAGGTCTCTAGGACAGCTCATCGTAAAGAACGTTATGCGAACTGCTCAACACGCCAAGGCCACAGATGCGATATTTCCACACCCATGGTTCCTGGATGGATGTTATGCAGTTTTTTGTTCTACGGGCAGCAACCCTGCTACTTAAAAGAGCAGTAGCAGCCTTGCAGTGCTGTAGGTTTATCTGAGTAAACAAAATTGATGTAAACTCTGGGTTACGACCACTTTTTGCACTATTTGGCATTGAAATGGAAATGAATCTTACCAAGATGCAGATAGGGTCGCATGTCGTACCTAGACTTAATGGTCTCAACCAGAGAACTACCATGTTCATCGTGACGGTTTTTGCTCGGCCTGTGAGAACGGACAATCCAGGCTTTTGTGTCGAGACCAGGATTCTGGGTATGCAAACGCTTTAGCACGTCCGCCGATTTCCCCAGTTTCCCAGGGATCCAGCAGCCAGCACGCGTAAGCTTGGGTGGTTTGTAGACCTCAAAAATTGTGGTCCCAAGGGGAGGGATTTTCGGCACAATACTGCTGACCCATTCAGAAGTTTGCTGCGAGGAGGTCTTCACCATGAAGGTTCCGTCCTTGAACTCACGGGCCTCAACCTGAATGCAAGCATTTGTTGCCGCAACAAGCTCCAAAAGATGGGCTTTGCAGTGTTTACACTTTGCATCGCTCATACTGTTTTCATTGCCTGCTTTCCCTATACGAACTACCAGAGAGGAGACAGCAGCATCCTTATAGGACAACCTACTATCACGCACTTTAGCTGTTCTGCGTTCGAAAGAAGCACTCTGACCGATAGAGCCATCCGCGTCAACCATGTTCTGTCCGCTGGTACTGCAACCTGAGTTGGTTTCAGCACCTGCATCATTCGTTACAAGTGCACGGGCAGCTCCAACGATTGGAGAGACTCCGAAGCTCACGCCTGTAGGTACGAGCTTGGGTCGCTTCTTCTTGCTTTTTGGTTCGGCAGAAGAGGAGGCAGTGCCCAATCCGAGGGGCTGGCTGGCTTCAGTTTGTGAGACCTCGACCGACCTGTTCTTTTTCAAAGGCACCGCCGAAGAGCTGAAAGATGTGTTTGCGCCTTCAGCCGATAAAGCATCTTTGCGCCACAGATCCTACAGCTTTCTCCTTTTCCTCTTTCGCTGTCCCTTAGACAGGCGCAGCTCAAGGCCCGCCTCTTCAGGAGCCCGTTCAACCACGGAGGTATCCCGAGTCAGACCGTCAGTGGCAGTGCAGTGAGCTTGTCCCATGCCCAATTTACCGAGTGAATCGGACATAGAGTCGCATGAGGGTTCTAGTATGAATGTTGGCGTCTCCAGAATCCGTGCTCCGGCCGTAGTCGCGAAGACTATGGATGGATTTTGGCTATCGCCATTACCACCTGGAGTAGACAATTCTACTTGTTTCTCCATTCATATCATATTTTGAGTTTTAACCACTGGCTCCTGTGGGTTAGACTACACTAACAGTTTGATTTTTACTGAGGTTACCTCAAACCATCCTCCTTTGCCCGGGCTTGGGACCGGCATGCTACTTACGTAACAAGGCGGAGTTAAAATTCACGCTTAATTCCACAAAAAAAAAAAAAAAAAAAATAATAATAAACCAAATCATTCCAATGAAATATATGTCAGGATTTTTTTTTGATTTTTTATGTTAATGATTTTCTCTGCTAAAGCTTAGAAGCAACCAATGGATGCTTACCAAAAAGTTTGGGATATTTCCTAGGCAAGTCGTCACAAACAAAATTATATGTTTCGACGGCTCATACCTGAATACCTCTTTTTTCCAATAATTGTCAGTACCTACTGTGATGTGCTTTTTGTCATCCAGGGTTGCCCCCAAAGAAACACAAACTTTGGGGCTATATACAATTCTACCTTTTATTGGTTATTCGTAAACAAATAGTTAACAATCTTAAATCTTCTTAATTTACCTTGACAATTCATTGATACTTAATTCTTAATTATGGAGGCTATGGTTGATCGGATAACTCACAATACAACGTTACGGGGAAAAGAAGCTACTGTTGATCGGATAACTCACAATTCAACGTTACGGGGAAAGGAAGGCTACTGTTGATCGGATAACTCACAATACAACGTTACGGGGGAAAGAAGCTACTGTTGATCGGATAACTCACAATACAACGTTACGGGGAAAAGAAGCTACTGTTGATCGGATAACTCACAATACAACGTTACGGGAAAAGAAGCTACTGTTGCTCGGATAACTCACAATACAACGTTACGGGGAAAAGAAGCTAATGTTGATCGGATAACTCACAATACAACGTTACGGGGGAAAGAAACTATGGTCGATCGGATAACTCACAATACAACCTACAGCTTCTGTACACCACGGATGGCCAATTCTGCTAGCAGAATTCAGCCGCCAAAAATTTAGGGAATGGTGCAAGTCCCTAGAGGACAGGGTCAGCGCCAAGTGTATTGCACTTGGAATTGAGTGTACTGTCCTTCCGAATCAGTTTTGCCTCGGGGTACTTATGTAATTTTCCTTGGTAAGTCAGTGTGACTTCTAAGTCCGATGTAAAAATTGTCACTCGTGTTGTTGTTGTTTGGCTGGTCATGTGTTGGCGCTGGTGGTGGGTTCTTTTGGTTTGTTGGTAGCCCCGTTAATAGCGGGGTTGGATGAAGAGTCGTGGGCAGTTTTTGTAACGGATCGTTACACTACCTTAGGCGGTTCAGTAGAGAGTAGAGAACCATACTCCTACCAAACTCTCTGAAAAAAATGAGTTTTGTAAGACGAGAATGAGGATCTCTAATAAAACAATTGTTGGTGTGAAAAAGTTTACTTTGCGGAAAATAAAGACATAAGAACAGAATTATCAGCACTCAGAAAAATACAGACGAAATACCAAATTTAAGAACTTCTGAAGGAATAGCAGATAGTAGACAAATACAAATGCATTCGTAAAACAATCGTGAAGTAGTATTAGAAAACAATTGAAAGCGTATTATAAAAAGTACCTACCGAAAATTGTGTCCCAATGACCGATAGGGCATTACTGATTTGCATATAATATTTGACAGATCAGCGAATGTTTTATGTTTTGGTTTTTGCTTATAGCCTTTTTACAACAAGCCGAAAACCGGGTTTTCAAAACTAGTCGTTTAGAGACAAAAACGACTTCCAATCGTTGGATTCTTGAAACAAACACATTTTTTGCAATATTCAGCATAATGGCTGGGCCAACAAATGTCACAACTTAAAATCATTTTCCACAATTAATTGATGGGCTAATATTATTTTGAACTGCACTAAATTCATTTTGTTTGTTAATTAATGCGTTCGAAATTGTTAACCAAAAAAGTTGATTGAAATGCCAAACGAAAACTAGTTGGTGATCGGTGTGAGTGCATCGACGAGTTTTCGACGAAAACACTGTTTTGCGGCTCGGTGCGAAAATCGTTTAAGCCTTTGAAAAAAATCTGTTGGAAAAATTGTAATTCCAAATTCTCAAAGATAAGCCAATTTGAGAAAATAGAAGACAAAAATCGCAAACATATTCGTAATTCCATGTGTGTACGTATTGAATAGTGAATATAATCTGCCTTTGTAGCACCTACCCCACTCCGCAAAAAAGTTTCCAAAAACAATTAGCCATCACCATCGAAAACAAATTGTCTTGTCAATAGATGGAAACACATATTTTCTATATTAAATACGAGTAGTCAGAAGGTTAGTGTCCACTTGAAGAGTTGAGAGTAGCTACAATGCCGCTGATTTTTTACAGACATTTGGGACCATACGTTTAGTCTGTCCGCTTCCTGGGGAGCCGTGACACCCATAAGCTAAGTATTAAATAGACCGTCAGCTCCCGCGCACCTACTCGACTCCCGCCGCTAAATTTTTAAAAGAAAATTCTCTCTTAAATTTCCTATCTATGAATACGTGTGAAGCAGTACACAAAAAAATCCAAATGGATTAGGTATAACGACATACTGACCTTTTTCATAATAAAACAGAAATAAAGCATCAAAATTCTTTAAAAATCAGGAAAAAAAATCTTAACTATTTAGTGTGTTGCAACTAGATCTCCATAAAAAAGAGATTTACTTTTTATCACAGTATTTTTATACTGAAGGTTTATTTAATGTGAATTTCTTTCCATATAATACAAATTATACTTTTAAAAGAATGATTTTTCATAAACAAATAGAAGGAATATAGGTTCGGTGAAGAGGGAAAATCTCCACACTGGGAAAAAAAGAAAGAGTGCTAAAAGCACTCATTAATGTCGTTTTCGATTGGGACAGAAAAAACATTTTTTTTCGGATTCAGAGCAGTTTTTTTGTTCTCGAAATCAGCCAGCTGGCTGTCAGATTTCATGTTCCATTGGCCGCAAAAAAAAAACATTTTTTTTTGGTAGTCAGAGCAATTTTGCGAATGACGATATCTAAACGAGATTCACACCACCTATTTACACTAACACCAAAACATCGGTCATTTGTCAAACTTTAGTTATTAATAACGTATTAAGGCCGTGTGTCAATTGGGCTAAATAATTATCCTCGGATAATATCCTGACACTATGGTGGTGGAAAACGAATTTTGCAGCTGTCAAAAAATTATCCTGCTTGCCGGGAGCAAGATAATAAATTATCTTCATCCATAGTAGGTATACATTTTTTACGTTCGAGTTTTTTATTTCAAATGGCAGCAAATCAACGAAAAAAACTGTGCGACTGTATCCAACAGTCCCGAAATATGTATGTGTAAACACCGTGCGTGCGGTATGTGTGTGGCTTGATACACGTCATTGAGAAAAGAGGAAATTGTAATAACCGTATTCCTAATATATTAAGAACAAAAAATCGACACCAGCGCCACCTATCGGGTCCAAAACTATCCTGTCTTTCTAGCTGCATACAACCATGCACACATACAAAGTTTCATTGAGATCGGTTGAGTTTCTCAGAAAAATCGACAACAGCGCCACCTATCGGGTCCAAAACTATCCTGTATTTCTAGCTGCATACAACCATGCACACATACAAAGTTTCATTGAGATCGGTTGAGTTTCTCAGAAAAATCGACAACAGCGCCACCTATCGGGTCCAAAACTATCCTATCTTTCTAGCTGCATACAACCATGCGCACATACAAAGTTTCATTGAGATCGGTTGAGTTTCTCAGAAAAATCGACAACAGCGCCACCTATCGGGTCCAAAACTATCCTATCTTTCTAGCTGCATACAACCATGCACACATACAACGTTTCATTGGGATCGGTGACGGTGACGGTAACGGTAACAGTGACGGTGATGGTAACAGTGACGCGAGTTTATTGGTTTCTTTCCATCCAAAGTGCCCAACGCGCCGCGCCTAAAGAAGTAATAACTTCAAAAACATGCTTTATTTCAGCTTTCATAAATGTATGCAATTATAAAAACGTATGCAATGATAAAAACATATGCAAAAAACATATGCAATGATAAAGTATATGCAATGGCGCATTTCCGTAATGCATATCCGGAATCAAGTCCTATGTTTGGAATTACTCTACCAGAATCCAATAACGCGCGCATAAATGTTTACACATCAAAAAAAAAATAAACCGAACAGCATTATGTAAGTAAATAATGACGGAAAAATAATAAAGTTATTAATAGAAGAGCCAAAATAAAAACAGACAATTTATCGAATACCAATATGCCAATAAAGGCAATGATTCCACAGAATCCAATGGCCAGAAGGGCTTTAAATCAGTTTATTTAATATAAACTATTCTTAATAACTAAGAAAATAACAAAAAAATCGGTCCCCATCGAAATTCAAAACCTCGATAGCGTGGTAGTTTATAATCGTCAAATACCTATTTGTAACTTCTGCGGTCCAGGGCCCTACTCTACCTCGACAGCGCTGGCGAAAAGCAGGTGCTCTATCCTACTTAGGTAATGAATTTGAATCGTTATACGACCAATCAAAAAAAATAATAAAAAAAAACTTTATGTGAAACGATATTAATCTCATTAGTTGAGAGTAATCAAGTAATACTACATTTAAAAGGGATAACAAGAAAAAAATTATAAAATACGCTCACGAATATCCACACGATCGTCCTGTTGGGTCCATCCGTGATAATTGGGGTAGCTGAATGCTGAGTCCTTCTGCCAGGAGTGGGTGGTTACCGTTGCGGCATAGGTCGCTGATTAATACGCCTCATATATTTTATATTCACTGTTTTATAGTTCTGAATCTTAAGGTCTTAGATTGAAGCACTGCCGGTCAATAGACGCAAACCAGGACAGGCTGATGTGAGATAGGGGGAATGATTAAGTTATCCCGGGCGCACATTCTAGAACACACTATATGGCCACTTGAGTTACTGGTAGAATTGTCTGACCAATTGGGGTCCCGGAGGATAATTTAGTTGGGTGCACTTTAAAGCCAGGGAGTCACTGGTAGAATTGTCTTGGCAGTCACCGACTAGCTTTCGTGCTGTACGCATCATTGTCGATCGGCTTCTCTCTTCCGTGCGCAAGTACTCTTCTAACCAATCCCCAAAAAAAAAAAAAAAGCAACAACTTTGCTTACCCCCTTTTTTCTCAAACAAGTGGTAATTGTAATCTTGAGTGTAGTGTTTTCTCGCTTCGCAGTATGGCCTCAGGGCCTAAAATGAAGGTCATGAAAATAATAATTATACCCGTCAGGGCCCTTTAAATTATTTTTTTTTTCATATGAAAAAATCACTTTTTGCCACTCTGACTTCGACGACATGTATTTCTTACGAAATTGGAGACGAATTTCTTGTCTCGATTCATTTATTGGTGTTTTTTTTTTAATTTTTTTCTTTTTAAATTTTTAGCAGTTTTAATCACCCGTATTACTGTCGCCAAACTACATTTTACACCTGTTTTTGTCTTAATTTTTGACGCGGAATCATGAGAATTGGATGCTGCTCTGATGATTGCACGTCTATCGGCACTTGATGTGGCGCTATAACTTCTACCTTTCATTTTTTTTCCGTACTGTTCAACATTCCGCAAATAACCACTTACTACATTTTGACTTCTGTTAATTTTTTTCGCCATGCATCGTTGGTTTAGGCCAAATTCTCGAAATGCCTTTATTTTGCCCTTTTCTTACTCGCTTAAAGATTTTCCGCGACCCATTTTCGTCGTTAACAGATGAACACAATAAGGTTTATTAGCCAAAAAAAAATTAGTACAATTCACCGACGCAACTACACGAAAACTTAATTTTTTGCTTTTGAACCTATTCAAATGAGCCAAAAAATGTGTTTGTTTTTATGAATGCATTTAGTCAAGCCACCGTGTGAGAATAACGGTAAGCTTTAAGACAACATTTTTTCTCTCAAACTAAGCGCATAATGATGCTCTTTCATTACATGTATAAAAAATATGTGTCATTGCAATATATATGAAGAGAGGCTAACAGTTAGGTGAACAAAAAGTTGAACCTATTCAAATGAGCGGCAGTGTATGTCTCATTTCAGAGACACACTTGAAATTCATAACTAATTTTAAACTGCAAGGATATGAATTATATCACTCCCCACATCCTCATAACTGTGCAAAAGGTGGGGCTGCAGTGTTAATAAAGAATACAATAAAACACCATATAGAAGCAAAATTCCAGTCATGTGCCATCCAAGGAATTTCCATAAGTGTAGAAACGAGTAATGGGCAAATATCTGTTGCAGCAGTATACTGCTCTCCTAGCTATAGACTAAAGAAAAATGATTTTAAAAGTCTTTTCCGCATATTTCACAATCGATTAATCGCGGGAGGGGATTTTAATGCCAAGAATAAATATTGGGGATCTAGATTAACAAACACCAGAGGCAGAGAATTATATGAAACTATTAAAGAAGTCGGCGGCAAATATCACTCAACGGGGAAACCTACCTACTGGCCTACAGATAGGAATAAAACCCCAGATCTTGTAGACTTCTTTATATCCAAAAATATATCCTCAAATAAAATAAATATAGAAGAAGGCCCTGATCTTCAATCAGATCATTCCTCAATAAAAGAACATAGCCCTAAACTAGTTAATAGACTGACTGATTGGAACCACTTCAGGCAGAAGTTGGAAGAATGTATCCAATTATCATCAGCTATTCAAACAGAAGATCAACTAGAAGAAGCAGTGCAAATATTTACACTGGATATACAAAAAGCTGCATGGGCTGCAACTCCCCAAAGAACAAACAAGATTAAACAAAACTCTTATCCGCGTGAAATATGTCAAATTATTACAGAAAAGAGGAAAGCTAGAAAACGCTGGCAACAGACAAGGGCACCAAGCGACAAAACCACACTGAACAACTTAAATAATAAGCTCAGAAAATCTATAAGAGAATTTAATAACGAGTCTTTAAAAACGTATCTTACGAGTCTTACAAATGATGCTAGTACCGACTACTCGCGAAGGCAGCAAAGAAAATGAACAGGCCAATAGCTCACATTCCGCCAGTAAAAACCAGAGAAGGTAACTGGGCAAAAAGCAGTCAAGAAAAAGCAAATACTTTTGCAGAGTACCTTGAGAACGTCTTCAAACCTTATGAAGATAAAGATTGTCAAGGAAACGAAGAAACGTGCGAAGAAGACGGACCTATTCGGCCGGTAACAGCTAAAAAACTTGCCAAAGAAATCAAAGAAGGCATAAACATAAAAAAAGCCCCAGGGTTCGATTTAATCACAGGGGAAATTTTAAAACAATTTCCTCGAAAAGGTTTAAAAAAACTAGCGCAGATATGTGTCAAGCATGTGGAAGGTCGCGGAGGTAATAATGATACCAAAACCAGGTAAACCACCTAGCGAAGTAGCCTCATATCGCCCAATATCGATACTACCAATGTTGTCCAAGCTATTCGAAAAAATGCTGGCAAACGTCTGCAAAAAATCATTGATGAAAAATCGCTACTTCCAAGTCATCAATTTGGGTTTAGAAACAAGCACTCTACAATTGATCAGGTGCATAGAATCACAGATAAAATCGAAAAAGCATTTGAAGAGAAAAATGTGTGCTCTACAGTATTTCTTGATATAGCACAAGCTTTCGATAAAGTCTGGCACAAAGGACTGATACACAAACTACAAAAGCAACTGCCGAAGCAGTATTCGACCATTCTGGAGTCTTATATATCAGATTGATTCTTCAGAATTAAGCAAGATACAGAGTGTTCAACATTAAGAGAGATTAAACCTGGTGTACCGCAAGGCAGTGTGCTAGGTCCAGTTTTATAATTACTCTTCACTGGCGATTTGCCTGAAAGTGTAGAAACCACCATAGCTACTTTTGCAGATGACACAGCCGTCCTTGCTGTGGGAGCAACTGTCGAAATAGCAACAAAAAAGCTTCAGACGGCAATAAACAATATTTCAGAATGGACTAAGAAATGGCAGATTAGATTAAATGACCTTAAGTCAGTCCATATTAATTTTACGTATAAAAACGTACCACACGTTCCAGTCTACATTAACAACAATGTAGTAGAATTTTCTAACACAGCTAAATATCTAGGCATGACTGAGTTGAGCATGCGATACAGTAAAATGTATTGGCTTATTGGGAGATACTCATCCCTGTCCAACTACAATAAGTTATTGCCCTACAAGCAAGTTCTAAAACCAGTATGGACCTACGGGCTCCAATTGTGGGCATGTACATGCCAAACAAACTTACAAAAAAATTCAGGTTTTTCAAAATAAAGTACTAAGGAACATAGTTAATGCACCTTGGTACATACGCAACGCCGATTTGCATAGGGATCTAAATGTTGAAATGGTTGAAGATGAGGTTAAGAAGGTTGCTCGGAGGCATAGAAATCAGCTTCTCAACCACGTAAACACAGAAATAACAGAACTTTTAAATAATGACAATGTAATCAGGAGACTGAGACGGATTAAACCTCTTGATCTGTAAGATTTAGCTAGGGCTAAGAAATTAGGTATTAATTTCAAACAAAACAAGTTTAAAAATCCGACAACCGGCGGATTTATCTCTATAAATTCATTAAATTATTCAAAATATAATTTGCTGATTAGTCGTACGACTAGGTGCAATCTTTTTCGGGATGGCTTACGCCAGTCCCCCGGGAGTTTTTTTTTAGATGAGTTAAAGTCCATCACTATTGCAGAAGCATCCCTCGCGTATAGCTCTACAATGTCTTTCGATGATTTTTTACTTCCAGCGAATTCCCAACACAAAAAAAAAAAAAAAAAAGATCAACATGTTTTATCCGTTTTAATCTCCTTATTGCACTGCCTGTATTTTTAATAATTCGGTTGTTTCTAAGCTATAGTGTTTGGGAAGCTCTATGCATTTAAGCAACTTGTTCGACTTCTTTCTCCGCTGTTTCAATCAGGTTTCAATATCTAGATCCGTATGTAGATCAGCGTTGTGCGTGTACCAAAGTGCATTGGCTACGACTATGTTCCTTTGTAATATTTTTGAAAGACCTTAATTTTTGGAATACGTTCGGCGCGGTCATTCCCACAACTGGTGCCTGTAGGTCCATAATGGTTGTAGAGTTTGGTTTTATAGCAATAACTTATTGTTATTGTGGTTGAACACGGATAAATATCTTCCATAAGTCAATACATTTTACTGCATCACATGATTCGCAAAAAGTGAAGTTTCTAATTTGTTTCTTCCAGCTGTTTTCTTTTCTAGTAAAATAAAAGTGCGAGAGTTGAATATTGGAGTATTCTTTATTTAATAGGTAACCTAAGATCTTCTTGAACGGCCACAAAAAAAAAAACTTTTGAGCTCAGGCACCGTGCATAAATTTCTCCAACTAAAATATACTAAATATATATACAATTTAGTTTTTATTAAGCAACTATTTAAAAAGGAAAACCAATCAAAAAGAAAGAACTAGCGGAAAAACAAGATAAACCGGAAAAAAAAAACATAGAAATATATGCTTCACGTGTTTAGAAATAAAACAAAAATGCAATATTTTTCAATACCTACCTATTTTGCATACATTTGTACAAATTTGTGTTTGTTAGACTTAAAAACCATTTGCATTGTTGTATTGCAACGAATAAAATTAGAAAACATTCACAATTTAATAAAATTAATTAATAATTATAAACTCTCGGGCTGAACAACATCGTATTAAATTCTCTTCTATTACGAAATTTAATAAAAAAATGTTTTTTTCTGAAATACATATTTCATAAAAGCGTAAAATAAAATAATTTTTGTTGTCATACTTCATACACACGATCCCCGCCACGCACAAGCACAATATAATTCACCAAGAGAATTACTCCGAAAAGGGGAGGAGCCTACATAGGTATTCTATTCTCTCACATGCATTTCGCATTGCTATTGCATGAGGGAAAGTAGTTCTCTATTTTGGCGCTTTTATTTGCAAACAATCTTCACACATACAACTAATGTCTGCTGTAGCTGTACACAGACGAAGTAGGTAGAGCATTTATACTCACACACGTAACATGCTCCTTTGAATGTAGGCGAGCGGTGTGCACGGAGAATATTATATGACATTGAGCACCGGCAATCGTAAAAGGGAATATAGGGTGGCATTAAAAAAAAACATCGTGAATAGTCAAATGATGAACAATGAATTTATCTAAAAGGAATCGAAATATTGTAATATAGACTTCATTATTTAAGAATACTAATATCTTTTAATGAGTTTTCCTCCTAAAGAATTAATTTTAATTTTAAACAGTGTAGGTACTGAAAATTGTTTGCCGTTGTAGCACGACGTCGAATAAAATTTGAATTTTACTTTTACTCTGTGCCAGTGGCGTAGCATGGGTTAGTGCCGCCCGGGGCGGACCCAATTTATGCCGCCCCTAGTAGTTTTTTCACACACTAAAAAAGCCTTGTCAACGGTTTCAACCAGTTTTTCGTACGCATATTATGTATGTCAATAAACTTGGTAACATTTCTAGATACATTTTACCAAGTTTCTACTAAATTTCTTTTTGCAGTGCTATGCTTTTTTAAAAAACAGGAAGGGCTTAGGTAATACATAGATATGTACATACCTACATACGCACAAATACGTTTGAGCAAAATAAAACAAAATGACATGAACTCAACAGAGAAGTATATCTGCAATGTAGTAAAATGTAGTTGCTTACTAGGGAGAAGCGTTCACTGGATTTTGTTGCAAAGCAAGGAATGCTGTTAAACCTTGTAAATAAATTTGTTGAGCAGGAAAAAGAATCCGTTTCATAGGTTTTATATATTTAAAAATTGTAGCAGCTCCAAATTGCCGCCCCTAACAAAGTGCCGCCCGGGCCTTGTGCACCCCTTGCACCCCCCTCGCTACGCCACCGCCGCGAGTGAAAATGTGAAAACTTCAGTATCTATCAGTCAACATGTTGTCTACACAAATATCAGCGGTCAACTAAATAATTGGGAAAATATTGCACTGTCTGGGGCGCCCAGCCAATAATATTGTGCATCATATTTCACAATAATACTGAGCGTCAAGAGGCCGCTTAAGAATGCGTGCGGCAGCTGGCGCTCTTTTGATTTGTACAGGCACTAATACCTAGGATTTCCTATGCAGGACAGCAGCCCAACAGCAGCTTGTAGGCAAATGTACCGTTTCTGCTTTCAGTTGGCCCTCTTGTTAGGGATCCTCTTTGGTTATGGGCGTTTCCTCCTTGCTATTATTTTTCTACTAAAATTTATGAAATATATTTCGCTTTCAGCTATGAAGGGAAATCATTGCCCGATATTCTTGCGTCGCTATTATCAAGAACTCGAAATCCGGAAATTCAACTTACAGCTGCTAGGTGTTTAACGTATATACATCGCTCTGGAACTCTTCCCCCAACTGATAATAGAATAGTCTACAAAGCGCTTCCTTGTTTGGCTAGACTCTGTACAGATGACTTCGATCAGTATACAAGAGCGTCTGCTGCAGAAACATTGGCATATTTAGCTGAGGTAAATAAAACACATTAGATATTTTTTAATCGGTTTAAGCACAATCGTAAGTATACGAGTAGATTGATTCTCAACTACAACGACTTGCTGCGATTTGTAATCATTTAATAAAATCGTTATCAGAGCTACTTCAAAGTCAATTAGCTTTATTAAGACAAGCCGCATTTAGATGTTTTGCATCACTTGGTGCCAACGATGAAGACATTAGGAAAAAAATCATTGAGACTAAAGGCTTAATGGAAAGGGTTCTTGAAGGACTTGGTGACTCTAGCTCACAGGTAAATTCGTACAGGCATAGCTCACCATTTAATAACTTTATTATTTACTAGGTACGTTTAGCTGCGGTAAGATGTTTACATTCGTTGTCGCGCTCTGTTCAGCAGTTAAGAACAACATTTCAGGTATATATAATACAAATATAACACTGTAATGTTTATGTTTTCTAAATGTTTCCGTAAACTCTATGTTTAGGATCATTCTGTATGGAAACCGCTTATGGCCCTATTGTCTGGAGAACCATCCAACGAGTTGCTAACAGTAGTAACGTCAACGATATGCAATCTTTTGCTTGAGTTTTCTCCTGCAAAAGAACCGATGCTTGATTCGGGAGTTGTAGAAATGTTGTGTCTACTGACAGAAAATTCCGATCCAGCATTACGGCTAAACGGAAGTTGGGCATTAATGAATATGGCTTTTCAATCTGAACAACATGTTAAAACAAAAATTATTAATTCTCTTGGGACCGATAGAATATTAAATCTTCTTAATGATTCCGATATGAGAGTTGTAATGAAAACGCTTGGATTATTAAGGAATTTACTCAGCAAATCTTTACATATTGACGATATTATGTCTGAACATTCTGTCAAAGTAATGCAAGCAGTTAATATGGTTCTCGATGCTCAACATTCGTCGGAAGTTAAAGAACAAGCTTTATGTATAGTCGGCAATATTGCGGCTTGCGCACAGGTAAAGGATTACATTATTGAAGATGATGAATTATTGATACGTTTGAGTAGTTTTTTGGTAAGATTTCATTATAAAATAAATTTACCTATACAAAATACATACCGTTTTACAGAGTCACAAAGATTCAAAACTACAAGCAGCTACACTCTTTGCTATTGGAAACTTAGTTCACCGAAAAGATTCACGATCTCGGGAAAGATGTATGAAACTTACTGATATTGGAATAATTTCAAATTTACAGGATCTTTTCGAAAAAACAGAGAGGGGATCAGAAGCTAACGAGGAGTAAATTATTTTTCTGAAATAGTTGCGCTACAAAATCTAAATGTTTTATTATTTTCAGGATACGTGATATACTTAAACACTTACAATTCTCTTAATAATGAATATGATTTTGTATATACCTGAAATTAAAATTTTGTTGTCTTAGATGATTAAGTTAAATTTAGTCAATCGATTTGAAAAAAAAAAAAAAATATAATTATATAAATACAAAAGGCAAGTGTATTACATACTTTTCTTCTATAGTTTTAGAAATGAACGTAGGCTGTTTCTGAACCAACGGCTCCCAGAATCTGCAAAGACAAAGATGAAGAATCGAAGACACTTTCTCTACATCGCCCTTGTTTATCTAAAGCCGATTACAACAGTTAAAATTAAAAGAGCTGTTTTTAATTTTAGCCGAAACACGTAGTTAATTGATAACCTCACGAATTGGGGAAAAAAATAAACAAAAACAATTGGGTAATGTGAGTGATCAAAACACAGTAGCTGCTGCTTTGATAAAATAAAATAAGTGTTTCGGGGTTGAGATGTCTGCTGCTACATTATATTCCAAACACAGAAATAGCAACAATGTTTTTTTTTAGCTTCGATCTCAGCAAACCAAAGTAATGTAATGTCGTTTTCCATTGGGACAGAAAATTTTTTTTTAGATTTAGAGCAATTCTTCGAATCTTTATTTCTGACCGAGATTCAAACCTACTTACTTCAATTTGCCAAAGTTACACTAACACCAAAACATTTGTTATTTGTCAAACAATAAAGTATGTTATTAATTACGTTTTTAGACGACAAGTTGTGAAAATAGAGAAAAATATACATTTGGCAGCTGCAACGGATATCAACATAAATTTAACGGATTTCTATAAACACCAACTGCAATTTTAGAACAACGGACTTTTAATGTACCTAGTTTAAGATTTGGCTCTTCAGATTTTGATCTGAGATTTCAGATTTCAGCTGCCAAATCAAATCGAACATGAAATCCGAATTTTATTGATTTTTGTGGGTAGGTATTGGGATTGCCACAAAAATAATGCATTTCGAAATAATTTAATAGAAAAACTCGATCCCATACGCGTTAAATGAATAATTCAGCTAAAAAAGGAAACCTTTCGACGAAAAACAATTCGTAACCCTCAGCTGATCTATAAAAGCGCGGAAGAAATTGTCCTGATTCAGGAACCCTGGGTCAGTAGTGATCGGGTGCTTGGACTCAGGACTCCAGGCTACAATCTCTTCTACGTGAGGAATGAAGGTATACCAAGAGCCTGCATCCTAGCGAAGACCACACTTAATATTTTCCTTCTTTCTAATTACAGCGATCGAGACACAACGACAGTAAACGTTGAAGTTGGACTGCGAAAAATTTGGTTGACTTCAGCGTATCTGGCGTCCGACCTTCCCCTCCCTGCGGAACTACTAGGGAGAGCGATTGCTGATGTGGAGAAGTCCAAAGCTGCGATGATCCTGGGATGTGATGCCAATGCGCATCACACTATATGGGGCAGCTCCGATATCAATAAAAGAGGTGAGCTACTTTTTGATTACTTAATTAGTACTAAACTAATCTTATGCAATATGGGATCCGAACCCACATTTGTCACTAGTAACAGACAAGAGGTGTTAGACATCACGCTGGTCTCTGATACCATTTACCATGATATCAGAGACTGGAAAGTTTCTAAAGAACACTTCTTCTCAGACCATAGATACACTCAATTCGGCATAAACTGCCTCCCTCGAGCCCAACCCGTTTTTAGGATTTACAGGAAAACGGATTGGAGCAAATATAGGAACAGTGTGGAATCGTCCATAATTAACAGAACACCTTTTCCCCCTACTAATACAAATGAGTTAGATAGCATGGTTGAGGAACTCACTAAGACTCTCAACCGGGCTATGTCTTTCTCCTGTCCAAAAAGTAAACCTCGGGGCAAGCCTAGACCACCGTGGTGAAATCAGTAGATTTTATCTCTGCGTCAAAAATGTAGGCAGCGAAGCCGCTGACTTGGACTTATATAAAAAAGCCCTCAAATCCTATAAAACCGTAGTTAAGAAAGCCCAACGGAACTCCTGGAGACTCTTCTGTGAAAAGATAGAAGAAATCTCTGAGGCCTCCAGGCTCAGAAAGATTCTCGCATCCACTCCTAAGGTAGCGAGCCACCTTAAGAGAGCTGATGGATTGTGGACCACCTCAAGTGCAGAATCTCTGGATCTACTAATGGATTCTCACTTCCCTAATAGCTGCAATGCTGCTTCGATACCAGCTAGGTCCTCTGAAAGACCAATAGAAAGCAGCTCTTCAAGTCTTATTACCAAGACCAAAATTCTTTGGGCCATTAAAGGATTTAAGCCATTTAAATCTCCTGGACCGGATGGTATAATACCGAACTTCAGAGGAACGCTGACCTAATCCTCCCTTGGGTAACTGTAATATTAAAAAGTTGCCTGGATTTTGCTCATATTCCCAAGCTGTGGACAGAAGTTAACGTGGTGTTTGTACCTAAGGCTGGTAAAAGCTCACATGTTAACCCCAAAGATCTCAGTCCAATTACTTTGTCATCATTTCTGCTAAAATCCTTAGAGAAACTGATAGACATCCACATACGTTGCAGTGTCAACTCAAATCTCTTGTCAACGTCTCAACACGCGTATAGCAAAGGGAAATCGGTTGAAACGGCCCTTCACTCACTTGTATCTACCATCGAGAAATCTGTCGATTGTAAAGAATTCACATTGGTTGCTTTCCTGGATATTGAGGGAGCGTTTAACAACGTCGAAGCAGAGGCAATTCTCGGCGCACTGACGGGCCTTGGAATTGAGAAATCGATTGGCGAATTGGTCAACCAGTTGCTCACCAACAGGTTTATCAACTCACAGCTGGGCGATGCATCGGTACGGAGGTTCGTTAGTAGGGGTACGCCTCAAGGTGGCGTTACCTCACCTCTTCTTTAGAACCTAGTAGTGAATGAACTACTACTAATACTCGAAGGGGAAGACAGACAGACAGAAGCAGATGACGTTGCCATCGATGTCTCAGGAAAACACCTCAACACGCTTAGAGATCTCATGCAGAACGCCCTCTCTAAGCTCTCTAAATGGACCAAAAAATGCGGTCTGGCGGTCAATGCCAAGAAAACTGAATTGGTCCTCTTCACAAGAAAATACAAAATTCCCAATTTTGTACCCCCAAAACTAAACGGCACACTCCTGGTGCTAACCAATACGGCTAGCTATTTAGGCCTAGTTTTAGACAGCAAATTGAGCTGGAAACCCAATATCCTATAGTATACGGAGAGTTCAGAAAGCCACCACGGCTCTGTACTGCTGTAAAAAAGCCATTGGAAGCAGATAGGGACTCCAGCCTCGAATTACATATTGGCTATATGTATCCGTTATCAGACCTATACTCACTTATGGCGTTATTGTATGGTGGACTGCCCTCGAAAGGGCCATCCATCATAATCACCTTAGCCGCGTCCAAAGAACGGCATGCATAAGTGGAGCCCTTAGAACCTCTCCAACAGCGGCCATGGACGTAATGTTCCACTTGCTACCGCTAGACATCTATTGCAAACAAGTGGCAGCAAATGCAGCCACTCGGATGAAAGCAATTTAGTTGTGGACCAGTCGCCAAACTGGTCACTCATATATTCTAAATACATTGGAATGCATTCCAAAAGATACTGATTACACCCTCCCTCAGTTTCAATTCGAAAAGAACTTCGAAACTTACATACCCTCCAGGAGTGACTGGGAGAACGGAATAGTACCCCGTAAGGAGTCTCTATGTTTCTTTACAGATGGGTCTAAAACTGAAACAGGAGTAGGGGGGGGGGGGGTGTTTTCTCTTATGATCTAAATTGTAAAATCTCATTCAGCCTTCCTAATCACTGTGTATTTCAGGCGGAGGTCATGGCGATCAAAGAGGCCTTGTCGTGGCTTCGGTATAATGTAATATCTGTAAGGGATATCACCATCTTTACCGACAGTCAAGCCGCGATTAAATCCCTGGATTCTGTCGTCTTTAATTCAACAACTGCCCTCAATTGCCGACTATCTCTGAACGAGATGGCGAAACAATTCAAAATTCACCTTATATGGGTGCCGGGCCATAGAGACATTCCAGGCAATTGCATCGCCGATTTGCTCGCCAGACAAGGCACTACTATGTCCACTCTACCAGAAAAGAATAGTCACTATATGCCTCTTGCTACTTGCAAACTCCTAATTAAACAAAACGCATTAAGCGCTACTAATCGCAGGTGGTATAGATGCTTAACGTGCCACACTTCGAAACAGATCTGGCCTCAGCTGGATTCCAAGCGCTCAAAAAGTCTTATTACACTGAAAAGACCCATAATAAGCACTCTAGTAGGTGTCATCACGGGACACTGCGTCATAGGGAGACATGCTCTCAGATTGGGCCTCTCTTCAAATGATTTCTGCAGAAGCTGTATGGACGAGGAGGAGTAGGAGACTATTCTGCACCTTCTCTGTACGTGTCCAGCACTGTCACTCCGTAGAAAACTATACCTCGGAGAATATTTCTTCGACAATCTCAGGCTGGTTCAACGGGTAGATAAGGAGTCGATATCGATCCTGTGGTAACACAATGGGCCTAATTTGGCTTAGTGTGGCTGCACTTGAGGCGGCCTGCCACTCTAACCTAACCAAACCTAACCCTCAGCTGTGTGTCATAAAGATTGGTGCTAGTGCAAGTGTGTGTAAAATCTGAGTAAAAATTTAGATTTCTCAAAAGTGATCTGAGATCAAAAAAAAAATTGTGACAGTGTTTTTGACGTTTGAGTGCGAAATACCAGAGGAACGAACTGAAGTTAGTTACAATTAAACATTTTACTACGTACTAATAAATGGCGTTCTCACGAGTTCTGTTCGTTGATATAATCCAGAGATTGGTCGGTCTGTAACATCCCCGGCGCCGTGGATCGACTCGTTTCACTACGATCCACGTTAAGAACGGCCAACTTGGACACAGGACGGCGATACACTCCTGATCTCGTACTCACATCTGCTTGTCGTATTTCTCCGTCTGCTCCGTAGTACACTTGCTGGACTCTTCCACGACACCATTGCTTCCTCGGCATGTTGGAATCGCAAATGAAGACCAAGTCTCCCTCCTTGAGCGGCGTTGTCTTCTGGCACCATTTGTTTCGGCATGTTAGGGTCGGCAGGTACTCCGCAACTCAACGCTTCCAGAACCGATCTTTCAGTTGCCCGGAAATACGCCATTGTTTGTTTAAACCACGTAACCTTTCGGGAGACTCGGATATGCAGGGCGTCTTCGCGGTGTTAGCTGCCCCCAGCAAAAAATGGTTTGGAGTTAGTGTCTCCTCCTGGTCGATTGAAATTGGCAGATGTGTCAAAGGACGTGAGTTGACTACGTTTTCTGCTTCGATGATAGGGCACTGAAGGGTGTGTTCGCGAGGTGAAATTTCTCGCAGTGTGTGACGTAAGACCTTCTTGACCCATTGAATTAAGAATCCGTGTGAGCAACAAAAAAAAAAAAAACAAAAAAAAATGTGGTGAATTTCTTTTGACAGAAGTCGATTGTTAAATGTCAAAAAATGTAAACAAAACTTTATTTTTCCTGCAACAAACTGAAAAAAATGTAAGTTTTCGCGTATTTTAAAAATTAAATTAAGAATTAAATACAATTATCTTACAGCCGAGGAAGAAGCCGACGTTATGGTGTTCGCTAACATTACCAGATATACTGGATCGCACTGGAGACAATTATTATAGACTAATACTTAATTTAGCTTGATTATATAATTTATTTGCAGGAGTAACATGTTGAACTATCTAGCCACCCGCCCTAATTTACAAAACTTCAAGCACTTGTCACACTCTTGGCAATAGAAACAAAATACGGTTCGACACGTACAAGAACGAGTATAAATTATAAAATGTTGCCGAAGATATAAAGAAGTTTCTTCAGGTTTGTTTATTGAATATCAAATTGGCTTTTCATTCGAATGTTGTTTTTTATGCTTTCAGCCTGGCTCGGCTGAGCAATGTACTGTGCAAATTCTATTCATTGTAGAGGCAGATGTGAATTTATCTTTCTCGAAGAATCGCCATATCCTTTCGCCACCAACAGTCGTGCGACATTTTTCTATTGTCTTGTTCGCTGCTAGTAACAGCAAGAGACAATAACAAGAGTTTGAATCTAATGGATGAATCACAACAAGCGTATGTTGATTGGAAATGTTATTTGTAAACAGTTTGATTACTGAAATTCTTGTTGTTTATTTCAGTCTTACATTATCACAACGAAAAGGAGATGTAGCAGAAGTTGCTGGGTCAAGCAAACAAATTGGAACAAAAGAGTAATTAGCCATAGCAAAGAGACACCACAGAACTGTTTTAAATTATTTAAAAATTAACATATCTCAAAAGAAATGGTGCCTATTTATTTGGGTGGCAGGTAAATACTGTCTTGTGTAGCTACTAACAATCAACAAATCCTGCAGCAAATTTGCGAAGCGACTGTATGTATGTTTTCTTCTAATTGTAATCTTTTCTAAAGCGTTCCTTGTTGCAGAACTTAGAAGTAGAAGAGTTCTACTTTCTACAAAACACCCCCCGAACAGCAATCCACAACAATTATACACCTCCGAATGCTCGATGGCAAAGGGGGATTTGAATCCATGCTTCGTGCAATCGGTGCCCAAATGGAAGACTACAAACCATGAAGCCTGTCGTGGTCTGAGACTTCGCGATATCAACGAAGACGAATGCCTTAATACCATGTTTCACTTGATTTAGCTAATTCATCTCATAAATTACGTGATTTACCGTACATTTTCGTTTTTTTTTTTTTTTTTTTTTGTGTTGGGAATTCGCTGGAAGTAAAAAATCATCGAAAGACATTGCAGAGCTATACGCGAGGGATGCTTCTGCAATAGTGATGGACTTTAACTCATCTAAAAAAAACCCCCGGGGGACTGGCATAAGCCATCCCGAAAAAGATTGCACCTAGTCGTACGACTAATCAGCAAATTTTATTTTGAATAATTTAATGAAATTAAAGAGATAAATCCGCCGTTTGTCGGATTTTTAAACTTGTTTTGTTTGAAATTAATACCTACCTAATTTCTTAGCCCTAGCTAAATCTTACAGATCAAGAGGTTTAATCCGTCTCAGTCTCCTGATTACATTGTCATTATTTAAAAGTTCTGTTATTTCTGTGTTTACGTGGTTGAGAAGCCGATTTCTATGCCTCCGAGCAACCTTCTTAACCTCATCTTCAACCATTTCAACATTTAGATCCCTATGCAGATCGGCGTTGCGTATGTACCAAGGTGCATTAACTATGTTCCTTTATTTTGAAAAACCTGAATTTTTTGTAAGTTTGTTTGGCATGTACATGCCCACAATTGGAGCCCGTAGGTTTATACTGGTTTTAGAACTTGCTTGTAGAGCAATAACTTATTGTAGTTGGACAGGGATGAGTATCTCCCAATACATTTTACTGTATCGCATGCTCAACTCAGTCATGCCTAGATATTTAGCTGTGTTAGAAAATTCTACTACATTATTGTTAATGTAGACTGGAATGTGTAGTACGTTTTTATACGTAAAATTAATATGGACTGACTTAAGGTCATTTAATCTAATCTGCCATTTCTTAGTCCATTCTGAAATATTGTTTATTGCCGTCTGAAGCTTTTTTGTTGCTATTTCGACAGTTGCTCCCACAGCAAGGACGGCTGTGTCATCTGCAAAAGTAGCTATGGTGGTTTCTACACTTTCAGGCAAATCGCCAGTGAAGAGTAATTATAAAACTGGACCTAGCACACTGCCTTGCGGTACACCAGGTTTAATCTCTCTTAATGTTGAACACTCTGTATCTTGCTTAATTCTGAAGAATCAATCTGATATATAAGACTCCAGAATGGTCGAATACTGCTTCGGCAGTTGCTTTTGTAGTTTGTGTATCAGTCCTTTGTGCCAGACTTTATCGAAATACTGTAGAGCACACATTTTTCTCTTCAAATGCTTTTTCGATTTTATCTGTGATTCTATGCACCTGATCAATTGTAGAGTGCTTGTTTCTAAACCCAAATTGATGACTTGGAAGTAGCGATTTTTCATCAATAATTTTTTCCTGTTCATTTTCTTTGCTGCCTTCCAGAGCGAGTAGTCGGTACTAGCCTCATTTGTAAGACTCGTAAGATACGTTTTTAAAGACTCGTTATTGAATTCTCTTATAGATTTTCTGAGCTTATTATTTAAGTTGTTCAGTGTGGTTTCGTCGCTTGGCGCCCTTGTCTGTTGCCAGCGTTTTCTAGCTTTCCTCTTTTCTGTAATAATTTGACATATTTCACGCGGATAAGAGTTTTGTTTAATCTTGTTTGTTCTTTGGGGAGTTGCAGCCCATACAGCTTTTTGTATATCCAGTGTAAATATTTGCACTGCTTCTTCTAGTTGATCTTCTGTTTGAATAGCTGATGATAATTGGATACATTCTTCCAACTTCTGCCTGAAGTGGTTCCAATCAGTCAGTCTATTAACTAGTTTAGGGCTATGTTCTTTTATTATTATTCTATCACCAAGTGTAAGAAGTATTGAGGAATGATCTGATTGAAGATCAGGGCCTTCTATATTTATTTTATTTGAGGATATATTTTTGGATTAAAGAAGTCTACAAGATCTGGGGTTTTATTCCTATCTATAGGCCATTAGGTAGGTTTCCCCGTTGAGTGATATTTGCCGCCGACTTCTTTAATAGTTTCATATAATTCTCTGCCTCTAGTATTTGTTAATCTAGATCCCCAATATTTATTCTTGGCATTAAATCCCCTCCCGCGATTAATCGATTGTGAAATATGCGGAAAAGACTTTTAAAATCGTTTTTCTTTAGTCTATAGCTAGAAGAGCAGTATACTGCTGCAACAGATATTTGCCCACTACCCGTTTCTATTCTACACTTATGGAAATTCCTTGGATGGCACATGATTGGAATTTTGCTTCTATATGGTGTTTTATTGTATTCCTTATCAATACTGCAGCCCCACCTTTTTCACAATTATGAGGATGCGGGGAGTGATATAATTCATATCCTTGCAGTTTAAAATTAGTTATCAATTTAAAGTGTGTCTCTGAAATGAGACATATATCTATCTGGTGTATGTCAAGAGCCACTTTCATCTCGCCCTTGCGACTCTCGATACCATTAGCATTCCATTCAAGAATTTTTATTCTATCATGTTTGTCTTTTTGGCACAGCTTTTTTGTTGCTGTTCTGTCTCTCTAACAACGATATTCTATCTAATATCGTTTTATTCGATTTTTCCATAAAGCCAATCCTGTTTAGGATTTGTTTCATGAGATTTTCCATTCCAGTGTTTGGCTCTACTTTCCGTCTTATCGTTGTATCTGCTTGGTTATTTATTGATGCTGCCTCAGCGTCAGCATATGTCATTTTTGGACCCGCTGTGTTCTGTTTCGGGACCTTTTTGATTATCTTTTCGTCTTTAGGCTTTTCTTTCTGTGGGCTCTTTTGTGAGTCCTTTTTGACTTTTTGCTCTTCCTTATTTGAGCTTTTTTTTTTTGTTTCTTTAGCTTTTTGGCCCTTGCAAGTTGGATTTCTTTTACAACTAAACAACCTCTGTAGCTAGCAGGATGGTTTTCATTGCAGTTTACACATTTAGGGTGTTCATTTTCTTTCTTCCTACATTCCTTGGTGTGGTGACTTCCTGCACATTTCACACATCTTGGATTTGAGCTGCAGTATCTATGTGTGTGCCCATATCTTTGACAATTTTTGCATTGGGGTACTTGTTTCGATTTACGTAGGGTATGAATCTCAACTTGCATTCCAAGTATATTTTTAATTTCATATACTTTTTTCTTATCTTCGTCATGCTCAAAACTGAGTGTAAACATTGGTAGTGGTACTTTGCTTCTAAATTTAAGCATATTTACAACTTCCAAGATTTTAAAGCCTCGGTCTTTTAGCTCTTTTTTTATGCTTTCCGGTGAGCATGAATAATGCAGTCTTTTCACTACAACCTTCAAAGCCCTGGTCTGCTTATTCTCATAAGAATACCACTGCACCTTTTTTTGGTTTAGTATTTTAGTGAGGCTTCTGTATCCCTCTTCTTCAACCACATTGATTTTGATGTCATTTTTGTTTATTAGCGCTGTACTAGCTTTAATTTTATTTTCCTCCAATACTATGGCCAAGCTTTCATACTTATTTACTTGCAGCGCTATAATTGGTGGGGGCTTGGTTGGACGATGTGACGATGTCCTTCTGTCTCTTTTCTCAGTTCCTCTTCGTCAGTTGAGAACTCTACAGGTTGGACATTCACTTTTTTTTGGTTTTTGAATTCTTCCTTCAACAATTGCAACTCTTGCTTAAGATTATTTATTTCCTTAAGCAGTGTCTCATTGAGTTGCTTATACCCATCTCTTTCTTCACAGGCTTCTAGATATTTAGCCTTCAGTGTTTTACTACTTTCGTCTTTTTTAGATGGGGGTGTTCTTTCTACCCTTTTACTTCTCCCAAACGGGTCGTTGCTTAGCAATAAATGGTCCCCCCCAGAATCCATGGAACCGACCTCCGAAGAGAGTGGATTTACCAGTGTAACTGGCATACCACCTGGGGTATTACTATCATTTGTTTTGTTCATTGCATTTACATAGCTTTTAATTTTAACTTTTGTGAAAAGTTTAAACTTTTGCAAGCACAGCCGCTCCTAACATGGAGAACAGACGCTGACCAGGGAGCCGCCCATTATGGGTCAGACGCTTCTGGGTTTAAATGACTAGTACATTTTCGTGATTACTAATTACTTGATTTAGACGTGTTTAATTAAAAAAAAAAAAAAAAATAACACAAATGTCAGAAATATTATCCCAAATTCAATTTTCCTCGGCATACAGATACGGTAAACAGGATGAACCCAATGAAGAGCTATCGACATCCAAAAAGGAAAGTCCATCCATTTCAGCTAAATAGAATTGACAAATATTTAATTAAACGTATAATACACTAGTTACATTACGTAAACCGAATAAAATGATATTATGTCTAAATCTGGTAATCATTGTCGTAAATTGAGATGAGACCCATTGTTGGATCCCCCAACACCATACCAATGGACATAAAACTTTTAGTCAGACTTTACTGTAAAGCTCAGTACGCAGATGACCCGAAACGAAAAATCCCATACAGAAGTGACACGACGAAATCATGAACGAAAAATTTCGCTCTCGTTTTCGTTTTGGAGTATGCAGATGCTGCGAAATGATGTCGGAAAAGTGGTTAGTTGTAGTAGATTGCTTGGTACAATTTACCACTGTCTGTTCGCACACGTTTATTGTCCGGGACATTATTTGCTTGCGAAAATTTGACATTTGTACTCCAGTGTTGCCAGATTTTATAAGAGGTATGGTTATCTTAAATCGGAGGTTATTCCAGCTGATAACCAGCGAATGTGTTTGTTCAGGAAAATATTAACCAGAGAATCAGTGGTTCGGTTAGTTAACCAGAGAAATCGATAACCAGCCGATTTTAGCCGGTTAATGAGATTTGACCGCTGATTTTCGTTTGTTCAAGATTTTTTTGGGACTACGTAGGTATTAATTTTGACGTATATGATGCTACAGAAAAATGTCTGTGCAATATTGTGCAATCAAAAAGAAAAATACAAATAAAGAATGAACAAATATGTATATGTATAATGTATATTGCAAAAGATGGAGAAAATCCATAAAATTTATTACATCGGATTTGTTGATGTTTGCAACTGGCACAGAATATATAGAATATACACTACAAACCAGTAAATTGAAGGTGAGGTTATAGGTTTCTATCAAATAAATGGATGAATAAGGATTATTTTCAACATTTTAAGCCAACAAAGCACACGCATTAGAGGAAATATTGTTACAAAAGTTATTGGGTATTGGTGTTGGATTTAAAAGAAATCGCTTAGAAGAGTGTCGAAGACTTCACATATTGAAATCGCACGAATATCAACACACAAAAGAGCAAATGACATTTTCATCAGGTTTTCATGTTCGAAAGGCACACGAAATCTGAAACCTGAGAGCAAATAATTATGAGGAAGCCCAATCGAAAACCACATAAAATAACTAAAACTGAATACATTCATAAAAGACCTACCTAAACAAATTATTAATTAAAAACAAAAGGACCCGAAAAAAAAAATTAACCAAGGATTCCGTCAATCACTGAACTGACAAATATATTGGAAAAATGGAACGATTTGTTGGAAAGCTATGGTTTGGTGACCGAAGTGAAAAAAACTCTCAACAAACACTGATTGGTTATCAGGGATTTAGAATCTTTGGTTAACCTAAATCTATTAAATTGTTTAAGGACGACGATAAATGAAAAATAGGCGGTCATAGCACAAATTCACACAGATGGAACATTTGTTTATTTTTTTGTTGTTGTTGTTGTTCATATGGAAAAATTTCTAAAATCTTTTTTTTTTAGAAAATTTAAAGGTAATTTTCCAATTTTTTTTTGATAAACTTACTTTATAATTCATAAGCCATTTGAAGACCAAGAATGAGTTCAGCCATCAATTACCAAATGAACATTTTAAGGAGCCAGCGAAAAGTTCGAGTATCCGAATCGGAGATAAATTGACAGTGATGATAACACTGCTACTTGTGTAGCAGCTGATGGAACCCTCCACAAATTATTTTCCGCTGCCTTTTTGCAGACGTTTCGATGTCCTTTTGGAGACCACCGGAAAATTTCGTTTCGGATCATCTGCATACTACGCTTAATAAATTATTAATTTGTCAAAGAATTCATGAAATCGTTGCATACTTTTGTGCTAACTTACATCTATTACTTTATTCTATCTCAAACAAACAATAATTCAAACTTCCCTCCAAAAAACCACTGTTCACCATATTTAAATTATTTAATTATGTACTAAAGCCTATGTAAATAACTGAATTGTACCAACCTGCTAGCCATATGAAATTCGTGGAGGAAATAAAGTAACACTTTGGTTGTAACATTCAAGTAGATCGGAGCTTTTTCTTAGTCGCTATCTCTTCGTCGTTTTTCGATCGCTTTACTCGATTTGAGCAATAATTAAATCTTTTTTCTCATCGCTTAGCAAATGCATAACTCGCTTTCTTTGTTGCCGAGATTGAGCACAATAAAATTGTACATTGCGTTCAAAAAGTAAGTAAGTAAATTTTTCCAAGGAACGGCCGGAAAAACCTTCGATAGTGTATTTTGGCGACCGTGACAGGACTTTCGCAAACCAATCTCGGGAAATTCGTTTATAATTATTGTCCTTTGCGTATAAGGTTCGCTTAAAGAAAAAAATGAAAACTCGTAAAAAAAACTCCGAAAACAATACCGCTAAATAAAAATAAAAGACATTGCTGGTGCGGTAACGGCAACGGTTCGCGGTAGTGCAAGTGTTAAGGCAGGTTGCAGTTACACAAGCGGAGCACCTCCAAGGACCATCACTAACCGAAGGAAGGAATCCCTAGTGTCACTATCGGAAGGAAGAATATACCCTCCAGCCAGAGGAGTGTCTATCCAATTCAACCCTAACCATCTTGACGGCTGCACTCCGCACGAGTCCGTCTCTGCTCTGATGAACCGCGGTTACTCGTCCCAGAGGCCATACACGGTGGGTGGCATGTTTTTCCCCTTGACGAGAACCAAGTCACCCTCCTGCACGTTCCTACGCTCTTGGTTCCATTTGAACCGCTGCTGCAAAGTGTTGAGGTATTTCTCGCTCCATCCGGCGTGAGCGCGCATAAATCGCTCGGGTCATCGGACAGCGCACCAAGTGGCCTCGAATTGAGGCATGCCTCGATCAGGACTAAGGTTGTGGAGTTAAGTTTAGAGCGCTCGCCAAGAGCCAGTAAGCTAGAATTAAGATCAATGTTAGTTTTAAATTAGATTTAATCGTTTTTGTCTAGTATATAGGTTTAATGAATAATATTCATAAAAATTAATTTAAAAGTTAAAAACTAGGGTTGTGGACAGCGTCTCGAAGGTAAATATGCGTTTACCCATTATCCTGCGCAGGTGGTGTTTTGTGGACTTTACACCAGCCTCCCCAATGACGCCAGGGTGTGGTGCACCCGGCACGATGAATTTCCATTCCGTGCCCATAGCATTGATCTGCTCGATTGAAAGCCGATTCCTGCTGGCTGCCGCAATTTTCTTCAGATCTCTGTCTGCTCCAACAAAGGTTGTTGCGTTGTCGCTCCAGAGTACTGAGCACGCGCCTCCGCACCCAGTGAATCTTCGGAACGCTGCTAGGAATGCTGCCGTGGTCAGATTGCTCACTAGCTCCAGGTGAATTGCTCGTGTCGTCTTGCGTACGAACACCGCGATGTAGTCCTTCTCGATTGTCTTGCAACGGCCTGCTCTGGCCTTGATTAGCAATGGTCCGGCGTAGTCAACTCCACTATGCCGAAACGCTCTGGCTGGCCGCACACGATCTTCCGGAAGACTGCCCATCAGCTGCTCTGCTACGCGCTGTTTCTGCCGGAAGCAGACTAAGCAGTGCCCTATGCTTGTCTTTAGCTCCCGTCTTAGCGTAGGGATCCAGAACCTCTGCTTGAGTTATTGCATGCACAGCTGGACCCCGCCATGTAACGTGGTTATGTGTGCCTCCTCCATCAGAGGCTTAGCCAGCTTGCTCCTTGCTGGCAGGATCATGGGGTGCATGCTCTGGTATGGTAGCGATGAATCCTGTAGCCGCCCTCCCACTCGTGTTATGATAGAGCTCGAGCTGCCCACTGGTTGGTTGCGTCCAATGTGCTCGATTTCCTCTCCATATGCTTCCTGTTGAACCGCCTTTGCCCAGTAGACTAACGCTTCTTCCTTCTCTGACGGCGTGACGGGTCCGACTTGCACTGTCAGTTCTTGCTTCCTGACTTTTCGCACGAATCTCCACACTAGAGCCGTTACCCGGAGTATTCTCTGCAGCTTCGATTTCCGTTCTAGGAGGCTCACGTTGTCGATGCTCAATTCGGCTGGCCCTGAGAGGGTAAGCTTCCCTATGACTGCTGGTTTCTGCTCTGCACTCGCTCCTGCTCGCTGTTGCGTGGTCATATTAGGTTTTCCCTTTGGCCAATGCTGATCTGCGCCCTTCAGCCAATGCGGTCCCTCTCACCATAGGTTCGAATCAATCATATGTGCTGCCTCGATTCCTCTTGATCCTAGGTCGGCTGGATTGTCGCCTGTTGCAACATGTCTCCAGGGGTGGTCGCTAGTGAGCTCTTGAATGCAACTGACTCTGTTTGCGACGAAGGTTTTCATATCGAACGGTAACTTGCCAATCCAATATAACACTGTCGTCGAATCGCTCCCGTAAGTTCTTTGTACATGCTGAAAATTGCCTGCTTGGACGACATGCACCATTAACCTGGACAGTAGCTCATCTGCATATAGCTCCAGTCTTGGCACCGAGACTGTTTTGAGTGGCGCTACCCTGGTCTTTGCTGCTACCAAGACGCTTTTCGTCTCACCGTCGCACGACGTCGTTCACAGATATATAACTGCAGCATATGCCCCTGTTGACGCGTCTGCGAATCTATGTAGCTGCATTTCACTCGCTGCTCCGCTGCCCAACCATCTCGGAACTCTTACTGACGATAATATGGGTAGTTGCTCGTAGAAATGCTTCCACGTAGGAACCATGCTCTGCGGTAGCTGCTCGTCCCACTGAACTCCAGAGCGCTATAGATCCTGTATAAGGATTTTCGCCGTAACGATCACTGGGGCGAGATATCCATTGGGGTCGTAGAGCTTCGCGACCGCACTGACGACTACTCGCTTGGTCAAGTGCGAGTTCAGTTGGTCTAGTCTAGGCGAACCTTGAACAAGATGAAAAAGTTAAAGTAAAGGTTGAAGTGATCGGTTGTGTTTATTTTGCTCTTTCTTAAGTAGTGATCCCAATTTGATGACAAAGCGTTTATTTATAAAAAAAAAATACCAGTGAATCAAGACAGTGACTTTTATCCCTTTGTGAAAATAAAAACGCATAAACCCCATCGTAAAATCCATTAAAGTTTTACTTTATTTCACGCTTTTCTTTTAAATTTTATTAAATACAGAAAATACAGCCTAACTGCAGTTATTTCCCTATTTTGTTGCACTCACACTTTCATACATCTATTTAAAATCGTTCAACACACAACATAATGTTCAGAATGCCTTTCCGACCTCCCTCCCGATGGAGACTTCGTGACATGTTTCAGATGTGATCGAAAAATGCATTATGGATGTACAACAATTTCCGAAAAATCCTATCGGAAAATGACAACGGTTAGGAAAGAGGAATGGAGGTGCTCAGCATGCAGGAAGGAGCTCTCGGGGCTTTCCGCACCCAAAGCGATGCCAGCTGAGATAACTCCAGTTCAACCTGTGTCCAAGAGAATGAGAAGTGTGAGTTCACCTGATGCTTTACAACAAGAAGCAATAACACCTGTATTAGATGCTGCAGCAACTTCACAGGATAATAATTATCAGATAATTCTATATGAAATGAGAAAAATGAGAAAAGAAATATCCGAAATAAGTAATAGTTGCGAATTTGTGGCAAGCAAATACGAAGGAATAAAACAACACATGACATCACATAATGGGGCACTGCAAAAACTTTCAAACGAAATAAAAGAACTCGAAGAAAACAACACGAAAAAAGATCAACAAATATATTTAATGGAAACTAAAATCAACACACTTGAACAACAATTGTTAAAAAATAACGTTGAAATTAAAAATATTCCGCCGACACAAAATGAAAATCTAATTAAAATCGTACAAGCACTCGGTAAAACAATTGATTATAACATAAACGACTCTGATATCAGCGATGTCTATAGAACAAACAAAAAAAATCCGAACAAATCAACGATCGTAGTTTCGTTCGCGAGTCACACTTCCAAAATAAACATAATTAAAAAGGCGAAAATCATTCGGAATATTTTTTTTTTGTGTTGGGAATTCGCTGGAAGTAAAAAATCATCGAAAGACATTGCAGAGCTAGTACGCGAGGGATGCTCCTGCAATAGTGATGGACTTTAACTCATCCAAAAAAACTCCCGGGGGACTGACATTCGCCATCCCGAATTGGATTGCACCTAGTCGTACGACTAATCAGCAATTAATTTTTGAATTATTCAATGAATTTAAAGAGATAAACCCGCCGTTTGTCGGATTTTTAAATTTGTTTTGTTTGAAATCAGTATCTAATTTCTTAGCCCTAGCCTAATCTTACAGATCAAGAGGTTTTATACGTCTCAATCTCCTGATTACATTGTCATTATTTAAAAGTTCTGTTATTTCTGCGTTTACGTGGCTGAGAAGCCGATTTCTATGCCTCCGAGCAACCTTCTTAACCTCATCTTCAACCATTTCAACATTTAGATCTCTATGCAGATCGGCGTTGCGTATTTACCAAGGTGCATTAACTATGTTCCTTACTACTTTATTTAGGAAAACCTGATTTTTTTTTAAGTTTGTTTGGCATGTACAAGTACATGCCCACAATTGGAGCCCGTAGGTCCATACTGGTTTTGGAACTTGGTTGTATAGCAATAACTTATTGTAGTTGGACAGGGATGAGTATCTCCCAATAAGCCAATATATTTTACTGTATCGCATGTTCAACTCATATTTTTTTTTCTTAACGTGTGCTTTCCAACGCAGTTTAGCTTCTAGAGTCATGCCTAGATATTTAGCTGTGTTAGAAAATTCTACTACATTGTTGTTAATGTAGACTGGAATGTGTAGTACGTTTTTATACGTAAAATTAATATGGACTGACTTAAGGTCATTTAATCTAATCTGCCATTTCTTTGTCCATTCTGAAATATTGTTTATTGCCGTCTGAAGCTTTTTTGTTGCTATTGCTCCCACAGCAAGGACGGCTGTGTCATCTGCAAAAGTAGCTATGGTGGTTTCTACACTTTCAGGCAAATCGCCAGTGAAGAGTAGGTATAAAACTGGACCTAGCACACTGCCTTGCGGTACACCAGCTTTAATCTCTCTTTATGTTGAACACTCTTGTAATAGGCCTATAGGTGGAATGTAGAGGGCGTTGGGAGCGAATAGAAGGTAGGAAGCAGGGATGTGGATGGGACTTAAGGATGGGAACAGAACAGAAAGGGAATGAAGGTCGCGAGCGAGGAGCGCGGCATGCTGGCGAAGCACGGCTAAGCTCGCCGAATGGGGTGGTCCTTGTCCCCGCTACACGACGAAGCCTACAACAAAACATAAAACATGCCGAATAAAACAACTTTTCAAACTACAACGGACGGACTGGTCTTACCACACTGAGGGCGCTGCGGTGTTGTTCAGCGATGGCCTTCTCCCTCCCCACCATGGAAATCCGGCGGCCATTTTGGATTTCCCCAAAGTCGAAATATGTCATCCGTTATGCCATCGTCGCCAAGGTAGATCTAACGCCCCTTAGGCACCCCCTGAAAATTCAAATTTTACCACATCATCTGGCACTATCGTGCTTCAAGAATAACGCAAGCCGTTTTCATATATATAGCGTGATTTATTCATAAGACAAAAGAAGTTATTTCGAATTAAAAAGGGAAACTATACAAAAAAAAATCAATAAACAAATACATTTTAAATCTATAAACAGGATAAAAAAAGGGAACTTGCTAAAATCATAAAAATAAAACTAATTACACTAAAAGAACAATGAAAATATAATGACAAAAGAAACAAAAAGGAAATGAAACTAAGTTTCCTACGTCGGTCCTACTAGCAATAGCATGTATAATTTTCATGCACCCAAATAACTTAGTGTTGCCCTACCTAAAATGAGCTCTTTTTAGGTGGTTTTACTGTCCTTTGTGACAGCTTTTTATAAAAAAGAAAAACGATAATTCGGAACGACCTGGAGACGAAATTTCTTACAATGAGCAAAAAGGAAAAAAAATAAAAAAAAAAACATTAAAAACCATAAATCACGCTTACTAAAACTAAATAAATACGGTGACAGGAGCATTCAAGTAGTGTACGAAAGGGATCAGCTCCGGCGATGCATCTTTTAAGATACTTGCTATAAATTCGTTTTGCGTTAGAACACGGCAAGTTTAGTTTGTTGTTGGTGGCAGCAGATATTGTCGGCGATTGTTCATATATGCCTGGGGTCAAATGCTCAAGGGCATATAAAATCAGGTCGTTAATATAGATGGCGACTGTCAATGTATTTTAATGACCCCGGCTCTATTAATTTGATCGTGTGCGACTTTATTGTACTGCGAGCGACACAATTTTGTATGGCACTTAATTTGTATAGCATATACTTGGATAACTATCTTTATGGCACCCTTAAAACATGAATGCGTATCTATGGCACTTATAAAAAAATATGGCGATCACGGCTCTTTTCTTAAACTAGTCCGCGATCGCCTTCGTGAAATTCGTTATTTTCCGTAGATGTTTCGCACTAACCTGTTTTAAAACACAGTATCTTCAATTTTATGGCAAATAAAAATAAAATAAAACTTCCTTACCGGAGTTCCTTGTATTAGGATTTATTAAAATGACTTGTTTAAAATTTATTATTTAAAAGAAAACACTTTTATTTTTTTTATATGGACTAACGTCCACTATTCAAACTAGGTATATAATTTTAGTTAAATGCACTATCACTGCACTCTTGTACTGTACTGTGTGGCGGTTGGGTATACAGTGTCTTAAAGTGTCGTATAAGAATTTGTACCGCTTCTCTCATCACTTAGTTCTTCCAACTCTCTATGTCCATTAAAATAAGCCGCTAGAGAGTTATTCATCTTCCTCTAGTCTGTTCGCTAAGCCTCTCCTGCTCATATTCTCTTAGCTATAATACCTCGAATAACCATAGACTTGGCATTACTTTTATTTAATTTCCCTTGTGGGTCAAACAGGGAATTTTGGGATATCAGAATGACAGCTGCTATCATCCACTAAAATGACAACAGATCGGACTAAAAGAAAGACGACGAGAAGAAAACAAATTGGGTGTGTTTATTTAAATAATTCATAATATTGTATTAATTATAAATTTTACATCCGCAGGTGAATGCAACACTCTGTATCTTGCTTAATTCTGAAGAATCGATCTGATATATAAGACTCCGGAATAGTCGAATACTGCTTCGGCAGTTGCAGTAGTTTGTGTATCAGTCCTTTGTGCCAGACTTTATCGAAAGCTCGTGCTATATCAAGAAATACTGTAGAGCACACATTTTTCTCTTCAAATGCTTTTTCGATTTTATCTGTGATTCTATGCACCTGATCAATTGTAGAGTGCTTGTTTCTAAACCCAAATTGATGATTTGGAAGTAGCGATTTTTCATCAATAATTTTTTGCAGACGTTTTGCCAGCATTTTTTCGAATAGCTTGGACAACATTGGTAGTATCGATATTGGGCGATATGAGGCTACTTCGCTAGGTGGTTTACCTGGTTTTGGTATCATTATTACCTCCGCGACCTTCAACATGCTTGGCACATATCTTAATTTAAATGCAGCATTTATAATCTGCGCTAGTTTTTTTTAAACCTTTTCGAGGAAATTGTTTTAAAATTTCCCCTGTGATTAAATCGAACCCTGGGGCTTTTTTTATGTTTATGCCTTCTTTGATTTCTTTGGCAAGTTCTTTAGGTGTTACCGGCCGAATAGGTCTGTCTTCTTCGCACGTTTCTTCATTTCCTTGATAATCTTTATCTTCATAAGGTTTGAAGACGTTCTCAAGGTACTCTGCAAAAGTATTTGCTTTTTCTTGACTGCTTTTTGCCCAGTTACCTTCTCTGGTTTTTACTGGCGGAATGTGAGCTATTGGCCTGTTAATTTTTTTTGCTGCCTCCCAGAGCGAGTAGTCGGTACTAGCATCATTTGTTAAACTCGTAAGATACGTTTTTAAAGACTCGTTATTGAATTCTCTTATAGATTTTCTGAGCTTATTATTTAAGTTGTTCAGTGTGGTTTTGTCGCTTGGCGCCCTTGTCTGTTGCCAGCGTTTTCTAGCTTTCCTCTTTTCTGTAATAATTTGACATATTTCACGCGGATAAGAGTTTTGTTTAATCTTGTTTGTTCTTTGGGGAGTTGCAGCCCATGCAGCTTTTTGTATATCCAGTGTAAATATTTGCACTGCTTCTTCTAGTTGATCTTCTGTTTGAATAGAATTGGATACATTCTTCCAACTTCTGCCTGAAGTGGTTCCAATCAGTCAGTCTATTAACTAGTTTAGGGCTATGTTCTTTTATTATTATTCTATCACCAAATGTAAGAAGTATTGAGGAATGATCTGATTGAAGATCAGGGCCTTCTTCTATATTTATTTTATTTGAGGATATATTTTTGGATTAAAGAAGTCTACAAGATCTGGGGTTTTATTCCTATCTAAAGGCCAGTAGGTGGGTTTCCCCGTTGAGTTATATTTGCCGCCGACTTCTTTAATAGTTTCATATAATTCTCTGCCTCTAGTATTTGTTAATCTAGATCACCAATATTTATTCTTGGCAATAAAATCCCCTCCCGCGATTAATCGATTGTGAAATATGCGGAAAAGACTTTTAAAATCGTTTTTCTTTAGTCTATGGCTAGGAGAGCAGTAGGTATACTGCTGCAACAGATATTTACCCACTACCCGTTTCTACACTTATGGAAATTCCTTGGATGGCACATGGTTGGAATTTTGTTTCTATGTGGTGTTTTATTGTATTCTTTATTAACACTGCAGCCCCACCTTTTGCACAGTTATGAGGATGTGGGGAGTGTAATAATTCATATCCTTGCAGTTTAAAATTAGTTATAAATTTAAAGTGTGTCTCTGAAATGAGACATATATCTATCTGGTGTATGTCAAGAGCCACTTTCATCTCGTCCTTGCGACTCTCGATACCATTAGCATTCCATTCAAGAATTTTTATTCTATTCATCATGTTTGTCTTTTTGACACAGCTTTTTTGTTGCTGTTCTGTCTCTCTAACAACGATATTCTATCTAATATCGTTTTATTCGATTTTTCCATGGAACCAATCCTGTTTAGGATTTGTTTAATGAGATTTTCCATTCCAGTGTTTGGCTCTACTTTTCGTTTTATCGTTTTATCTGTTTGATTATTTATTGATGCTGCCTCAGCATATGTCATTTTTGGACCCGCTGTATTTTGTTTTGGGACCTTTTTGATTATCTTTTCGTCTTTAGGCTTTTCTTTCTGTGGGCTCTTTTGTAAGTCCTTTTTGACTTTTTGGTCTTCCTTATTTGAGCTTTTTGTTTGCTTCTTTTGCTTTTTGTCTCTTGCAAGTTGGATTTCTTTTGCAACTAAACAACCTCTGTAGCTAGCAGGAGGGTTTTCATTGTAGTTTACACATTTAGGGTGTACATTTTCTTTCTTCCTACATTCCTTTGTGTGTTGACTTCCTGCACATTTCACACATCTTGGATTTGAGCTGCAGTATCTATGTGTATGCCCATATCTTTGACAGTTTTTGCATTGAGGCACTTGTTTCGATTTACGTAGGGTATGAATCTCAACTTGCATCCCAAGTATATTTTTAATTTCATATACTTTTCTTATCTTCGTCATGCTCAAAACTGAGTGTAAACATTGGTAGTGGTACTTTGCTTCTAAATTTAAGCATATTTACAACTTCCAAGATTTTAAAGCCTCGGTCTTTTAGCTCTTTTTTATGCTTTCCGGTGAGCATGAATAATGCAGTCTTTTCACTACAACCTTCAAAGGCCTGGTCTGCTTATTCTCATAAGAATACCACTGCACCTTTTTTTGGTTTAGTATTTTAGTGAGGCTTTTGTATCCCTCTTCTTCAACTACATTGATTTTTATGTCATTTTTGTTTATAAGCGCTGTACTAGCTTTAATTTGATTTTCCTCCAATACTTTGGCCAAGCTTTCATACTTATTTATTTGCAGCGCTATAATTGGAGGGGGCTTGGTAAGATTTTTTGTTTTATTTTCTTTGTCTGAAGCATACACAGTGACTGTGCAGCTTTCTTTTGTTGGTGAGACTTTTGGGGATGCACTCATTTTGCGTTTTTTGTTTTTATTCCCCTTGTGACGATGTCCTTCTGTCTCTTTTCTAAGCTCCTCTTCGTCAGTCGAGAACTCGACAGGTTGGCCTTTTTTTGGTTGTTGACCTCTTCTTTCAACAATTGATTATTTATTTCCTTAAGCAGTGTCTCATTCAGTTGCTTAAACCCATCTCTTTCGTCACAGGTTTTTAAATATTTAGCCTTCAATGCTTCTCGTGTTTCTTCTTTTTTAGATGGGGGTGTTCTTTCTACTCTTTTGCTTCTCCCAAATGGGTTGTTGCTTTGTAATAAATGGTCCCCCAGAATCCATGGAACCGACCTCCGAAGAGGGTGGATTTGCCAGAGCAACTGGCATACCACCTGGGGTAATTATGTCATTCGTTTTGTTCATTGCATACATATTAGCTATCACTTTTGTGAAAAGTGTAAACTTTGTAATTTGTGCACAGCCGCTCCTGACATGGAGAACAGACGCTGACCAGGGAGCCGCCCAATATGGGTCAGACGCTTCTGGAGTTTTGTGACTAGGGTCCGCGGGGTCGTTACGCCCGTTACCTCTCTCTCTAGAGAAGTACCCTTGCGGAATATTTCTCTTAAGAAAGTCAGGGAAAACAATTGCAATGGTCAAGCTGCTGATGCAGTAAATGAAGCATTTGGGTTTGTCAACAACCAGCTTACACTTACACCAACAAATAAACACCTTCTATGGCTAGCAAAAAACAAAGCCAGAGAGTGTAACTGGAAATTTGTGTGGGAGACAACATGCAAAATACTAGCAAAAAAAATGAAAACGGCGAAACAATACACATCGGGACTAGCAACGATGTAAACAAGATGAACAACTAATCTTCATGCATACAGATAAAACTACAAGAATATATATAAACAAATACCTAATAAAATGGAAAACCAATATAGTGAATATAGCGAAGCTGATGTCGACTTTGGGGTAATACATGGTTTTAGTGGAATTGAAAAAGAATTTTTAGAAAAAATTTATTTTTGTTGTGTAAAGCTTAGTACGCTGCTCGAGCTAAATTTTCGCTGCCATACAAAATTCTCTCCAAAATTTAGCTCAGCTAAATTTTAGCGAGCCCATTTAGCTGAGTGGTACGCTGCTCGAGCTAAATAATCAAACTTTTGTTTCAGAATGTACTTCATGTATCTGTCAAAATTTAGCGCGCCTATTTAATGGGTCGGTACATTTTTTCGAGCTAAATTTTGACAGACGCTGTGCTCTGTTGTTTGTTGTTTTCAAATTACAAATTGTGTTTAAAAAATGGTCGACTACGAAGATATGGACGAGGAATATCTGCAGCTGGAGTCATTTATTGAATTGGAAGAGAAATCCAAGAAAAAAAGAAAACGAACAAAAACAATTTTTAGTGTGGAGGAGAAAAAAAAATTGGCGATGCTGGTGGAGCAACATCCATCAATATGGTGCCTGGCAGATAAGTACCACAGCAACTTAGATGCAGTTAATGCTGATTGGAGAGCTATATCTGAAGCAGGTAAGTTCCGTTTACTTCTCAAGAAGCACATACCTAACTCAAATGTATTCTTTTATAGTTGATGACTGCAAAGCACAGTGGAAATCTTTACGGGATAGCCATCGCTATTACAAAACTGCCAGAAAAATGGAAAAGTCAGGGAGTGGCGCAAAAGAGTTCTCCGAAGACCACGACGAACATCTTTCTGAGGATACAGTTGATTGGGAATTCTCTGCGTGTCTATCATTCCTCACGCCGGCATCTAGCAAAAGAAGGTATATCTATCTATGCAATATAGATATGGATCATTTTATCTCACTTTTCCATCTGTTTCCAGAACATTTACTAACGTTTCAGCTGATAAGAATTTACTTGAAGATGCTACTTCAAGTACTCCACGCTCCAGCTACACATATGTATGTTTACTTTATCTAAACTTTGTATTATAATTACCTACTTATTATTTTTTGTTTTTTGTTTTAGAGTACACCAAAACCACCAAAAAAAGACGGTATTGCGGAAAATGTGGCTTCTCTAACGCAGACGGTAACGGACCTTATCCAAATGAGGAGGGAAGCTACGAACGTGCCCTTGCAACCACCCTTAGTTCATTACTCATTGCTGGCCAACCTAGATCGAGTTCTTCAAAAGCTACCCGACGACGCGGTTGAAGAGCTCGGTTTGAGGTTTCAACAACAGGCGTTGATTGCTCTTCGGGAACCAAAACAACGAAGTCCTGGAACCTGAAAACTTGTACTTACCTAATCATTTAAAAAAAATAAAAAAGAAATACGAATAAAGTATTTTTAAATTGCATTTTATTTTAGGAATGCTGCTTTTGATTGCCAAGGAATAGCTCCCACAGCTGAAATAACGAAATACACTAAGTAATACACTGGGATGATTGTCACACCCGAATGACCACATTGAGTTTGTGTCCAATAAATGCGCGAGAGCGAACAACATCCAAAGTGATGATGCCGAAAAGACGTTTCGCATCGTATGTACCATTCTGCAAGAAAGAAGAAAGATACAATATTAGATTGATGATGAATATTGGAGCATTATAATAACTCACCTTCTTAAGTACTCACGGAATTGGTGATAATGGCAAGCATTGCCTTGGGGCAGTTTTGAGAAACGGCAGCAGCGATATCCATAACAATACCAGCGTTCATGTTGAACAGGTCATCACGGTCCATGCCTGGTTTACGGGGCACACCGGCTGATACCACAACACCATCGGCACCTGAAAGAAAAGCGTTTGGTTATAGTCATTAAGTTTATGTATATGATCTAAAGATATCAAAAGAAACTTCCAAATACTTAAAGTGACACTTTTGTAGCTCTTTTTAGGTACATTCATTGGATTTTTCCTCATTAAATGCATTAAAACTAAGTAATTGTCAAACATTTCTCTAAAATAGCTGAAAGCGATGCAATGACGATTACAAAATCAGTCATCTTTAGCCCAATACTGACCGGATGGAAGTTTCTAAGTTTAATGAGCGCAGGGGAACTGGTTCACTTAGAAACAAATTTCAGTAAATTTTCCTTCGACTTATTATTTTGTTTGTTATTGAAATTTAAATTTTAGTTCAATTGAATTGAATTGTTGAAGAAACTTATTTTCAAAGAACAGCTGTTTTTTGTGACATCTATCCACAGCTCTCTCTATGTCAAAATTTAGCTACGACTTTAGCTGATGTTTGGAGAGAAAAGTTGGAGACCAGATAAAATTTAGTTTAGCTCGAGCAGCGTACTAAGCTTTAGTTTAAACATAAGATCCATTTCAAAAACGTGGGATACATCGATGGCGGAAATTAAAAATGTGCTATGTTATATAGATATATTAGTGCTGAACGAAATTAATATACCTAAAAAAAATGATTATTACAATATTGAAGGATTTAAATATGAATTTAGAAATCATGATACAATGAAAGGCGGAGGTGTCGCTATTTATATTAAAGACAGTATATCGTACAATATAATACCAGCAAAACCAATGAATTATGAAGGCATCCACAAAGAAATTACAAACAAAGGGGAACCAAAACATGTACATGCAATTTATAGACCACCAAGTTACAGCGTTATAAGACTCATTGAGGAGTTAAATGAAATCATCAACGAAAAGAAGGAAAAAAAATACCCAAGATGAGCACAACTCCCTTGTCTTAAAATACGTGGAGATTATCGCCTCAAAAGAATTGACAAACGTCATCAGTTAACCCTCGCGTATTGATATAAAAAATAACACTGAAACGCTTATAGACCATATCTACGTAAGCGTAACTAAGCTAGATATATTTTCAGCTGTTATTGAGACTGATCTTTCGGACCTCTATGCCATTCTTTATGCAACAAAAGACTTAAATAGCACACAATCATCTAATAAATACGAGACCAAACACATTAATCAACAAAAAGTGAATGAGCTAATAGAGCACACAAACTGGCAAAATATGCTCAAAGAAAACGATGTTGAGAGACTTTATAGTGATTTTGTAAGAGAAGTGAATAATATATACACCGAAGCAAGTAAAACCAAATCAACCAAAAGAACCCGGAGACACAAGCCGTGGATTACAGCCGAAATAGTTCCAATGTGCAAAAGAAGAGATGAGCTTTATAGGAGATGGAAAAATAGCCCAAGGAGCAAAACATATGAAAACGATTATAAGAACTTCAGAAACGTTGTTAATATAAACATTGCACTCGTAAAAGCCAATTGCTACAAGCAACAGTTTGTAAATGCTTACAACGATCCGAAGAAAACATGGGAAATTGTAAATGAACTTCTCGGAAGAAAGAAGCGCACAATAGACGAAACTATTAAAACCAACTTTCCCGATTCTGACAAAGGTTTACGCAATATTGTGGATAAATTTGCAGAGCAATTTTCGAACCAAGCGTCAAAGATTGTACATGTTTGCAACACAAACACATCAAACCATGGAAACCGGCAAATTCAACAAAACATTTACTTAGAAGAAGCCACCGAATCAGAAGTATACATTATGCTTTGTGGATTGAACGATAAAAAATGTCCTGGAGCAGATAACATCAAACCGGTTGATCTTTAAATAAATGCTAGGTATCTTGCTCCATTAATTACTAAGATTATCAACCGAAGTATTTATCAATGTTACGTTCCAAAGCTAATGAAGACGTCAATCATTCGTCCAATATATAAGGGAGGGACAAAAAATAACACTGAAAATTACAGGCCAATCGCAATTTTGTCAGTCGTTGAGAAATGCTTGGAAGAAGTTATAGTCAGTCGACTAAATAGATTTTGACCTCCAAACATAAGGTGATTAACCCAAACCAGTACGGCTTTCAAAAAAATAAAAGTACTGGAAAGTTATTGGGGGAGTTTACCAATATAGTTTATGCTGAATTAAACAAAAGCCATCACGTCCTCGTGCTATTCATAGATTTTAGTAAAGCGTTCGATACTCTTACGCACGAAAAGCTTTTGGAATGTGTCGGCAGAAATGGCTTAAGAGGAGTACTTGAAAACTGGCTTAGAAGCTATCTAACTGAAAGAACTGTTAAAGTCAAAGTATCAGATACAGTGAGCGAAGAAAAACCAATAAAGTATGGTGTACCACAAGGTTCAAAATTGGGCCCTATTCTATGTATTTATACTGTATACCAATGAAATTTTGCGTCTATTCAAAAAATGCACTGCATATGCTTACGCCGATGACATTGCAATCGTGGTTAAACACAAATGCCTGCAATCTGCAGTCGAAATATTGCAAGACGAGTTCAACGTTGTCTCCAACTGGTGCCATGATAATGGGCTAATTATAAATGCAGCCAAAACAAAGGTTATGCACATACGTGCTGCAACCAAGCAAGCAGAATCTGTCCAAATTTTTCATCAAAATACCTGCTCCCTACTTCCAAACAACAACCAACCAATTGAGGTAGTCGGAACTTTCAAATACCTTGGAGTAACCATCGACGAACATATGCTGTGGCGTGAGCATATAAATGTCCTACGTGCTCAATTAAAGAGCACTATCTTTGCGATGATATATCTTAAGAGATATTCGAATTTAGTAGTACAAAGCAGGTATACTACTCGCTAGCTGAGTCGCGCATCAGATACGGGATTCTGGCCTGGGGAAACGCAGAGAAATCGAATTTGGATAAAATATCTAACTTACAACATCGCCTTGTTAAAGTTTTTAGACCAAGTAATTCACCTTTTAAAGTTTTAGATGTATGTGCAATTTTCAAGATGACAACACTGCTTCAATACATGGACGACCAGCGTTTTTTGCAACCTATACGCCACACGATAAATACAAGAAGACGAGCCCGAGAGATGTTAGACGTTCCGGAAACCTACAACACTTATGGACAACGAGAACTACGATGTGCCATCCCAAGACTAATTAACGCACTTCCTCAATTTTTAAAAGTCATTCCTAATTTCAAGAAAAGGAAAAAGGAGCTAAAAAAGTGCTTTCTTCAATTACATTTTGTAAAGTAAAACTACCATAAATAACGAGCTTATTGAAATTAAATCATCTAACTTAAATCCTTACGACCGTAAAGAAATTAGTTTGCTTAAAAATTTTTAAATTTTAAATATTCAATCACTTCAAATCTAAATTTATAAACAACCATCTGCACTTTGCTTTGCGGGTAAAAATTATATCGGCCTTACTAATAATCAATCACTAATGTCGACAACTAGTTAGATGTCAGCTTTAGTAAAAACGTACAGCTTTTGTGAAATGGTACCAATAAACAATTAGACCTCCACATTTACTAGTCCTACAACTTTCTTAGAATCTATGTAGGAGAATGTCCAGCCGACAAGTAAAGTTTCAATCCTCCGTTAGCTAAAGATTGGAAAAATACATACAGACAGCAAGGCATTCTTATGTACTTCTTTTTTTTTGCCAGTTAGTCTAAATCGAAAAGCCGCCAAGTTAAGTTATCAGCTAAGTCGTACTCGCAAAGTCGCTTTAAAATTCCTTTAACTTTTTTTTGTAAATCTTTTTCAATTAAACTGTTACAATTTATGAACTATATATGAACTATACCTGGATTAAATAAAATTACGAATAAATCGAAGTGCTATAATCTTTTTTATGATCTACATGGTGTCAGAAGTGGGATGCGTCACGTGTCGGTCGGTTTGTCGCATTGAACATATGGAACAAAAGAAACTAAGGAAAAGTGAATGCAACAACAACACATTGTGAAGCTGCAATCGAAAGTGAAGTCCCCCACAAGTGTATGAAAAGTGTGAAAAGTGAAGGAATGTGTTAAGTCAATGTGGCAATAGAAGTAATCGGTAGATTCCGAATCAAAAAAAAAAAAAAAAAAAAAAAAAAAGAGAAAAGGAAGTAACGTGAACCTGAAAGTTGAATGTCGTAAGGTGAAGGGAAAATCAAAGTTGGTAACCGTTAGCTACATGGTGCCATCTTATGTGAAGAGTCAAGAAAACCGCAAGCAAAAGTCAAGTGAACAAAGGAAATTGGTGAGCTCGTTTCATTTTATTTGCATGCTAAGTATATAATAATTCCGTACATGCATGACTAGTACAAGTATAGTATAGCCACACAATCTACTTTTATTCCGTTGAGCGAAAAAGTCGCTAACGTTTCCGCTGTGATAACTTCCCGTTAGATCGATTTGCATGGGAACCCACTAGCGCTTATCGCTTGTAAGATTTTAAAATTAAATGAGTTTTCCTGGGGGTATTGAATCTTGGACCACGAAGCAACTACAAGAAGTTTTAAAACAGCGCGGTTTGTCTTACCGATACAATCTAAAATCGGACCTAGTAACGCGACTCCGCATTTCATTAGAAACCGAAAGGGAACAATTGGAAGGATCAATTATAAGCCAGGAAGTCCAGTCTGATACGTCATCACTCTACGATTCTGATACATCATCTGTGGTATCATCCGCTTCGGCGACATCAAACATGTCTGTAAAGGAGGAAACTATTCAAAATAACTACCAATTTAAGGACGTCGAGGAGTCATTGGAAAAGTTTGATGGCGAATCTAAAGACGTCGATTTATGGCTTTCAGATTTTGAAAGTGTTTCGCTAGTTTGTTGTTGGAATGAGGTCCAAAAGTTTCTGTATGCAAGGCGATTGTTATCGGGAGCAGGTAGATTAGCAGTTGAGTCAGAGTCGGGTATTTCCAGTTGGCAAAAGCTGAAGGAGTTCCTTACAAGAGAGTTTGGGGCTAAGGGAACCGATAATGTTCATCAATTGTTAGCAGATGCGAAAAGAAATACATCTGAATCGTATCTAGAGTATTATTACCGGCTAAAAAAAATTGCTACAAGAGGAAAAGTTGAGGATTCGCACTTGATAGGTTACATAATAGGTGGAATCCCAGACAGCGCTGCCAACAAAAGCATACTTTATCAATCGCAAACCTTAGACCAATTGAAAGTAAATCTAAAGGCATATGAGAAAATGAAGGAAGATCAGGAGAAGGAAAGAAAGAAATATGATAGATCACAACAAAGTTCAAGCAGTGTTAAAAAGCAGGATCATGTTCCCCCTAGGAGGCGGTGTACAAATTGTGGAGCTACGTCTCATACTCATGGCAACTGTCCCGATAAGTCCAAGGGGATGAGGTGTTTCCACTGTAATGAGTTTGGTCACATCGCTCCAAAATGTCCCAAAAAAGCAAACGTCAGCGTCATAAGAGCAGAAGTGCCTGATTTTACAATCCAAGTAGTCGTTGGTGGAGAAAATTGTCGCGGACTTATAGACACTGGTAGCGACATTTGTATCATAAGGGAAAATCTGAAAGATAAACTAGGTCTATTCAGTTTTGAGGAGCCAGGCATCCCGGTGGTAGGATTTGCCCAAAATAGCAAGACAACTTTAGGTGCGGTAGCCATAGACGCAGTCATCGATTTCGAGTCATATCATTTTTTGTGCCACGTAGTCCCGAATGATTGGTTAAGTACAGATATACTCATCGGCAAGAATTTCTTTGCAAATGCTTCACTGGTAATCGAGAACGGAAAACCTACCATTTCCAAAACTAGCAAAGATGGAACATTTTTAGCCCGGGTCAATGTAATAAATTGCGACTCGTATCCAGATAGTTTGGACAACATTTCCAATCGCGAGTTTAAGGAACAGATCTGGTCTATGGTGCAAACTTATCAACCTAAGAAGGAAGCAGATTGTTTAGAGGTGGAAATGAAAATTTGCCTGGAGGACGAAACTCCAATACATCAAAGGGCTAGGAGGTTAGCGCCGTTGGAGAGGCAGCTGGTACAGAGACAAATTTCGGAATGGTTGGAAGAGGGAATCATTAGAGAGAGCACGTCATCTTATGCTAGCCCTATAGTTTTAGCCAAGAAGAAGGATGGAAGCAGCAGACTTTGTGTGGATTACAGGAAGTTGAACTCCAGAATAATTAAAGATAGGTTCCCATTACCTAACATTGAGGAAGTTCTTGAAAACCTACACAAGGCTAGGGTATTTACGACGCTCGATCTGAGGAATGGATTTTTTCATGTGGGTATAGAAGAGTCGAGTAGAAAATACACTGCCTTCATTATACCGGACGGAAAATATGAGTTCAATAGAGTTCCATTTGGATTATGTAACTCGCCGTCAGTGTTTCAGCGTTTCATAAATTCAATTTTTCGGAATATGATTCACGACGGCATTCTTCTCGTCTATATGGATGACCTCATTATTCCCTCTGAGAACGAAATTGAAAATATAGAGTCATTAAGAAAAGTTTTAAGCGTGTGTAGCCGACACGGCCTTTCAATAAAATGGAGTAAGTGCCAGTTTCTGACAAAAGTAGTACAGTTCCTAGGGCATGTAGTACAAAATGGTACTATCCGACCGTCTGATGAAAAAGTTTTAGCGGTAAGGAAATTTCCTGTGCCCAAGAATGTTAGGGATGTAATGAGCTTTTTGGGTCTCACCGGATTTTTCCGAAAGTTTATATCGGGATACGCCTTGTTAGCGAAACCGCTTTCTGACTTGACAAGGAAGGAGGAGAAATTCACTTGGGAACAAAGGCAGGAACACTCTTTCCAAACTCTGAAGAAAAAGTTATGCGAAGAGCCGGTGCTGAGGCTTTTCGATCCATCACGGCATACGCAGTTGCATACAGATGCCAGCAAAGCAGGATATGGAGCGGTTTTACTGCAGAAAGGAGATGATGATTGCTTTCATCCAGTATTCTTTCTTAGTTTCAAAACTTTACCCGCGGAGAAGAATTACTCGAGCTACGAATTGGAAGTGCTTGCTGTAGTACGAGCTCTCAAAAAGCTGCGCGTTTACCTGTTAGGGTTAAAGTTTGAAATTTTTACAGATTGTAAGGCTTTTCAGCTAACCATGGCCAAAAAGGAGCTGAACAGTAGGGTAGCAAATTGGGCGCTACAGTTGCAGGAATATAATTGCTCAGTGCATCATAGGTCGGGGCGATCTATGCAACATGTCGACGCACTTAGTCGGTACCCGAATGTTTTGGTGATCGAAGATGGTGTTACACAGTCAATTAGGAAAGCACAGGCGAATGACGATTTTTGCAAAGTCGTTTTGCAAGTTCTACAGACATCGGAGCTCGAGGACTACGTGTTGCGGAACGGTGCCATTTATAAATATGTAGAGGGGGACTACCGTATAGTGGTGCCGAAAGTAATTCAACGACAAGTTGTTCAAAAGGTGCATGAACAAGGTCATTTTAATAATCGTAAGGTTGAGGCGTTACTTCAACGAGACTACTATATACCAAAATTGTCAAAGGTAGTGGAAGCGGTTTCCAAAAGTTGTATAAGCTGCATTCTTACTTCGAGGAAGTCTGGGAAAAAGGAGGGATTGCTGAGCCCAATTGACAAGATGGATATTCCTCTCCACACATTTCACCTAGACCACATAGGACCGTTACCTTCGACTGCCAAGAGCTACAAGTTTTTGCTAACGGTCGTTGACGCCTTCAGCAAATTCACCTGGATATATCCCGTCAAGAGTACCGGAACAGAGGAGGTTCTGAAGAAGCTGGAGTTTCAAGCTGATGTTTTTGGGAATCCGCACCGGATAATTACGGATAAAGGAGCTGCTTTTACCTCAAATCTATTCAAGGAGTACTGCGAAGCACGCAACATCTACCATCATCTAGTAACAACAGGGGTACCCAGAGGGAATGGACAGGTCGAACGTCTGAACAAAATCGTGATTGAAGTCATTTCGAAGCTCTCTGTAGACGACCCTTTAAAATGGTATCAGCATGTAAGTCGTACTCAACGAATCCTGAATTCTACAGTCTCGCGGTCTACAAAGAGAACACCATTTTTGCTGCTCACTGGCGTGCCAATGTTTATTACGGAAGATTTAAAATTGGCCGAGTTACTTGAAGAGGAGATTCGTCTTGACTTTGAACAGAACCGCCAAGAAATCAGACATCAAGCGAAGCTGGAGATTCTGAAAGTGCAAGAGGAAAACAAGAAGGGGTACAATCGTGGCAGAAAAGAACCTATCAAATATAAGATTGGCGATCTCGTAGCCATCCAACGGACGCAGTTTGGGACAGGGCTTAAGCTATGCCCTAAGTTTCTAGGACCATATGAGATCTCCAAAATAAAGCGTAATGACAGGTATGAAGTCCGGAAAGTGGGGGAGCATGAAGGCCCACATAATACATCGACATCAGCCGATTATATCAAGCCGTGGGAGATCTACAATTCTGATAGTGACGAAGATGAATATGCTGAAGACTGCCGTTCGACCGAGCCGGTCGAAGACCAGAATGGCCGAGTGTAGGAGAATGTCCAGCCGACAAGTAAAGTTTCAATCCTCCGTTAGCTAAAGATTGGAAAAATACATACAGACAGCAAGGCATTCTTATGTACTTCTTTTTTTTTGCCAGTTAGTCTAAATCGAAAAGCCGCCAAGTTAAGTTATCAGCTAAGTCGTACTCGCAAAGTCGCTTTAAAATTCCTTTAACTTTTTTTTGTAAATCTTTTTCAATTAAACTGTTACAATTTATGAACTATATATGAACTATACCTGGATTAAATAAAATTACGAATAAATCGAAGTGCTATAATCTTTTTAACTTTCTCCATTACGTAGTAAGAGAAAGATATTGGTTTCGTACAAAATTTCGAACTCGAGATTTTAATCAATTCTGATATTACGATGATAGAGGAACTCAAAAAAGTGGGTCGCAAAATTCTGTCCGGTCTGTCCGTCCGTCCTTCCACGGGCCTACAGCCTAAACGGCTACCCGGATTACGTTCAAACCTCGGATTTGGAGTTTTTGGGCTTACAGTTCGGCAGGTGTTTTTTTTTTGCAAGGTAACCTCAATATTAATGGTACTTCCCATATAAAATTTTCGTACCAGTTTGATTTGATCGAAAACGGCTCTAACGATTTCAACCAAAATTGATATTTAAGCTTAGGTAGGTGAGGTTACCATGACTGCGTACCCAGTTTTTGGCTAAAAATTCGAACAACGGTACTTTTGAAATTTCGACATATCTCGAAAACGGTCTATTCGATTGTAACAAAAATTTATGTCTAAGGTAATGTGTTCATTTATAACTTAATAGTAATCTCAGTTTTTCTCTATATTATCGTATAATGGATTTTTGAAAGAAGGAATTTTTTTAAATTTAGGTATCTTCAGTTTACCGGAAAATGGCAATAACGATTTTGACCAAAATGCAAACTTAGAGTCAAATGGATGTTTTCAAAACTATTGTACCCTTAATTTTCAATTCGAAGTACAGAAAACGCTAATTTTAAAAACTGCTCATACATATCTCGAAAAACCATCTTCGATTTCGATAAAATGTCAAAAACGAAGTATTTCTTATATCCGGAACAATATCATACAGTCAGTTTTCAGTTTAATAGTTACGCAATAGTATTTTTCCAACTAAACATTGCAATATTTGCAACTGTTATGTTTGGATAATTGTACAAAAACTTAATTTGCACCGCACACACAAGCGTCGGGATATTCAATTTATAACTACTAATGCAAATTCACAAATGCTTGAATTATTACATAATCTATCTAAAGATATCGGTCTATCACGAGCAATACTTCCAATAATTGAAAACTTAAATCATATTCCAATCAAAACTAAAAACATATCCTTAGGTCAAAAACAGAAACTGCTACTAGGTACGCTTGTCCTGTACTCAAAAATCAAGTAAAATCAAGTGATATAAAAACTTATATGGTTATTTTATATAACTGCCATATGAGATGAATATCCAAAAGAGGATTTTGTTTTCTTTTGTACAGTATCGAGAAAGTTTCGTTCGACCCAGTCGTGCACTTTATTTATGATCTACATCTATTACATTTGTTGTCATTGCAGAATTCAAATTTCATAATTTGTTTTCGTGAAAAACAAGGTCGACGGTCTCTTTCACAAGGAGGATTTTATTCTAAAAGAAGGAATACATAAATTGCAATTAAATTTGCCCAACACATATCTTTCCAATGCTCTTTGAGGCTTATTATAAGCAAAAAACAAAACACAAAATAGGAAATGCACAAAATATCCGCTGATCTGTCAAATATCATATGCAAATCAGTAATGCCCTATCGTTCGATCGGACACAATTTTCAGTACTTTTATGGTACGCTTTCCATTGTTTTCCAATACTACCTCGCGATTTCTTTACACCCCGACTCCACAGGAGATAATTTCTCTCATAATGCTCATCATGAGATGAAATGTCTTGTGGAGTCACTCTTTTTCATCGCATGATTGGATGTCTGCGATAGCTCTCTGCGATTTTTTTTTTTTTTTTTTTTTTTTTTTTTTTTTTTTATTTTATTTAGTTCTTTATTCTTTTTGTAAAAAAGATAAATACATTACATATATATAATATTATAATACATGAAATACTTTCAAAAAAAGAATAAGAACTGGTCAATCTGTAGCCAAAAGTGACTAGAGGCGAATGACCCTTTTCAATAAAATTAGTAATTATTAATTGTTAATTGTGGGGTAAGTAGTACAACAATTTCAGAATAAATATCATTTAAACAAATTATGATTTTAACTAATTAATGCAGTAAGTTTTTGACGAGTGAGCAATCCATGGTTAAAAGCCATTTTTTAACTTTAGACAGGAATAAATTACTTACATTTAAAATTCGTATGTCTTGCGGCAATTTATTAAAAATCTTTGGAGCTGAGACAGTAAAAAAGTTCGAATAGTGAGTTTTATTTGAAGTTGGCACATTGACTAGAGATTTAGTATTTACCCTCAAACTATACACAGTTGAGCTTCTGATGTTAGAGGAAGAACCACTGCGCATAAAGAACACTTTGAGTACCTTATAAACATAAAGGTGTCTTAAAGGTAAAACACCAAGACTCTGAAACAGAGGCCAACTACTGCTAAGCCTACTTTTATTTAAAATAATCCTAATAACATGCTTCTGTGCTAGAATTATAGGTTCAAGGGTGCTATTATAGGCACCTCCCCAACTTGACAAACCATACTGAAGCTTTGATTGTATAAGCCCGTAGTATATTGTTAATAAAAGTTTCTTTGAGCAGTATGGACGTAGCATGTACATGTTTCGATTTACGGACATCATATAATTTTTTAGTTGTGTTATATGTGCCTTCCAATTCATGTTTTTGTCAATTAAGACTCCTAAATACTTAAAACTATCAACTGATTCTATTTTAAAACAGTTGGCATTACACGGAAGATTTGAGTTGTAATTGATTTTACCACAAGTGTGAGAGGCCATGAAAAGTTGTTCGCATTCAGTTGAATGGAAAGGTATATGACATTCAATAGACTCAGAAGACTTTAAGCTACAAATCATAAACTTAGTTTTTTCGCTCAGCAAGAGCTGATGCTTTGCGAACCATTGTCTTAAGATTTGAAGGTCAGAATGCAATTTAACTAAAGATTCACAAATCGACTTATTTGAATATGTGAAAGCCAAGTCATCAGCAAAAGCTGTAAGGTTGCTACTAAACTTTTGAAGAAAAATAGAGTTCACATATATCAGGAACAAAATGGGACCCAAAACTGACCCCTGCGGTACACCAGTACATATTTCAACAGCACTACTAAAAACCCCTTCAAGCTTAACTCGTTGAGATCTTCCATTTAAATATGAAGCAAACCAGTTGTGCACTGAACCCCTAAACCCAGCCTTATAGAGTTTATCCAATAGGATGTCATGATTGACCATATCAAAGGCTTTAGTCATATCAATAAAAAAAGCTATTGGGCTGCAGTTACCATTGAAACCATCACTTATTTCACTGCACAATTTTAATATGGCATCTTCAGTAGATCTGCCTTCCCAAAAACCAAATTGTGCATTACTAAGGTATTTCATTTTGTTTAGATACGACAACATACGGCTCTTCATAATCTTCTCAAAAAGCTTGGAGAGAGTTGGAAGTAGGGAAATGGGTCTATATTGACTCATATGCTTCCGATTTCCTTTTTTAAACAATGGAATAACTTCAGCACATTTTAAGGCAGTGGGAAATATGCCACGAACTACGCTCATATTGAATATATGAGCTATTATGTCGACAACAAAAAAGGCAATGCGCTTAAGAAGATAATTCGTAATACCGTCAGAGGTACTGGATTGTTTATTATTTAGATACATAATACTTTTATAAATTTCACGTGATGTAAAGGGTTCAAAAACGAAACTATTGCTTTGAAATTGATCGCCGACTAAGTCCGAAAACAGATCACATCCACAATCTATTTGGGGTGGACATGGCTTTAATTCAGCAGCAACAGAAGCAAAATATTTGTTGAAGTTGTTGGCTATATCCACTGTACTAGAAACTGTTTCGCTTCCAACTTCGATTTCAGGAATTGTGTCTTTAGTGCATTGCTTGTTGAGAATACTGTTTACAATTTTCCACTCGCCTTTTAAGTTTCCTTTGCAATTCTCAAATTTATTAGAGTAAAAACTATCTCGGCTTTCTTCTACCTGTTTCTTGACATCCTGACATAATTCATTATAATTGTGTTTCAGTCGTAAGTCGTGAGGGTTACGTTTACATTTTCTCCACATTGAATTTTTCATGGCTATCAATTTAAGTAAACCCTCGCTAATCCAAGGCTTGAGACGTTTTAATTTACAGCTATTTGATGACCTTGATTGAATTTTGGTAGAACTCTTAATGTGTTTTTTTAAGATTTTTAAAAATGAGTCATAAGCTAATGTAGGATCTGTCTCGCCATAGACTTCATCCCAAAATTCAAGCTTTAGATCCTCAATTAGTTTATCATAATTTATTACTGTTTTTACGGGGAACGGTATGTACTTAGTTTTAATTAACTTTTCTGGTATCAAAACTTCAATACTCAGATTTACCATGCAGTGATCAGTAATTCTCAAATCTAGAACATCACTTGATACTATATTTGAACAATTTTTGTGAAATCTGACAAAAACGTGATCAATGCATGTTTGAGATTTATTTGTTATACGCGTTGGCTCATTTACTAGTGATTCTAACCCATGAGATGACATTGAAAGCAAATAATTATTAGAGTCATTGGTGCTACTTAGGATATCAATATTCATATCTCCTAAAATCAGTAAATTTCTCCTCCTAATGTTTCTAATAAGGTTATCCATTTCTTCAATGAATACGGTTTTATTCAAGTTGTTCTCATGCAGGCGGTATACACAAAGAATTGAAAATTGTTCATTTGCTAAATTACAATTTATTTGTAATACATCAGCACTGCTCAAATTAAGACGTTCAACTTTACAATCACCCAATATCGAACTTTTAATAAACACTGCGACGCCACCAGCGCAATAAGAATTATTACAATTGCCGAAGATCTCATAGCCCGGAATATTGTAACTGGATAGCTCATTGTCATACACCCAGATTTCAGTTAATATAATGAAAAAAGCTTCACAATTCAATGCATTTAAGTGTGCTAAAAAAGAATTAAAGTTTGTTCTCATGCTACGAATATTTTGATGAATTAAACTAATTTTATTGCATGTAGAAGTTTCACAATTTTTTGCGTAATTAGAAGTATTCGAATTCATTTAAGATGTAAACAAAGCAAAAAATTAAATACACTTAAAGACCACATAGGTCGCCTAAACACCTCACTCTAATTACATCGCCTCCTTCTTTCTTGCGCAAAAATATTGTGTTGTTCCTCATCCACATGTACTTGTATTTCTTATCCAACTTGGTCTTCTTCGTTGCATTGAACAGCTCTCTTGTGTGGGATGTCATGCTGTCATTTAGGTATACGTTTGTACCATCATGATGGTCGCCAAGTATTTTTGTGTTTAATTTAAGTTTATTTTTGAATTTCATTTCCATTACACTGTCTTTTATTTGGCGACGGGTAAATCTCACAACCAAAACATTGGTGACGGGGTTATTGGGAGTCTTGGATTTGGATTTTGAGTTCTTAACATTCATAATTTTATTGTTTATTTTTTTGATAAAGCAAGTGTCTATATCTTGCTCACTTATTTGGACACCAACACCATCACGAACAATTTTTAGAGCTGATTGCACTGCACTTGCATTTTCAACACCAGGCACATTTACAATCTCAATGGTGCTTGCAAGGTTGGACTGCTCCAACCAATGCATTTTGTTTTGCAAAATAGACACAGTAGCTTTCAGTTCACAATTTTCAACTTGGAGACTAGTGATACGGGAAATAAAGTCTTGATTCATCTTTTTTAGTTCTAGGATTTCATCATAAATTTTGTCGATCGTAATATCACTTGGTTTTTTATTATCTATTTCAATTATTGTGGCGACGGAGATGGGGTTTTGTTTGTCTATTGTAGTTTTGGGGGTGACAGGGACGGGCATATTATCTGTAGATAAAGAGCGTCTACGCAATGATAAGCAGCGAGAGCATCTCCAACTGTTTTTGTTTTTTTGCATAAACTTAATGTCTGCAGGCATCACATTTACACAATTTCCATGAAAAATCACATTGCAATCAAAGCACTCTATTTTGTTAACATCGTTCCGATCGACCTTTTTCTCACAAATGCAATTATTATTCATTATAGTTGGTTTATTTGAATTATAAATAAAACCAGTAGAAAAGTTCGAAATGACTGTTGTTATAAATTTACTTTTAACTTAGCTTTACGGGCTTCTTTAATTGTCATGTAACGTGCATACCCCACAACGCTCGGTACAAGACTGAATTATTATTATTATTTCTTGGCATGGATGTCTGAGATGAATTTGACATATGGTTGTTTTTTTGTTGCTTTCCGCCTGGAAATGTCATTTTCCACATCTACAACAGAGATGAATGAATAAAAGAGATGGTTATCTTTCGTACGTCTATCCCCCCAAAACCCATTTGTCTACATTGTTGTTTTTGTAATTTCAACCCCCGTCTGTGAATACGTGTGACCAACAAAAAAGCATGTTGCTAATGGACGACCGCGAATCATCTTGGTTTTATGAGTATCGCGGTGATTAATTGTTTTGTGTTTCGTTTTGAATTTGTTTGGTTTTTGTGGAGGTGTTGATTAAACTGAAAAAAATAGTGAAATACACATTAGAGAATACCTAATTCTTGCATCAAAGTCCAATTCATGAACTCACATATACTATAATAGAAATGAGCAGGTGTGTGTGACTTCATGAATTTTTCTGGAAAACAGCTTGTAGGCAGCCGCCCTTCCACTGGAAAGATATATATCTCTGTATTCCATTATCTTTGATCTACAACCTCTTATCCTGCTGCGAATATAAATGAAATGTCATGGCATGATTTGCCCAGCAGAGAGAGCAGTAATTTGTATGATATGGATCTCAGACATTTAGTCGGAGAGAAATATCTCCTGTGGAGTCGGGGTGTTATGAGTGCATTTGTGTCGTAATAAAATCCCTTTCAAATTATTCAATAAACAAAGCACAGCTTATTTGAATGGTTTCATTTATTCGTAGGCTGACGATGCAAATCAAAACTTATTAGTGGTCTAAACATCACAATTGCATTGTTAGCAACAAAATTTTTTTGGAAATAGAAATAATATCTGGCTCATTCATTTCAGAATAAATAACAATCGCACGTAAGAAGCGTGTTAAGAACTTATCGCTTCCGGGTTTGAAAATAAATACAATTTAACCTATAAAAAATTGTATGGCTTATTATATTACTTAATTCGGGAAACTTAGAAACCGACAAAAGTTGAAATTCGAACTGAAAAGTATAAAACGCATATTCTCGTACTACCTGTTAGGCTGTACTTGCACCCCCAGAAGTTAATAAACTTGTTATTTTGCATGTATTTTGCTGAGTTCTGATAATTCTATTTTTATAACTATATTTTCCGCGAAGGGAACCTTTTCACGCCAACCATTGTCTCATTAAAGATCCTCATTCTCGGTAAACAAACTCCTTTTGCAAAGAGCTTGAAAAGGGTTTGGTTGCAAAAAATATCTACCTGTGTCGCCTAAGGTATACTGAGAATTGTTGCAAAAAACGATTGGTGCTCAATGTCGTATAATATTTTCCGTGCACACCGCTCGCCTACATTCAAAGGAGCATGTTACGTGTGGGAGTATAAATGCTCTACCTACTTCGTCTGTGTACAGCTACAGCAGACATTAGTTTGTTGTATGTGTGAAGATTGTTTGCAAATAAAAGCGCCAAAATACTATGGTGACTCTCGGTGGACACAAATTAGACTTTGCGCTGTCAGTTCGCCTAGTTGTTAAGTGGAAACATAAAACCAAAGAGGATCTATAACTAGAGAGCCAACTTCACTTGCCCCTAACCGATTATCCCCTCAATTTTTGAATGACAGCCCTCTCTCGCGCGCTCTTATTTTTCCTGTCTGTGAATACGTGTAATTAATGGCCGCCGGGTGGCACTTTTTCAATAACAAACAATTTGTAAATGAATTTATAACAATAAATGTAAAAGGAATACATGTTGAGTGTGGTTTTTTAGATAGCTTTACTTGTGCTCTATCCATTTTAGGTGCCAAAAAATTTTCATCCACTCACATTTCAAGTTTTTTTAGTTTTCTTTACATGAAAAATATTTTTGACAAAAAAATTCATTCAGCTACCTTTGGGGGTTGTTCCAAAAATAGGTCATTACCATGCAAGTTAAGCCCAAGTTTTCACTAGGGCTAAAGTTGTTGCTTCCGTCCTTCTAGGCCTAGTTGTTTCGCCAAGTCACGATCTATCATTGTAATAGACGAGATTTCGTCCAATAATGCGTATGCATGAACCCTCTTTTGGTCCATAGAGAATAACCGGTAAAACACGGAACAACATCTTCGGTGATTCCGTTGTGCTGGCTGCACAGCTTAGGACTTCGCCCGTAGCATCAGCTTCCCGTTGATCTGAATGTGGCGATGGCGGCCTTTTAACAGTATTACTCCTGTGTTCATGTAACAACTTGTGGTGACTTGCTCTACACCCATTGAAACCGTAATGTTTTCGTCGTCGACAGTTGCGCGTCATATGTCCCACATAAGCAAGCGAAACACAATCGTACACGTTTGACATCAGTTCACCTTACATGTACATCACAGTCTAGAAACTTATTGCAGCTTATGATTTTATGCTGTCCCTGGCAAGTCGGTCATTTAAATGATTGATTACGTTGGCTTTCCAAAGCGTGAGTGAACGACCTTTCGTTTGGTTTCTGCTGTTGTGCGGCTACAAGTAACTTGGATCATAGAAATTAAGCTTGCGACTGCATTCAACCAGTTGCTAAAGTCAACAATCGTTGCATACGGCTGTATTAATAATACGGCTGTATAATAAAGTAGGGTTAGACAAATGATGTTGACCATTAATCGATTGCAAAAAAAAAACTGCCAAATTCTTAGTCTTCGTTGCAAATGGCACTAATTTCTCCACAGACTGTCGCAACATTTTGCGGATGTATTAACAGCGACTTGACTACTTCCCGGGCCTCACCCTTTAAGCTCTTCTGTAGGCGCATACAATTTTCCAAATTGGAATAATTATACGCTGCATTAGTTTCAGCATACGTCGTAAAAAAACATTGGCCAGTCCTCAGCACGCCCATCGAATTCTGGAAAATCTACAATTCTACGCGGCATAGTAAACGGCTGCTGAGACGTGCAATTGCTATTTCGACCGTTCGATCAAAATAGTTTCTGAATGTAACGGCTGTGATCTCAAACTGATTGGTATGTAGTCGTACGCATATGAAATACTGTTTGCCTGAGTAACATTTGACATACCAATACCACTAGCTCTTGGCAATAACGGAACGTTTATTGGTACTGAGCCCGTTGGTTGTAAAAAAGCTTGGTTGGAAACGGTAACTGTGGTTGGTACCGTATGTTGGGCTACGGAGTACGACGTCGATAACAGCAATGAAACTTCTGGAAGCGGTTGATGATCGTTTTGTAGCCTTTTCCTCAGCGTTAAGCACTGTAAATCACTTTTCCGCAGTTTCGCTTGTGTGCTTCGCAGTTCACATTCCTTCGCACTCAATTGTTGTAAAACTCGTTTCAAAATGTTTTCCTGCTGTGCTGCGACGGTGCTGGCAGCATTACTTGCAAGCGTTGGTTCTACAGAAGAGACGGCGGTATCCGTAGCACTTCTCGTTGTGAAGGTAGTAGAGGTCGTGGCGGTGACTTTTGCTTCGATCGTGCTCTCCAAAGGCATATTGGCGGTGATTTGTGCCTCTGGATTTAAGCGTGGACTTTTCCTTGGCGGTGTGTGACGCAACATTGATTGGGATCTTCGGCAAGAGGAGTTCCTGGTTGCTGGCTGCTTCGAAGGTCACACACGTGGTCGAGTTTCAGGCTGATTTTGCACTGTACTTCACGGCGGCGCAGTCTCGCAGAAATGCGAAATAAAAGTTTGTTGTGAATTTACGACAGTGGTTTTGACGTTAGAGTGCGAAATACCAGAGGAACGAATTGAAGTTAGTTACAATTATACATTTTACTACGTACTAATAGATGGCGTTCTCATGAGTTCTGTTCGTTGATATAATCCAGAGATTGGTCGTTCTGTGACATCGATAAAAAATTAATTGATTTTTTCTCATAAATAATGATCTGTTGGCCAAATCGAAACTGCTCGACTGCATTGGTCAACATGCTTGATGACATTCGACTGCTCGACTGCATTGATAAAGGCTTTGTAACTTTGCTTTGCCTACTCGACTTCTCAAAGGCCTTTGACAAGGTTAATCATGACATTATCTGCTGGAAATTAAAAAAATATTTTGGGTTTAGCGTCAGCGCTGTTGGTTTGCTGCGTGATTTCCTTTCTAACACATTTCAAAGAGTCATTATAGGTGAAAGCTGCTCCGTATCCAAGCCGCTCAAACAAGGAGTGCCTCAGGGATCTATCTTGGGACCTATCTTGTTCAACATATTTAGAAATGATTTACCTTCAGTATTGCTCCATCTGTTTTTACGCTGATGATGCTCAGATCCGCCTATCCCAACCTGTGAAAAAAATATCAGAACTTCTAATGCTGCTAAATGAGGATTTATCTGCAATTAATGAATGGACTGCAAAAAACCGACTGCTTCTCAACCCTAATAAATGTTTGGCAATTCCCATTGCAAACAAATTTTTTGATCTCGATGTTGTTCCAGACATTTGGCTTTTAAATTGCAAACTCCAAATAGCTGAATCTGCCACCTGTCTTGATTTCGTTATCAATCGCAATCTATCATGTTATAACCACATTAACACTGTAATTGGGCGTATGTACGGTTGTCTTCGGAAACTATGGCTAACTGCGAGCTTCACACCCCCTGAAACCAGGCAAAAACTTGTTCGCACCCTCACTCTGTCTTTGATAACATACTCTGAAGTTGTTTACCCTAACCCTGACTCGCTATCAATGCATAAACTCCAAGTAGCTTGCAATGATGCTATACGCTACATTTATGGTCTTCGTAGGTGGGATAGAATCTCTGCTTACGCCAATAACTTCCTTGAATGTACTCTCATATCCTACATTAATGCTAGGAACTGCATATTTTTGCATAGGGTTCTCTCCTCCAAGTCTCCTTCCTACATTTATCAAGAAGAATTTAGAATTTTCTCTATCTTATAAAACCATGAACATTAACATTCCTTCCTACAATAATATCTTAACTCTTCCAGACTGTTTTATATTCACGCAATTAGGCTATGAAATTCTTTGCCTTCGCATATTAAATGTATAAATAGATCCTCTAAATTTAAATCCGAAGTTATAAATTTCTTCTCAACACAGCAATAAACTCTTCTTTTCTAGCTTTTCTTCTCTTCCTCCTATTTATAATTCTTTTTCTTTTCCTGCAATTTTCCTCTTTTCGCTAAAACTTAGGTATAAAACCACTGTTAATCTTAATCTGTAGTTTTAAGAACATTATTAACTTACTTAAACCCTCTTTGTACTATAAAAGACCAAGTCTTATTGTACTTATGTTATTTAATAATAATAATAAATTGAAATTGAAAATTGAAATTGAAATTGAAATTGATGTAAGTCACTCTGTGCAGCATTTCTTCCGTGATTTCGAGGAAATTATGCAGACATTAAATGCCGATGATAGGTTTAAGTTACTAAGTTTGCGACGTTCACTTATTGGAACTGCCAAAGTGTTCCTGCTTTCCACCATTGCGCTCAATTACAGCGACCTTAAGTCCGCACTTCTAAAAGAATTCGACATATACGTGTCTCGCCAAGACGTGTATAGAATGCCTAGCTTGAAGAAATGGAGAAAGAAAGAAGAGTCACTGCATTGCTACATTTTAAATATGCAGGCAATTGCCAAGCGCTCGGATATCAGTGAAACAGAGGCCATTGACTTCATCATAGATGGAATGGGTAGCGGCATATCCAATGTTAATCTGTTATTGGGTGCTTGCACCATTGACGAGTTAAAACAACTTATTAACCGGTATCAACAGAAATACTTGACGGAAAGTGCTGCGAGTGTGTCAGGACGTAATTATAATGCTGTATCGACTGCCGTTGTAACCAAGCCGAGTGCCGATAGAAATGCTGTACTATATTTCAATTGCTCACAAACGGGGCATATTAAGCCGTACTGCCCATATCCTGGCCGAAATGGGTCGTGTTTCCGATGCTGGGAGATGGGACATGACCACAAGACGTGCCCGAACCCGAAGAAAATGCTGTCTGCCGCTGCCGTTCCGAAGACTAAACAAGTCTCTGCCGTTTCCAAGAAGGTTGTATCTGATGACGATGAGAGTTTAAGCGAAGTAGTTGGTGCCGTAAATTGGGTGCGTGTTGCTTTCGACGCGGAATTCATGATGTTTCTTTCTCTTTTTGATACGGGCAGCCAACTAGTTTTTTTAAAGTTGTCCTATGTTCCGATCAAGCTGCTACGACGATCAAAGATGCCGAAATCCTCATTTTACGGGGTGGGTGGAAATAAATTAAATGTTTTAGGAGAAATAAAATGTAAAGTGAAATTTGACAACAAAGTAAAGACGATAAAAATTAATATTGTCCCAGATGAAAGTATGGCTCTGCCGATTATTTTTAAACGTAATTTTTTGTATGCTTTCAGCATCCATCAACTTAGATATTCTAAAGAAAAGTTGGTTTCTATACGTGGAAATGATAAATTTGTTTTGCCAAGTGAACTTCTTAATACTCTTAATAGATATGTTCTCATCGGAAATAATCGTTTGTTATGCCCAAAACACATGTGCAGAACTCACTGCGCAGCAAGATTAGAATACGCATGTTGTTGTTGATATGGTTATAGACACACGTAAATTCTGCACTCACTGCAGTACTGCAACATGTCTCTATTTCTAAATTTGCTGCAAAATTCAAACATACCACAACACAAAAGAAAATAAATTGCAATATCAAGTATTTGGCATCATCGGCTTTTGACACTGCTGGTTGTGTTTGTTTTTGTTTTGGTTGTAAACACATCAGCTGCTTAGTCGGCGAAAGACAGTTGCCATATTAGCCGATGCAATGGATGTCGAACAATTTTCTGCACATCTGTTTTACTTGCAGCACTGCACTCTGCGCTGCGTACAGAATTTCTGCACATGTGTTTTGGGCATTAGGTAGTAATAAACCAAAAAGAAATGAGGTTTTATTATAAATTGAGTCAACTGAGATTAATTACGAATAATGTGATATGCCGAATACATTTTTAATATTGACGTGGTTTCTAACGAAATAGATTTGAATAATAACCATAAATTGGGGAAATTGTATCGTGCCGAATTGAATAGTTTAGTTATAGATTCGTATGTTTTGCCGAAAGATATCGAAGAAGAACCGTTAGATTATGATATGAAAATTCATATGCATGACGATGTGCCGTTCCACTGTGCCCCCCGACGACTGTCTTACTTTGAAAGAACACAAGTACAGGCAATAGTGAATCAGTTGGAGAAAGACGCTATTGTTAGACCAAGTAACTCGCCTTATGTGTCTGCTATTGTTTTAGTTAAAAAGAAGAACGGAGAACTGTTGAAAAATATGAATTTGAAAAATTGAAGTCTGGCAATAATGGCTCCCACTCATAAACATTGTAATAAACTATTGAATTAAGTCTTTAATAAACGCAGTTTCTCTTTATACTTCATAGAAGTCGGTCGGTCTTTTTTCTTACAAGTTAACAGGTTATGGGCCCAGGTCGCGCTCGTAAATAAATTCGATAAGGTTATATAAAGGTCACCTTGGTTAAAATCGTTTTTTTTTGTCCGCCTTTTTGCTGGGAAACCTATTGTTATAATATATTGAAGTATATTGTATCGTAAGATAAGAGAAAATGGAGAGCGAACTCTTCAAAGTGGAAAAACTGCAGAATTCCGAGCAATATTCGGTGTGGAAGTTCCAAGTAACGATTTTGTTAAATGCATCAGGACTTTTTGGGCAAGCAAATGGGTTAAACCCATTCCCAATTAAGGCACAGAATGAGGAACAAGCTAGGTTTAACGAACGTTTAGACGTGTGGATGCGATCGGATAGCAAGGCTCAAAGAATCATTGCAACAAGCATTGGTTCAACGCCACTTAGACATATCGTCAATTGCACAACCGCAAAGGAAATGTGGATGAAGTTGCAGGCTGTATATGAGCAAACATCAAAGGCAAATGTTCATATGCTGCTACAACGTTTCTATAGTTTCAACAAGGATCCAGATGATGACGTTGCAACACACATCTCTAAATTGCAGAACATAGTCCGGCAGCTAAGAGATGTTGGAGAGACAGTCTCAGAGAGCATGGTAATCACAAAAATATTAATGACTCTCCCAGAAGATTTCAAACATTTTTTTTGCGCGTGGGAGTCGTCAGTCAAAGAAGAGCAAACTTTGGAGAATTTGACGTCACGACTAGTGATGGAAGAGACACGTATGTCATCTCACTCTTCTGATACAAATTTAAATACAACAGCGCTGCTGGCAAAGCAAAGAGGGCGAAAGAAGCAAGAAAAAAATTCTAAGCCTGGTAAGTGTTTTGCATGCAATTGGAAAAAAGAATGTCCGAAGAAGATTACTGAGCGAAGTAAGGTTGGTGGAAGAAGTGATTTACCAAAGGGGAACGCACTGACATGCAACCGCAATTCAGTGCCGATCGATGATCGAGTCCAAACTAGAAGTGTAAGTGAGCAAGAAAGTGTTAATAATCACTTGTGGACTGGAAGTAGAAGAGAAGTACCCAGGGGAAACGCACTCATTAGCAATTGTTTGGAGATCGCTGATCAAGTGAAGGCTGGAAGTGTCGACGAGCTGCAAAGGGGAGATGCTGATGATCGAATGAGGACTGGAACTAGAAGTGAGGAACAGGGGGCAGTAAAACTCACAGCAAGTGCGCTGATGGTTAATGATGATCGAGAAATAAATAATCGATGGTATTTAGACTCGGGAGCGAGCGATCATATGACTTATAAAAAGGAGTGGTTGATAAACTATCGCAGTTTTGATGATCCCATTGGTATAAGAATTGGCAGTGGAGAAAAGATTTCGGCGATGGGCATTGGAGATATTAATATTCTAGCTTCGGACGGTAAAATGTGGACTGAGAAACATCTTTCAAATGTGCTTTATGTCCCAAAGATTTCCGTGCATTTATTTTCGCAAAGTCGTGCATTAGACAAGGGTTTGAGATTCATTTCTGATAGTGTGCGATGTCAATTTGTGAACGCGGAGGGTACAATCCAAGCAATAGGAGAGCGCAGGCTGCAATTGTTTGAAATGTGCATTAGGGTACAAAGTGTTGTTGGTAAAGCGGCGAATATTGCAGCTAATCAAATTTTGTCACTGAAAGTGTGGCATGAGAGGATGGCTCATCAAAATGTTTCGCACGTACGTTCTCAGTTAAAAAAGGAAGGGATTGTATTTGAGGACGATGATAGTTTCATGTGCGATTCTTGTCTTTTCGGTAAGCAACACAGATTACCTTTCCCGAGGAGTAGTTTTCAGGCAAACCAACCCGGTCAGCTTGTGCATGCCGATGTTTGTGGTCCAATGGAGGAAAACTCTATAGGAGGAGCTAGATATTTTGTGCTTTTTAAAGACCATTTTTCGCATTATAAAGTGGTTTTTTTTATGAAGCAAAAGTCAGAGGTTTGCTATTGGATTGAACAGTTCATTAATCGGGCAAGATGTGAAGCACGGAATCCAGTTAAAACACTTCGCACGGACAATGGCTCAGAGTTTGTCAACGAAAGTGTGAAATCTCTCCTAGCAAAGCATGGTATTCGGCACGAGACTACGGTGGCTTATACTCCAGAGCAAAATGGGTCTGCTGAAAGGGAGAATAGAACAATAGTTGAAGCTGCCAGGACAATGTTGCATGCGAAGAATTTACAAAAGAAGTTCTGGGCGGAGGCTGTGAATACCGCGGTGTATGTGCTGAATCGGACTGGAAATAGTTCTATCAAAGACAAAAATCCCTATGAGTTGTGGTGGGACAGTAAGCCAAGAGTTGAGGATTTCAAAGTATTTGGCGTCGAGGCTTTTGTACATGTACCTAAGCAAAAACGCAGAAAGTGGGATAAGAAATCAGAAAAGGGTTTATTTATGGGCTATGCGGATAACACCAAGGGATACAGGATATGGATACCTGCAGCGAAGAAAGTCGAGTTAGTCAGAGATGTCACATTCAGGGAGATTGAAAAAAATGAATATCGTCAAATGGTGCAGTGGGATGATACCTATGAGAAATCGCAAGAAGCTATGGTTTCACCAGCCTTAGATGTCGATTCACAGATCGGCGATAATAGTGGATCTATAGTCGATTCCGATGAAGAGGACCCAAATGCAAGAGACGACAGCTTTCAGTCAGCAAGCGAAGATGATGATTTAAGCGGTGGTGGTTGCGTCGGTGATGAGACTCTTCCTTTAAGAGACCGTCTGCGTAGCAGTAAAAATAAAGGTTCAGGTACATGTAATTTCCTTGAAAAACATGCTTTCCTTGTGCAGGGTGAACCATACAGCTACAATGATGCAACAACCTGTGATGATGCATCTCATTGGAAAGAAGCAATGGCAGAGGAGATGAAGAGTCTTAACAAAAATCGCACTTGGGACTTGGTGCAGCGCCCATTAAAACGGAAGGCCATAGACAACAAGTGGGTTTACAAGCTTAAAAACGTGGGTTTGAGCGGACAGCAGAAATACAAGGCCAGGTTGGTAATAAAAGGCTTTAGCCAAACACAAGGCATTGATTACGGGGAGACTTTTAGCCCCGTGGCAAAATTCACATCCATTCGTACAATTTTTGCTATTGCGGCAAACGAAGGATTAAGTCTCACTCAATTTGATGTAAAGACAGCTTTTTTGAACGGCGATTTGAATGAGGAGATTTACATGAAGCAACCACAAGGCTTTGATGACGGATCTGGGAGAGTATGCAAGCTTCGGAAGAGCCTATATGGGTTGAAACAAGCCTCTCGTTGTTGGAACAAGAAGTTTACTAATGTCCTGAAGGCTTTTAACCTAAAATCCAGCGAAATGGATCCGTGTGTGTTCATCTCGGGTGATATCAATAGGCGTATGATTCTGGCAATATACATTGATGATGGATTAGTTGCTGCGCGGGAAAAGAATGATGCCATGAACCTGGTTACCTTTTTAAAGCAGCATTTCGAAATCACTCTATTAGATGCAGAGATGTTCCTGGGAATGGAATTAGCGAGGAGATCTAATGGTTCTATTTTTGTCAGTCAGGCACGGTATGCGGAATGTGTTCTGAAAAGATTTAACATGGATTGCTGTAAGCCGGTGTCAACACCAGCTGAAACCTGTTCGCATGCTGAATCTATATCTTCAAAAGGCGTAAATTTTCCCTTCAGAGAAGCGGTGGGATGTCTCATGTACCTGGCAGTTGCCACTCGACCAGACATAGCATTTGCAGTGGGAGTCGTTTCGCGATATTTGGATGCACCAAATCATACACAAATACAGGCAGTCAAACGTATTCTGAAGTACATCAGCGGGACCAGGACATTGGGTATAGTTTTTGAAAAAAATGATAACTTTTCTTTGATTTGTTTCAGTGACGCTGACTATGCCGGCGATCCTGTAACTAGACGTTCTACCACTGGCTACATTTTTACGATTGCAAATGGACCAGTGTCTTGGTCATCACAAAGGCAAAAGTGTGTGTCGTTATCCACAACGGAATCAGAGTACGTAGCGGCTTCACAGGCAGTGAAGGAAATGGTATGGCTTCAACAGCTGCTTTTGGAATTGGTTCCGACTGGTATTGGTGATACAAGTTTGAATATGGATAATCAGGGAGCAATCAGACTTGTCAAAAACCCTGAATTCCACAAAAGAACAAAACATATAGATGTTCGTTACCATTTCATTCGAGAGCGTTATGATAGAGGCGATTTTAAAATTAATTACGTTCCGTCTGAATTTCAAAAAGCAGATATATTAACTAAAGCATTGAGTAAATACAAATTTGAGAAATTTCGTTTTTTGATCGGAGTTTCAAGTAGATGAATAAAGTAATGGTTATTATGTTTTGATTTAATTATTCAAAAGTGGGAGTGTTGAAAAATATGAATTTGAAAAATTGAAGTCTGGCAATAATGGCTCCCACTCATAAACATTGTAATAAACTATTGAATTAAGTCTTTAATAAACGCAGTTTCTCTTTATACTTCATAGAAGTCGGTCGGTCTTTTTTCTTACAAGTTAACAAGAACTTCGAATGTGCGTAGACTATCGCGGTCTCAATAAAAAGAATATACGGGATAATCAGCCGTTGCCACTTATAGAAGATTGTATAGACGCTTACGCTTCTAGATTTGAAAAGTGGATTCCATCAAGATCGGGTTTCTGAGGAATCTATTCCTCTTACTGCGTTTGTTACTCCATATGGTATGTGGGAATATTTTAACCGTTTGGGTTGAAAAATGCCCCTGCCGTTTTTCATTGATTTATTAACTCAATTTTTCGGGATTTAGTTGATTCAGGCAAAATAGTTGCTTATATGGACGACATACTGATTGCTACTGCCGACTTTGAGGAACATAAAATATTGCTAAGAACCGTTTTGAGGCGTATTACTCAACGGAATCTTAAACTAAACCTCGCGAAATGCCGGTTCGGTCATATTTGGGATGCCGTTAGTTCACAAGGGATTGCGCCAAGCGATTCTCATACTGCTGCTATCAAAGAATATCGAGTGCCGACTAATCAGAAACAGTTGCATTCTTGTATTGGGCTGTTCTCTTATTTCAGACGATTTGTGCCGTCATTTTCCCGAATTGCCAAACCACTGCAAAATTTGCTAAAGAAAGATGCCGATTTCGATTTTGAAAAGCCATACTTAGATGCTTTCAACGAATTAAAATGCTGACTTATTGAGGCACCGATTTTGGCCATTTATAGTCCCGTAAAGGAAACGGAACTGCATTGTGATGCCAGTTCAATTGGTTTTGGTGCCGTTTTATTTCAAAGGCAAGATATTTTTTTTTTTTTTTTATCCGAGGGTAGGTGAAAATCTTTCAAAGGAGTGTCAGATTTTTACTGACTAAAAACACCACCCTTCTAAATATTGTTAGATACTGCAACTAAGATATAACTTATCAAGCAATTTTTCTATCATTAATTAACAACTTTTGACAGGTTACTTTCCAATGAAAGATCCTGCGTGTTCCGCAAATTAGACGCGGTTAATCTTATCTTGCCAAGTCGAACGGTTTCGTTCTATGTAGTCGGCGCAATAAATTGCTCTCGTCCAACATTTGTCGAACTGTATTGTTGATATGTCCGATTATCGGTTTCTATGCTTTCTCGCGAAGCTTCTAGTTTCAGCTTCGATTGTTGGAATTCCGAGATCCCTATGGATATCGTCGTTTCTAGTATACTGTTACATTCAGTACATAAGTACATTTAAAATGTAACACGGTTGCCTATCACGACACTATTATAGTCTTATGCGAACTAATGGTTGTTAAATATCGTGTGAAAATTCAAAATTACCAGAGTGGCCTTAGAAATTAGACCTTTTTCTTTCATCGCCCTTTTTGCGAAATGTCAACTGAGTACGCAGGCAGGATTTTCTTGACTAGATTGGTCGGCTTCCCCTCCATAAACGTCATCTGCAAAAACTATACACGTGAACACCAAAGAGGATCTATAACTAGAGAGCCAACTTCACTTGCTCCTAACCGATTATCCCCTCAATTTTTGAATGACAGCCCTCTCTCGCGCGCTCTTATTTCTCCTGTCGGTGAATACGTGTTATTAATGGCCGCCGGGTGGCACTTTTCCAATAACAAACAATTTGTAAATGAATATTAACAATAAATGTAATAGGAATACATGTGGAGAATGGTTTTTTAGATAGCTTCACTTGTGCTCTATCCATCTCAGGTGCCAAAAAATGTTCATCCATTCACATTTCAGGTTTTTTTTAGTTTTCTTTACATGAAAAATATTTTTGACAGCAAAATTCATGCAGCTAACTTTTGGAGTTGTTCCAAAAATAGGTTATTACCATGCAAGTTAAACCCAAGTTTTCACTAGAGCAAAAGTGATTTATGTGGTATTCGATTGGGCGCTCTCAGAGCACTTTTTTTGCTCTCAGAGCAATTTTTATGTTCGTTTGGTACAGGAAAAAGCAATCTTTTTCTGATTTGCGAATCTAGATATTTTCTCAGATCTACCAATACAAGTGCGTTTGAGTTTGACAACTGATGGAGTTTGTTTACATTTTTATGGATTTTTTTCTACAGCAAAGAAAGGCGCTGCATCGGGTGAATCTATTTTTCTAAATTATTTATGTATTAATATTTAGAAATCAATCGGGACGGATATTTCTTATGTTTTAATAGAAAATTTAAGTAGTGAATAAAAATCGCTTAGAAAAGTGTCCAAGACCATAGACAAACCATACTGAGACCCCCAACTGGCAATCCTCTTGCCGCTGGCCCCCTCGATTTTTTTTCAAATTCGCCATTTTGTTTTCCTATCGGTGTTATTTGAATTTAGAATCCGTGTGAGCAACAAAAAAAAAAGCAAACCAAAAAAAATGTGGTGAGTTTTCTTTTGACAGAAGTCGATTGACAAATGTCAAAATATGTTTACACAATTTTATTTTTCCTGCAACAAATTGAAAAAATGTAAGTTTTCGCGTATTTTAAGTGTGAATATTAAGAATTAAATATATTTATATTACAGCTAAGGAAGGAACCGACGTTGAGGCGTTCGCTAACCTTAGGTACCAAATATATTGGATCGCACTGGAGACAATTATTTATACCTGATGGCTAGGAAGAAAACCAAACGGAGTCGATATAAGTATCCAATAAATATGTTTCTCAATACCCAATACCATAAATTACTATTCTATCTTCAAGGTTTGTTAGGTCCAAAGTCTTAATAACTTAATTACCTGCTGAATGCCGTGGAAACAATTGAATCCAATTGAAGTCAAAAACTGGGATTATTCTCGCCGCAACAACTCTCACCAAATTGATTCAGTAAATTTAGAGCAAAGGATCGATATAAGGTTTGATATCTTACGCAACCCCCTAAGGACTAATACTTAATTTAGCTTGATTATATGTTATTTGCAGGAGTAACTATCTTGAAACCCGCCCTAATTTACAAAACTTCGTTGTACAAGCACTTGTCACACTCTTGGCAAAAGAAACCAAATACAGATGGTTCGATACGAACAAGAACGAGTATAAATTATAATATTGTCGAAGATGTAAAGAAGTTTCTTCAGGTTTGTTTATCGAATTTCAAATTGGCTTTTCATTCGAATGTTTTATTTTATGCTTTCAGCCAGGCTCGGCTGAGCAACGTACCTACTTTGGAAATTCTATTCATTGTAGAGGCAGATGTGAATTTGTCTTTCTCGAAGAATCGCCACATCCTTTCGCGACGAACAGTCGAACGACAATTTTCTATTGTCTTATTCGCTGCTAGTAACAGCAAGAGACAATAACAAGAGTCCTAATTTGATGGATGAATCACAACAAGCGTATGTTGATTTTAAATGTTAGTTATAAGCAGTTTGAGCATTGAAATTCTTGTTGTTTATTTCAGTCTTACATATATTATCACAACAAAAAGGAGATGTGGCAGAAGATGCTGGGTCAAGCCAACAAATTGGAACAAAAGAGTGAGCAGCCATAGCAAAGACACCCCAGAGTTGTTTTAAATTATATCAAAATTAACATATGTATCTGTAAATGATATGTAAAAGAAATGGTGCCTATTTATTTGGGTGGCAGGCAAATACTGTCTTGTGTAGCTACTAACAATCAATAAATCCTGCAGCAAATTTGCGAAGCGACTGTATGTGTGTTTTCTTCGATTTGTAATTTTTTATAAAGCGTTCCTTGTTGCAGAACTTAGAAGTAGAAGAGTTCTACCTGCTACCAAATGGAAAAACACCCAAGAACAGTAATCCACAACAAGGCGTTCATATACATCTCCAAATGCTCGGTGGCAAAGGAGGATTTGGATCCATTCTTTGTTCAATCGGTGCCCAAATCGAAAGACTACAAACCATGAAGCTTGTCGTGACCTCAGTGGCAAGAGATAACGATATTAACGGAAAGAAATGACTTAAGGCTTACACATACGGCAAACTGGATGAACCCAATGAAGAGCCATCGACATCCAAAAAGGAAAGACCATCCATTTCATCTATATAGAATTAACAAATCTTTATTTACTATAAATAAACGTATAATACACAAGTTAGGTTAGTTAAACCGAATAAAATGATCCTATGTCCAAATCTGGTAATCACTGTGTCGTAAATTGAGAAGAGACCCATGCCAGGCGCTATTTTAAGTTAGTGAGCATAAACTTAAGAGCTTTGGTCCACTGCTCCTCCGAGTTAAATTGTATTCTGGAAATAGACAATTGTTTTGACTGCATATTCAAAACCACAGGTGCATAACACTTACTTGATTGATGGGTCAATGATCTTTCCCTTCTCCATTTTGTAGGGCAAGCAAAACTCTGTGTCTCGTTTTTCCACCTCTTGCTGGAACTGTATGAGGCGCTGTAGGAAGGCAACCATTGCTTTATCGAACTTCCTATCCTAAAAAAACTTAAATCCACCGGTCTTCCAAAAGGTGTTTTTCCTTTGATTCTAGGTTGCTTTCTTAGTTCCGGAACTTTAGATTTCTCCTCAGATTTTTTTCCAATTAGCTCTTATAATCGCGCCATTCATCTTCGGCGAGTCGGTGCACTCATTGCACAATGGATAATCGAACTCATAGTTAGATGACAAAGCATTAAAGAGCTGCGCCTTTGCTAGAAACTCAGTGCTCAGCTTTTTTATTTGTTTTCCATCGGAAACAAGGGTGACGTCAGTTCCATTTATCGAGTCCGTCAGATGGCAAGGTGGCACACAAGATAATCAAAACCACTTTCGTTAGGATCGATTTCATCCATCATTAAAGTACTTACGCGATAATTCTGCCATTGCGTGCTCATTAATACTGCCCAAATTCCGATCCAGGATAAGTGGCTTTTGGCATCTTTGGCAAGCAAAGCTGACCGACACTCTTTCATCATCGCCATCGTCTTTCGGTGATGGTTCTTTAAAAAAAAAATTGTTTCATTGATTTTATATAAACAACGTTGAGGCGTAGAACAGGATTTGACTGCTGCCAGGCGGACTTGTAGATGCTATTTCTATTAGCTTTTCCCAGTAGACGTTTCTACTCCTAGAACCAAGTTATAGTAAAATGCTTGCAATTTTCGATAAAATATTTTTTTTTTTAGCACGGTGTGCGAGAACTTGGAAGATTTTTTCCAAATCTCAGATGTATCGCATTTTTTGTCCTTTTGCTGCACAAGGATCGGTCGACTTGAGCTTCAGTTATTAAATCCATTACACAAACTTTTAATAAATGCACGAAATCGAAAACTAAAACAAATAACGCATGTGTCAAGTCAATTGAGCTTGACAACAGTGGTGAATCTGTTGTGTCAGTGTCAGTTTCAACCGTGGTGGGCTGTGACAATCGTGACTGTGTTCAGAGTACAGCTTTTTTTTACAAGAATTGCAACTCAAATTTGGTGAATAAGTATATTCTTATCTCAGTACATTTTCATCAATTTTCATATTAGTTGTTTCATAACATTCTGTAGGTATTTCTGTTCAACCAAAGTACTCATTCACGTTTATTGTTTCATTATAATATCAAAAGTGAAATAACAAATGGAATTTTATTTTTCCACAAACAAGTAACAAGATGTCGGTCTTCTCGACCGCTTCGTTTTTTCTATAATAATATGTGTAACATGAAGTTAGCCACAGCTACTACGTTTTCCATTCAACCGAAGTTGGTTCTGTTTTACAATATTTATACAAGAGACAAAACTAGATGGCGCTACTGCAAACAGAGAGGCTGAGTGCGTTCACCAAAGTGTTGACATTAAATAAGCTTACAACTCGGCCAATCTGACAACTGATCGACCTCGATCAATACATTTTTTTCTTAATTATAAAACCCTAAATATTGGTGTCTCCATCATCTGTGAGAGCGTCATCCGATTCATTAGTATCTACAATTTCTTCATTACATGGAAGTAGCCATTTACGTATTCTATTAGCCTCAACGACTCCATCGTACGGCAGCTGAGCCAGTTGACAATTTTCTATATCCCGTATGACATATCTATCATTTCCTAGAAGTTTATAAGGTCCTTTATATTTCGGCACAAATTTCTTGTTGGTCCCTATCACAGTATCTACATTTCGTATGACAACAAAATCACCTATTTTGTAATTTTTTGCTGGAGTACTATGTCGGAGGAAATAATTCAAATTATATTCTTGTGACCTTTGAATTGCCTCTGTCGCGTCTGTTCGTATCTTCTCCAGATCCCGATTCGAACCAGAATTAGTTTTGTCTTCGAAATATTCCGTTAATTCGTCTATTATCTGTCCTCGTTGTTCGACCCCAAAGAGGAGCATACTCGGACAATCTTTAGTACTGCTATGAACCGAATAATTGATTGCGTATTCTACCTGAAGTAACTTATTTGCCCAATCGGCATGATTTAACGGCTCGCTCAACTTTCCTAACATGGCCTTAATAACCCTATTTATTCTCTCGACTTGTCCATTTGCTTGAGGCGAAGCCACAGCGACTTTTATGTGCCCTATGTTCCGCTTTAACAAAAAATCTTCGAACTCAAATGACGTAAAACAAGTTCCCCTATCCGATATGATTCGTCTCGGTCGGCTATAGTAGGCGAAATATTTCTCAAGAGATGCATTAACTTCTTTTGTGCTGGGCTCTCATCGCGTAACTTTTGAAACGATAGTCGTCGAAACGATTGAACACAACGATATCGTTTTTAGTTTGCTTCATATAACATCATCGTCGGATCGTTCAATCGAATCGTTCATCGTTTTCATTTTGAACAGTTTGAACATGACTGTAAACAAACTCTGACAGCAAAGAAATCAAAAAAATTATGGAATTTGTTTTTTTTTTCTTGAACTTGTTTATTTTTCTTTATTTGTTTATATTAATTGGCATATAATGGAGAAATGAATAAGTAGTAAGGAATAAGGAATCTCTTAGTATGAAGATACAAGTGAAATGTTAAGTGAAAGTGCCCAATGGACTTTGGAGTGAAATTCCAAACCATATATTGGATGACGAAGTGCCTACGAACGGGTAGGAATATGCTAAAGTGTGTGCAGGTGTGGTAGAGCAGCAGATTTTGTGTGTTTTCGAAATAAAGATATGTATTTATTAAAACAATTAAAGCGCAAATAAATTTCTTGCATTTTTTGGAACACATGAGAGTTTTATTGCTTAGGAACGAGCTGCAAAAAAAAAAACAACAAATAAATGAAACAACCATTTCTTTTTTGCAAGGAATGCATTCTTTTACAACTCGGATAAAAGCGAGTGCCTCCAAAAAGAACATAAGTGTGTTTTCCTTTAAATATTTGCTTATACTTCTCTCAAAAAATGGAATTTCCTAATTAAAACTGCAAAAATGTACCAAAAACGATGAAACGATTGCAAAGTAGCTATCGTTCAATCGAATCGTTTCGACGAGGGTATTTGACGTTTAAATTAGTAACGTGAAGCAACAAAAAACGATGATCGTCCAATCGTTAGGACGATTATCGTTGTTTGGTTGCTACACGAAGTTGAAGTATCGTCGAGACGATGTCGTTCGATCGTTTTGTGCTTACGCGATTAGAGCCCAGGTTGAGTTTGTTGGGTATAATTTGACAAACTTGGTGAAAGCGTCGACTACAACTGAAATGTGCTTCCTCTTTGAACTCAATGCTGGCAGGGGACCAAAATGTGTTGGTGTACCCTATATTATAACATATACCTAACCTGACATGTAAACTCACCCTATATATTTTGACGTATAATAAACTTACCTTTCTCTTCTTCGTTCTACCCTACTACTGTAAAGACGTGTTCTCTTATAGCTTATGGACCCAGGTCACGTGAATTAATTTATAATCCATTTCATTAATTTTTCAATAATATAGTTGCGCGTAAAATAAAAAATGAACGGCTTAACCATAGAAAAGCTGCGTGGCCGCGATAATTACCCAACGTGGAAAATTGCTGCACAAGCATTTCTCGATTTGGATGATCTTTGGACAGCGACAATTGAGTACGAATTGACCGCAAATGGTACTCCCAAAACTCCAATTGATGCTGAAAAAGATCGCAGAGCCAGAAGCAAGCTTACCCTCGTCATCGATCCAGTGTGCTACGTTCATATCCAGAGCGCAAAGACTGCAAAACAGTTGTGGCAAAATTTAGCAGATGCCTATGAGGACAATGGTCTGACTCGTAGAGTAGGTTTACTGCGTAAAATGATAAACACATCGCTGTCGAATTGCGGCTCAATGGACAAATATGTAAACGAAATAATATCAACCGCACAATCTTTAAATGGAATCGGTTTCCCAATCGATGAGGAGTGGATTGGAACACTTTTGTTGGCTGGTTTACCAGAAGAGTATCGCCCGATGATAATGGCATTAGAAAATTCTGGATCAAAAATAACAGGTGACGTAATCAAAACAAAGTTGTTACAGGAATTGCGACCTGGAGACGACAACTCGGCTGCATTTTATACAAACAGGAGCAAAGTCTATCCTGAACGCGACAATAAATGTGAAGATCATCGAAAAGGTCCGCGATGCAGGAAATGTCAACGTTTTGGTCATATCGCTAAAAACTGTCGTTCAAAAACACAAAGCGAAGGTAGCAACAACCACAAACAAAACGCGTTCAGTACCGTCTTATCCACAATTGGTGTCACAAACAAACACGATTGGTATTTTGACTCCGGTGCCACATCTCATATGGCATTCAACAAAGAGATGCTGGAAAGTGTACAAGCAGACTCAGGCACAGTCGTTGCCGCAAATAACGAAGCTATGCAGATACAGGGCTGTGGAAAGTCGACATTGAGACCAGTATGCCAAAAATCGTCAATTGATTTAATGGACGTGAAGTACATCCTGGAATTGTCGACAAATCTCCTATCTGTTGGTCGCATCGTGAAGAGAGGTCACACTGTCATCTTCGACAATAGAGGTGTAAAAGTCTTGGATCCATCGAAAGAGGTAATTGCCACTGGTTCATTAACTAACGATTTATTTAAGTTAGATACCAAGCCTTCGAGCAAAGCATTTGCGTGTGGATCGACGTGTAGTCGAGAACTTTGGCATAGGCGAATGGGTCACTTAAACTACAGAAGTCTAGACAAACTCAAAGGTGGTTTGGCAACAGGAATTGAATTTGCAAAAATGGTCGATAAAGACTGCAAAATTTGTCCCCTTGGAAAACAAATCAGGCTTCCCTTCAACAAGTACGGTGGAAGAGCTACTCAGTTGCTCGAAATTGTGCACTCAGATATTTGTGGACCTATGGAAAACCAATCACTTGGTGGTAGCCGATATTTTCTTACATTTGTCGATGATAAATCGCGAAAAATATTTGTGTTCTTCCTAAAAACCAAAGCAGATTGGGAAGTAACAACATGCTTCGAAGACTTCCGTAACTTCCGCACAGGCTTAACACCAGTGGAAGCATGGACTAACAAAAAACCGGATTTGTCACACATTAAAGTGTTTGGAACAGTAGCAATGGCACACGTCCCGAAAGCCAATCGAAAGAAATGGGATCCAAAGGCATCAGAATGTATTATGACAGGATTTGATGAACACATCAAAGGCTATCGTCTATACGACCCGAAAAAAAATGCATTTTTAAGAGCCGTAATGTGTCGTTTATCAACGAAGATTTCTCTATAGCCGAACTTAAAACCTCACAACAATTGCTGCAGAAGAATTCAAATAAAGAATCACAATACGTAACAATTGAATTAAACTCTCAAAACAAACCCGATACACTGTCTACGAACACCAGTCTATATGAAGATGCAGATGATGAGGAGCCTGATGAAACAACAACTATTTGTAATGCGCTCCCCCAGCAATCTGACTCTGACCCACTGCAGCTGCAGATGTTGAGGCGCAGCGAAAGGGAGCGCCATATTCCAGGCAAGTATAAAGATTTTTTTGTCGAAAAAGATGATTTTCCCCCGTCTCTCCATTCTGAAGGTCACTCAACCGATGCAGATGAACAGAGCATATCACCAATTCATGAACCTTCGACATCCGCAACGGACCCCTTACTATTCACAGGACTTGTCGCGCCTCCATTGTACCAGAATCGACAAACTAAGGTTTCTAACCAACAATTGTCTAAGCCTAACGATGAGAGGCGCATACCTCAAGGCAAGTATCCTAATCAAATATCATTTAAAGTTCCTAGTACTGGCATACATTTCCCACAGAAAAACATAAATGATCCGGCGACGCCAGATGAAGCATTGTCTCGTCCAGATGCGAATCATTGGAAGCTGGCAATGCAAGAGGAATTCCAATCACTACTCGATAACAACACTTGGTCGCTAGCTGAATTGCCTAAAAATCGGAAGGCAATCAAATGCAAATGGATATTCAGAACTAAATGTGATGTTACAGGCCATATCGACCGCTACAAGGCAAGGTTGGTCATAAAAGGATACTCGCAGCGGAAGGGGGTGGATTATGAAGACACGTACTCCCCAGTCATTCGTCATAGTTCGCTGCGATACCTTTTTGCTCTAGCTGCTCATCTAGAACTGAAGATAGAGCAGATGGACGCTGTCACAGCATTTCTGCAAGGACAGCTATCGGAAGAAATATACATGGAGCAGCCTGCATTCTTTAAAGACAAAAATCACCCGTCAAAGGTATGTCGCTTGAACAGGGCTTTATATGGACTAAAGCAGTCCAGTAGAGTCTGGAATCAAGAACTTGACCGAGCACTTAAATCATTTGGCTTACAAGAGTCCAAACATGACCCTTGTATATATTTCAAAATCAAAGACGATCAAATTCTCATAGTGGCTGTATATGTGGATGATCTCTTGCTATTTTGTAATAACGAAAACCTACTCAAGACAATCAAATCAGAACTACATCAACAATTTCGCATGAAGGAACTTGGTGATGCCACTCACATCGTTGGATACACTGATGCTGATTGGGCAGCAAATGCTGACAATCGCAAGTCAACAACCGGATTCGTATTTCTTGCTCAAGGAGGAGCCATATCTTGGTGCTCAAAACAACAACAAACTGTTGCACTATCATCGTGTGAATCTGAATATATGGCTCTATCAGCAACCGTACAAGAAGCACTCTGGTGGAATGGACTCAAGATTCAACTTGGACAGAAGCATCAGCCGCTGCAAATACTTTGTGACAATCAAAGTGCCATCGCAATCGCAACCAATGGTGGATTTCACCCCAGGACGAAGCACATTGATATTCGTCACCACTTCGTCCAAGACACACTCAGCCAAGGTCAAATAGAATTAAACTACGTTAGCACTGAACAGCAAATAGCCGATGCTCTCACAAAGCCATTGGAGAAAATCAAACAAGGATTATTCCGAGAAGCAATGGGAATCCGACAACCCTCAGGTTAAGGAGGAGTGTTGGTGTACCCTATATTATAACATATACCTAACCTGACATGTAAACTCACCCTATATATTTTGACGTATAATAAACTTACCTTTCTCTTCTCCGTTCTATCCTACTACTGTAAAGACGTGTTCTCTTATAAAATGATCGATATGTATCGTGTCAAAAGGCAGTGGTCTTTTTTGAATATTATACAAGTTTCGTTCTTTATTGCGGACTAGAGCGGCATACATAATACACTTAAGACAGTTCTGAATAAATTTTTCCACTTTACGGCGCAAACTCGGGAACCAATAGTGCCGAGTAATCTTCCCACAACATTTATCAACTGATTGATGCCCTATTTTCTCGTGCATCAGCCGAATTACATTAGCCTCCATTTCATTAGGTACATATAACAATCTTCTTCCGTTCCCTATGTTTCTAAAAACAAGTCCGTCGGATAGCTCAAAATCTCTTACCTCTTCAAGCTCTAAACGTTGTCGTAAATTTTACATGTCCCATGGATGTACCCCCTCTATGCTGGATTGTATAGTTGTAATTCTCAAGTTCCAAAGCCCATCTAGCTATCCGTGGATTAACCTGTTTCTTTCCTAAAGTCATCGTCAATGAATTACAGTCAGTTATAATTTTGAAAGGTATCCCGTCTAAATAAACTCTAAATCGTCTCAAGGCATAGATAATAGCAAGTGTTTCCAACTCAAAACTATGGTACTTGGCTTCGGCAGCAGAGGTGGTTTTTGAAAAATAAGCCGTAGGATGGAATTTTCCATCATCTTGGCGTTGCAACAAGACAGCTCCAAAACCGATAGAGCTGGCATCACAGTGTAATTCCGTCTCTTTTGTTGAATTGTAAATGGCAAGAATGGGGGCTTTAATTAATCTTATTTTAAGTTCATTGAACGCGTCAGAGCATTGCTCGTCAAAATCAAAGTCTTTCCCTTTCTTTAATAGATTTTGCAACGGCTTCGCAATACGGGAAAATGACGGCACAAATCTTCGGAAATATGAAAATAGTCCAATACATGAGTGCAACTCCTTCGAGTTGTTGGGTACAGGGTACCTTTTTATGGCATTTATATGAGTATCGCTTAAAGATATTCCCGTAGGCGATACAGCGTATCCTAAAAACTCTATTTCGTCATGGCCAAATTTGCATTTTGATAAGTTTAATTTCAAATTTCTTTTGGTAAGGCGTTGCAAAACTGTTTGCAAAATAATAATATGTTCATGCAAATTAGGAGTGGCAATTAATATGTCGTCCATATATATCACTATTTTACCTTCATCAATAAGGTCACGAAATATTTTATTAATAAATCGCTGAAATACCGCTGGGGCATTTTTGAGGCCAAACGGCATCCTTAGATATTCCCACGACCCGTTAGGAGTTACAAATGCAGTTAAAGGTATAGATTCTTCAGAAACACGAACTTGATGAAAACCACTTTTCAAATCTAAAAGAGTAAAAAAACATTTCCCTTCAAGGTACTCTATACAATCTTCAATAAGCGGAAGTGGATGATTGTCTCGAACAGTTATTTTGTTAAGACCTCTATAATCAACGCACATACGCGTCTGTCCATTTTTCTTTTTCACCAATACTATAGCGGAAGCGTATGGTGAGTCACTCGGCCTAATAATTCCATCTTTATATAATTCGTCTATTATACTTTGGACTTTTGTTCGTTCATGCTGAGAAAGTCGTCTGGGTGCACAATGAAACGGAATATCGGAAGTCAAACTAATCTTCATTTCATAATCAAGGGGTTCTATCTCTACTTCTTTTGGACATAAGTACGAATCTACAATCAATTTGTGCAATTCGGCACGGCAATGTTTGTTCAACTTACAATTTATATCTAATTTATCATCGTCGGAGGCAATTCGAATATTAAAAATGTCTGGTATATTAATATTATTAGTTTCGCGTCTATATGCTACCTCGACTGGCTCAACTCTCATAATATGTTGATTGGTCGTATCAGCTTTACACTTAATACATGGCACAATATTTTCTCTTAAAAGTTTGTATCTACTAAGAATCGGCAAGTAGTCATTAATTTCGGAAGTACGAGATAGATTTTCTTTATTTAATAAAATAAGTTTCTTTTTTGAATAACAAATTTTAGTTTTAGTCAAATGAATATTAAAGGCACGTAAGAAATTTCGTCCTAGAATTAACGGCATAAGCATAGCTTCGTCTGGTAATACAAAAATTTTAATTTTCTTCTTCTGTTTTTTAAATTCAATAATGCATTCGGTTTCCTCCAATACTTCTAAATTTTGTCCGCCAATGCCTCGAAAATTTGGTAATTGGAATGTTTTCGGACCACGTACTAATCCGTTCGGCAAACACGACCCTTTCACAAAACTACTTGGACTACCCGTATCAAAAAGAGAAAATACCTGGTTAAATCTCGTAATTTCTAATAATGAAACATTGAACGCTACACTCACCAAATTAAGAGCACCAATTACTGTGCTTGTTTCTTCGTCAGAATCGTCACCGTCAACGGCACCAACTTGATGAGCATCACGTCTCTCGGCAACACCAGTCTTCACCAGCACCTTCCTTGCATTTAGACAGTTACGATGATCATGTCCCATTTTCCAGCAGCGGAAACAAGACCCATTTGGTCGTAGTGGAAAAGGACAGCTTGGCTTGATGTGCCCATACTGGGAACAGTTGAAGCATATTGCGGCACTTTTGTCAGCAACTGATTTCGGCACTGTTGCTAACTTCGTCTGGGCGGAAGGTTTTGTGTAAGCGGCAGGTTTCGTCTGAGCAGCTTTTGCTTGGCGTCCCTCGATGCTAGGCTGCAAATATTTTTGTTGGCGCACGATGAGCTTCTTCAGTTCGTTCACTGTGCGAGCACTCAATAACAGGCTAACGTTTGCAACTTTTTCGGCAATACCGTCGATGATAAAATCGATAAGTTCTGCTTCAGTCACGTCCGAGCAATTTGCTATGGCTTGCATATTTAGAACATAGCAATGTAACGATTCGTCATCTTTCTTCCATCGTCGTCGGCTCAGCATTTTGTATACGTCTTGTCTGGTGACGGCAGCTCCAAATTCGTCAATGAGGGCCAGTTTTAATTCATTGTAGTTGAGTGCGGCAGTCGTAGAGAGAAAAACACGTGCTGTGCCATTGAGGGAACGTCGTAACCCTAGCAATTTGTAGCGGCTATCTGCATTTATTGTGCCCATCACTTCCTCAAAATCGCGGAAAAAATGCCGTACTGAATGAGCCGTATCGTCGCCACAAAATTTTGGGATAGCATGTTCAATTTCGCTGAAATCTGGTCGGCGCTCGTTGAACACACTAGTACGTCCTTCCAACTCTTCTATTTGTTTCTGAAGCTCCAATATTTCGCGTCGCTTTCTCAATCTAATGAGTTCCCTCTCCAACGAATCGTCCTCTGTATTTGCGGCGCCTTTTTCGGCATTGGGTACTACGGATAGATTTTCGGCACTCGCGGCACCATTGTCGGCAGTATTATCGGCAGCTTCTTCTTCTTCTTCGTCGATGTCGTCTTCGATTCCTCGTGGCACATTGAAATTTTCGTCGTGCAATCGTCTAAGTTGCGCTGTGGTAGCTGTGGTGGGAAAATCAATTCCCGCTTCCCGCAGTGCTTCTTGTAATTGTGTTTTTGTTACCGAGCGTGACATTTTGTGGTAACCCCACATCTGATGTTGAAATAACAAATGGAATTTTATTTTTCCACAAACAAGTAACAAGATGTCGGTCTTCTCGACCGCTTCGTTTTTCTATAATGATATGTGTAACATGAAGTTAGCCACAGCTACTACATTTTCCATTCAACCGAAGTTGGTTCTGTTTTACAATATTTATACAAGAGACAGAAGTAGATGGCGCTACTGCAAACAGAGAGGCTGAGTGCGTTCACCAAAGTGTTGACATTAAATAAGCTTACAAATAATAAAGCATACGTATTTGTATTGGTTTTATTTTTACATGTCTCGTATTTCAAAGAATACATTAATATATTTATAGGTCGTATCTTTTGTAAGCTTATTTAATGTCAACACTTTGGTGAACGCACTCAGCCTCTCTGTTTGCAGTAGCGCCATCTAGTTTTGTCTCTTGTATAAATATTGTAAAACAGAACCAACTTCGGTTGAATGGAAAACGTAGTAGCTGTGGCTAACTTCATGTTACACATATTATTATAGAAAAAACGAAGCGGTCGAGAAGACCGACATCTTGTTACTTGTTTGTGGAAAAATAAAATTCCATTTGTTATTACAACATCAGATGTGGGGTTACCACAAAATGTCACGCTCGGTAACAAAAACACAATTACAAGAAGCACTGCGGGAAGCGGGAATTGATTTTCCCACCACAGCGCAACTTAGACGATTGCACGACGAAAATTTCAATGTGCCACGAGGAATCGAAGACGACATCGACGAAGAAGAAGAAGAAGCTGCCGATAATACTGCCGACAATGCTGCCGCGAGTGCCGAAAATCTATCCGTAGTACCCAATGCCGAAAAAGGCGCCGCAAATACAGAGGACGATTCGTTGGAGAGGGAACTCATTACTCATTGTTAGATTGAGAAAGCGACGCGAAATATTGGAGCTTCAGAAACAAATAGAAGAGTTGGAAGGACGTACTAGTGTGTTCAATGAGCGCCGACCAGATTTCAGTGAAATTGAACATGCTATCCCAAAATTTTGTGGCGACGATACGGCTCATTCAGTACGGCATTTTTTCCGCGATTTTGAGGAAGTGATGGGCACAATAAATGCAGATAGCCGCTACAAATTGCTAGGGTTACGACGTTCCCTCAATGGCACAGCACGTGTTTTTCTCTCTACGACTGCCGCACTCAACTACAATGAATTAAAACTGGCCCTCATTGACGAATTTGGAGCTGCCGTCACCAGACAAGACGTATACAAAATGCTGAGCCGACGACGATGGAAGAAAGATGACGAATCATTACATTGCTATGTTCTAAATATGGAAGCCATAGCAAATCGCTCGGACGTGACTGAAGCAGAACTTATCGATTTTATCATCGACGGTATTGCCGAAAAAGTTGCAAACGTTAGCCTGTTATTGGGTGCTCGCACAGTGAACGAACTGAAGAAGCTCATCGTGCGCCAACAAAAATATTTGCAGCCTAGCATCGAGGGACGCCAAGCAAAAGCTGCTCAGACGAAACCTGCCGCTTACACAAAACCTTCCGCCCAGACGAAGTTAGCAACAGTGCCGAAATCAGTTGCTGACAAAAGTGCCGCAATATGCTTCAACTGTTCCCAGTATGGGCACATCAAGCCAAGCTGTCCTTTTCCACTACGACCAAATGGGTCTTGTTTCCGCTGCTGGAAAATGGGACATGATCATCGTAACTGTCCAAATGCAAGGAAGGTGCTGGTGAAGACTGGTGTTGCCGAGAGACGTGATGCTCATCAAGTTGGTGCCGTTGACGGTGACGATTCTGACGAAGAAACAAGCACAGTAATTGGTGCTCTTAATTTGGTGAGTGTAGCGTTCAATGTTTCATTATTAGAAATTACGAGATTTAACCAGGTATTTTCTCTTTTTGATACGGGTAGTCCAAGTAGTTTTGTGAAAGGGTCGTGTTTGCCGAACGGATTAGTACGTGGTCCGAAAACTTCCAATTACCAAATTTTCGAGGCATTGGCAGACAAAATTTAGAAGTATTGGAGGAAACCGAATGCATTATTGAATTTAAAAAACAGAAGAAGAAAATTAAAATTGTTGTATTACCAGACGAAGCTATGCTTATGCCGTTAATTCTAGGACGAAATTTGTTGGTTCCCACCAAAAATTAACAAAAAAACACAACAGGGACACGAGGACGAAGAAGATCGCTGGAGGTTTTGGTCGCACATGAGACTAGTGATTGGAACATGATATTAACTTAATATGATGTCACAACAATGTTCACAATCACTAGAAGAAATGCACCGACCAAATGAAACGCGGATCACTACAGAAACCATCTGCAAATTACAAAATGTACAGCACAAACCCGAAGCCACAAATTAAACCACCGACGAAGGAAAACAGCGCGAAACAATAAGGCCGAAATGTCAAATGCAGAACCACCCAATGCATGTACACTGCACAGTCGGTCTCCTCACTCAGCATGCCAAGCACGTAACGATCTGCATACTGCATCGGAACTAGTCCCACTTACGAAGCTGTGTGGGAGCAGTTCATGCCAAAGCATCTCGCCATCTCACTCTTGCACATGAGCAAGAGTTGAAATGGTATAAACTAAGATGTGGTAGTCGATGGGTAGTTGAATGCAAAATCTACACAATACAATTGCATTCATTATTATTTATTACCAATACCAAAAGGGAAACCTTTCACGGTCAAGGGCAATGACCATCTAAGAACCACAGCTGATTGTGGTATATAACAAGACCGAGGTTTCCTATGAACATTTTATAGAATTTTAACGTTCGTTCGAATTTGTCAGTTTGAATTAAACGCAACCAATAAATACTTTTATAACGTTTACCGAACGTTCCAGTGTTTTAATCCGACGCTCTTTAAGTGAATCATCAATTCACTTTATGCTGAGACGCCTTCTCCAGAAAACACCTTATTTCTGCACGTCGCCTACGTTCAGAACATGGTCCTTCGAGTCCTTTAATAGGAAACCGCGCATTTTTTTGTGTTATAACGAAAAGTGCATTTGACATTTTTTTTACAAAGCAAAGTTCATTCAAAAGTATCTTCAGTGTACTTACCAAGAAAGTGAAAAGTGAGTGAACAAAAGAACATTTAAAGTGTACTGTGGATTAGTGCGAAATTGGAAAGAATCCAAAAATAGCAGCCCGATCATCGACGGACGGTCTATCGGCCACAGTACCCAACGAGAGGAGGAATCCCGTATCCAACGGACACACAGCGGTCTGAAAGCGGCACAACGGGCAGCAATCACAGCAAGGAACTGTGCAACGCAAAGCCTTCTGCAACTGTAACTGAGAGTTAAATAACTAAAGTTGCAGTTGCAAAAGCACAATAAGGTAGGAATATTATTCCTTTTTACACCTTTTGCTGCATTTAATTTAATTTAGGTATATAGAATATATTTAAACAATATTTACTATAAATCTTAGTATAATTAATAACCCTATCACTGTCTTAAAATCAAAGTCCATATCAAAAGTGAAGTGAAAATGTCAAAACTTGCTAAGCAAATCGAACGGCAAGAACTTATTTTGAAAGAACTCGAAAGCGATTTCGAAGAATTCAAAAGAGAAATCGAGGCGCGAAAGTCAAGGGGATACATAAATGCGTGTATAACGGACAGTGATGAATACTTCAAACGCGCAAAAAAGGATCATGAGTCGATCGTTAGTCATGTGCCTGATCCCCTGAAAGACGCGTACCTTGAAGCTGAAACCTTTTTGAAAATTAAGCACACATATTTTACTTTCACGGGAATGCTTAATGATCTCTACGACCAATTTGCCAAAGATACAAATGTAAACTTAGAAATGTCGCGGTTAAACACTTCAAAGACTTCGGTGTGTGACATTCGGTTGCCACCAATTCAAATCAAGAAATTTTCGGGATTGTTAGAAGAATGGTATGAGTTTCATAATCTGTTCGAAAGTATGGTAGATCAGAATGTTGATTTATCCGACATACAGAAACTTCAATTCCTGAAAACTCATGTCACTGATAGTGCTGCGTTATTAATTCAGCATTTATTAGTTGATGCGGATGGAAAAAACTATGCTGCGGCATGGGAAATTTTAAAGGAGCGTTACCAAAACAAACGCAAATTGGTTAACAAACAATTAAGGGTCTTTATGGAACAATCAAAAATAATTCATGAAACCGCTGATGCATTAAAATGCTTGCATGATACAAGCACAAACTGTATTCATGCATTATCGAATCTGGGAATGGCCGTGGAAGCTTGGGATGCCATTCTCATATATGTGGTTTACCATAAACTTCCTCTCCAGACACAAAAGGACTGGGAAGAGAAACTGGGTAGTTCTAAACTCCTCCCAGAGTGGAAAACCTTCATCAAATTCATTGAGGGAAGATTTAGCTCCCTCGAAAATATCTTGGAGGCAAATGAGGCTCCAAAAACATTCAAAAAATCATCACCAACGGCTTATCATGTCAAGCAGTCACATGAAACAAAGAAATTCCTTTGTCGGCTTTGCAAGGCGTCGCATGGAATACGACAATGCAAACATTTTTTAAAAATGGAAGTGAAAGCTAGAGCTGAAGCAGTAAAGGCAAACGCTGTCTGCTCAAACTGCTTAGGGTACTGTTGGAACATAGCCGAAATACCTGAACGCAGTCCTTACTGGAATCTCAACTGAACGCAACAATGGGGCTGTCATATTTTGCCACGCTTTTTTCTTTTCTTCCTTTTTGATAGCTAATCGAAGAAGCTGGCTTTTCAATTAACTTTTTTGTAAATTAAGGTAGATGAACTAAAAATAGAATTAAATGAAATTGTAACAACATTGAAGTAAATAAAACAGACAAATTACAACAGTGGCGACGAGGATTTGTGGAAAAATGAAACCCACCAATCGAGAAGTAAAATGTCTGTCACTTCCTCGGACCAAATTATCGCACACATAGTGGCGCAGCAGCAAGAACAAATATTGGCGCAAACGAGATTGCTCGAAAGGCTTTCGGATATGGTCCAACAAGGTACATCTCGTGGATCATCTACTCCGGCAGAGCCAAACACAGCAAGGATTGAGGTTAACATCGAAAGTCAACTCAAGAGCATACAAGAGTTCAGATACGATGCGCAATCTAACCTCACCTTTGAAGTGTGGTTTCGGCGGTATGAGGATTTTTTTTTGGTTTAGGCATGTGAGTTGGAGGATGCAGCACGCGTCAGACTTCTTCTTAGGAAGCTATCAGCAGAAGCACACAACAAATATGTCGATTACATCCTCCCAAAATTGCCAAAAGTTGTTAATTTTGACGACACGGTAAAAATTCTCAGCAAGATATTCGGCCGAATCGAATCCACATTTTATACGCGCTATAAGTGTCTACAGATAACAAAAGCAGATTCAGATGACATCGTTTCATATGCAGCACTGGTAAATAGGCGTTGTGAAAATTTTTCATTGGAGAAATTCACAAAAGATCATCTGAAATGCATTGTTTTCGTTATGGGACTCCAGTCTTCATCAGATGCCGACATTCGTACCAGACTGCTAGCAGTACTTGACAAAGAGACTGAGGATATACCAACTTTGGACAAGCTTGTTACGGAAGTTCATCGCCTACAAAGCCTCAAGCGCGATACCACCATTATCGAAGAGGGAAATCCAGCGAAGGTCAATGTGATTGCTCATAAGTCCAATCAAAAGCAGACACGTTCAGCCAATGATCATCAACAAGCACATCACAATAAGCAACGATCGAAGCCGCGAAGTCCATGTTGGCAATGTGGTGGATTGCATTTTGTTCGTGATTGCCCATTTACCAATCACAAATGCAAGCAATGCCATAGGGAAGGACACAAGGATGGATATTGTTCCTGTAACTTAAAGCAAGCTGGAGAACCTGTTGATAACTCACAGCAGTCGAAAGGACCAGGGAAAAATAACCACTTCCGACGCAAGAAACCAGCAGCCAGAGTATTGCAGGAATAGATGAAGTTTCTGCATACCTCGACGACGTTTTTATTGCAACCGCAACACTAGAAGACAACATCAGGGTCGTTACAGAAGTCCTCAAGCGATTCGCGTCGTATGGCTTAACTATCAATTTTGCCAAATGTGAATTTTTCACAAATTCATGCAAATATTTAGGACATATTGTTAGTGAAGATGGTCTACGACCAGATCCTGTGAAGACTAAGGCGATAGTAAAAATGCCTGCACCTACGAATATCAAGGAACTGAGATCCTTCTTGGGAGCAGTTAATTATTACGCCAAGTTTATACCACAAATGCGTAATTTGCGAGCACCGTTGGACGAGCTACTCAAGGCAACAACAAAATGGAACTGGTCGGCTGATTGCGATAAATCTTTTCAGAAGTTCAAACGGATTTTATCATCAGACATGGTCATCACGCACTATGATCCAGCTTTACCCATCGTTGTAGCAGCTGATGCTTCCATTGTTGGGTTGGGAGCAAGAATATCACACGAACTACCAGATGGTTCAGAGAAGGTAATATTCCATGCCTCCAGAGCTCTCACAGCATCGGAGAAAAATTACAGTCAGGTCGAAAAGGAAGCGCTTGCCATTATCTTCGCTGTCACAAAATTCCACAAGATGATCTACGGCAGGAAGTTTTCTCTTCTCACAGACCACAAACCATTGCTAACAATTTTTGGTTCCAAACGTGGTATTCCAGTTCACACAGCTAATCGACTCCAGAGGTGGGCATTGACTTTAATGTCATATGATTTCCACATTAAATATATTCCAACCGAACAATTTGGCTTTGTTGATGTCTTATCACGGCTCATTGACAAGCAAACGAAACCAGACGAAGATTTTGTGGTGGCTTGTTCACATATCGAGGCAGATGTCAAAACGCTGCTGTATGACACCATTCAAATTTTACCAATAACGTACAACATGGTAAAAGATGCTTCACAAAAGGATACAATCATTCAACAAGTTATCCGGTATTTACAAACGGGATGGCCCGCAAAATCAAATCAGCTGCCGCAACCAGAACTAGTACAGTACTTTAATCGACGCGACTCACTTTCTACAATTGAGCATTGTTTGTTTTATGGAGAGAGGTTAGTGATTCCAAAATGCTTTATCAAGCGCATCATGGCCGAACTTCATAAAGCTCATCAAGGGATATCGCGCATGAAATCCATAGCGAGAGAATATGTTTATTGGCCAAACATTGACGCCGACATCACAAACTGGGTTCAACAATGTGAAAAGTGTTCTTTGGAAGCAAAATTGCCAAGGAAAACTACGCTGTCATCATGGCCAATAACACATCATCCAATGGAGCGCATCCACATAGATATCGCTGGACCCGTTTGTGGGAAGTACTACCTAGTCATTGTAGATGCTTACTCGAAGTATCCAGAGATTTTTCAATCTGAGACAATCACATCACCTGTTATTACGAGTAAGTTATCTCAATTTTTTTCTCATTTTGGGCAGGCGAAATCTATCGTTTCAGATAATGGTACCCAATTTGTGAGTACATATTTCAAGCGATTTTGTCAAGAAAGGGGTATTCAACACAACACGACAGTACCATATCATCCCCAGTCAAATGGTCAGGCTGAGCGTTTTGTTGACACATTCAAGAGGGCTTTATCGAAGATGAGGGGAGAACAGTCCGATATAGGATGCCTTCACGAATTTTTACTATTGTATAGAGCAACGCCTAATCCAAGCTCTCCAGAAGGAAAATCTCCTGCGGAAAACTTTATTGGAAGGAAGATATCAACCAACATCGATCTTCTTAAAAAACCCATCTTAACATCTACGGAGCGGAATAGTTCTATGGAAGCCTCATTCAACAGACAGAAAGGCGCTAAGCAACGACAATTCTGCAGAGATGATAAAGTCTACGCAAGGATATACCAGCGTAATAAAGAATTTTGGGTTCCAGGCACCATAATAGAACGGATAGGCAATGTAAACTACAACGTTTTGGTCGATAGCGGAAACAGACGCAGACTCATTCGATCGCACACAAATCAACTGCGTATTCGACATGCAGATCATCCTAGTTACCATAGTGCGTTGTGGGACGTTTTCGATTTGAGCTCGGGGCGAATTTCAGAACGAGAAACCGACAAAGGTGATGGTATACACTTGACATCACAAAGAGAGAGCACCGACAACTCCATCGCATCACAAGTTAATGAAGAAATTCTAGCGTCCACGCCGACTCAAAATCTTCAAGCATCCACATCATCGGATTCTAGTATACGTACACCACCAGAAGTTCGAAGGTCGTCTCGGTCCAGTAAGCAGCCCGCGTACCTAGCCGACTACCAAACTTCTTAGAAAAAACAGGGGAGATGTTGGAACATAGCCGAAATACCTGAACGCAGTCCTTACTGGAATCTCAACTGAACGCAACAATGGGGCTGTCATATTTTGCCACGCTTTTTTCTTTTCTTCCTTTTTGATAGCTAATCGAAGAAGCTGGCTTTTCAATTAACTTTTTTGTAAATTAAGGTAGATGAACTAAAAATAGAATTAAATGAAATTGTAACAACATTGAAGTAAATAAAACAGACAAATTACAACAGGTACGATCACCATTCGTCACACTGCAAGAGCGGCAATCGCTGCCAAAAATGAGGTCAAAAGCACCACACGCTTTTACACTTTGAAACTCAAAGGCCTTATAATGGTAACAACGCCAACCATTACCCACATGCTTCATCCTCTCAAGGACAGAATCATACAGAGTACAATACTCACTTGATTCAAAACGCGAATCAGTTCATTCCTCCAAGCGGGTGGAGCAACAATGAAGTAAATGGCGTACCAACACAAAGCTACACGCAATTACCCAACCACACTCAGGCCACGAATCAGAGTAGTTTCCAAAATGGGCGGAACATTGACCAGAATGTTGCGTCAACATCAAACAACATTAACTTATACCTAAACCAAATGAGATCAAAGGTCTTGCTAGCAACATCGTTAGTTAAGGTTGTATCTTCAAATGGTAGCCAACACGTACTTAGGGCATTAATAGATCCTGGCTCAGAAGCCACATTCGTAACAGAAAATGTTGCCCAGCTGCTTAACTTACGAAAGCAAAGAGCATATGCGGATATTAAGGGATTAGGACAAAGTTCAACGGGCACGTCCAATTCTATTGTCGACCTAACTCTGTTTTCACTAACCAATCCCCATTTCTGTCTTGATGTTAGAGCGTTTGTCTTTTCCCAATTGACCTCAATGTTGCCAACACACAACGTTCGTACATCTTCGTGGAATCATTTGTTGAATTTGCCATTGGCAGACCCATCCTACAATCGTCCTGGAAAGATTGACATGCTTTTAGGTGCCGATGTTTATGCGGCGATCATTCGCGAAGGGCTGATTCCAGGGCAAAATGGATCCCCAGTCGCACAAAATACAGAACTGGGATGGATCTTAACTGGAGCTTCAAGCACCAATCCTAAAGTGACTTCGGTAACAGTTCGAAGCCACCACACCACATTGGATGTACAGCTTAGAAAATTTTGGGAGATAGAGGAGGATATGGAGGCACGCAAACTAACACAAGAAGAAGAAAAGTGTCAACTACACTATCAAAACACCACAAATAGAAAAGATGATGGTAGATATGAAGTACGTTTACCGTTCAAGGAAGGTATTCGACCCAACCTTGGCAACTCGGAAGGAGCAGCATGGGCAAGATTTTTTCAAATTGAAAAACGCCTAAACGCCAACGAAAAGCTTCGCCAATCATACACATCGTGCATGAACGAATACGTTACCCTAGGGCATATGAAGTAAGTGTCAACAGATGTCGAACGGGAGGGTAAACATTACTTCCTTCATCACCATGCGGTATTTAAGGAATCGAGCTCGACAACCAAACTTCGAGTAGTGTTTGATGCTTCATGCAGAACGTCGAGCGGAGCATCACTCAACGATTGTCTGATGGTTGGCCCACGGCTTCAAGTGGACATAATTGACCTGATAGCACAGTGGAGAAAATTTAAGGTGGCATTTGCAGCGGACATTGGCATGATGTACCGACAGATATGGATGGCACAAGAGGACACGTCATACCAACTCATCCTCTGGAGGTCAAAATGCAATGAGCCAATTAAGACGTATGCACTCAATACCGTCACATTCGGAACAGCATCAGCCCCACATTTAGCTGTGCGAACTCTCCAACAATTAGCGATGGACATCGAAGACTCCAAGCCTCATGTAACCAAGGCAATTAGCGAAGGATTCTACGTTGATGACTTTATATATGGAGCTGACAACGAAGAAGATGCCATCAAGGTACAAACGGATGTGCTATCGACATTGAGCTCAGCTGGATTTCCGTTGCGCAAATGGGCCAGCAACTCTTCCGCAATATTAGAAAGAATACCTGAAAAGGACAGAGAAGTAAATCTTCCTTTGAAATTCGAGACACAGGATGCTATTAAGATGTTGGGCATCCAATGGCATCCTGCAAGAGATACATTTACATTTAAGATTAACATACCTGTTGTGACCAAGCACACAAAGAGATCAGTACTTGCCGACATCGCACGCATCTTTGATCCTCTGGGATGGATATCTCCGTGCGTAATCAAGGCCAAATTGATTTTGCAACAGCTTTGGGTCAAGTCACTATCTTGGGATGGCACCATAACGCCGGAAATAGAGGGTCCGTGGACAGAACTGCGAGCTGGACTTCACAAACTTGAAAAAATAGAGATACCACGGTGGATAGCAAGTGGAGGAACATCGCTGATCCAACTACACGGGTTCAGTGATGCATCAGAAAAGGCATACGCGGCGGTTATATACGCAAGAGTCACGTCAAATGGTAAGGAGAGAATTCACTTGCTGTCTTCAAAGACCAGAGTGGCCCCAATAAAAAGTATATCTTTGCCACGACTGGAACTCTGTGCAGCCGTACTACTCGCAAAACTTTTAAATAGAATAGCAAGGGCCATGCAACTCGAACAGGTGGAGATGTTTGCATGGTCCGATTCCATGATAGCTCTGGCGTGGATAAAGGGAAACCCAGCCATTCGCACCACCACGTTACAACGGACAACGCATTCTTCCAAACCTTTTCAACTCTTGAACGACTAGTACGCATCACAGCGATTTGGCGACGATATCTCGACAACTTAAGAGATAGGCAACCAAGAAGGCCACTGGATACGCATCCAATCACGGCAGATGAACTGATGTCATCTCACTATCAGCTCATCAAACTAGTACAAAGGGAACTATTTAAGGAGGAAATTGACAAGCTGAAGGAGAGACGACCTATATCGAAAACTAGTTCGATTCGAAACCTTAACCCGTTTCTCGATGAGAGAGACATTCTTCGGGTAGGGGGTAGGTTATCAAATGCACCACTCCCATTCGATCAACGTCACCCAATCATACTCAAAGAAGCACACCACTTCTCAAAACTGCTGATAAGAGACACGCACCACCGAACGCTTCATGGTGGTCAACAAATGATGATAGCCGAACTCCGAAACAGGTATTGGATAACAAACCTAAAAAGGCTTGTGAAATCAACGATCCACAAATGTGTTCGGTGTCATCGCTTCAACGCAAAAATGCAGGAGCAGCTAATGGGAAATCTTCCCCTGGCACGTGTGAGCATCTCGAGACCATTTTCAAACACCGGTGTTGACTATGCTGGACCGGTGGAAATCAAAAAGTGGAAAGGGAGATGCAACAGCATGACCAAAGGGTACATCGCCGTGTTTATCTGTCTTGCGACAAAGGCAATCCATATTGAGCTGGTCAGCGACTTGAGTGCAGCGGCATTTATCGCAGCATTTAAGCGATTTGTTGCCAGACGAGGGATCTGCGCTAATATGTTCAGCGACTGTGGCACCAATTTCAAAGGAGCAAACAACGAGCTAAGGAAAGACAGCAAATTTATTACGGCAAAATGGTCAGCAGAAGTTGCAGCAAATCTCGCATCGTACCAAACGACTTGGCACTTCAACCCTCCATCATCACCACACTTTGGAGGCCTATGGGAGGCAGGTGTCAAATCGATAAAACACCACTTAAAAAGGACGATTGGAGCAGCCAAATTAACTTTCGAGGAATTTGCGACACTGCTGCCACAGATCGAAGCATGCCTCAATTCTCGACCACTGTGTCCAATGACGTCAGACCATAACGATCTGACTGTGTTAACGCCCGGACACTTCCTAATTGGAGCACCACTACGAGCGCTGCCAGAGAGGAACTTGGCAGAAAGGAAGATCGACAATCTGGACAGATGGAGATATCTGCAGCGAATTACGCAGGAATTTTGGAAGCAGTGGAGTACAAGCTACCTTCACTTGCTTCAACAGCGTCCAAAGTGGTTGCAGCAGCAACCTAATATAAGAGTGGGAGACATTGTCCTCGTCAAGGAAGACAACCTCCCCCCATCCGAATGGCTACTCGCGCGAGTCATCGATCTACACCCGGGGTCGGACGGTCTAACGCGCGTGGTGACCATTAAAACACAAAATTCGATACTCAAGCGACCAATCGCAAAATTATCCCCTTTACCAATATCGAATTGATAAAAGTTAAACCCAAACACAATAATAAACTCACCCCATAACAATTAACTCTAAACAACAAACACAAAAAAAACTACCCCTGAACTGAAACATATCTACATAGTCTCAAGTGAAATCACCCCAAAAAACCAAAAAGATCAACTCACCTTATAAATACCCTCTCTGGTTAGGCATCACTATAGGACATCATACACTTAGTGCAATTAAACTTCCTTGCATTTTTTTTACCACTTTGCATTTCATTAACAAAAACACTAATGCATTTTTTTGTATGTTTCATGGACACATGCACCTCAAACATGGATGAGGCAATGTGGCTGAGAGGACCCAGCAAACAGAATCAAGGACACAGAAGCAAATCACCAAGGAGAAGAACCACCAATCCCAGACATCACCAAACACCAGACCCGGAGGCCGGGAGCATGTTGGTTCCCACCAAAAATTAACAAAAAAACACAACAGGGACACGAGGACGAAGAAGATCGCTGGAGGTTTTGGTCGCACATGAGACTAGTGATTGGAACATGATATTAACTTAATATGATGTCACAACAATGTTCACAATCACTAGAAGAAATGCACCGACCAAATGAAACGCGGATCACTACAGAAACCATCTGCAAATTACAAAATGTACAGCACAAACCCGAAGCCACAAATTAAACCACCGACGAAGGAAAACAACGCGAAACAATAAGGCCGGAATGTCAAATGCAGAACCACCCAATGCATGTACCTACACTGCACAGTCGGTCTCCTCACTCAGCATGCCAAGCACGTATAGGCGATCTGCATACTGCATCGGAACTAGTCCCACTTACGAAGCTGTGTGGGAGCAGTTCATGCCAAAGCATCTCGCCATCTCACTCTTGCATCATGTGCAAGAGTTGAAATGGTATAAACTAAGATGTGGTAGTCGATGGGTAGTTGAATGCAAAATCTACACAATACAATTGCATTCATTATTATTTATTACCAATACCAAAAGGGAAACCTTTCACGGTCAAGGGCAATGACCATCTAAGAACCACAGCTGATTGTGGTATATAACAAGACCGAGGTTTCCTATGAACATTTTATAGAATTTTAACGTTCATTCGAATTTGTCAGTTTGAATTAAACGCAACCAATAAATACTTTTATAACGTTTACCGAACGTTCCAATGTTTTAATCCGACGCTCTTTAAGTGAATCATCAATTCACTTTATGCTGAGACGCCTTCTCCAGCAACATATTTTTGCACGTCACCTACGTACAGAACACCTTATTTCTGCACGTCGCCTACGTTCAGAACAAAATTTCTTACGTGCCTTTAATATTCATTTGACTAAAACTAAAATTTGTTATTCAAAAAAGAAACTTATTTTATTAAATAAAGAAAATCTATCTCGTACTTCCGAAATTAATGACTACTTGCCGATTCTTAGTAGATACAAACTTTTAAGAGAAAATATTGTGCCATGTATTAAGTGTAAAGCTGATACGACCAATCAACATATGAGAGTTGAGCCAGTCGAGGTAGCATATAGACGCGAAACTAATAATATTAATATACCAGACATTTTTAATATTCGAATTGCTTCCGACGATGATAAATTAGATATAAATTGTAAGTTGAACAAACATTGCCGTGCCGAATTGCACAAATTGATTGTAGATTCGTACTTATGTCCAAAAGAAGTAGAGATAGAACCCCTTGATTATGAAATGAAGATTAGTTTGACTTCCGATATTCCGTTTCATTGTGCACCCAGACGACTTTCTCAGTATGAACGAACAAAAGTCCAAAGTATAATAGACGAATTATATAAAGATGGAATTATTAGGCCGAGTGACTCACCATACGCTTCCGCTATAGTATTGTGGTGTGGAATGTATCGTGTAACCTAAAATGGTGAAGTGAAAACAACCCCTTAGTCACCAAACAAGTTCCACCCAAGTGTCACTTCCAATTGGAGACTGGAACCTGTCAAGTAAATGTATTTCACCACTGAACCTTGTTCTAGAACCACTTAGAATTAGCTAGAAAGTTCTCGTCAGATGGCGGAGCGGGTATAAAAGGACAGCTTTTAGAAGAGGGCGAGACAGTTGATTTATAACAGTGATTGGTTAAAGTTCGAGATAGTAATAGTTTGTGAAGATAAATAAGTGAAAAGTAATAGAGTAAATTAAGTGATTGGTTTGAAACGTTGAAGAATTGTTTAAGTAATAGTGTTCTGGTACTTTATAAGTGAAATATTAGAATAGTCGATAAAAGTGTAACAAAAGTGAATTTTATTAGAGAAGTTAAACGGAATAGTGTTTTATCTTTACGAATCCCAGCCTGAATGTAACATTGGTGTCAGAAGTGGGATAAAACTTATTCTGTGCTAAGTGTCTAAGTGTAGTTTAAAAAAAAAAAAAAAAAAAAAAGTGAATTTGTGTGAATTTCTAAATTACAAGAGACAAACAAAATGGGTCGTATATTGCTGCAACTAAGCATACCCCAATTAAAAAGTGAACTAGAAAAACGGAATCTATCCACAGCTGGAGGAAAAAGTGACCTCATCCTTCGTCTACAGGAAGCTGTCCAAAACGACGGAGAAGATCCAAAAACCATGCTATTCGACGTATCAGAAGAACAAGTAAGTACAGGCGTTGACATTAGCTCTATGATGGAATTACTTCTTGCGAAGATGGAAGAACAGAAATATTCTATGGAATCTAAGTTCGCAGAACAGAAAAATTCTATGGAATCTAAATTCGCAGAACAGAAGAATTCTCTAGAAGAACAAAAGAATTCCTTAGAAGAGCAGAAGAATTCTCTTGAAGAACAGAAAAATTCCATTGTCGCCGCACAAAAAGACGCCGTAGAAGAATTTAAGAATGTTCTAGATGTAAAAATCGATGCGATTGATGAAAAATTAAACGAGCATGAAACAAAGCTTGAGGAAATTAATAAAACATTTCATAAACACGAGAACATAGCTAAAGAGCTTGGCGCGAACATCGAGAACATAGCTAAAGAACTGGAAAAAGTCAAGAAGCAGAAGGCTCGGGAATATTCTGCTGACTGCCCAAGAAGGAAGGAGATGCAACCACCCGTTTTTGATGGTCAAACATCATGGCCAATTTATAAGAGACAGTTCGAAGCAGCTGCAACGACCAATGGATGGGACGACGAGGAAAAGTCGATTGCATTAACACTCGCATTACGAGGTACAGCTGCAGAATTGCTTCAAACTGTCTCAGCAGAAAAACAACGCGACTACGATGCATTGGTGAAGGCTATTGAGATGCGATTCGGTGACGACCATATGCAGCAAGTATATAGAGTGCAACTTCGCAGTCGAATCCAGAAGAGGGGAGAAACACTCCAGCAACTGCAAGCTGATATCGAACGGCTAGCGCACTTGTCTTATCCCAATGCCGGCGAGGATGTCATCAATGAAATGGCTATTGAGGCATTTACACAAGCCATAGAGGACAGACAACTGCAGATGGCTCTACGAATGGCTGGAAAGAGAACTCTTCCTGAGGCACTGGCATTTGCTTTAACCATGAGAGCTGCTGACCAAGCATCTCAAGGATTTCACCGCGTGAGAGAAATGACATCCGTTGAATGCTCGTGCCAGAGAACAGAAGTAGTCGACCGTAACAGTTCTCGAAGAGGACCGATCCGTTGCTGGAACTGCAACAAAATTGGACATCTACAACGACAGTGCAGAGCCGAACGTAGACAGGGCAGTTGTCCACATTGCAGAGCTAGGAACGAGGAGGCGTTTGAGCGTTCGGCGGATGGAACATCACAAAGCCATCAGTCGGGAAACGAATAAGAACCAACTTCGCGGGGCAGAAGCTGGTTTCTGGAATCGACGCCCCCAGGACCACAATTCAGGTTTCCCAGACCAAACGATGTAATAGGAGCCTGACAGTGGAAGCCCATATCGGCCAGAAAAAGTATGTGGCTACAATCGATACAGGTGCCACCGCTTCCATAATCAGAAGGGACATCGTTCGCCAATCATGGCTGCACAACACCAGCAGCTACTGTCTGAAAACAGCAACTGGAGCAACAGCAAAGGTGTATGGTGAGGTACTCTTGACGATAAACCTTGCAGGAATAGTCTTCTCCCATGCATTCTTAGTGGCTGATATATGTGACGAATGCATCATCGGAATCGACTTTATGAAGACGCATGATATAGTGCTCGACATCGGTTCGCAAGTTATAAAGTACAAGAACGTCGAGATTCCGATGGTTTACGGGAACGAGAACGTCGCAGCTCTAAGGACAGTTGTAAGTGAGGACGAAATATTACCACCTTCGTCAGAGACAGTTATTTGGACAAAGCTGGAAGGTGATCCTGGGAGCCACCGATTTTACCTAGTCGAGTCAGATCCAGAAAATTATTATCAGAGCTATATTGTCGGAAAGATGCTGGTTGAACCCAAAAACAACATGGTTCCCGTTCGTGTCCTCAATGTGGAACACAAAAGCGTGAAACTAAAGCAAGGAGAAGTGATTGGAAAGTGCGTACCGATTACTGCGGTCACAAAGTTGTCCAATGCAAGTGATGTGAAAGCGGTTAGACCTACGGAGATATCGGAAATGAAAAAGAATATACTCGGAGAGTGCGAGCTGGATCAGGAGCAGCGGTCCATGGCAGGTAGTTTAATCAACGAGTTCGCTGATATATTTGCTTCGCAGAACAGCGAGTATGGCCGAACACATCTCGTACAACACCGAATCGACACCGGAGATGCGAGACCGATTCGTCAGCCTCCCCGACGACTACCATTGGCTAAGCAGACGGAGGTTGCAGAAATGGTTTCGACGATGGAAAAGGAGGGACTGATTGAAAGCTCAAAAAGTCCGTGGGCATCGCCGGTCGTCCTGGTCAAGAAGAAAGATGGAAGTACGAGATTCTGCGTGGACTATCGCCAACTCAACAACGTCACCAAGAAGGATAGCTACCCCCTGCCAAGAATTGACGACACCCTGGACACACTATCCGGAGCTAAATGGTTTTCGACTCTCGATCTGAATAGTGGCTACTGGCAAGTGCAGATCCATCCAGAAGACCGCGAGAAAACAGCATTCACAGCAGGAAACGGGCTTTGGCAGTTTACAGTAATGCCATTTGGACTGTGCAATGCTCCAGCAACCTTTGAGCGTCTAATGGAGCGTGTTTTGCTGGGACTAACGCGGAAAACCTGTTTGGTCTACTTGGACGATGTCATCGTAGTAGGAAAAACATTTAACGAACATCGAGATAACCTTAAGGAGGTGTTCCAAAGGCTACGAAGTGCGCAACTAAAACTTAACCCGAAGAAGTGTTCGCTATTTAGACCAGAAGTGAAGTACCTCGGGCACATCATCTCTTCCAAAGGAGTCAAGACTGATCCGGAGAAGGTCGATGCAGTGAAAAACTGGCCGGTTCCCAAAGACAAACATCAACTGAGAAGCTTCCTGGGACTTGCGACCTATTACAGACGATTTGTAAAGGACTTTGCCAGGATCGCAAAGAGCTTGCATCAACTGACAGAAAAAGGCAAACAATTCAAATGGTCAGGTGAGTGCGAAAAGAGCTTCAAGGAACTTAAACACCAGTTGTGCAACGCCCCCATACTAGCGTACCCCACCCCTGGGAAAACATTTATTGTGGATGCAGACGCTAGTAATGTGGGAATTGGAGCCGTCCTTTCCCAGGTGCACGATGGCCAAGAGAAAGTAGTTTCCTACTTCAGCAAAGTTCTCTCAAAACCAGAAAGGAACTACTGTGTTACCAGGCGCGAGCTCCTTGCTTTGGTACTGGCAACAAAACATTTCCATAAGTACCTTTATGGGCGAAAATTCATCCTCCGCACAGACCATGCGTCTTTAAAGTGGCTACTACTCTTTAAGAATCCTGAAGGCCAAGTCGCAAGGTGGATCGAACGGCTGCAGATGTACGACTACGAAATACAACATCGAAAGGGAAGTCTTCACTCTAATGCAGACGCTCTCTCCCGTCGACCGTGCAAAGCAAATTGCAAACATTGCTTACGACACGAGGAAAAAGATGTCGCGTCCGTTCAAAGGGTGAGAGCTATGCCCAGTGGTGGCTGGAGTGCGCGGGAAATACGGGAGGCTCAAAGGGAAGATCCGGATATCGAACCGATTATCGCCTGGAAGAAGCATGAGGGAAAACCAGACTGGCAGGAGATATCCAATAGGAGCCCCGAGCTGAAGGCATACTGGGCGCAGTGGGACTCCCTTCACGTACAAGACGGCATTCTAAAAAGAAGATGGGAAAGCCCGGATGGAAAGTCGTTCGTAATGCAGCTTGTTGTACCCAAGTCAAAGGTTATGGAAGTGCTCAGGGAATTGCATGATGGAGTGTCTGGAGGCCACTTGGGAATCAATAAAACGCTCGAAAAAGTGCGGGAACGCTTTTACTGGATTCATTCAAGGCAGGACGTTGAAACTTGGTGCAGGAAATGCGTTACATGTGCGGCCAGCAAAGGTCCGAGACTGAAAGTCCGTGGCAAAATGCATCAATACAATGTTGGAGCCCCTTTCGAAAGGATAGCAGTTGATATTGCGGGACCGTTTCCTGAAACAAACAATGGAAATCGTTACATCCTCGTTGTTATGGACTATTTCAGTAAGTGGCCTGAAGCATTTGCTATCCCAAATCAAGAAGCTAAAACCGTGGTGGAGCAAATCGTCAATAACTGGGTAAGCAGATTCGGTGTACCAATGGAACTGCATTCAGACCAAGGACGGAACTTCGAGTCGAAGATTTTCCAAGGAGTGTGCCAGTTACTCGGGATTCACAAGACAAGGACAACCCCGCTTCATCCACAATCAGATGGGATGGTGGAGCGCTTCAACAGGACACTGAATGAACACCTCTCTAAGGTCGTTGGCGAAGACCAGAGAGACTGGGATAAGCAGATTCCCATGTTTTTATTGGCTTATCGAGGTGCAGTGCATAACACCACAGGACATACTCCATCTGAAATCTTATTTGGTCGAACAGTCCGCCTACCTAGCGAGTTGATGTTTGGATATCCATGCGAAGAGCCCAAGGATGAGGAGGACTACGTTACAGACCTCAGGGACATCATCAGGGACGTGCATCGAGACACTAGGGATAAGATTAAGATAGCCAGTGACCGCATGAAAACGAGGTACGATACTAAAACGACAACTAAAGGATTCCAGGAAGGAGATCTGGTATGGCTATATAACCCTCATTGAAGGAAAGGCTTATCGCCTAAGTTGCAACAAGACTGGGAAGGGCCCTATACAATCGTAAAGCGCATCAACGACGTTGTCTATCGCATCCAACGAGGAAGAGGCAAGCTGAAAGTCGTTCATGTGGATCATCGGAACCTGTCAAGTAAATGTATTTCACCACTGAACCTTGTTCTAGAACCACTTAGAATTAGCTAGAAAGTTCTCGTCAGATGGCGGAGCGGGTATAAAAGGACAGCTTTTAGAAGAGGGCGAGACAGTTGATTTATAACAGTGATTGGTTAAAGTTCGAGATAGTAATAGTTTGTGAAGATAAATAAGTGAAAAGTAATAGAGTAAATTAAGTGATTGGTTTGAAACGTTGAAGAATTGTTTAAGTAATAGTGTTCTGGTACTTTATAAGTGAAATATTAGAATAGTCGATAAAAGTGTAATAAAAGTGAATTTTATTAGAGAAGTTAAACGGAATAGTGTTTTATCTTTACGAATCCCAGCCTGAATGTAACAGTATTGGTGAAAAAGAAAAATGGACAGACGCGTATGTGCGTTGATTATAGAGGTCTTAACAAAATAACTGTTCGAGACAATCATCCACTTCCGCTTATTGAAGATTGTATAGAGTACTTTGAAGGGAAATGTTTTTTTACTCTTTTAGATTTGAAAAGTGGTTTTCATCAAGTTCGTGTTTCTGAAGAATCTATACCTTTAACTGCATTTGTAACCCCTAACGGGTCGTGGGAATATCTAAGGATGCCGTTTGGCCTCAAAAATGCCCCAGCGGTATTTCAGCGATTTATTAATAAAATATTTCGTGATCTTATTGACGAAGGTAAAATAGTGATATATATGGACGACATATTAATTGCCACTCCTAATTTGCATGCACATTTTATTATTTTGCAAACAGTTTTGCAACTCCTTACCAAAAGAAATTTGAAATTAAACTTATCAAAATGCAAATTTGGCCATGACGAAATAGAGTTTTTAGGATACGCTGTATCGCCTACGGGGATATCTTTAAGCGATACTCATATAAATGCCATAAAAAGGTACCCTGTACCCAACAACTCGAAGGAGTTGCACTCATGTATTGGACTATTTTCATATTTCCGAAGATTTGTGCCGTCATTTTCCCGTATTGCGAAGCCGTTGCAAAATCTATTAAAGAAAGGGAAATTCGTTGATTTTGACGAGCAATGCTCTGGCGCGTTCAATGAACTTAAAATAAGATTAATTGAAGCCCCCATTCTTGCCATTTATAATCCAACAAAAGAGACGGAATTACACTGTGATGCCAGCTCTATCGGTTTTGGAGCTGTCTTGTTGCAACGCCAAGATGATGGAAAATTCCATCCTACGGCTTATTTTTCAAAAACCACCTCTGCTGCCGAAGCCAAGTACCATAGTTTTGAGTTGGAAACACTTGCTATTATCTATGCCTTGAGACGATTTAGAGTTTATTTAGACGGGATACCTTTCAAAATTATAACTGACTGTAATTCATTGACGATGACTTTAGGAAAGAAACAGGTTAATCCACGGATAGCTAGATGGGCTTTGGAACTTGAGAATTACAACTATACAATCCAGCATAGAGGGGGTACATCCATGGGACATGTAGACGCGTTAAGTAGATGCCAGATTGCCTCCACATGGGAGACTGACGATATAGACTTTCAAATTCAAATTTCTCAGGGACGGGATGAAATTATAAAAAATTTACGACAACGTTTAGAGCTTGAATAGATAAGAGATTTTGAGCTATCCGACGGACTTGTTTTTAGAAAGATAGGGAACGGAAGAAGATTGTTATATGTACCTAATGAAATGGAGGATAATGTAATTCGGCTGATGCACGAGAAAATAGGGCATCAATCAGTTGATAAATGTTGTGGGAAGATTACTCGGCACTATTGGTTCCCGAGTTTGCGCCGTAAAGTGGAACAATTTATTCAGAACTGTCTTAAGTGTATTATGTATGCCGCTCCAGTCCGCAATAAAGAGCGAAACTTGTATAATATTCAAAAAAGACCACTGCCTTTTGACACGATACATATCGATCATTTTGGTCCCCTGCCAGCATTGAGTTCAAAGAAGAAGCACATTTTAGTTGTAGTCGACGCTTTCACCAAGTTTGTCAAATTATACCCAACAAACTCAACCAGCACAAAAGAAGTTAATGCATCTCTTGATAAATATTTCGCCTACTATAGCCGACCGAGACGAATCATATCGGATAGGGGAACTTGTTTTACGTCATTTGAGTTCGAAGATATTTTGTTAAAGCGGAACATAGGGCACATAAAAGTCGCTGTGGCTTCGCCTCAAGCAAATGGACAAGTCGAGAGAATAAATAGGGTTATTAAGGCCATGTTAGGAAAGTTGAGCGAGCCGTTAAATCATGCCGATTGGGCAAATAAGTTACTTCAGGTAGAATACGCAATCAATAATTCGGTTCATAGCAGTACTAAAGATTGTCCGAGTATGCTCCTCTTTGGGGTCGAACAACGAGGACAGATAATAGACGAATTAACGGAATATTTGGAAGACAAAACTAAATCTGGTTCGAATCGGGATCTGGAGAAGATACGAACAGACGCGACAGAGGCAATTCGAAGGTCACAAGAATATAATTTGAATTATTTCCTCCGACATAGTACTCCAGCAAAAAATTACAAAATAGGTGATTTTGTTGTCATACGAAATGTAGATACTGTGATAGGGACCAACAAGAAATTTGTGCCGAAGTATAAAGGACCTTATGTAGTCCATAAACTTCTAGGAAATGATAGATATGTCATACGGGATATAGAAAATTGTCAACTAGCTCAGCTGCCGTACGATGGAGTCGTTGAGGCTAATAGAATACGTAAATGGCTACTTCCATGTAATGAAGAAATTGTAGATACTAATGAATCGGATGACGCTCTCACAGATGATGGAGACACCAATATTTAGGGTTTTATAATTAAGAAAAAAAATGTATTGATCGAGGTCGATCAGTTGTCAGATTGGCCGAGTTGTAAGCTTATTTAATGTCAACACTTTGGTGAACGCACTCAGCCTCTCTGTTTGCAGTAGCGCCATCTAGTTTTGTCTCTTGTATAAATATTGTAAAACAGAACCAACTTCGGTTGAATGGAAAATGTAGTAGCTGTGGCTAACTTCATGTTACACATATCATTATAGAAAAACGAAGCGGTCGAGAAGACCGACATCTTGTTACTTGTTTGTGGAAAAATAAAATTCCATTTGTTATTTCATTTTAATAATTTAAACTAACGGAGAAACTCATAATTTATACTTAATAACAGCAACGACATAAATCTTTGTATTTATAAATTATAACTAAACTTCATATGTATACTAAGCGACATTAGCTGTGTTTTTTTGAGCTTCTATCTCAGCAAATCAAAGTAAAGTAGGATTTTCAGTACGCTAATTACGCCAACTACGTTATACTTGACACTTCGAGAATCGCAATAGTTGTTGTAATTGCGTGCTGAAAATCCTACTTTACTTTGCTTTGCTGAGATTGGAGCTCAAAAAAACACGGCTATTATGTGATGAGCATATTCTACTCGATTTATGTTAACTGCTCAACGAATGTTCGCAAAAAATGATTTTATTTGTTTATTATTCTTCAGAACTGTTCATCTTTCTTTTATGTCAAATAAATATACAATTATTTTTGAAAATTGATCATTGTCCACACAAAATTTTGTTGTAATAATTATTTTCAAATTTAACGGATAAAATTGTGTGAACGCAGCCAGCAGATTTGCCCACAGCGGAAGTGACTGGCAAGCCACTTTGCCCACAGCGGAAGTGGTCAAGTTTAGGTGCCAGTGTGTTGGTGAGCTGAAATTTTTGAAGTTTCGTGACATTTGTCAATACGATTTTCTATGTAACAATACTAACGCACCTAAACTTTGCCACCCCATGGTAATGTAGCTTGTAGGCAAGTAACGGAAAAACGGCCGAAGTTGGTGGTCTCAGTATTGTCTCTGTCCAAGACTACACATATTCAAATCGCACAAATATAAAGTGACCATACGTCCCGCTTTTAGCGGGACAGTCCCGTTTTTGAGGTCTCTGTCCCGCGGCCATAGCTGTCCCGCTAAACGTCCCGCTTTTCCAACTTTTGTAAAAAATGTCCCGCTTATAACGGGTGATTTTTTAGCTGGTTTGGTTTTGCCAACACTGGTTTTGACAGCTGACGTGTGTTTAGTACCTTGTGTCACTGTCAAACAGCTTCAGTTTGGTTTGCAATTTAACCATGGATCGTCTTACAAATGAACAACGCTTTCAAATTATTGAATTTTACTATCAAAATTCGTGCTCGGTTCGAAATGCCGAGGATCCGCTTTTTATCGAAAAATTGTGTTCAGCGATGAGGCTCATTTTTGATTGAATGGGTACGTAAATAAGCAAAATTGCCGCATTTGGAGTGAAGATCAGCCAGAAGCATTGCAACAGCTACCAATGCATCCCGAAAAAGCCACTGTTTGGTGCGGTTTATGGGTCGGCGGCATTATTGGGCCATATTTCTTCAAAGATGATGCGAATCGCAGCGTTACTGTCAATGGTGAACGCTACCGAGCGATGATAACAAACTTTTTTTTGCCCGAAATGGAAGTTCTTGACTTGCATGATATGTGGTTTCAACAAGACGGTGCCACATGCCACACAGCACGCGAAACAATGGCGCAATTGCGGGGCGAGTTTGGTGAACAGTTAATTTCACGTTTCGGGCCGGTCAATTGGCCGCCTAGATCGTGCGATTTGACACCATTAGATTATTTTTTGTGGGGGTATGTCAAGGCTAATGTGTGTAGGGACAAGCCCGCTTCGATTGACGCACTGGAAGCCAACATCCATGCATTCATTCGTGAGATACCGGCCGATATGTGTGAAAGAGTATGCCAAAATTGGACTCAGCGGATGGGCTACCTGAGACGCAGCCGCGGTCAACATTTGCATGAAATTATCTTTAAACATTAAATTGCAAGGTTCAAACTATCGATTCAAATTAATTAAATTAATTAAATATTTCATTCATTTTTTCGAATTTTTTGTGTTTTTTTTTTTTTAAAGTTCTAAACCTCTTAAAAAATCACCCGTTAGGTACCTACTACTTTTGTAAAAATGTGTGTATGTTTCTACAATTCTTAAAATAAAGCAATTTTATGATTACTATTTATTATCCCTGTGCATATAAATTGGAGCATATAAAACAAACGTAAGAGCTGTTAATGGAAGAAAATGAGCTCATGTATATTAAATGAATTGTCAGTTTTGTTGCTTGTAGTCTGTCACTTTTGAAACGAAATCAAAACAATTTGCTGTTTAGTGAAGTATATTGGAGGGATATTTGTAGATAGGTAAATAAATAAAAACTCAAATGTTAACACAATACCTACTTAATAATATTATCGCTTCATTATACATAAATAACTAGAAATAGAATGACATCCACTTCAGCAGCAGCAAACAAAAAGTGCAAAAGGGATTGTAAATTCTCAGAAGATCTAAAGCGAAAAAATATTCATTCCTGAGACCGAGCAAACGCAACACATTTGCTTATTGTAATGTTTGCGAATGCGAATTTTCAATATCTGCAGGAGGACAAAGTGACATAATTCGCCATGTCGGAAGACAAATACATAAGTCCAAAGTAATGGACTCGGCCGCATCAATGCAGTTATGAAGTCTAATTTTTTTTTAAATAAATATGTCATTTGACGTTTATTTTACGTACTATTCTATTGTTTTACTAAAACATAACCTAATTTCTACTCCCTTCGAAATTTTGGAAATGTGTCCCGCTTTTATTTCAAATAAATCTGGTCACTTTACACAAATATCAACACAAAAATGAGCAAGTGACGTTTTTATGTTCGATTAGGCACACGAAATCTGAAATCTGAGGGCAAATTTGATGAAGCCCAAACGAATACCACATTAGTTTTAAATATTCCTAAACATTGCATAAATTTCTATTACTTGGTGGGTATTTTCAACTTCTTTTTTTTAGCACCATTTTTGTACAAAATCAAAATGTGATTAGGAATCCTGTGGTTTAATTAGAGTGAATACTGAAATGTGTTGTTGTTACTTAGGAACAGAAAAATGCTAATTTATGAAAAAGATATTCTCGGATATAATAATGATTAAAGATTAAAATCCTACGTTCAATCGAACGTATCAATCCAAATGGTTTTGTTAATTTTAAGTTCTTGCGTGTTCCATCCGTGTTTATAGATATTCCTTTGTAAATTTTATAATGTTGTATTTTAAAATGTCCACTGATGTTTTTGTAAGTCCCTCTTAATTATTAATTAACAAAAACAAGTACACTTATGTGTGTTTTTGAAATATAAAAAGTAATGTTGTTCTAAGTATAGGCGTGTTTTTTTGAGCTTCGAACTCAGCAAAGTATGTTTTTCAGTAATTGTTCTAATTGCGTGCTGAAAATCTTACTTTACTTTTCTTTGCAGAGTTCGAAGCTAAAAAAAACACATAAGTAAAAGGCGATCTATATAGGATTTCTTTTATTATGGAATTTACCTGAAAAAATGAAATGAGCATATAGTTATAATCATAGACAAACCATACTATTATTATATACCATAGTATTGTCTCTGGTTATAATCAGGTAGGTAGGTATTATAAACGGACAAAAACAGAAATTATTTATCCATTTTATGTACCATTTACAGATTAAAAATTATGCTGAAACTAAAATAGCTTTTTCCCCACAACATATTGTGGCGTGGAAGGTATCGTGTAACTTAAGTGGTGAAACAAGCCCTTAATCACAGTTTGGTGAAACCAGGCCTTAGACAGTTTGGTGAAACCAGACCTTAAAGTCACAAAACAAGTTCCACTCAAGTGTCACTTCCAATTGGAGACTGGAATCTGTCACCACTGAACCTTGTTCTAGAACAACTTAGAATTAGCTAGAAAGTTCTCGTCAGATGGCGGAGCGGGTATAAAAGGACAGCTTTTAGAAGAGGGCGAGACAGTTGATTTATAACAGTGATTGGTTAAAGTTCGAGATAGTAATAGTTTGTGAAGATAAATAAGTGAAAAGTAATAGAGTAAATCAAGTGATTGGTTTGAAACGTTGAAGAATTGTTTAAGTAATAGTGTTCTGGTACTTAATAAGTGAAATATTAGAATAGTCGATAAAAGTTTAATAAAAGTGAATTTTATTAGAGAAGTTAAACGGAATAGTGTTTTATCTTTACGAATCCCTGCCTGAATGTAACATTGGTGTCAGAAGTGGGATAAAACTTATTCTGTGCTAAGTGTCTAAGAGTAGTTAAAAAAAAAAAAAAAAAAAAAAAAAAAAAAAAAAAAAAAAAAAAAAAAAAAAGTGAATTTGTGATTTTTTTGAAATTACAAGAGACGAACAAAATGGGTCGTGTATTGCTACATCTAAGCATACCCCAATTGAAAAGTGAACTAGAAAAGCGGAATCTCTCCACAGCTGGAGGGAAAAGTGACCTCATACTTCGTCTGCAGGAAGCTGTCCAAAACGAGGGAGAAGATCCAAAAACCATGCTATTCGACGTGTCAGAAGAACAAGTAAGTACAGGCGTTGACATTAGCTCTATGATGGAATTACTTCTTGCGAAGATGGAAGAACAGAAATATTCTATGGAATCTAAGTTCGCAGAACAGAAAAATTCTATGGAATCTAAATTCGCAGAACAGAAAAATTCTATGGAATCTAAGTTCGCAGAACAAAAGAATTCTCTAGAACAACAGAAAAATTCTATGGAATTGAAGTTCGAAGAGCAGAAGAATTCCATGGAATTGAAGTTCGCAGAACAGAAGAATTCTCTAGAAGAACAGAAAAATTCTCTTGAAGAACAGACAAATTCCATTGTCGCAGCACAAAAAGATGCAGTGGAAGAATTTAAGAATGTTCTAGATGTAAAAATCGACGCGATTGATGAAAAATTAAACGAGCATGAAACAAAGTTTGAGGAAATTACCAAAACGTTTCAAAAGCACGAGACAAACATCGAGAACATAGCTAGAGAGTTCGGCACAAACATCGAGAACATAACTAAAGAACTCGAAAAAGTCAAGAAGCAGAAGGCTCGGGAATATTCTGCTGACTGTCCAAGAAGGAAGGAGATGCAACCACCCGTTTTTGATGGGCAAACATCATGGCCAATTTATAAGAGACAGTTCGAAGCAGCTGCAACGACCAATGGATGGGACGACGAGGAAAAGTCGATTGCGTTAACACTCGCATTACGAGGTACAGCTGCAGAATTGCTTCAAACTGTCTCAGCAGAAAAACAACGCGACTACCATGCATTGGTGAAGGCTATTGAGATGCGATTCGGTGACGACCATATGCAGCAAGTATATAGAGTGCAACTTCGCAGTCGAATCCAGAAGAGGGGAGAAACACTCCAGCAACTGCAAGCTGATATCGAACGGCTAGCGCACTTGTCTTATCCCAATGCCGGCGAGGATGTCATCAATGAAATGGCTATTGAGGCATTTACACAAGCCATAGAGGACAGACAACTGCAGATGGCTCTACGAATGGCTGGAAAGAGAACTCTTCCTGAGGCACTGGCATTTGCCTTAACCATGAGAGCTGCTGACCAAGCATCTCAAGGATTTCACCGCGTGAGAGAAATGACATCCGTTGAATGCTCGTGCCAGAGAACAGAAGTAGTCGACCGTAACAGTTCTCGAAGGGGACCGATCCGTTGCTGGAACTGCAACAAAATTGGACATCTACAACGACAGTGCAGAGCCGAACGTAGACAGGGCAGTTGTCCACATTGCAGAGCTAGGAACGAGGAGGCGTTTGAGCGTTCGGCGGATGGAACATCACAAAGCCATCAGTCGGGAAACGAGTAAGAACCAACTTCGCGGGGCAGAAGCTGGTTTCTGGAATCGACGCCCCCAGGACCGCAATTCAGGTTTCCCAGACCAAACGGTGTAATAGAAGCTTGACAGTGGAAGCCCATATCGACCAGAAAAAGTATGTCGCCACAATCGATACAGGTGCCACCGCTTCCATAGTCAGGAGGGACATCGTTCGCCAATCATGGCTGCACAACACCAGCAGCTACTGTCTGAAAACAGCAACTGGAGCAACAGCAAAGGTGTATGGTGAGGTACTCTTGACGATAAACCTTGCAGGAATAGTCTTCTCCCATGCATTCTTAGTGGCTGATATATGTGACGAATGCATCATCGGAATCGACTTTATGAAGACGCATGATATAGTGCTCGACATCGGTTCGCAAGTTTTAAAGTACAAGAACGTCGAGATTCCGATGGTTTACGGGAACGAGAACGTCGCAGCTCTAAGGACAGTTGTAAGTGAGGACGAAATATTACCACCTTCTTCAGAGACAGTTATTTGGACGAAGCTGGAAGGTGATCCTGGGAGCCACCGATTCTACCTAGTCGAGTCACATCCAGAAAATTATTATCAGAGCTATATTGTCGGAAAGATGCTGGTTGAACCCAAAAACAACATGGTTCCCGTTCGTGTCCTCAATGTGGAACACAAAAGCGTGAAACTAAAGCAAGGAGAAGTGATTGGAAAGTGCGTACCAATTACTGCGGTCACAAAGTTGTCCAATGCAAGTGATGTGAAACCGGTTAGACCAACGGAGATATCGGAAATGAAAAAGAATATACTCGGAGAGTGCGAGCTGGATCAGGAGCAGCGGTCCATGGCAGGTAGTTTAATCAACGAGTTCGCCGATATATTTGCTTCGCAGAACAGCGAGTATGGCCGAACACATCTCGTACAACACCGAATCGACACCGGAGATGCGAGACCGATTCGTCAGCCTCCCCGACGACTACCATTGGCTAAGCAGACGGAGGTTGCAGAAATGGTTTCGACGATGGAAAAGGAAGGACTGATTGAAAGCTCAAAAAGTCCGTGGGCATCGCCGGTCGTCCTGGTCAAGAAGAAAGACGGAAGTACGAGATTCTGCGTGGACTATCGCCAACTCAACAACGTCACCAAGAAGGATAGCTACCCCCTGCCAAGAATTGACGACACCCTAGACACACTATCCGGAGCCAAATGGTTTTCGACTCTCGATTTGAAGAGTGGCTACTGGCAAGTGCAGATCCATCCAGAAGACCGCGAGAAAACAGCATTCACAGCAGGAAACGGGCTTTGGCAGTTTACAGTAATGCCATTTGGACTGTGCAATGCTCCAGCTACCTTTGAACGTCTAATGGAGCGCGTTCTGCTGGGACTAACGTGGAAAACCTGCTTGGTCTACCTGGACGATGTCATCGTAGTAGGAAAAACATTTAACGAACATCGAGATAACCTTAAGGAGGTGTTCCAAAGGCTACGAAGTGCGCAACTAAAACTTAACCCGAAGAAGTGTTCCTTATTTAGACCAGAAGTGAAGTACCTCGGGCACATCATCTCTTCTAAAGGAGTCAAGACTGATCCGGAGAAGGTCGATGCAGTGAAAAACTGGCCGGTACCCAAAGACAAACATCAACTGAGAAGCTTCCTGGGACTTGCAACCTATTACAGACGATTTGTAAAGGACTTTGCCAGGATCGCAAAGAGCTTGCATCAACTGACAGAAAAAGGCAAACAATTCAAATGGTCAGGTGAGTGCGAAAAGAGCTTCAAGGAACTTAAACAACAGTTGTGCAACGCCCCCATACTAGCGTACCCCACCCCTGGGAAAACATTTATTGTGGATGCAGACGCTAGTAATGTGGGAATTGGAGCCGTCCTTTCCCAGGTGCACGATGGCCAAGAGAAAGTAGTTTCCTACTTCAGCAAAGTTCTCTCAAAGCCTGAAAGGAACTACTGTGTTACCAGGCGCGAACTCCTTGCTTTGGTATTGGCAACAAAACATTTCCATAAGTACCTTTATGGGCGGAAATTCATCCTCCGCACAGACCATGCATCTTTAAAGTGGCTGCTGCACTTTAAGAATCCTGAAGGCCAAGTCGCAAGGTGGATCGAACGGCTGCAGATGTACGACTACGAAATACAACATCGAAAGGGAAGTCTTCACTCTAATGCAGACGCTCTCTCCCGTCGACCGTGCAAAGCAAATTGCAAACATTGCTTACGACACGAGGAAAAAGATGTCGCGTCCGTTCAAAGGGTGAGAGCTATGCCCATTGGTGGCTGGAGTGCGCGGGAAATACGGGAGGCTCAAAGGGAAGATCCGGATATCGAACCGATTATCGCCTGGAAGGAGCATGAGGGAAAACCAGACTGGCAGGAGATATCCAATAGGAGCCCCGAGCTGAAGGCATACTGGGCGCAGTGGGACTCCCTTCACGTACAAGACGGCATTCTAAAAAGAAGATGGGAAAGCCCGGATGGAAAGTCGTTCGTAATGCAGCTTGTTGTACCCAGGTCAAAGGTAATGGAAGTGCTCAGGGAATTGCATGATGGAGTGTCTGGAGGCCACTTGGGAATCAATAAAACGCTCGAAAAAGTGCGGGAACGTTTTTACTGGATTCATTCAAGGGAGGACGTTGAAACTTGGTGTAGGAAATGCGTTACATGTGCGGCCAGCAAAGGTCCGAGACTGAAAGTCCGTGGCAAAATGCATCAATACAATGTTGGAGCCCCTTTCGAAAGGATAGCAGTTGATATTGCGGGACCGTTTCCTGAAACAAACAATGGAAATCGTTACATCCTCGTTGTTATGGACTATTTCAGTAAGTGGCCTGAAGCATTTGCTATCCCTAATCAAGAAGCTAAAACCGTGGTGGAGCAAATCGTCAATAACTGGGTAAGCAGATTCGGTGTACCATTGGAACTGCATTCAGACCAAGGACGGAACTTCGAGTCGAAGATTTTCCAAGGAGTGTGCCAGTTACTCGGGATTCACAAGACAAGGACAACCCCGCTTCATCCACAATCAGATGGGATGGTGGAGCGCTTCAACAGGACACTGAATGAACACCTCTCTAAGGTCGTTGGCGAAGACCAGAGAGACTGGGATAAGCAGATTCCCATGTTTTTATTGGCTTATCGAGGAGCAGTGCATAACACCACAGGACATACTCCATCTGAAATCTTATTTGGTCGAACAGTCCGCCTACCTAGCGAGTTGATGTTTGGATATCCATGCGAAGAGCCCAAGAATGAGGAGGAATACGTTACAGACCTCAGGGATATCATCAGAGACGTGCATCGAGACACTAGGGATAAGATTAAGATAGCCAGTGACCGCATGAAAACGAGGTACGATACTAAAACGACAACTACAGGATTCCAGGAAGGAGATCTGGTATGGCTATATAACCCTCATCGAAGGAAAGGTTTATCGCCTAAGTTGCAACAAGACTGGGAAGGGCCCTATACAATCGTAAAGCGCATCAACGACGTTGTCTATCGCATCCAACGAGAAAGAGGCAAGCTGAAAGTCGTTCATGTGGATCGTCTTCATCGTTATAATGGTGAAAATGTTAACGAGTTTGTTCGGGACGAACAAGTTTAAGAGGGGGATATTGTGGCGTGGAAGGTATCGTGTAACTTAAGTGGTGAAACAAGCCCTTAATCACAGTTTGGTGAAACCAGGCCTTAGACAGTTTGGTGAAACCAGACCTTAAAGTCACAAAACAAGTTCCACTCAAGTGTCACTTCCAATTGGAGACTGGAATCTGTCACCACTGAACCTTGTTCTAGAACAACTTAGAATTAGCTAGAAAGTTCTCGTCAGATGGCGGAGCGGGTATAAAAGGACAGCTTTTAGAAGAGGGCGAGACAGTTGATTTATAACAGTGATTGGTTAAAGTTCGAGATAGTAATAGTTTGTGAAGATAAATAAGTGAAAAGTAATAGAGTAAATCAAGTGATTGGTTTGAAACGTTGAAGAATTGTTTAAGTAATAGTGTTCTGGTACTTAATAAGTGAAATATTAGAATAGTCGATAAAAGTTTAATAAAAGTGAATTTTATTAGAGAAGTTAAACGGAATAGTGTTTTATCTTTACGAATCCCTGCCTGAATGTAACAATATTAAAACAAACGCTTTCCCCAAACTGTGTTAAAATACCTATTTTGTTTGAATATGACTTCAAAATGAAAAGCATTAAAATCGACGAAAACAATTTGTTTTCTTTAAAATATACCTAACGGGTGATTTTTTAGCTGGTTTGGTTTTGGCAACACTGGTTTTGACAGCTGACGTGTGTTTAGTACCTTGTGTCACTGTCAAACAGCTTCAGTTTGGTTTGCAATTTAACCATGGATCGTCTTACAAATGAACAACGCTTGCAAATTATTGAATTTTACTATCAAAATTCGTGCTCGGTTCGAAATGTTCATCGCGCGCTGCTTCCATTTTATGATCGGCATTCTCGACCTTCTGAGCAGTCTATTCGGAAGATTGTGACCAAATTTCGCACCAAATTTACTTTGTTGGACATTAAACCACCAACACGTTTACGTACTGTGCGTAGTGAAGAAAATATTGCGGCCGTATCAGCTAGTGTGACAGAAGACCGCGAAATGTCGATTCGGCGCCGGTGAACGCTACCGAGCGATGATAACAAACTTTTTTTTGCCCGAAATGGAAGTTCTTGACTTGCATGATATGTGGTTTCAACAAGACGGTGCCACATGCCACACAGCACGCGAAACAATGGCGGAATTGCGAGGCGAGTTTGGTGAACAGTTAATTTCACGTTTCGGGCCGGTCAATTGGCCGCCTAGATCGTGCGATTTGACACCATTAGATTATTTTTTGTGGGGGTATGTTAAGGCTAATGTGTATAGGGACAAGCCCGCTTCGATTGACGCACTGGAAGCCAACATCCATGCATTCATTCGTGAGATACCGGCCGATATGTGTGAAAGAGTATGCCAAAATTGGACTCAGCGGATGGGCTACCTGAGACGCAGCCGCGGTCAACAATTGCATGAAATTATCTTTAAACATTAAATTGCAAGGTTCAAACTATAGATTCAAATAAATATTTCATTCATTTTTTCGAATTTTTTGTGTTTTTTTTTTTTTTTTTTAAGTGCTAAACCTCTTAAAAAATCACCCGTTACAATAGATGCTTGAAGTTACAAATAAATCTCTTTTAATAAGAGTGCAAAAATCGTTTGAGTTGATTTTTATCTGATTTATGTCATGAAATCGATTTCTGATAGATATCGAAAAAAAAACATGATTTTATTGAGGTATTTGGCATTTTGACAAAATTATATCAGAAATTACATTTGGTAAAAACAATTTCATAAAACTTAAAAACTTTTAAACTGAACTGAGATGTGAACGTCGTGTAACTAATGGGCACCAAAAATGCCGAACACAGTCACCCACGCCATTATAATGGCCGCCCGATTGACATAAAGTGTCGGTACAGGATTTCCTAAGTATGCGTGCGGCAGCAATGGCGCTCCTTTGATTTGTACAGGCACTAATACTTAGGAATTCCTGTACCGGACAGCAGCCAAACAACAGCTTGTAGGCAAATGTACCGTTTCTGCTCTCAGTTGGCTCTCTAGTTATAGATCCTCTTTGGTGAACACTCTGGGCCAGAGATGGCAGTCATAAACTAACTATTAATGTGGTATTCGTTTGGGCTTCTTCAGATTTGCCCTCAGATTCCAGATTTCGTGTGGCTAATCGAACATAAAACTTGCTCTTGCTCTTTTTTGTGTTGATATTCGTGCGATTTGAATATGTGTAGTCTTCGACACTTTTCTAAGCGATTTCCATTCACTGGTTAAATTTTGTATTAAAACATTAGAAATATTTGTCCCGATTGATTTCTAAATATTTATATATAAATAATTTACAAAAATAGATTCACTCGATGCAATGCCTTTCTTTGCTGGAGAAAAAATTCACTAAAAAAGTAAACAAACTCCATCAGTTGTCAAACTCAAACGCACTTGTATTGGTAAATCTGAGAAAATATCTAGATTCGCAAAAGTGCTCTGAAATCTGAAAAAGATTGCTTTTTCCTGTACCAAACGAACATAAAAATTGCTCTGAGAGCAAAAAAAGTGCTCTGAGAGCGCCCAATCGATTACCACATAAATAGACCGTCAGCTCCGCCCACTTAAGAGAATTTGCCTACAAGCTGGATTTGTCCTTGAGTGTAGCCCAGTTTGAATTCATGTGTTTGTGCCATGTTAATCAAAATTAACAAAACAATTTGGATTCTTACGTTCGATTGAATACGCAAAATCTGAAATCGGATCGAATCGCATAATCCAATTAAATACCACATTATATTGTCTTTTTGTTAGGAGTTTAATCTTTAATCATAATTATATCCGAGAATAATATATTTTTTTAAAGATATATATAAATAAAATTATCATTTTTACTGTTCCTACGTAACAACAACACATTACAGTGTTCACTCTTATTAAACTACAGATTTCCAAATCATATTTTGATTTTGTACAAATATGGTGCTAAAAAAAGAAGTTGAAAACACGTACCAAGTAATAGAAATTTATGCAATGTTCAGGAATGTTTAAAAATAAATTCTTTAGCCCTAGTGAAAACTTGGGTTTAACTTGCATGGTAATAAACCTATTTTTGGAACAACTCTCTAAGGTAGCTGCATGAATTTTGCTGTCAAAAATATTTTTCATGTAAAAAACACTAAAAAAACCTGAAATGTGAATGGATGAACATTTGTTGGCACCTAAAATGGATAGAGCACAAGTAAAGCTATCTAAAAAGATATACTCAACATGTATTCCTTTTACATTTATTGTTATAAATTCATTTACAAATTGTTTGTTATTGAAAAAGTGCCACCCGGCGGCCATTAATAACACGTATTCACAGACAGGAAAAATAAGAGAGCGCGAGAGAGGGCTCTCATTCAAAATTTGCGGGGTAAATCCGGGAGACGTAGGAAAGCTGTCAGTCTATTTAATAGTTAGTTTATGATGGCAGTGTAGACTACATGAGGTAATCTACTCAAATAACTACGCGTAGTAAATCGAGTAAACTACACGCCTGATCAAAGAGGAACTACAACAAGAGGGCCAACTGAGAGCAGAAACGGTACATTTGCCTACAAGCTGCTGTTTTGCTGCTGTCCTGCATAGGAATTCCTAAGTATTAGTGCCTGTACAAATCAAAGGAGCGCCATTGCTGCCGCACGCATACTTAGGAAATCCTATGCAGGCACCTTATGTCAATCGGGCGGCCATTATTATGGTGTGGGCGACTGTCAAAGATAATGGAATACAGAGATATATATCTTTCCAGTGGAAGGGCGGCTGCCTACAAGCTGTTTTCCAGAAAAATTCATGAAGTCACACACACCTGCTTATTTCTATTATAGTATATGTGAGTTCATGAATTGGACTTTAATGCAAGAATTCGGTATTCTCTAATGTGTATTTCACTATCTTTTTCAGTTTAATCAACACCTCCACAAAAACTAAACAAATTCAAAACGTAACACAAAACAATTAAACACCGCGATGCTCATAAAAGCAAGATGATTCGCGGTCGTCCATTAGCAACATGCTTTTTTGTTAGCCACACGTATTCACAGACGGGGGTTGAAATTACAAAAACAACAATGTAAACAAATGGGTTTTGAGGGGATAGACGTACGAAAGATAACCATCTCTTTTATTCATTAATCTCTGGCGACTGTGTTCGGCATTTTTGGTGCCCATTAGTTACACGGCGTTCACATCTCAGTTCAGTTTAATGTGGTATTCGATTGGGTTTCTTCAGATTTGCTCTCAAATTACAGGTTACGTGTGGCTAATCGAACATAAAAACGTCACTTGCTCTTTTTGGTGTTGATATTCGTGCGATTTGAATATGTGTAGTCTTCGACACTTTTCTAAGCGATTTCCATTCACTGGTTAAATTTTGTATTAATGATTTCTAAATATGTATTTAGACATAAATAATTTACAAATGTAGATTCACCAGATGCAATGCCTTTCTTTTCTGGAGAAAAGATTCACTAAAAATGTAAACAAACTCCATCAGTTGTCAAACTCAAACGCACTTGCATTGGTAAATCTGAGATAATGGCCGCGTTCCTCTGCCCGCTAGTCTTCTAGCACAAAATATCCCTGATGAAGGAACGCTCGGGCAGCGGCAGCGGCAGCGGCAAAATGACATTTGACTTGTTGGCATCAAAAACATATGACTTTCCTTCATAAATAATTTCGTGTCGCATAATTATTTCCAAACTGCATTTAAAAAGAAATGGTACATGTTATAGAAACCATAAAAATATCGGAATTGCTATTTTACTTACCTTATTACCAATTTCATCACAATTGCAGCTCGGCTTCGTATTTTTGTTTTTATTTTGTAGACGTTTGAACGATTTCCATTGACAGCTGTTTTTTTGTTTTTTTTTTTTCTCTCAAAGCAGCGGGTAGTTTTGCGCTAGATTGAGAAATTTCCCTGAAAGGGATATTTCACAAAAAGTGCTAGACGACTAGCGCAAATGGTAAAATGTCAATTTTTTTTATATGGAGTTTGACATGCCGCTGCTCATCTAGCGGGCAGTGGAACGCGGCCAATATCTAGATTCGCAAAAGTAAAAGGTTTTTAAGTTTTATGAAATTGTTTTTACCAAATTGCAATTTCTGATATAATTTTGTCCCAATGGCAAATACCTCAAAAAAATCATGTTTTTTTTAATGTCTAGCAGAAATCGATCTAATGATATTAATCAGCACCTTCAAGCACCTATTTTTCGTCGTCGATTTTAATGCTTTTCATTGGCCGCGTTCCACTGCCCGCTAGATGAGCAGCGGCATGTCAAACTCCATATAAAAAAAATTGACATTTTACCATTTGCGCTAGTCGTCTAGAACTTTTTGTGAAATATCCCTTTCAGGGAAATTTCTAAATTTAGTGCAAAAATACCCGCTGCTTTGAGAGAAAAAAAAAACAGCTGTCAATGGAAATCATTCAAACGTCTACAAAATAAAAACAAAAATACGAAATTGGTAATAAGGTAAGTAAAATAGCAATTCCGATATTATTATGGTTTCTATAACATGTACCATTTCTTTTTAAATGCAGTTTGGAAATAATTATGCGACACGAAATTATTCATGAAGGAAAGTCATATGTTTTTGATGCCAACAAGTCAAATGTCATTTTGCCGCTGCCGCTGCCGCTGCCCGAGCGTTCCTTCATCAGGGATATTTTGTGCTAGAAGACTAGCGGGCAGAGGAACGCGGCCATTTTGAAGTCATGTTGAAACAAAATAGGTATTTTAACACATTTTGGGGAAAGCGTTTGTCTTATATGTTTCGGGGAAAAAACATTTTAGTTTCAGCATCGTTTTTAATCTGTAAATGGTAAATAAAATGGATAAACAATTCTTGTTTTTATCCGTTTATAATACTACCCTACCTGATTTAAACTATACATGCGCATTAAATATTTTCGGGTAAATTCCATAATAAAACAAATCCTATGTAGATCGCCTTTTATTTATAATATGAAGTAAGGCGTGTTTTTTTTAGCTTCGAACTCAGCAAAGAAAAGTAAAGTAAGATTTTCAGCACGCAATTACAACAATTACTGCAAAAACATACTTTGCTAAGTTTGAAACTCAAAAAAACACGAATATACTTAGAACAACATCGCCTTTTGTATTTCAAAAACACATGAAGTGTACTTGTTTTTGTTAATTAATAATTTAGGGAGGCTTACAAAAATATCAGTGGACATTTTAAAATACAACGTTATAAAATTTGCAAAAGAATATCCATAAAAATTAACAAAACAATTTGGATTCTTACATTCGATTGAATAGTACGCGAAATCTGAAATCGGATCGAATCGCAGAATCCATTTAAATACCAAATTATTTTGTCTTTTTGTTAGGAGTATAATCTTTAATCATTATTATATCGGAGTATAATATTTTTTTTTTTTTAAATTAGAATTTTTAGTGCTCCTCAGTAACAACAACACATTTCAGTGTTCACTCTAATTAAACCACAGAATTCCTATTCATACTTTGATTTTATACAAAAATGGTGCTAAAAAAAGAAGATGAAAATACCCACCAAGTAGCTAATAGATATTTATGCAATGTTTACGAATAATTAAAATCAAATCACTTTTGCCCTAGTGAAAACTCGGGCTTAGCTTGCATGGTAATAACCTATTTTTGGAACAACTCCCAATGGTAGCTGCATGAATTTTGCTGTCAAAAATATTTTTCATGTAAAGAAAACTAAAAAAAAAACTGAAATGTGAATGGATGAACATTTATTGGCACCTAAAATGGATAGAGCACAAGTAAATCTATCTAAAAAACCATACTCAACATGTATTCCTTTTACATTTATTGTTATAAATTCATTTACAAATTGTTTGTTATTGAAAAAGTGCCACCCGGCGGCCATTAATAACACGTATTCACAGACAGGAAAAATAAGAGCGCGCGAGAGAGCGCTGTCATTCAAAAATTGAGGGGATAATCGGTTAGGGGCAAGTAGAGTTGGCCCTCTTGTTGTAGATCCTCTTTGCGCCTAATTTGTTTCATTTGCTACCTTCATTTAATGTACTTAGAAAAAGTTAAATTTCAGTAGAAAACAAACCGAAACAGATTTGAAAATTTTCAGTTTATCAGTTTGACGGTTGGATCTGACAAAGCTAATTACATTTTGACAGTTAGCGCTACTTTTACTACATTTTGCTACGTTAACTACTTAACTACCTCAGTTACGTAGCAGGCGTAACAAATGTAGTAATTCAAAAAATATGCCATTTCTTCCATCTCTGCTCTGGGCTAATAATAACTGAGACGCATCTAGTCAGGCAGCTGTCAAACTTACGTCGTTTTCCATTGGGCAAAAAGAAGCGTCCGGGAGAGTCCGGAATCGAAAAAATCACTTCTGAAACCGTTCCATTGGTTAAAAAAATACTCTTCTGGTGATTCTGAGGAGAGAATTTCGCTTCTGGATTTGAAGTCAAAATCCACTCAAGAAGCACTCACACAAGTGTAGTTTGGGTATTTTATGAAAGTCGACTGACAGCCAGAGATGGCAGTGTAGACTACATGAGGTAATCTACTCAAATAACTACGCGTAGTAAATCGAGTAAACTACACGCCTGATTTGTTTCATTTGCTACCTTCATTTAATGTACTTAGAAAAAGTTAAATTTCAGTAGAAAACAAACCGAAACAGATTTGAAAATTTTCAGTTTATCAGTTTGACGGTTGGATCTGACAAAGCTAATTACATTTTGACAGTTAGCGCTACTTTTACTACATTTTGCTACGTTAACTACTTAACTACCTCAGTTACGTAGCAGGCGTAACAAATGTAGTAATTCAAAAAATATGCCATTTCTTCCATCTCTGCTGACAGCTGCCGTAGATTATTTTTTGGCATTTCACCAATACTCTTGTGGATTCAATCGGAACCAGTTTTCTTGTTCCATTCGACTACAGAATGAGTGGATCCCCGAGTGAAACCAATGGAAAACGACATTACTAAGCTACGAATCCGAACGTCCCCATTGACTGCGGATAAACGGATCTCTCTGTCCCGTTTCATTAAAAATGCGCGTATCTGATGGTGTAAATGCAGTTTTAATTTGATTGATTTAGAAAATCAAAAATTTTGAAATTTGATGAATTCGAGGAAGGTAAAGTCTTGTACTTATTTTAGAGCTCAAAAATCTTGAAAAGAAGATTATTAGATTTAATGTGGTATTCGATTGGGCTTCTTCAGATTTGCTCTCAGATTCCAGATTTGGTGTGGCTAATCGAACATAAAAACGTCATTTGCTCTTCTTTGTGTTGATATTCGTGCGATTTGAATATGTGTGGTCTTCGACACTTTTCTAAGCGATTTTTATTCACTAGCTAAATTTTGTATTAAAACATTTGAAATATCTGTCCAGATTGATGACTAAATATTTACACATAAATAGTTAACAAAAATTGATTAACCCGATGCAATGCCTTTCTTTACTGGAGAAAAAATCCACTAAAAATGTAAACAAACTCCATCAGTTGTCAAAGTCAAACGCACTTGTGTTGGTGAATATGAGAAAATATCTAGAATCGCAAAAGTGCTCTGAAATCTGAAAAAGACTGCTTTTTCTTGTACCAAGCGAACATAAAAATGATAAAAATTACACAGAGTTCTGAGAGCAAAAAAAGTGCTCTGCAAATAAATATGGCATCACTGCTGCCGCTGCGTAGGTACTGCAAAACGAAAAGAGAGGGAAATTTTTCGTTCGTGAATCCATTGTCACTTTTGTATGGGCTTTTAAGCTTTATAAACTAATATCTACAGTTTTTATTTGTTTTTTCTGTGAAATCGACGAATATGGATGTGCAGAGTACTTATTTTGAAAAGTGTTCTATTTATTTGGGTGAAAGGAAATCTAAATTTTTGGTGCAATGTTTTGTAAACAATAGTGGATGGGTATGTTAGTGCCTATACCTATGATTGACTCCATTCCGTGTTGTGAGCATATTTTGAAATTCAGGTGGCGCATTCTTAACGAAACAAATAGAACGCCTTTTGTGATTGGTTGTTAGTTTTTCAGTTCGTTTTCTATTATGTGGAGTGCAGCAGTTTTCTAAGATATTATAATTGTGGAAAAAACAATATTAATTAAAGTAGCTATTTGGCTTAACCAAATATTATTAATTCGTAAAGAAACGGGAATTGAATAAAAAGAGGAACGTAAAAAGACTGCTTATTTCAATAGTGAGAACAAAAATGGCGGAATATTTGTTGGCCAACTTCAGAGCAGCTTGTATTTGACTTGTAGATTGATCGGCGGGCCATTCACTTTATCCATTACTAAAAGAAAAAGAAAAAAACATTTCGAACTAAATTTTAAATAAAGAAATTAAAGTGTTTACAGTTTTGTACAGTGGCTAACCCGCGATTAAGATATTTCAATAAATACCTATAAATATTGTTAAATAAATTCCTGTGAGTATTGTTGAGGTTAGTTGCCAAAATCCGAGTGGTTTTTCGTACACGTACATAACTATTTACTAGCATTATGTACGTTTTTTTAAGAACTAACCATTACCTATATCATTTTAAGGTTTCTGCAAAATGCTAATGATGTCCATCTGCTTTTAATAGCATCTGCGGAAAACTTGAACTTCTCTAATCCGAGAAAAATTCAAAATGTCTGGGAGAGGCGCTCGTAAAAGAGGAAGACCTCCAAAAACACCAAATGAACGTGGAAGCAAATTCAGTTATCAACTATTGAAGAAGCCAAAATATTTAACAAAGGGACCCGAATCACAATTCAGCACTCCTTCGGCATCCAGAGCTTCAACGCCTCCGGAAAGTGATGGAAGTCGAAGGAGTTTAAACCGCCCTGTTAAGTCGAAGCCCACTAGAGGTCGTGGAAGGAGGTCTGGATATAATCCGTTATCCAGTACATCATTTTCGTCTCGGAAAGGTATTTCATATTTATTTTTGTAAACTTTAGTAATGTAATGTAATACAAAAATACTCTTTAAGTTTTACATTCTCTAATACAAGGAACATGTGATGTAGCATTATTTCCAAGAGTCGATATAGTTGGTATCTTCTGCAGCTGCAAGAAGACACCGTACAGCGTACCACATGTTCTCTTCGTAATGGTGTATTCGATTGTGGGAAGTGGCTATTCAAAAGGTTGGGCCTTAAAAATTAAATACTGGAGTTTGGAAACCACACACTCCTACTTTACGCGACTACACTTTGATATTTCGTTAGGTAGCCGTGTTCTGAAAGACGCGCGAATAGCATCAGCAATTCGATTGGGCTACTCGGGCCTCGGATTTTGTGTGCTCAATCGAACATAAATAACCGATTCGCTCTGTTTGCACCCAGGTTGAATTTTAACCACTTGCTCATAAATAATTAATACAAATATATCCACCCAATGAAATATATTTCTTTGCAGTTGAAAATCCAAACCACTAGCTGTTCAATAACCAATACCACATAAGTGTAGGTTCCTCTGATGATTATGGTGGAAGTTTTGTTGGGTCAATATTTATTGTGGCAGATTATGTTTTGTTTATCGAAAAAGTAGTGATAAATGTACATACTTTTTTGGAGCATTAAGCGGGCACATGTTGTACCTATGTTGCATTCAAACTCAGTTTGAAGTACATAATTAATCTTTATAAAATATGTATATGTAAGTTGATTGGTAATGTAGTAATCAGGCACATCCTTATAAACCGAGTTATTTAAAGCCGCAAAACCAAATCTCTTATATTGCGATCATATTTGTAGTTTTTTCGATGTGGCTATTCTTCTGTAAATAACGACATCGAATCTGAATTTTTTTTGGTTCTTTTGTGTATTGGTCATTGATTTCCTTGGTTTACAACAACAATACGAGATCCAAAAAACAAAATAAAAATCGCTTTATAAGTACATACAGTTTTGGAATCCGAAAACTATCTGAAGTTTCCATTTTTCAACCTACAAACTTAAAGTTATTTAATAATTGCCCCATAAACTCATACCGATTTTTGTATTCAGGGCTCTCATCGCGTAATTTATGAAACGATCGTCGTCGAAGCGACTGAAAAAAACGACGTCGTTTTTCGTTTGCTTCGTATAACATCATCGTCGCATCGTCCGATCGAATCGTTCATCGTTTTCATTTTGAACAGTTTGAACATGACTGTGAAAACAAACACTGACAACAAAAATGTATGGAATTTGCGTTTTTTTTTTTTTTGTAGTTGATGTGGAATCGGACATTTAATGCAAAAATGTAATGCAAGTTACAACTCTACCAATGAAGCCAAACTCAGATAGAATTCTGAAACAGCTAGATTCGAACAAGCAACGTGAAATTTTTTTTGAAAGTCAACACATTAAAAAGATACCGAACAGTGTAGAGGAACTGACCGGTAATCCAATGGACTTTGGAGTGAAATTTCAAAACCGTAGACTGGATGATGAACTGTCGATGAACTTGTGGAGAGAATTATAGCAATATGTAAAAATAAACGAAGAGGATATGGTGGTTCTAAAATAACGGGTGATTTTTTAGCTGGTTTGGTTTTGGCAACACTGGTTTTGACAGCTGGCGTGTGTTTAGTACCTTGTGTCACTGTCAAACAGCTTCAGTTTGGTTTGCAATTTAACCATGGATCGTCTTACAAATGAACAACGCTTGCAAATTATTGAATTTTACTATCAAAATTCGTGCTCGGTTCGAAATGTTCATTTTCGCTTTTTTATCGAAAAATTGTGTTCAGCGATGAGGCTCATTTTTGGTTGAATGGGTACGTAAATAAGCAAAATTGCCGCATTTGGAGTGAAGATCAGCCAGAAGCATTGCAACAGCTACCAATGCATCCCGAAAAAGCCACTGTTCGGTGCGGTTTATGGGCCGGCGGCATTATTGGGCCATATTTCTTCAAGTTAGGCTAGGAGCGCACATGCGATTTTTTGTCGCACCGATAGAAAAATCGTAGTCGCAAAAAAAAATTACCATGCACGCACTTGTGGTCCTCTGTCGCTCGATTATTTAGTCGCAAAAAATATAACATACTGCTTTTAATGTCACTACACACATATGCGACCAAATAATCGCTACGGCAAAAAATCGTTTCTAAAAATGGAACTTGCTGCGTTTTTTTAATCGCTGTGGTTATTTAGCTGCATATGTGTGCATTCATGTGTAAAGCAATGGGTCTCATATTTTGCGACTAAATAATGATGTGATAGAAAACCGCAAGTGTGTGCGTACCCACATCTGGATGCGACAACGATTTTTCAATCGCAACGATTTAAATCGCAAGTGTGTGTATATTGTTTGAAGTTGATATGCGTTATTTATTTTGGCGACAATCGCGTCGCTCTAAAAATGGAACAAATCGCGGGATAATAAACGCTGCGATTTGTAGATGTTGAGTGCGCGCATTCACATTGAAATGTGTGTGTTACATGTTTTGCGACTAAGTAGTCGTGCGATTGAAATCGCATGTGCGCTCCTAGCCTTACTGTCAATGGTGAACGCTACCGAGCGATGATAACAAACTTTTTTTTGCCCGAAATGGAAGTTCTTGACTTGCATGATATGTGGTTTCAACAAGACGGTGCCACATGCCACACAGCACGCGAAACAATGGCGCAATTGCGAGGCGAGTTTGGTGAACAGTTAATTTCACGTTTCGGGCCGGTCAATTGGCCGCCTAGATCGTGCGATTTGACACCATTAGATTATTTTTTGTGGGGGTATGTCAAGGCTAATGTGTATAGGGACAAGCCCGCTTCGATTGACGCACTGGAAGCCAACATCCATGCATTCATTCGTGAGATACCGGTCGATATGTGTGAAAGAGTATGCCAAAATTGGACTCAGCGGATGGGCTACCTGAGACGCAGCCGCGGTCAACATTTGCATGAAATTATCTTTAAACATTAAATTGCAAGGTTCAAACTATCGATTCAAATAAATATTTCATTCATTTTTTTTCGAATTTTTTGTGTTTTTTTTTTAAAAAAAGTTCTAAACCTCTTAAAAAATCACCCGTTATATATGTATTTAGAACAAGTCTTGGCAATAAAGATCTTGGATTTCGTTGGACATCAAACATTATAAAGCATCCCATTAGAATTGGTGCTTCTAATAATTGTCGAATTATAAAAATAATTCAATGAATGCAATTTTAGGATAACGTTACTGTGTGTCATTATAACACAAATACAAATAATGAAATTCATTTGTGTTGAGCCAGATCAAATAAAAAGGTCTTCTCTCGCTGATGGTTGGTAGAAAAAGGGAAGAATGTTTATTAACGGAAAGTTAAAGTCAAAAAGACAAGACTAGTATAAAATGCAATTGGTACAATTGGTTAGGAATATACAGTGCTTCTCAAAATTAATATTACAATTTTCACACTCCTCCTTAATATTAATTCATTGTATTATAAAATTTTCTTAAAACATCATTTAGGGATAATTTGTAACTTTTGACAAAAATATTCAAATTTTACTTTACTCCAAGGCTTGGTGAAAACATCCGCAATCTGCTCTTTGGTTGGCACATAAACCAAGTTGAATAGGCCTTCTCTAAACTTCTCTCTGACGAAGTGATATCGAATATCCACATGTTTGGTCCTTTTGTGGAATTGAGGGTTTTTCACCAGCTTCAAAGCACTCTGGTTATCCATGAAAAGTACTGCTTTTAGTTGTTTACATGGAAGAAGATCTTGGAAAAGCGACTTCACCCAAACTAGCTCCTTCACGGCCTCAGATGCAGCAACATATTCGGCTTCTGTTGTTGACAAACTGACACTTCTCTGCCTCTGCGACGCCCACCATATTGGTGTTTCGTTAATCAGAAAAACGAAACCACTTGTAGAACGCCGAGTTTGAATATCTCCGGCGTAATCAGCGTCGCTGTAAGAATCAATGTTAAATTTAGAGTTATTTTCAAAAAGTATACCATAAGTTGTAGTCCCCTTCACGTATTTAAAAATTCGCTTTATTGCGTCAACATGATACGCAGACGGATTGTCCAAATGCCTTGACACAACTAGAGCATATGAAATATCTGGACGTGTTGCCACTGCCAAGTACATGAGGCTCACTACGGCCTCTCGAAAGGGAAACTTGCCGACATGAGTGTCTGAAGATGCAGGTTGCGATGCCGTCGCAGGTGAGCACACTGGATGACAATCTGACATATTGAATTTTTTCAGCAAACGCTCCGAATAGCTGGATTGGTTAAGATGAATTGAGCCATCGCTTCTGTGCTCAATTTGAAGTCCCAGATAAAATTCCGCATCTGACACCTTAACCTCAAAGAATGTTTGCAAATATTTTATGAGCTGGAACGTTAGTTCACTATCACTTGCGGCAATCAATCCATCATCGATGTATAAGGCCATTAAAAGCTTTCCCTTTCCTGATTGATGGACAAAAACGCACAAATCCGCTGCACATGGGCGAAAGTCAAATTCTTTCAGAAGCTTCGTGAACTTTAAGTTCCAACATCTAGATGCTTGTTTAAGCCCATAGAGGCTTTTATTCAGCTTACACACACGTCCGCTGCCGTCATCATACCCCTCAGGTTGCGCCATGTATATAAGCTCTTCCAACTGTCCATTAAGAAAGGCGGTTTTGATGTCAAACTGCTTCAGCACAAGGTTCTCTGCCACAGAAATCGCAAGAATGGCTCTGATAGATGCGAATCGGGCAACTGGGCTGAAAGTCTCGTTTAATCCGTCCCCTCCCTCTGTGTGAATCCACGCACCACAAGACGGGCTTTGTATCGGTCGATCTTGGCATCTTTTGACAGCTTAGCCTTGAATACCCACTTGTTGTCGATCACTTTTCTATTTTCTGGCAGAAAAACTAGATCCCACGTATTATTTAGATGAAGTGCATCGATTTCTTCGTCCATCGCCGCTTTCCACTTATCAGCATCCATCGATTCCATCGCTTCACGATAACCCCTCGGCTCGAAACATTCGTTAATAAACGCGTATCCTTCTAGCATGCTTGCTAAAACGCTGGTCGTTGCAGAGAATTCTCTTAACCTTCTCTTTGCTTGTAACTACGTAGTCGCTCTCGGTAATTCACTGGATTCTCTAACTCCACATCATCTGTATGATCTTTTTCTTCTGGAGGTGTGTGATCTATTTCACAGTATTCTTCTGGCTCCAAATTTTCACATGTTTCGTGTTCCTGATAATCGTGTGGCTTCGCAGCAGAATCATGTTCCAGTAGTGATCTTATTTCTGTGTCAGGATTACTGGGTTCTGAAATGATAGAGGTATTAGATGCATTTTTGAAAATTATATTACGAGAAATATCGATCTTATTTGTTCCAGACAGCCAAACACGATATCCTTTCAGATTTTCTGGATACCCAACAAAGTACCCATGCTGCGACTTTCGGTCCCACTTTCGACGCCTTTCTTTCGGAACATGAACAAATACCTCGGTGCCAAATATGTTCAGGTTTTCGAAAGAGGGTTCCCGTTCAAACCAAAGCTGGAAAGGACTTCTTCCTTTTTCATACTTGGACCATACCTATTGATAACGAAAACTGCGGTATTCACTGCCTCTGCCCACAGCTTAATTGGAAGATTCCTTGCATGCAACATTGTCCGAGCAATTTCAACAATGAATCTCATGTCGCGCTCCGCACGTCCATTTTGTTCGGGATTGTATGGTACACTAGTTTGATGGCGTATATTTCCCTGTCTTAAGATCCTATCTACATCCTTGTTCTTTAATTCTAGCCCGTTATTGGAACGAAGAATAGTTATAGTTCTATTGACATCGAGCTTTACTATGTGTAAAAATCTTTCAAGTATAGAAGGAAATTCACTTTTTTCTTTGATAAAATAGACATATCTATAATGAGAAAAGTCGTCTTTAAATAGAACGAAGTACTTTGATCCTCCTATCGATAGATTCTGCATGGGACCGCATAGATCTGAATGGAATAAGTCACCTGCCGACTTAGCCCTATACCCACTACGACTGAATGGCAGCCTGCACTGCTTTCCAAAGACACGTGCGTCACAGAAAAAATTTGTGTTATCCACAAACGGAATATTCCTCTCATTGAGCACAGATCTCACTTGTTTTGCGCACAAATGACCGAATCTCTGATGCCACAACTCCAGAGTCTCCTTTTTCGTCACAACACTTGCTTCTCCTATAATACCATGAACGTCTACGTCCCCATTACCACATTTAGCACCACCATCCTCATTATCTTCCACGTGTACACGAAACATCATCTTGTAGAGTCTACGACATCGTACTCCCACTGCCATAATGCGATTTTCTTTCAAAATTTCACACTTTTCTTCATCAGCCACCAATGTATATCTCTTGTCCATTACCGTTCCTGAAGAGAATAAATTCATTTTTAATTTCGGGACAAAGTAAACATTTTCTAGTCTTTTTCCGACCCATTCCTTTTGATTGAATGCAAAAACGTTGACACTACCCATTCCGACAGCAAATATTTTTTCTCCGTTACCGATGGTAACGGGCATGGGCTCGTCAAGTACTTTATAGTTATTAAACCACTCGCGACGAAAACTCATATGATGACTGGCACCCGAGTCAAGTATCCAATCATCAATAATTGTCACAGCATTGATAGCACCCGACATAAGAGTGTTTACAACAAAGGCATCAAAATCTTTCGTTTGAGCACAGTTTACTGCCGATTTGTTTCTCATTGGACAATCCCGTTTCTAATGTCCAGTTTCTTTACACAGAAAACATTTGCCTTTTTTGCTCAAATTTTTGGGCTTCCGTCTGTCATCGCCTCTCCTGTATCGATTCGCTGATAATAGTGCATTATGCTCTTGAGCATTTTGCGACGTCACACCCGACGAAGAAGAACTCGTGTGAAACGAGTGCAATCGAGTTTCTTCCATTATCAACCTCGATGTTAGATTTTCTAGTGTTTTCTCCTGTGATGCTGTCGATTCCCAAGCGCTGAAAAAATGATTAAATCGTGGTGGTAGAGTCATCAGTATCTTGGTCATCACCATACTAGAAGACACATTTTCTCCTGCTTCCCTGAGTTGTTGAACAATTGTTTCCAACTTTGAAATGTGCGTAGCAATATCGTCTTCCGAATTTCTCCCAAAAGAATAAAACTTTTGCTGTAACATATGAACACTTGCCTCCGATTTTTGCTCATACACAGCAGCCAATTTAGTCCACATGTCTTTTGAGTTGGTGCAGTTCAGAATGTGAACAAGTGGTTGATGTCCTACGGTTGTAGCTATAATCTTTTGCGCTCTTCTATCCCTAGACACCCAAGACTTAAGTTCTCTATCAAAATCCTCTGCCTTTACATTGGAATTTCTCACCGGTGCAACCTCTGTCCCCGTAACAATCTCAAGAAGATTGCTAGCGTTCAGTAGAATTTTAACCTGAAACTTCCAGGTGCTCCATTGCTCACTCGAGACAAATTTATCGATTTTTAGTAAATCGCCATCCATGTTGAATTAAAGATTAAAATTATTTTGCACAGAAACCTTACCAAAAAATAATTCTCAATCTTGATTCTTATTTTATTGCAAAACCGAAGGTAACTTCTTTGCGAACAAAATTATAAGATTACCGAGATTACTGGGGATTTTACTTTACTTTATTTGAACCACGAGCCTGGGCCCATAACCTGTTGAGCCAGATCAAATAAAAAGGTCTTCTCTCGCTGATGGTTGGTAGAAAAAGGGAAGAATGTTTATAACCTGAAAGTTAAAGTCAAAAAGACAAGACTAGTATAAAATGCAATTGGTACAATTGGTTAGGAATATACAGTGCTTCTCAAAATTAATATTACAATTTTCACAATTTGAAATTGGAAAAAATAAGACTGATTCCCGTTCAAAACGACGTCGTCCAGGCGATCCAACCATTTTAGTGTTACACGAAGAAATACAATCGTCGAAACGACGTCGTCAGACGATCGTCGTCTTACGCGATTACGCGATGAGAGCCCAGCTAATCAAAATGTTCGGATTCGGAGTTTGTCAACAGTTCGGGACCGTTTTTGTGCACGGTAACCTCAATAACGACTTCAAGCTAAATTAATATTTGAGATTTAGTAGGTGTGGTTAGCACACTCAGTTTTTCGCTCAAAATGGTTATTTTTTTTGTTTAACTTTGGGTTTCTTTAATTACCTGATTGTAGACGTTTCTCCACCCGATGTGGCTTAAGAGGTAATTGACCGACAAAAAAGTTTTTCCGTAACTCTGAGAACAATAATCGTTTGCGCGTTAGTAGTCAACGATCTCGTCATCAATTTGCTTTCCGTAACTATCGATATCGTCTCGTTTATTTTATACAAAGAGAGAGAGACCATTGAGAGCATTGAGTGTCTTTTACACACTTTCAAAATATTTTTGGAATTTTAGTTAGACGTTTAGTTAGCAAAAATTAACTTCTGCTAGGTATTGTGCCTGAATTTGTACCACCTGAGGCGAACTTCAAGTTGTCGATGATGTGAGCTATAAACAAAAATTGTTAGGTATGATTTGCAGATAAAGCAAGGGAGATTCGAAAAAGTAAAAACGCTTGTGACAAATGAGACTTTATATTTGACTTAGTCAGTGATGTTGATTCCGATACTTGAGGAATAGTTTTTCATAATTTTTTGTGACTTGTTTTTTTACTATCAATTCACACAAATACATGTTGAATTTGGTCTATCTGGTGCATTCTCTGATCAAAGTCGCATTACAAATTTGTATTTACAACTGTGCGCCATGCTTATTTTCCAATTATCTACTTGACTTATACTCACCAAACCAAAACCTTGGCTTATAGAGATAAAAAAAAATAAAATTGCCTATCAAATTTAACGCTTATTTCTTATAATTTAGCCTATAAGTTAATTTGCTGTCATCCTTCAAACTGGAACCAACCATACATATCCAAAAATTTTCATGACAATCGGCTGAGTGGCTTTGGAGATCGAAAACATTACCTATTGGCCAAAAACAATTCTATCTTTTAAGTCTTGCTAAACCTGAAATACGTGAATACGAACAAAACAAAAAAGATTCATGAAAATTGGCCCATCAGTTATCGAAGGAATTATGTTTATAAATTATTGTTATTGTATTATAATATTTTAGAAGTTAGTTGAATTTAACTTAAGAACGAAATGTGTGCCTACACCTGTTGAGAATTTTATAATTTTTCTTTTTTCCTAAACCTTCTCTGATTCAAGAGGAACAATACAAAACAAAAATCATTTAAATCTAACTGGAATGTAGGGAGATACTGTCCAGGGCTCGTCATCGGTTCGATATCACTCTCGTCTGGGTTCCCGGCCATAGGAACATCGAAGGGAATGAGAAGGCCGATGAACTTGCCAGATTTGGCTCAGCTCTGTGCATGTCTCATACGGAGGAAGTCTTCCCTCCGCTGGGATATGTAAAGAGAGAAATCCTCCTGCACTTTACCTCATGGGCTGAGACTAGATGGTTAAACCTGACGAACTGCGTCATTTCAAGGAAGATCTGGCCAACCTACGATGATGCCAGAACAAATAGCCTTTTAGCCAGAACACGTATAGATGTCGCCAGACTAACGGCAATTAGTACGGGTCATTGGCCTTTAGGAACCCAAGCAGTCAAGCTTGGCATCCCCCACAATACCCACTGCCGTAGCTGTGCTGACACTAACAAGAGTGAAACGGTGTTCCATCTCTTTTGTGAGTGTCCGGCCCTAGCCAAAACCAGACGCAGTGCACTAGGGCATCCCTTTTTTGATGACCTTTCGGCCATCCAAAGCATCCACTTCCACAAGATTATCAAATTCCTCAACTCCACAGGCTGGTTTTGAGCTCTTTTAACTTCCTTTACCCCCTTTTAATTTCAGGTTCCGTTAGTTGTGGTTTCAAAACGGCGCTCAATGCGCTACTTGTGTTTTTCCCTCGTCGGGAAATACAGCCACCTAAACCAACCAACCAACCTAACTAGCGCACATCTATTTCCTTCCACATTTAGAGACACAGGAATCTCAATTTTGACTTCGGTGGAAGGGCTGTAGGGTCAACAAAGCAAGGCAGGCATGCTTGTTAAAGCCAGTGCTTAGCTCGTCGGTGGGGTGGGATCTTCTGCTTTTACATGCCTGAATTTTGGTGCGAAAAATTTAAAATTTGGAATAGGAAGAAAATAGACAATAAATAAATATTGAAATATTTGTAACTTTAACAGCCAAAAAGAAAACTAATCGCACCAATCAACTTGGTTGGTAACTATTCCCGCTTCTCTCTCCACACCAACACCGAAGGTGTTATGATACCTTTGAGCTGCCCTCCCCATAACCCTACTCACGAATGAGTATTTTCCTAACAACCCCTACTTGAACACTCAAAACGCTCAACAACTCCTGTTGCCTGTCATCATTGTCCACTTCATCTCAATCACTCCTACATTTCAACTCACTCACACATCCATTAGCAATGATCCTGAAAATGCTTGACAAACAAAAATGATGGATTCAAACACCATCAAACAAATCAACGTATCTAATCCATTTCAAAAAGTCACTTAATGTAATATAGTAAACAGAAACAAACTACTTATTAGGTTTATTTAAAAAAAAAAAAACAAAAATTGTCAATTAAATAACTAAAATAATTGACCACAACAATTGCTTTTAAAATTTACATTGATTTTTTTTTTGTTTTGGAAGTGTCACTAATCGATTTCTTTCCAGTTTATTTTTTTTTTCAAAGTGCTTTTCCCCACGAAAAACGAAATGTGTGCCTGCAACGCCACCTGTTGAGAATTTTCCGGCTTTTATTTTTTCCTAAACCGATTCAAGACGTACAAAATAAAAAATCATTCAAATCGGTTGAGCAGTTCTCGATAAAAAAAAAATATTTAAGATACACCTGAATGTCAAAAAAAAATAAATTCATTCAATATTACTGTAATCAAATTGTAAGAGCCATTGTTTAACACATTTGTGAAACCTAACAGGAACCTACCAAAAAGTTACGAAAGGCGGTGGTGGTACGGGAAAACGGTATATATACAATGTTCGAAAAATTAATGCGTATGTTATAATCAGAAATTAATCTCAAATTTCGTTTTCCCGATCTGATGTAAAAAGTTTTGAATACCTTAAAACAATTCAAATGACTTTTTGTACGAACAAACAAAGAAATGTCGGAGCGTGCAACGAAAATATTTTTTAAAATACTTTATATGGTTCGCCAATGTCATGTTAGAGTCAATATTGAGCCCTATAGTCTGTCCAGCAAAAATTGTCAGTACTGGGAAGATAGGATGTTTGTCTCTCAGTCTGGTTACAATGACTTACATAAATCGGTCCCTCTTTAAAAGCTCTCACAGGGTTGCCATGGTTTATATGATAATTCGCCATAACTCAGAGAGCAATACTATTAGGGTTACCATCTTCCAATTTAAAATAAAAATATTGCTTACTTTACTTTTACTTTTGGTGGCGCTTACAGTCCGGGGTGGACCACGCCCTCAACTAAGAAGCCCCTCCAGCCAGCTCGGTCCCTCGCTAGCTGCCTCCAGTTACGCACACCAAGTTGGTTGAGATCGTACTCCAATTGTGCGCGCCACCTAAGGTGGGGTCTTCCTCTGCTGCGTTGTCCCTCAGGGTTGGATTCGAAGACTCGTCGGGCTGGTGCGTTGTTGTCCATACGGTCCACGTGCCCCAGCCATCTCAGCCGTTGTATTTTCAGCTTTTTGACTAGGTCAGCGTCGCTGTATAGCCCGTATAGTTCGTCGTTGAATTTTCTTCTCCACACTCCATCGTCACAAACTGGACCGAATATCACTCGAAGAATCTTTCTCTCAAAGCAACCCAGAAGGTTTTCATCCGCTTTTGACAAGGTCCATGCTTCTGCACCATACAGCAGGACCGGGATGATTAAGGTCGTATATAGTACCTCCTTGGTTCTATGAGAGAGGGCTTTACTTCTTAGATGCCTTCTTAGCCCAAAGAAACAGCGATTTGCAAGAGTGATTCTTCGCTTGATCTCTGCGCCGATGTCATTTTGCGAAGTGATAGTGGAGCCCAGGTATACAAAGTCTTTAGCGACTTCGAAGTTGTATCTGTCCATCGTGACGTTTTGTCCGAGTCGCCGATGTTGAGAGTCCTTTCTCGCTGATAGCATATACTTCGTTTTGTCCTCATTAACAGCCAGACCCATCTTCGCCGCCTCCCCTTCGATACTTGCAAAAGCGCCACTGACAGCTCCCCGCGTTCTCCCAATAATGTCAATGTCATCAGCATAGGCAAGTAGTTGAACGGACTTTTGAAAAATTGTACCTCTGGTGTTGGCTTGTGAGTTTCGTACAATTGCTTCAAGAACGATGTTAAAGAAAGTACATGATAGCGCGTCGCCTTGTCTCAGACCTTTTTCGACATCAAATGAATCGGTGGTTTTCTTGCCGACTTTGACGGAGCAGCGAGATTTCTCCATCGTCATCCTGCACAAACGGACGAGTTTGGCGGGGATGCCAAAACTTGACATGGCTTTGTATAGTTCGTCCCTATATACGCTATCATAGGCGACTTTAAAGTCGATAAATAGATGGTGTGTATCGATCTGAAATTCCTGGGTTTTTTCTAAGATCTGTCGGAGTGTGAAAATTTGGTCGATGGTTGACTTTCCTGGCCTAAAATCACACTGATATGGGCCGATCAGGTTGTTGGCAAAAGGTTTTAGGCGTTCACACAGTACAGCCGACAGGATCTTATACACGACATTCAGGAGACTTATTCCTCTGTAGTTGGCGCAGTTCAGAGTATCTCCTTTCTTGTGGATGGGGCACACGATGCTGAGGTTCCATTCATCGGGCATGCTTTCATCCGACCATATTTTACAGATGAGTTGGTGCATGCTCCTTACCAAGCCATCTCCCGCTGCTTTGAAAAGCTCGGCCGGAAGACCATCCGCTCCAGCAGCTTTGTTGGACTTAAGTTTGGATATCGCTATACTCACTTCGTGTAGGTCGGGTGGACGGAAGTTTTGGCTATCATCGTCCAAGCTGAACAGATCATTCTGCCTGAAAGTGGGTTGTTGGTTGTCTCCGCCGTTTAACAGTCTGCAGAAGTGTTCTTTCCAAATCCTCAGCACCGACTGTGAATCTACTACTGTATTCCCATGCTCATCTCTGCAGGCTTCTGTTCGGGCCTTGTATCCTTCGGTGGATCGTTTTACCCTTTGGTAGAACTTTCGAACATTGCCTCTGCAGTACCGTCCCTCAATTGATTCGACCGCTCGCTTCTCGTGCTCTTTCTTTTTCCTTCCGAGAAGACGGTGTTCCTCCCTTCTTTTTTGCCCGTAGAGCTCGCGGGCAGCTCTCTCAGCCGCTCTGGTTCTTGTCTGCAGCATTAGTTGGTAGGCCTCGTTCTTGGCTGCATGTGCCTGGCGGCATTCCTCATCGAACCAAAGGTTTCGTTGTGGTCTCCTAGTGAAACCCAGCACTTCGGTGGCGGCAGTCCTGATAGCACGCTGGCAGTGCTGCCACTGTTCCTCTGTGCTTGATTCTGGTGAAGCTGAGGGTGAACTTGCTGAGAGGTTTAGGGATACGCGGTCGGCAAAGGTCTTGGCGGTCTCTTGCGATAGTAGCCTTGCAACGTCAAATCTTCTCACAGTATCCTCTCGGTGTTGTGGAGTATTGGATATCCACATCCGTACTTTGGCTACTACCAAGTAATGGTCCGAGTCTATGTTGGCCGCTCGGAACGTTCGGACATCCAAGATACTGGAGGCATGTCTGGCGTCGATCGCAACATGATCAATTTGGTTGACGGTTTGTTGATCTGGAGACCGCCAAGTCCCCTTGTGTATGTTGAGGTGTGGGAATCGTGTGCTGGCAATGATGATATCTCGCCCCGCCGCAAAGTCGATTAGCCTGAGTCCGTTTCCGGAGGTGTTGTCGTGCAGGCTGTGCTTTCCGACTGTAGAGCCAATGATGCCCTCCTTTCCGATTTTGGCGTTAAAGTCGCCAAGAACTATCTTGACGTCGTACTTCGGGCACTTATCATACGTCTTCTCAAGAAGATCGTAGAATGCTTCTTTGGCCGTATCGTCTTTCTCCTCCGTCGGGGCGTGAGCACAGATCAGCGTAATATTTTTAAATTTGGCCCTGATGCGGATTGTAACTAGGCGATCGCTAATAGTGCCAAATTCCAAGACTTCTTGCCTAATTCTTCCTCTAATCACAAATCCACATCCAAATAGCCGCTGACTCTGCTCTCTGCGGCACTCGCCGTAGTAGATGTCACAGTTTTTCATCCTTCTTGTGCCTTCTCCATCCCATCGCACTTCCTGGATGGCTGTAATTTCGGCTTTGTACCTATCCAGGGTCTCCACTAGTTGTTCGGCTGCATGCGGTCTGTTTAAGGTCCGGACATTCCACGTGCAGATCCGAAGTTCGTTGTCCTTAATTCGTTTGCAGGGGTCGTCAACATTTGGATCATCCATATCCGAGGCTTGTAGTCGTTTCGGAACTACATTTTTTTCCATGGTAGGGAAGTTACCCCGACGCACAACCCCCAACCTGGAGGGCCAGGCCCTTTGTTTAACCCCTTGGATAAAAGGGGCCGGATATTCCGGAGTCAGTAACCCACTTCGGGGATATGAGTGCTGCCGTTGGCCCATAAAGGGTTCATACGCCACCATCTCTATTTCAACACCCTGACTAGTGCTGAAAATTCCTTACTGGCCTTAGCTCCAAATACGTCAGAGTAGCTCACGTAGGGTATCTGCCATCTTGACTGTTGGCACCACCGTTGATCCAACCTTGTGGATTCATCCGCTGTATGTCCTCTTTCTGAGGGGCTCATGTAAGACCTCTGAGGCTCGATCAGGCAGTCATTCCGACAGAGCATTATAGTGTTGCTATTTTCTTCGTGCTCAACACTCGCGCTTATAAGTTTAGCAAGTCAAGTCCGGGTGGACGAGACCAGTATCCGGTGGCTACCACGGGGAGGTAAAATAAGCACAATTGATGTGTATGAAACAGTTGCAACAGCTGGGCATCGCCAAGTTGATGCCAATCAGTGTCTACCAGTGGCGTGGCGTCCATATAACTCGATTCCTACCGAGTTACCTTTTGAAATCTCCACCAGGCAACACTATCTGTCTACCAAAAAGCAAAAACCGAAGATACATGAAACACTACCAAATGAATTTGAATACTCACCAAATGGTACACACACAAAAGCACTCATATAAAAATTGTGTGTGTATCCATTTTCATACAACATCGTCATCGTCTCGTCGCGACAAAGCGAAGGTAACCCAAAATATGTCGGGTTATTAAAGTTCTCACTTTATAGTTCTTTTTGAGAGAAAATTTTCTTGTTATCTCTTTTTTTCTTCCCTGAGTACTTTGTCTGAGTCTGACACCTCTCTGTTCAACACCCATTGTAGAAAATAACCCGCTTTTCTTCGAGTTATAAGCTCTCACAAATTTCATTTTGACTGCCGAATCTGAGTGAACATTTGATTGGATCTCTTTTTTTCTTCCCAGAGCTGAGCTGAGTACTGGCTACTGGTAGGTACTGGCCAATGGCCATGGCAAATGGCATGGCCACTGGCCACTGGGTTGTGTTTTGGGTATATCGTATCCGTATGTGTTTGTTTGGCTATGATAATGAATGAAATAATGCGCTTTTCTCCGAGTTATTCGAATTTCTTTTACTTCTTCTTTTCTTATTGTCTCTTGTGTGAATATAGTATGTTGAGGTAGGGTGTGTTTTAGTTTACAAATTCAGTGTGCAGATTGCATTGCATGACTTAAGTGAATTTAGTAAAGGTACTCTGAAAACGATTTTGCAAATGTGCAATGTATGATTTTGTTTCAAGTTGCACAGGGTCACTGGGTCTAAGGTTTTTTAGATTGCTTCGACTTCCCATTTTATAATGTTCACGCCACGCCACTGGTGTCTACCCTATTCATACCACACCCAACCACCATAAAAAAATAAAATATATATATATATTGCTGAACGAAATAAATTCCGTTTATCTTTTTATTTTTCCTTAAGGGCCTAATCGCTTTATTTTGTTTTCCAACAAAGAAAAATGTCTTAACATACAAAAACAAATCAAAACGATTGAGATAATAATAGATAGCAGTGGCGTGGCGTGAACATTATAAAATGGGAAGTCGAAGCAAAAATTTATCATATACCTATAAATCTAAAAAAACCTTAGACCTGTAACCCTGTGCAACTTGAAACAAAATCATACATTGCACATTTGCAAAATCGTTTTCAGAGTACCTATACTAAATTCACTTAAGTCATGCAATGCAATCTGCCAACTGAAGTTGGTTTAGTTGGTTGTTGGTTTATAAACAAAACAAACATTCAATTTCCAATGGCGAGCAGATGGCTTTTATCATTGGGAAAGAAATTTGCACTTCCCATCGACAAGAAAAACTTCTCCCCAACTGATATAATTGCTGATATTGAACAGTGCATTCAAACAATAGACGATGAAAGAGAGAAAGAACAGACAAGATCAAGAATGGCAAACAGGGTTGCCATGCACAATAGAAACATTAAAAATACGGAAAGGGAAAAATTCATACTAAGGACCTACTACAATACAAATAAACTTCTTAATAAACACAAAGAGGAGATAATAGTAACGGAAGCGGACAAAGGCAACAAGACAGTGATCATATTCAAAAAAGATTACAAAATGAAAATGGAGAAACTACTAGAGGACAAAACAACATACAGAACTATACGGATTGACCCAACACAAACACTACAGAGAAAAAACAACATAATGGTGAATAATTTGTATAAGAACAGCTGGATAACCACCCCCGAAAAATACAAAATGGCGTGTTCAGCAGCGAACCCCCCTCGACTTTATGGACTACCGAAAATCCACAAGCCGGATCTACCTTTGAGACCGATAGCATCTTCAACAAATGTGCCATGCTACCAACTATCCAAATTCATAGGAAACATACTAAGCAATATTATATCAGAAGACTACAATATAAAAAATTGTTTCCAATTGAAACAAAGATTGAATGGAATAGTCTTAGATGAGGAAGAAATCCTTATATCATTTGACGCAGTTTCGTTGTTCACCAATATACCAACTTATCTTGCTATAAAAAATATAATGAACGAATGGACGAAATTGGAAAAACACACCAAAATCCCGAAAAAAGAGTTCCTTAAAATGCTGGAATTCTGCCTACGGGATAATAACTATTTCCAATATGACGAGAGGATCTACAACCAAACATTCGGTATGCCAATGGGAAATCCACTCTCTCCCACCATTGCTAATATAATCTTGGACAACCTACTTGACAGGGCGACAGACGAACTGAAAAGAAACAACGTAAAAATAAAATTCCTAGTAAAATACGTGGACGACATTTTTGCAATTATAAGGAAACAGGACAAAACCATAATTCTTGACACACTAAACAAATATCACCCAAAGCTACAATTCACATCTGAGGAGGAAGAAAACAACAGTTTACCATACTTGGACGTGAAACTCATTAGATGCAATAATGCTATAAAAATGAACTGGTATCAGAAACCACAATCCTCGGGACGTATGATAAATTTTAACTCGACACAACCCAACAAACAAAAAATAAACACAGCTAAAAACCTTATAAATAAAATTTTTGACATTTGCGACATTGAATTCCAGCATGAAAATATTAATAAAATCAGGAACATTATGAGAAACAACAACTATCCAAACAACATTATCAACAACCTCATACAGGAGAAAATATCACGGACAACAAACATCCAACAAAAATCATACAAGGAAGTTGGTAACCCTAAAATGTTTCACAGTGTCGCATACATACCAAAATTAACTGACAACAGAAACCTACATGCAACGATCAAAAAAGAGAATGCAACATACGCACATAAGTCGAACTCCACACTAAGGAACATTTTCACCAACACCAAATCAAAAATTGACAAAGAAAAACAGAACAATGTAGTCTACCAAATAAATTGTAAAGGTAAAGAGAACCAGACATGTGACATGGTATATGTGGGAACGACAAAAAGATCCCTTGGAACGAGAGTGTCAGAGCACAGAGCTGATATAACCAAAGGGAAAAAAACTGCCACGGCTCTTTCACAACATATGATCGACAATGGACATGCACCAGACTACGAAAACATACAAATACTAGACAAAGAAAAGAGAACAAGAAGGAGATATACACTGGAAAATTTGAGAATACAAGAGAGACGAAGAATAGCAATGAACACAAAAGAAGACTTGGACAACATCAGCGCGAGTTACCTAGTGGCCATAAAGTTATTGTAATTTGACTGTGTTATTTATTATTAATGTGTGTTATTTATTATTAATTAATTATGTTTTGTTGTGTCACGGGCGAAAGTGCAATAAATAAATTAAGAACAATTAAAAAATAGGACGTAAGCAATAGGAATTAGATTTAAACAAATACAATATAATTAAGTTCTACATGTATGTTATTTTTAAGGAATAAAGAATACCCCTGAGGAAGTTGGAAAGGAACCGACGAAACGTAGGGTGCAAGGATGAATTAAACGTGTTTTAATTGCATCAACAACAAATAGACCATAAAAGCCGAATTGCCATAAACAAAAGATAACAAAAAATTGGTCGAAAAACTAAATATCAATATAAAAGACTATTTGTTCTGGTATCATCGTAGGTTGGCCAGATCTTCCTTGAAATGACACAGTTCGTCAGGTTCAACCATCTAGTCTCAGCCCATGAGGTGAAGTGCAGGAGGATTTCTCTCTTAACATATCCCAGCGGAGGGAAAACTTCCTCCGCATGAGACATGCACAGAGCTGAGCCAGATCTGGCAAGTTCATCGGCCTTCTCATTCCCTTCGATGTTCCTATGGCCGGGAACCCAGACGAGAGTGATATCAAACCGATGACAAGCCCTGGTCAGTATCTCCCTACATTCCACAAATGATTGAGATAATAATAGATAGCAGTGGCGTGGCGTGAACATTATAAAATGGGAAGTCGAAGCAAAAATTTATCATATACCTATAAATCTAAAAAAACCTTAGACCTGTAACCCTGTGCAACTTGAAACAAAATCATACATTGCACATTTGCAAAATCGTTTTCAGAGTACCTATACTAAATTCACTTAAGTCATGCAATGCAATCTGCCAACTGAAGTTGGTTTAGTTGGTTGTTGGTTTATAAACAAAACAAACATTCAATTTCCAATGGCGAGCAGATGGCTTTTATCATTGGGAAAGAAATTTGCACTTCCCATCGACAAGAAAAACTTCTCCCCAACTGATATAATTGCTGATATTGAACAGTGCATTCAAACAATAGACGATGAAAGAGAGAAAGAACAGACAAGATCAAGAATGGCAAACAGGGTTGCCATGCACAATAGAAACATTAAAAATACGGAAAGGGAAAAATTCATACTAAGGACCTACTACAATACAAATAAACTTCTTAATAAACACAAAGAGGAGATAATAGTAACGGAAGCGGACAAAGGCAACAAGACAGTGATCATATTCAAAAAAGATTACAAAATGAAAATGGAGAAACTACTAGAGGACAAAACAACATACAGAACTATACGGATTGACCCAACACAAACACTACAGAGAAAAAACAACATAATGGTGAATAATTTGTATAAGAACAGCTGGATAACCACCCCCGAAAAATACAAAATGGCGTGTTCAGCAGCGAACCCCCCTCGACTTTATGGACTACCGAAAATCCACAAGCCGGATCTACCTTTGAGACCGATAGCATCTTCAACAAATGTGCCATGCTACCAACTATCCAAATTCATAGGAAACATACTAAGCAATATTATATCAGAAGACTACAATATAAAAAATTGTTTCCAATTGAAACAAAGATTGAATGGAATAGTCTTAGATGAGGAAGAAATCCTTATATCATTTGACGCAGTTTCGTTGTTCACCAATATACCAACTTATCTTGCTATAAAAAATATAATGAACGAATGGACGAAATTGGAAAAACACACCAAAATCCCGAAAAAAGAGTTCCTTAAAATGCTGGAATTCTGCCTACGGGATAATAACTATTTCCAATATGACGAGAGGATCTACAACCAAACATTCGGTATGCCAATGGGAAATCCACTCTCTCCCACCATTGCTAATATAATCTTGGACAACCTACTTGACAGGGCGACAGACGAACTGAAAAGAAACAACGTAAAAATAAAATTCCTAGTAAAATACGTGGACGACATTTTTGCAATTATAAGGAAACAGGACAAAACCATAATTCTTGACACACTAAACAAATATCACCCAAAGCTACAATTCACATCTGAGGAGGAAGAAAACAACAGTTTACCATACTTGGACGTGAAACTCATTAGATGCAATAATGCTATAAAAATGAACTGGTATCAGAAACCACAATCCTCGGGACGTATGATAAATTTTAACTCGACACAACCCAACAAACAAAAAATAAACACAGCTAAAAACCTTATAAATAAAATTTTTGACATTTGCGACATTGAATTCCAGCATGAAAATATTAATAAAATCAGGAACATTATGAGAAACAACAACTATCCAAACAACATTATCAACAACCTCATACAGGAGAAAATATCACGGACAACAAACATCCAACAAAAATCATACAAGGAAGTTGGTAACCCTAAAATGTTTCACAGTGTCGCATACATACCAAAATTAACTGACAACAGAAACCTACATGCAACGATCAAAAAAGAGAATGCAACATACGCACATAAGTCGAACTCCACACTAAGGAACATTTTCACCAACACCAAATCAAAAATTGACAAAGAAAAACAGAACAATGTAGTCTACCAAATAAATTGTAAAGGTAAAGAGAACCAGACATGTGACATGGTATATGTGGGAACGACAAAAAGATCCCTTGGAACGAGAGTGTCAGAGCACAGAGCTGATATAACCAAAGGGAAAAAAACTGCCACGGCTCTTTCACAACATATGATCGACAATGGACATGCACCAGACTACGAAAACATACAAATACTAGACAAAGAAAAGAGAACAAGAAGGAGATATACACTGGAAAATTTGAGAATACAAGAGAGACGAAGAATAGCAATGAACACAAAAGAAGACTTGGACAACATCAGCGCGAGTTACCTAGTGGCCATAAAGTTATTGTAATTTGACTGTGTTATTTATTATTAATGTGTGTTATTTATTATTAATTAATTATGTTTTGTTGTGTCACGGGCGAAAGTGCAATAAATAAATTAAGAACAATTAAAAAATAGGACGTAAGCAATAGGAATTAGATTTAAACAAATACAATATAATTAAGTTCTACATGTATGTTATTTTTAAGGAATAAAGAATACCCCTGAGGAAGTTGGAAAGGAACCGACGAAACGTAGGGTGCAAGGATGAATTAAACGTGTTTTAATTGCATCAACAACAAATAGACCATAAAAGCCGAATTGCCATAAACAAAAGATAACAAAAAATTGGTCGAAAAACTAAATATCAATATAAAAGACTATTTGTTCTGGTATCATCGTAGGTTGGCCAGATCTTCCTTGAAATGACACAGTTCGTCAGGTTCAACCATCTAGTCTCAGCCCATGAGGTGAAGTGCAGGAGGATTTCTCTCTTAACATATCCCAGCGGAGGGAAAACTTCCTCCGCATGAGACATGCACAGAGCTGAGCCAGATCTGGCAAGTTCATCGGCCTTCTCATTCCCTTCGATGTTCCTATGGCCGGGAACCCAGACGAGAGTGATATCAAACCGATGACAAGCCCTGGTCAGTATCTCCCTACATTCCACAACAAGTTTGGACGTTGACCTAGTTGAACCGACAGCCTTAATCGCGGCCTGACTGTCGACGAAGATGCCTATTTTTCTTTTGGGAGTCGCACTATTGTGGAGCAGTCTACACGCCTCCTTAATTGCGAGTACTTCTGCTTGAAATACACTGGCTACGTTGGGTAGGCGAAGACTTTTAGCGATGTTTAATTCTGTTGAGAAAATGCCTGCTCCTACTCCACATTCCATCTTGGAACCATCTGTGAAGATAGGTATGTCGAATTCATTAACGACCGCATTCTCCTCCCATTCTGATCTAGAGGGGACTCTAACAGAGAAGTTTTTATGGAAGTCGTATTTGGGTACTATGTAGTCTGTAGACATACGGCCTAAGCCGTCAGGAAGGGAAAGAAGGATGCTGGTATGGCCATAAGGCCTTTCGGACCAACACTTAGATTCCTTCAATCTAACAGCGCTACACGCTGCAATGTTTTTAATATGCAGATCCACTGGCAGGAAATTAAGAATGACATTGAGGGCAGCGGTCGGACTTGATCGCAGGGCTCCTGTGATTCCTATTCCAGCTGTTCTTTGGACTCTACTTAATTTAAGGACGTTATATGCTTTGCTTAATGCGGGCCACCATACCAGTGATCCGTAGGTGAGGATGGGACGTACCACTGCTGTGTACATCCAGCGAACCATCTTTGGTTGAAGCCCCCACTTCTTGCCGAAGGTTTTACTACAAGTGTAGAAAGCTATGCTTGCCTTCCGCACTCGGTGTTCGATATTATGCTTCCAGTTAAGTTTGGGGTCAAGCATGACTCCAAGGTATTTAGCGCTGGTGGATAAAGGAAGACTTTGGTTGTTTAAGCGGGGAAGTGAGAATGTTGGTATTTTGGTTTTGGTGGTGAAAAGCATCAGTTCAGTTTTACTTGGGTTAACGCTAAGACCACAACTTGTAGCCCAACCGCTAATCTTACCCAGAGCCCTTTCCATGATTTCACTTATCACGTTCGGAAACATTCCTGATACTAGAACGACCACGTCATCCGCATACGCAACGACTTTGATACCTTCCCTGTCTAGGTTTGAAAGGATTTTATTAAGTACCATAATCCATAAGAGAGGCGAGATCACCCCACCTTGAGGTGTTCCTCTGCTTACTGATTTGGTTAGAAGGGTGTTACCAAGTTTTGCTTGAATGATCCTTGCTTTGAGCATGGAGATGATCCATGAAATGACGAAATCCTCTACACCTAATTCTAAGAGAGATTCCTGGATCGATTCAGTGTGGACGTTGTTAAAGGCGCCCTCTATATCTAAGAAGGTAGCTAAGGTATATTGGTGATGGGAGAGTGACCACTCAACTGTACGCACAACTTCATGAAGAGCTGTCTCAGTCGACCTGCCCTTGAGGTATGCGTGTTGTGAGTTACATAAGGGAGCCGAACATTGTGCACTGGATGTACACCGCGATTATGAGACCCATTCTTACCTACGGCTCAGTAGTCTGGTGGGAGGCGGTTAAAACCAAATCCCATCTTAAGAACCTGAACAAGGTGCAGAGAATTGCTTGTTTGGGAATAACAGGCGCAATTAAATCCACACCACAATTAGGTCTGGAAACGCTATTGAACCTGCAACCCATTGAGCTATTCACTATGAAAGTGGCAGCCAAAGCCGCTCTCAGATTAAGAGAGAACAAAACTTGGAAGCCTGGTTACTGCGGACACTCAAGCATACTTGAAATCTTCGATCGGAAGGGACTCATGTCACTCACCGATTACGAGAAACCCAGGTATGACTTCGAAAAAAACTTTAGAATCACTATACCCAAAAGGCAGGACTGGAAATCACCCAGTACCATCATTAAAGGTATAGCCGTCTATACGGATGGTTCAAAAACAGAAAATGGAACAGGAGCCGGCATATTCTCAGAAAGGCTTGCTATTAGCCAGTCGTACCGACTGACCGATCACTGCAGTGTCTTCCAAGCTGAGATATATGCGGTTAAAAAAGCAGCACAGACTATCTTATCGATGGGACTACCAGCAATGGAAATAACCATCTGTGTGGACAGTCAAGCAGCACTCAAAGCTATCGGCTCCAATCTTATTAATGCGAAATGTGTTACAGATTGCCTCGTGGCGCTCAGGGCTATACGTCATCACTCAATTCTACTCTGCTGGGTTCCGGGACACGTTGGTGTGGAAGGGAATGAAAAGGCGGACGAATTGGCCAGATACGGCTCTGATATGAACCCTCAACTTGCGGACGGAGGGGTGTTACCGCCTTTCAACACTGCTAAGACCTTTATTGAAGGCGTCATCACACAACTGGCTAAGGAACAATGGAGCAGCACCATCGGTTGCGTCATAACCCGAAGTCTGTGGCCTGTGATTCACACCAAAAGATCAAAGTTCCTAATCTCCCTTAACAGAAGCCAAATCCGTATGCTCGTCGGCGTTTTAACCGGACACTGCATCATAGGAAACATGGCTAAAAGGCTAGGACTTTTTGCAAATGACTTCTGCAGAAGCTGTAGAGACGAGGAAGAAATAGAGTCCGTGGAACATCTTCTATGCCACTGCCCAGCTTTGCAGGAACGCCGCTCATCCTGTATGGGAGCTAGGTTCTTCGAAAGTCTGGACGACTTGGCAGGGGTACCCCTATCAGACATAAAACTGTTCCTCAACAGATCGAAGTGGTTTTGTTAGCCACATGTCCTTACATGTACAAACAGGGTACTCACAATGGGCCTTCATGGCTTCTGGGTGAAATTTGCATCAGTTGCAAAACTGCCCTCCCAACCTAACCTAACCTAACCTAACCTACATAAGGGAGACCTTTCAAGGCCTGTTCTTATGTGGAGGTCAAGTATACGTTCTAGAGTTTTTAGTATGAAGGAGGTTAGGCTAATAGGTCGGAAGTCCTTCGCGGATTCGTGACCTCTTTTGCCGACTTTCGGTATGAAAACTACTCGGACATGTCTCCAAGACTGAGGTACATGATTTAGTAGGATACTGCTTCTGTACATTTTCACGAGAAGGGGCAGCACTATCCCCTCATGCTTTTGCAGCATGATGGGGAGAATGCCGTCCTGCCCAGGTGATTTATACGGAGCAAAACTTTGAATGGCCCATGAGATTTTTTCCTTGGTTATAATGCGCTCTATTTCTTCCCGGTGTGAAGGAAAATTCCCCAGCGAATAAGATGGGGTAACGCAGTGGTCTTTACAACCAGGGAAGTGGGTGTTGAGTAGAAGCTCTAAGGATTCATCGGTTGATTCTGTCCAGGTTTCGTCCGTTTTCTTAATGAAAGATGGACTAGAGCGTTCTTTGGATAGAATCTTACTGAGCCTAGCAGATTCCTTTAGAGTATCGATAGATTGGCAGTATTCAGACCAAGCTTGTGTCTTAGCTGACCTAATGGACTTTTTGTAGAACTTTAGGCAGTCTTTATAAGGTTGCCAGAACTTATGCCTGTAGCAGATATTGAAGATGTCCCTAGTCATCCTTCTCAGAATGGATAGGTCTTCATTCCACCACGGCGGTAAGGTTTTTTTGCTGTGTTTAACGGGACACGATACCTTAAAGGCTGTATTCATCGCTCTTTCTAGAGCGAGCGAAATTGTGTCCAGTTCCTCACCTGAGTCGATTTCTAGATGTGGGATACTAGGGAGTTTAGATTTCAAGACCTGACCAAATTTCTTCCAGTAAATTCTCTTTGGGTTTCTATATAAGACGGGAGTATCTACCTTGATACAAAGGTTGAAGAGTATCCACTCGTGGTCCGAGAAGGACTTTAAGTTGGAGACTCTCCAATTCTCAACCCTAAAGTTATCGCTGTTTGTTTTGAGCGTAATGTCTAACACTTCTTCCCACCCATTAAAGTTTTCCGTACTTGGAAAAACAAAGGTAGGAGTGTTACCTACATTACATACACATAGATCGACAGTTAAAAGAAAATCAAATAAAGACTCACCTCGTTCATTGATTTCCTTGCTGCCCCAGAGATGATGCCTAGCGTTAGCATCACAGCCGATGAGCAGGTTACCTTGCCTCGCCTGTATCGCTGCAGTGAGCTGCTGCACTTCTTCTGGCGGGGATGGCCTGTCGTGTGCCATATAGGCGGATGATAGGAAGGTAGTGGGACCTAGGGTGTGTTCAACCTTAACAACGGTTAAGTCACCCGAACTAAAATTGGGACAGAGGAAAGCGTTAATGTATTTTTTTGCTAAAATGCATGTTGTAGGCTTACCGACGTCTCTTTTGTAAAGAAGGTTGTAGTTGTTGTCCGAGAGGCCCAGTATGGTCGACTTCTTGACCCAGGGCTCCTGAATTATGCCAATGTCAATGTCTTCCTCTCTGAGGAAGACCAAAAGATTCTCCGATGCACATTTCGAGTGCTGGAGATTCGTTTGGATGACTTTCAGCATAATGGCTATTGGGAGTTGTTGGCGATCGCCAGGTCCTCCAACAATTTGTTGGCAGCGACGACGTCGTCCGTGTCGTCTTCAGGTCCTGTCGAACGGAAAACCTTTAGTTTGGCGAGCCTTATGCCAAACCGTAGCTTAAAATCGGCCGCTTCAAGTGCCCCTAGGCACTCTTCGTTGATAAGCAGCAGGTAGGATAAGCTGTTTTTCTGGGGAGCTTCTGCCTTAATGACAGCCCAGTCGTCCATGGGTATATGCGGGTTTTGCATCCTGAGGCACTTCAGAAGACTCTCAGAGTCTATCTTCATAACGGGCAACCAAATACGCGCCCTAGGTCTCGTGGGGATCTCCCTGGCTGGAATGAGCTTAAGCTTTAAGCCATCCCAAGCTTCGCCAATCTTGGCGATGCATGACCCAAGGAAATCCTTAGAGTACTGGTCTACGCACTTAATCACCCGGTGCCCCCGAACAATTTCCGCGCAGTCAAACCCAGGTTGTCTGCTATCAACACCAGAGAGAACATGATCCACAACCATCTCAGATAGTTTGGCTTCAATTCTACTCCAGTGTGTCATGATGGAATTGCCACTTTTAGACAGCTCGTCTATAACAGCAACTTGAAGGTGATCCCTCACTACCTCAGTGAAGGTTCTAGTTGCCTTTGAAGTGGATGGGCGCTGAAGATCGGTGAGTCTCGGAGCAATCTTCGACTTTTTGGAGGCGTAAGAGGTCTCGTCTTGGGACCTGATTCTCTTCACGCTCTCTTTCTTCAGTTGCGGTTGCTTCGGTTGGTTTTGGTGGTTGACGTACTCGTCTACCACCTTTTGATATTTTTCCTTGTCTACCTTGTCCCTCTCATGAGTCATACCAGTCTCCTCATTCTTTGCAATCTTTGCAAGAATAAAGACAGCCCTGTTATACCTTGACTTCAAGAGACAGCCGGAGGACTTCTTGGATTTGGATGCACTATGGCTGGTGCTCCCAGTGGCCTTGCCAGTTGTGTTGAGAGGCTTTTGGATACTATGGCTGGTATCCTCAGCCCCTACTGTTGTCAAAGATTTGGATGTCGTAGATGGTTGACTGCCGGAAGGAGTACTATGACTGGTGCTCCTACGGCTTGAGGGGGAAACTACTGTCTCCTGGCTAGAAGCCAGCAGATCCTCCTCAGAAGAGGTCCCTAAGAGGGATTCTTCCTTTTTTGTTTTTTTATTTTCCTTTATGTTTGTGTTTTTATTCATATTTGAAATTTTGGTCCCACGAGTATGTCCGGAAAGGAAGTCCAATCCCGGCAGAGCCGACTTACCGAGATGGGGCACAAAGTTACAACCGACCTTGCCTGCGCGTCGGAGGGAGCTCGTACGCGACTGGTTTTACCCCCAGCCTTTCATCCTTGGGTACGGTTTGCTATCTGCTCACACCACCGCTGGAATTAGGTTGGATTTAAAGGTTTACTCCTACCTCAGACTAATGGATCACGACAAACGATTGAGACGTTAGCGTAAATCCTTGGCTGACACTAACCATTTTACAGGTTAGCCATTTTCAGGCGGGCGCCCACGTGAAGGACTGAAGAATGAGGATTTTTGCCCGTGGCCAGTAATAGTACTCAGCTCTGGGAAGAAAAAAAGAGATACAAAGAAATGTTCACTCAGATTCGGCAGTCAAAATGAAATTTGTGAGAGCTTATAACTCGAAGAAAAGCGGGTTATTTTCTACAATGGGTGTTGAACAGAGAGGTGTCAGACTCAGACAAAGTACTCAGGGAAGAAAAAAAGAGATAACAAGAAAATTTTCTCTCAAAATGTACTATAAAGTGAGAACTTTAATAACCCGACATATTTTGGGTTACCTTCGCTTTGTCGCTACGAGACGATGACGATGTTGTATGAAAATGGATACACACACAATTTTTATGTGAGTGCTTTTGTGTGTATACCATTTTGTGAGTATTCAAATTCATTTGGTAGTGTTTCATGTATATTCGGTTTTTGGTAGACAGATAGTGTTACCTGGTGGAGATTTTAAAAGGTAACTCGGTAGAAATAGAGTTATATGGACGCCACGCCACTGATAGATAGACATATATACCTAGATTACATATTTGTTAAAAAATGATTACCCGTCAGTGCGGATCTTTGCGGAAACAGTAGCAAAAAAAGGATCATAAAATCTTTTCGAGGCATTTTCTTTACTGGCGAGGAGTGACCGGATGTGGTAAAACCCAACGACAGACAATAAATGGTATAGGCTGACCTGCTTCGTCATTTCGATATTTCAGTGTGAAAATTTATTTAATGAAAAAATAGACAAATATGCAAAAATATAACAAAAATTCTAAAATATGCCAAAAATATGCTCTACAAAGTGAAATATGTATTTATACCATTTATACATGGCTGAAAATACGTACTTACTTCTGTATATTAAAATATTTAATACGATATCCCCAAAAAATGATTTTGAATGAATCCGGTTGCCCTAGTAATCACTATTGATTTATCGCAATATCACTACAACGCACTTATGACCACTTGTTGCATTAATGAAATGAATGCATTAAAACATCTCCGAATAAACCTTATTTCTAAAAGACAACATTAAAAATGTGTTTACTGAATATTATTGGATCCTTCAGAAATACATTCATATTAAAACCGAATGGCAACACCCTATATAATAACTCGCTCTCAAAAGCACCAAAGCCGGAAGTTCATTGACAAAGTCCATAGAAAAACCCTAATGACATGCTTGCATTGTAGATTATGGCAACACTCTTCTGATGTGCTTCAGTGTTCAGTCACACTCACACACAGTCACACACTGCTTTTTTTGCTTGGTGATAATAGCAAGAGAACACAAGCCGATCATGCTCATTCTGCCCGCGGCCATAAACTAAGTATTAAATAGACCGTCAGCTCCGCCCACATAAGAGAATTTGCCTACAAGCTGTTTTCCGTGTTACTATGTACGAAAGTATGTGTGCCATGTTAAAGTCCATAAGACGCACGCATACGCTTGCACATAGTAACCTGACAGATGACTGACAATTCATTCTGTGGTGACATTGGGAAAAATTCAAATAATTCAAATAATTGGCAGTTATCGGGACGTGTTAACAAAACGGAGGGTCTGGTGTGGCGAATTTAGTACCTACATACATTTCATTAAAACGAATATATCAGGGCTGTTTTTTTGAGCTTCGATTTCAGCAAAGCAAAGTAAATTAGGATTTTCAGCACACAATTACAACAACTGCGCTAGACTTGACACTTCGAGACTTGCAATAATTTTCGTAATTGTGTGCTGAAAATTGTACTTTGCTTCGTTGAGATCGAAGCTCAAAAAAAACATGGCTATTATTAGGATTTTCTTATTTTACCTAGATATAGTACGGTATGTTTACATTGTGGTTGTAAACAATGGTAATATTTATAATTTGCAAAAATGAAATAAAATTAGTATTTACAAACAATTATTTCGAATTTTACTAAATATTTCAGTTTCGATTCTTTGACTTACAGTTTTAAGGAAATAAATTCATAAATTGATTTTCAACTACAATTGGTTGGTCATCTGAATTTCTAAAAATTTATTTGATGTCCTATTATTTGTTGAGGGCTATGAACTTGCAACCCTATTATTTCGTTTGTTTATTAAATTGTTGCAAACTTTGTTAAAAATATAATTTTTCCCCCCCTTTTTGTTTTCTGTTATTACACGGTTACTTTATGATATTATTATAACTCATAAATGATACCCACTCAGAAATGTTAATAACTCTCCTCAGAACCCCAACACATTTTAAGTCTTAATATTCCTTAGTTCTTCGCTTTGAATCCGTTGCCTTTTTTCTGTCGACATTCGCGGGCAAAATAACATTTCGCCAAAAACAACAAACGAAAACAAACACAATAATAATTGTAAAAACAAAAATGTTTTATTTTATTTCAACGAACGAATATCTCTACCATTCTGCAAAGCACGTTTTCGTGGTGAAATAAAACAAACAATCTTAACTGTGGGAACGCATCCATCAGCTGATCGAAATACACTAAACTCAGTCAGTGTTCTTAGCATTCTCTCTTTATTTTTCCCACGAAGCGAGGGCATTTTTCCCTTTTCGCCCTACTCAAATACCCTCGATTTGCTTATGAAAAAATATTTCTTCTAAAAGTAAAGCTGGTATTATTCGGAAAGAAATTCACATTAAATTAACCTTGAGTATAAAAATCGCAGTTTGTTAACATTATAATGGTTAATACTTGGTACTAGAAATCATTTGCTAAAAGACGAATCTCTTTTTATAGGCATTAAGTGTGTTCCATTGTAGTTCGAATGTTTTTTCGTCAGATTCATGATATTTAAACCATTTTGATGCTTTATTTTTGTTTTGTACGAATCGTTTTTTCGGGCAACAAAATGTCCACAAAAGGTAGAAATTCCACGATGTAGGATGACTGTTGAGTGTCAGTATTTCATTATACCCCCTCCATTCGCTTTTTTTTTTTTGTTTTGTTGCCTCACATGTATTCACCGATACGAAATTTAAGAGAGAATTTTTCTTTCAAAATTTGCGGGGGGAATCGGGTAGGTGCGCGGGAGCTGACCGTCTATTTAATGCTTAGTTTATGCCGCGGCTGTGTGGCAGACTGGTTGGTTATGGTGGGCTGTATGCGAATTTAGGAAAATTACAAAAACAATTCCTTAGTATGACAGTGGTTTGGTTCTTATTTCAGTGGCAATTCTTGTGTTTGAATGCCGTGAGAGTATCTACAGGCTTCACTGGTAGAAAAAAAGCTCCTCCATAAGTCCTGTACTGACAATTTTTGCTGGATAGAGTATAGGTATTTAAATTCTTCTATATTCTCAACTAAAAAACACTGCAATGTTAGCGTGTTACTAAAAGTGAGAAAAGATGAAGCAGATTTACGATGGTAGTCGGATGCACTCGATACGTTAAAAAAACATTAATTTAGTTTTAGAGTTTATCTTCAATCTCTGTTTGGCGAACCAGATCCTCAATAAGTATAGATCCCAGTTGATAGCAGAAACCAAGTTCAAAGCACTACCTGGACCGTAGGAACATCCAATATCATTTGCGAATGCAGTAAGTGTACCCTTAAAATCCAGCTCAACGAGTGAGTTTATGTAAATAAGGAACAAAATAGGTCCCAATACAGAGCCTTGGGGCACTCCCAAATTCAAAAACTGACCATCACTTCTAATTTTTTCATCATCAAGGTTGGAGACACTGGAACAGAAATTTAGTAGTGCATCTTCAGTTGACTTTACCCATCTGCTGAAAACCATACTGCACTGGGCTGGAAAACATATACTTGTTTAAATAAGATAATAATCTTGTTTTAATAATTTTTTCAAAAACTTTGCTAAAGGCGGGAAGAAGTGAAATTTGCCTGTAATTGTTCACATCTTCAGCTGAACTTTTTTTTTTCCAAATTTAGACCACAAACACTCAATTATTGACCTTGTGATTTGTTAATCGTCATGGACCATGAAGGTGAATGCAAGATGAATCGGAAATTGAATTCGTTTAAACTCAAATGGCATATCGGCTGGGATCATCGTTGAGTATCGTCGCCACAATGATCATCAGTTGGTTTAGATTTCGAAGAATGTTGACTACCGAGCCAACCTTTAGTTGTAAATTGTGCGGTGCAAAGCCAGGCACAACCAAGGAGTTAAAAAATTCTGTTTGATAGTTGGTTGCTTCGTCTTCGTTTGTTACAGAGTCAATAGATTTGAATGAATTGCAACTCTCATGTTTGCTGTTAGCTGAAGTTTCTGCACATAGCGCCACTGATTTGATGATTGGAGGCAAGCATTTATTTCATCGGCAGCAGTCTTGGGATGACGCCTCCAAATAATCTCGATACGCTACTAAATCGTTGGCCATTCCCGAGTGTTTCGCAATGTAACATGATACATGAAGGTTTAACGGCAATTTTAACGCTGATTCGGATCTCGCACGGGCAGTTATACATTCGTTTCGGTCTACTTCATGGCAACCATACTAAAAAGTTATGTTAAATACAATACTAATAACTTAAGTATAACATTCTCAATAGTTTTCAATGAAATTACAATGATTCACGTGTCGGCCATCCTTTCACTTTTTCACTGAAGTTCTTTACTTCACAACATTTTTTCGTTCTATTAAATAGCGCGTTAACATAAAAAGCGGGAGGTTTGCCAAATATCTTCAATGGGAATTGGACATGAGAATTCAAGACTGGCAGTCGTTCTTAATAATTTAATGACATTGAATCAAAACAATCAAACGCGTTTCGTTAAAAAGTTTCGGAGGTCTATTGAGGTTGTTCAGAATTTCAAATTGTGTGGCGGCATCCGGGAACATCTAACGAATTCATAAAATTCTTAATGATTTTTAATGACAAAATTAAAATGAACAACATCCTTTCTTTCGCAGCCGAAATCACTCATGCATTTAGCCAATCATGGTTGTAATGATTGATGTTACGAAGGACAAAAGGGTACTTGTCATGATTGTAGATGAAGCGCGAGTGCACGCCTAGCTTTGTGCTAGCTTAGCTCGTCGGAAAATGGCTGGGTTTTTGCGATCATCAACAATCTTAACCATTCATAAAAATATATTGCGTGCATAAAAAAAAAAAAAAATTAAAGTTAATACCAAAACCCGTGGTTGAAAGAAACTAAATCAAAAAGGTTAAATCTGGAAATTTGGAAGCAAAATTTAAAATTTAACAACTATTCATGAAACGGAGAAAATTAGATGTTAAGCTTTTCTCCGGAGCCTTCTCTACCCTCCCAACCAATGGTTACATAGGCTAATAAAAAAATTGTAACCCCACGGATAAATCCGATAAATCTAAAATCTAAATCATCACAAATCCATCACTTTGGTCACTGGCATGGAAAAATCGTTACCCTTTAAAATTCCATGTTAAATTAATCACAAATTCATTATTTATATTTTTCACGTTGAAGCGACATTAATTATAAATAAAAAAAATATTTTGAAGAAATTTAAATTAATCAATACAAAAGGAGATTATATATATATAAAATTTAGTTATAAGAAAAAGAAAAGAAAAGAAAAAAAAACTTACATAAAACAATCCTTGTCGGCAGCGCTGTCGATGAATGATGATTCTTTTGGTGACTATCTTTTATGTCACTGCGAATTTCTTATATAATGTGAACTAAACTAATTACTAAAGATATATATATATATAATTTCTAAAAGATATTAAGTAGATACGATAAGTTAATTAATGATAATTTACGTTAAATTGAATTGCAAACAAAATTTAAAGTAATTAGATTCGATATTAGACATTCGAGAATTTATTAAAAAAAAAACAAATTTTAAAAATGAATTAAGATGACTGGTATTTAAACGGAACGGAACGGAATAAAATTATTAAAGAACGGTGTGATGAATAAATTTAAAATTATTATAAATCAGCTAGAACTGCTTCTTATAATTGAGCGCCAAAGAAGTATAATGATGTTGTATTTTGTTTTTTTCTTGGTAACACGAAAAGTTATTACGGGTTCCAATGCCCTCTACAAGAAAAAAATATTTTGAACCATAAGTTCTGAAGGATTTTTCCTTAAATCTTACCAGTGCAGCAAAAAATAAAAGCTTGGGATATGGGTATTTTCCTTTCACTGGACTCAAGGGTCTATGGAAAAATACTACGGATTCTCAATCCAAGTTTCACTGGCACTGCCTAGCCTATTCTCTTTGCGTTTATTTTATTATTATTATTATATTTTTTTAAATGTTTTGAAACGTAAATTCAATAGCTTTAGCACTTTATTTTTGTCACAAAAAAAATATTTCACTAAAACACTTTATTTTATTTTTATTTATTTTTATAGGGAACCTTTTCTGCCGCCTGCTCAAACTTTAATATTATTATTTTTGAAATACAACTCTATTTATATGTTTATTTTTCTATTTTTTTCATCGCAGTGTCTACTATGATTGAATTTTGATTACAATCAAAAGGTAAAAATTGCAAAGTGTAAAAATTTAATTTTCCACAAAACAGATTTTGCGGGAATTGAAGTAGCTTGTTTACAAGTTCAAAGATTAACGTCAAAAGCTGAAGACAAAAAAAAATATTTCAAAAACCCTTTTAATTACGCTCGAATGTCTTTTGCATGAAAAGTTCCTACTGTTTTTCCTTGCAAGTTTTCCAAAACATAGTACGATGAGCCTTTCGTTTCTTTAATTCTGGCCTTAATAAATGTCGGGGCTAATTTGGAGTTAAATCCCTTTTTGAAGTTGCTCTGTGCAAAATTCCTGCGATATACTTCTTGTCCGATTTTAAATGATGTTAATTTAGATCTGGTGTTATAGGTTTTCGAATTTTCTTCATATGCTTTCCGAATGTTAAACTTAACCTTCGCACGAACTTGTGTAAGCAAATCATCTCTTTGTACTGAGACATCAGTTCCCTCAAGAAGATCAAGTTGACGCAATATCTTATAACTAGTGCCATGTGTAACCATATTTTGTCCGAACAAAACATAGTAAGGTGAATAACCGATTGATGTATGGATGGCACTTCGTAAAGAACATGCAATATTTTGCAGATTCGTATCCCAGTCAGATTGATCTTGTTGCACGTATAAACGCAGCGCAGCATTGACTGAACGGTTAACGCGCTCTGATGCATTTGATTGAGGTGAATACAATGCCGTGCAGGTATGCGTAATACCAAAATTTGATAAGAAAGAAATGAATTCCTTGGACTTAAATTGAACGCCATTATCCGTAACTACTACTTCAGGGACTCCAAAAGTAGTGAAGATGGAATTATGTAGAAGATGCGTTAAAGGTTTTGTGGTAAATTTTTTTATGGGGAATAAAAATGAAAATTTTGAAAAGTGGTCGAGAACAATAAATATTCCTATGTTACCTGTTTTGGATCTAGGAAAAGGTCCAATTAAGTCCAAGTATAATCTTTGAAAAGGCCTTGATGATGTATTTTGATAACCCATTGGTGGTCGAAGAGTGACATTAGGATGTTTTGTTATTTTGCAAGTTTCACAGGAAAGCACAAAACTTTTTACCTCCTTAACCATTTTTGGCCAAAAGAAATTTCGTCGAAGTCTTTCTAATGTCTTATTTATCCCTCCATGTGATGAAGAGGGAGAGTCATGAGCATGTTGAATAACAGAATAAATTAGTCCATCAGGAACCCATAACTTCCACGAATTTTGCTCTTGAATTTCATTTCCCGAGTAATGCTCAGTTCTTTTATAAACAAAATTGTCTACTATTTTAAGGTCTGGTAATGAAGTTTCATTTTCATGTATTCTGCGCTTTAGCATCTCATATGAAGGAGATGAAAACTCTTTAGATGCCAGATCTATTTCAGGCTGCATTATTTCTAGAGCAGAAACATTCTCACAATATGTTCTAGACAGAGCGTCTGGGACTATGTTTTCGCTACCTTTTCTGTGAGAAATATTAAATTTGAATCCTTGCAACTTAAGCGCCCACCTACCAAGACGTCCGCTAAGATCACTTTGGTTCATTAACCATTTAAGCGAAGCATGGTCAGTTATGACTGAAAATTCTTGGCCTTCTACGTAAGATCTAAATTGCTTTATGCTCAGCACAGCGGCTAAGCATTCTTGTTCAGTCACAGTGTAGTTCCTTTGAGCTTTATTTAATTTTTGTGACCAGAAAGCTACGGGAACTTCGGAACCATCGTCTGCAATTTGTACAAGAACGCTGCCTACCCCAAACGAGCTTGCGTCGCACTGTATCTGAAAGGGTTTGGTGAAGTCTGCTGTGTGCAAAACTGGGGCGGAAGTTAGCTTTTGTTTTAAAATGTCAAATGCTTGCTGAGCTTCAGCAGTCCACACAAAGTGCTTGCTTTTCTTTAACAGATCAGTGAGCGGTGAACTCAAAGTGGCAAAATTAGAAATGAACTTTCGATACCATCCTGCCATTCCTAAGAAGCGTCTCAATTGACGAACGGAAGAGGGGGCAGGGAAATCAGAAATTGCTATTACTTTTTCGTGGTCTGTCCGTATATATCCATTACCAATTACATGGCCGAGATATTTAACTTCTCTTAAACAAAACTTGCTTTTTGCCACATTAATTGTAAGTCCAGCTGATCTTAAATGGAATGCAACTTGAGTAAGAATTCTTAAATGTTCCTCGAATGTCTCAGAAATCACCAGTAGGTCGTCTAAGTAAACGAAAACTTTTTCACGGAGTTCAGCGGGAACTACTCTATCCATTAACCGGCACATGGTCTGTGGAGCGTTACAAAGGCCGAATGGCATGACTTTATAATGATAAAGTGGCCTGTTTGGGATAGTGAAAGCAGTTTTCTCACGAGAACTCATTTCCAGTGGTATTTGCCAGAATGCATCTTTAAGATCCAGACTGGTAATGAATTCTGCACGAGGAAGCCTACTTAAAATTCCTCCAATGTGCGGCAATGGATAGGCATCCCTTTTAGTCACCGCATTCAGCTTCCGAGAATCCAGGCAAAGACGCACTTTTCCTGGTTTTCGAACTAATACCACAGGTGAACTCCAAGCACTTCTTGATTCCTCGATGATTCCTAGACTCAACATTCTCTCTACTTCATCGAACATAAGTTTCTCTATTGCCGGAGATACTGGAAAGTGTCTCTGTTTAATGGGCTTCAATTCGATAATGTCGATACTATGTTCAAGTAATGTTGTTTTACCCAATCCTTCCTTTTCAAATGAAGGAAAAAGTTTTTTTACATTATTTAATTTTTCGTTTTGTAATGAGTTTAAAGCATGGTAGTCTTTATCCAACTGGGATGAATCGTCTACTGAAACTTCTGAAATAAATTGTGTTGGCTCAATTATTCCTGGCGCAAGTTGAAAAATAGCCCAAAAATCAATGCCAAGATACAAATTTTGGGACAGTGAAGAAACAATATATAACTTAATGTAATGCTTTTGTGATTTATAAGTCATTTCCACCTTTATAAGGCCTTTTACATCTTGACTCTGTCCATTGGCGGTTCGAACGGAGGAATTAATTTTTCTAATTTTTAAGTTTAACGACAAAATTTCGTGTGCTAAATTGGAACCAATACAACTTACAGCTGCGCCTGAATCTAACAAGCCTTCTATTTTTCTACCGAGAAATTCTACCAAAGCATAACTTCTTACATCGTTGGGCTGTGAGACAATTGCAGAAATTAGCAATTTTCGGGAATGTTTAACTTTGTTCCAAAAGTTACGTATACGCCTAGTAGACCGCTTTGAAGTAAGTTTTGTGACTGAAATACCATCGTTAAAGATTTTTCCTCTAGTTTCATAATATTCTTTTAAACGAACGTGGTATGGCTTAACTGGATATGGTTGAGTCGGAATTTTAATTGAAACTTGATTAGAATCAGGAACTGAAATAGTCGGTTGACTAAAATTGATGTCTGATAAACGGGTAGCAATTTTGATAACATTGTTTTGATCTACATTTCCTAATGAGGGATTTAATTCGGGTGTGACCTGACATAGCTGACCACACCCCTTTGTAAGTTTTCCTTTTTCTGACATTTGGGACAGTTGGGTTTGAAAATATTTATAGCTCCGCAGCCATAACAAAAAACACGGCGCTGCTTAGTACACATATCAAATCTGTGACCCTTTTCATCACAGTTCCAACATGAAACTTCAGAGACTGCTGCAATGTCTAAAATCGTTGAACTGTCTGTATCAGTATAGTATTGAAATGTTTCATCAGTGGAATGTGACTCAAGTTCTGAAATATTGCGACGATTTACTGGCAACTTAGTGTTCAGAGTTTCAGTAAGAAACATTTCTCTTCTTCTTACAATCTTTCGTAACTTAGAAACTGACGTTATTTCTTGATTTATAATTTCTGATCGGTATTCGGGCAAAAGGTTTTTAGTTAAAATCTGAGCTAACTCTAGTTCTGAATAAGGAGTAACTAAGTTATCTGACAAAATAATCATTGATTCGTAGAAAGAGTCGAATGATTCTCCAATCTTTTGTTTTCTAGCTCGAATTAAGTCTTGCCAATCAAAATCAGTGCGTTCGTCTTTGAATTGTTCACGAAGGGCAATTACAAGCTGACGCCAGCTAAAATGAGGCTCCCTTTCATGAAAACGCCAAAACCATGCATTAGCTTTATCGAAGAACAAAAGTTGAATATTTTTACACAAAAGTTCGAAATCTCCATTGAGACTCTGATTTGTTAATGACTGCACCTGATAAATGAACTTATTAACGCTTATTCCTTTTATTGGGTCACCACTGAATTTAATGTTCCAGTTTTTTACAATATTTGATACTTTGGCTGCAGTCTCAATATTATGTATTGAAGTGTTTAAATTTTGATGAGGATATATAGAATTGTCTAGATTGATGTTACGGTTTCTATTGTCAAATGACATGTCTGTTGGCCATATGGGCTCGTTATTATTGTTCGGAGATACAGGCTGAGAACGTCGACCTTCTAAAGTAATATTGTTTAAGGAAACGTTCATCTGGTTCATTATTTTAGAGAAATTTGCATTCATATGCATTAATACTTCATTTTTCTGTTGTGAAAGAGAGTCATTTACAATACGTTTAACCTGAAAATCAAACAAACTGCTATTGGGATTTAGATCTGTAGCAACAGGGAGAGAAGCACTGTCAGATTTATTTTGATTTAAATTACGATCCATGGATTCAGTAAATGTCCAGTCAAGTGGATTGTTACGTTGACGTGAGCGGGTATTATACGAATGTTTGGGAATAGCACCTTGGGAAGTTTGGTTTTGAGAGTTTTTATCTGGTTTGTTAATTTGATTTAGACTTTCCATGTCAGTAGATTTTCTACAGTCAGGACAATGTTCGTTTGATTCAAGAAACTCATCAATGCAAACTTTGTGAAAGATATGACCACAGTCAGGTGTACTTTTTTTGGATAAGGGTGTAACCGATAATTGGCAAATTGAGCAAACTACCGAAGCTGAATTGAGCCTCTTTTCATTGAAATTAGAGGATGTTAGCAAACTTAACTTGGGACTGTGATTTACAGCCATCTTAAATTGATTCAAAAATATTATTTAAATTCACACAAACAAAATAGATATACATATTTTATTTTTCCATGCCAGATTCCGAGTAACAAAACTGTGACAAAAATGATTTATTTCATGAACAGCTGAAACATTCCTTACTGAGACTATAAGTAAACTACAAAAAAAATGTTAATGTGTTCCACCATCGCTTGACCAAAAAATGTGTACCATGTCATTGCCGGACAATTGTAATTCTTGGTTGAATATCCAATTGTATCTCCTAGGCAATGTTAGCAAAGACGAAATTTAGTGAACAATACAAAAACATTTGTAAAAATTAATCGAAAGGAATAAGTAATGTGGATCTTAATATTTAAACAATTTTTAAACATAAGACTTTACCATGAAGTTAACTCGGTCGAAGGACAGACGAATTCCATACGCTTCGCGATTCCAAAGAAACTTCATGACTTACCACACTACACAAAATAAACAAATTTAATAAAAAAAAATGACAAAATGAAACTGTTGCTGTTGTTGTGTGCTTGCAAAGTCCTAAAACTTGCATGCCCCACGTTGGGCGCCAAATTATGTAATGATTGATGTTACGAAGGACAAAAGGGTACTTGTCATGATTGTAGATGAAGCGCGAGTGCACGCCTAGCTTTGTGCTAGCTTAGCTCGTCGGAAAATGGCTGGGTTTTTGCGATCATCAACAATCTTAACCATTCATAAAAATATATTGCGTGCATAAAAAAAAATAAAATTAAAGTTAATACCAAAACCCGTGGTTGAAAGAAACTAAATCAAAAAGGTTAAATCTGGAAATTTGGAAGCAAAATTTAAAATTTAACAACTATTCATGAAACGGAGAAAATTAGATGTTAAGCTTTTCTCCGGAGCCTTCTCTACCCTCCCAACCAATGGTTACATAGGCTAATAAAAAAATTGTAACCCCACGGATAAATCCGATAAATCTAAAATCTAAATCATCACAAATCCATCACTTTGGTCACTGGCATGGAAAAATCGTTACCCTTTAAAATTCCATGTTAAATTAATCACAAATTCATTATTTATATTTTTCACGTTGAAGCGACATTAATTATAAATAAAAAAAATATTTTGAAGAAATTTAAATTAATCAATACAAAAGGAGATTATATATATATAAAATTTAGTTATAAGAAAAAGAAAAGAAAAGAAAAAAAAACTTACATAAAACAATCCTTGTCGGCAGCGCTGTCGATGAATGATGATTCTTTTGGTGACTATCTTTTATGTCACTGCGAATTTCTTATATAATGTGAACTAAACTAATTACTAAAGATATATATATATATATAATTTCTAAAAGATATTAAGTAGATACGATAAGTTAATTAATGATAATTTACGTTAAATTGAATTGCAAACAAAATTTAAAGTAATTAGATTCGATATTAGACATTCGAGAATTTATTAAAAAAAAAACAAATTTTAAAAATGAATTAAGATGACTGGTATTTAAACGGAACGGAACGGAATAAAATTATTAAAGAACGGTGTGATGAATAAATTTAAAATTATTATAAATCAGCTAGAACTGCTTCTTATAATTGAGCGCCAAAGAAGTATAATGATGTTGTATTTTGTTTTTTTCTTGGTAACACGAAAAGTTATTACGGGTTCCAATGCCCTCTACAAGAAAAAAATATTTTGAACCATAAGTTCTGAAGGATTTTTCCTTAAATCTTACCAGTGCAGCAAAAAATAAAAGCTTGGGATATGGGTATTTTCCTTTCACTAGACTCAAGGGTCTATGGAAAAATACTACGGATTCTCAATCCAAGTTTCACTGGCACTGCCTAGCCTATTCTCTTTGCGTTTATTTTATTATTATTATTATATTTTTTTAAATGTTTTGAAACGTAAATTCAATAGCTTTAGCACATTATTTTTGTCACAAAAAAAATATTTCACTAAAACACTTTATTTTATTTTTATTTATTTTTATAGGGAACCTTTTCTGCCGCCTGCTCAAACTTTAATATTATTATTTTTGAAATACAACTCTATTTATATGTTTATTTTTCTATTTTTTTCATCGCAGTGTCTACTATGATTGAATTTTGATTACAATCAAAAGGTAAAAATTGCAAAGTGTAAAAATTTAATTTTCCACATGGTCAACATGATTCTGAGCGATATTCGGGAAAACATTCGAGATGGGCATGACATTTCTGAATATAGTACCGACCTAATTGATAGCGACTCACCTGATCCTACTTATCAGGAGCATGAATCTCGAACACTGCCATGCCACTTCCCTTAGTCACGTATTTTTACACATAATTGGATTGATTTGATTGACCAACAAACCTCAACATTGATATGAGTCTGCAAGAGTTTCGACAAAAAAAAAAAAAAATGCAGTACAACACAATCCAAATATTTGCCTTCTCACCTTCATGGTGAATGTTTTTCCATTGTACGCTTGAAATTCTAATAATTTAGTTAAGTTTTATTTATTTGAAGTGACACTCCGTTTTTTCTCCAGTTTTTTTTTTTTTTTTTTTTTTTCAAAGTACGGTTCCCTATACAAACTTTCATAATAACGGGTGATTTTTTAAGAGGTTTAGAACTTTAAAAAAAAAAAAAAACACAAAAAATTCGAAAAAAATGAATGAAATATTTATTTGAATCGATAGTTTGAACCTTGCAATTTAATGTTTAAAGATAATTTCATGCAAATGTTGACCGCGGCTGCGTCTCAGGTAGCCCATCCGCTGAGTTCAATTTTGGCATACTCTTTCACACATATCGGCCGGTATCTCACGAATGAATGCATGGATGTTGGCTTCCAGTGCGTCAATCGAAGCGGGCTTGTCCCTATACACATTAGCCTTGACATACCCCCACAAAAAATAATCTAATGGTGTCAAATCGCACGATCTAGGCGGCCAATTGACCGGCCCGAAACGTGAAGTTAACTGTTCACCAAACTCGCCTCGCAATTGCGCCATTGTTTCGCGTGCTGTGTGGCATGTGGCACCGTCTTGTTGAAACCACATATCATGCAAGTCAAGAACTTCCATTTCGGGCAAAAAAAAAATTGTTATCATCGCTCGGTAGCGTTCACCATTGACAGTAACGCTGCGATTCGCATCATCTATGAAGAAATATGGCCCAATAATGCCGCCGGCCCATAAACCGCACCAAACAGTGGCTTTTTCGGGATGCATTGGTAGCTGTTGCAATGCTTCTGGCTGATCTTCACTCCAAATGCGGCAATTTTGCTTATTTACGTACCCATTCAACCAAAAATGAGCCTCATCGCTGAACACAATTTTTCGATAAAAAAGCGAAAATGAACATTTCGAACCGAGCACGAATTTTGATAGTAAAATTCAATAATTTGCAAGCGTTGTTCATTTGTAAGACGATCCATGGTTAAATTGCAAACCAAACTGAAGCTGTTTGACAGTGACACAAGGTACTAAACACACGTCAGCTGTCAAAACCAGTGTTGCCAAAACCAAACCAGCTAAAAAATCACCCGTTAGTGCAGCAAAAAATAAAAGCTTGGGATATGGGTATTTTCCTTTCACTAGACTCAAGGGTCTATGGAAAAATACTACGGATTCTCAATCCAAGTTTCACTGGCACTGCCTAGCCTATTCTCTTTGCGTTTATTTTATTATTATTATTATATTTTTTTAAATGTTTTGAAACGTAAATTCAATAGCTTTAGCACTTTATTTTTGTCACAAAAAAAATATTTCACTAAAACACTTTATTTTATTTTTATTTATTTTTATAGGGAACCTTTTCTGCCGCCTGCTCAAACTTTAATATTATTATTTTTGAAATACAACTCTATTTATATGTTTATTTTTCTATTTTTTTCATCGCAGTGTCTACTATGATTGAATTTTGATTACAATCAAAAGGTAAAAATTGCAAAGTGTAAAAATTTAATTTTCCACATGGTCAACATGATTCTGAGCGATATTCGGGAAAACATTCGAGATGGGCATGACATTTCTGAATATAGTACCGACCTAATTGATAGCGACTCACCTGATCCTACTTATCAGGAGCATGAATCTCGAACACTGCCATGCCACTTCCCTTAGTCACGTATTTTTACACATAATTGGATTGATTTGATTGACCAACAAACCTCAACATTGATATGAGTCTGCAAGAGTTTCGACAAAAAAAAAAAAAATGCAGTACAACACAATCCAAATATTTGCCTTCTCACCTTCATGGTGAATGTTTTTCCATTGTACGCTTGAAATTCTAATAATTTAGTTAAGTTTTATTTATTTGAAGTGACACTCCGTTTTTTCTCCAGTTTTTTTTTTTTTTTTTTTTTTTTCAAAGTACGGTTCCCTATACAAACTTTCATAATAACGGGTGATTTTTTAAGAGGTTTAGAACTTAAAAAAAAAAAAAAAAAACACAAAAAATTCGAAAAAAATGAATGAAATATTTATTTGAATCGATAGTTTGAACCTTGCAATTTAATGTTTAAAGATAATTTCATGCAAATGTTGACCGCGGCTGCGTCTCAGGTAGCCCATCCGCTGAGTTCAATTTTGGCATACTCTTTCACACATATCGGCCGGTATCTCACGAATGAATGCATGGATGTTGGCTTCCAGTGCGTCAATCGAAGCGGGCTTGTCCCTATACACATTAGCCTTGACATACCCCCACAAAAAATAATCTAATGGTGTCAAATCGCACGATCTAGGCGGCCAATTGACCGGCCCGAAACGTGAAGTTAACTGTTCACCAAACTCGCCTCGCAATTGCGCCATTGTTTCGCGTGCTGTGTGGCATGTGGCACCGTCTTGTTGAAACCACATATCATGCAAGTCAAGAACTTCCATTTCGGGCAAAAAAAAAATTGTTATCATCGCTCGGTAGCGTTCACCATTGACAGTAACGCTGCGATTCGCATCATCTATGAAGAAATATGGCCCAATAATGCCGCCGGCCCATAAACCGCACCAAACAGTGGCTTTTTCGGGATGCATTGGTAGCTGTTGCAATGCTTCTGGCTGATCTTCACTCCAAATGCGGCAATTTTGCTTATTTACGTACCCATTCAACCAAAAATGAGCCTCATCGCTGAACACAATTTTTCGATAAAAAAGCGAAAATGAACATTTCGAACCGAGCACGAATTTTGATAGTAAAATTCAATAATTTGCAAGCGTTGTTCATTTGTAAGACGATCCATGGTTAAATTGCAAACCAAACTGAAGCTGTTTGACAGTGACACAAGGTACTAAACACACGTCAGCTGTCAAAACCAGTGTTGCCAAAACCAAACCAGCTAAAAAATCACCCGTTACATAATATTGTTTTTTTTTTGTACACAAATCTTTCCGTTATCTTAATAGTTCTACTATTAGGGGGGAGACGGATCTAACAAATCAGGGATCATCAAAATCGGTCCAACCGTTCTTTAGTTATAAAAGTTGTAACTAACCCGGCGCAGTGGCTTAGAGGTATGTAAGTGTGTTTGACTACTAAGCCAGGGGTCCAAGGCTCGAATTCCGCAAAATCCCAAATTCCAAATCAGGGGCCCTACTCTGTATTTCGTTCCGAAAGTGAAAAATTTCGAAAACGAATATTTCGTACTCTCTATTTCTAAAGTGGAAAGAAATTTACTACTTTTGGAATGACAATTCCGAAAGTGAAATTTTCGTACCTGGTAACTCGTTTATGAATGTCGAAAGCATTCGAAAACGGAAAATTTGTTTCTACAACCAATGTGATGATGGAAATGACGACGAATGTCTTTAAATGTATGTTTTTTATAGAAAAACTTAGTTTTAATAACAATTCAAGCAAATAAATTTAATTATAGTGAATCTTCGAGCAGAAAAATGGACACAAAACAGAATTTTTGAATTAAATATTCACGTTCATACGAGAGACTCCATACATGTGAATCATGTGCTGCACCACCGTGCTTTGCATTTACTGCCCGTATGAACAATTTCATGGTCACATATCTATAATTTTTTTGTAAAGGCACGTTCATTGTTTTAAGAAATCATGAAGATTATGTTTTTTCTTACGTTTTATTTCACTCATTTTAAAATTTATATGTTTTGGACACAATACTTTTACTATCGCACTGCAGACATTTGCAACAGCACTTGATGTTGTTTGTTGTGCTAGTTTCAAGATAGTTGGAACTGCAGTTGATCTTAAAGGAGCAGAGTTCATCTTAAAACATACAAAAAAGCGTTCTTCGAAAGGAGAAAGTTCTGAACAAAACTAAAATAATAAACAATAGTTAAATAGTGAAATGAATCTTTGCCACCAATACCTAAAATTTTACATTTTATCAGACATTTTAATTATATTTGATTTGTCCCGTACAATTTTTCGTTCAATTCGTTCTTTATTATTTTCTGCATCCATCCAAAGTGCAACCGAATCCATTTTTTGTTTTATTTTTCTTTCAAAATCGCAATTTTGCCTTATCCGCCTTGTTTGTTATTTGTTTTGAATTCTTGATTTGACAGATTTCATGAGAACTAATTCGAGACTCGAAACAACCAATCTCTTTTAATGTCCACACGATTTTTTTGTTCAAATAAGTTGCGTAGGTTTCGACTGTAATTTTATATGTACATAATGCCCGAACAAAGGAAACTACTATGTACTTGATATTAAATACGAAATTCCAATTTACGTTATAAAATGTGTTGCTTTATTGGCGGTTTTACTTGAAGTGTGTATTTCTTGGTTATGTCTAGTTCGTACCTATCTAATTTGACATTCTATGTTTTGTTGACATTTGTGTTAAGGTATTATTGATTTGTTACTAACAATTTGTGTGTGTTTACATGTTGGATTGAAATTATAGCTACTTAATGTATAATAATTTTATAGATACTTAAAACATAATTATATGTAACACACAATCCGTAAAAGGGAAAAGTGTTTTTTTCCGTTCCGAATGTTTAACAGAGTACAAAATCAAAAGCGGAACGAAAAGCACTTTCGAATAGAAATGACTTTCGGAACGAAATACAGAGTAGGGCCCCAGGGCTCTCATCGCGTAATTTATCAAACGATAGTCGTCGAAACGATTGAACAGAACGATATCGTTTTCAGTTTGCTTCATGTAACATCATCGTTGTATCGTTCCTCGTTTTCATTTTGAACAGCTTGAACATGACTGTAAACAAACTCTGACAGCTAAAAAATAAAAAAAAAATGTATGGAAATAGTTTTTTTTTTCTTGAATTTGTTTATTTTTCTGTGTTTTTTTTTATTGATTGACATGGATTTAGGCATTTAATGCAGATGGAGAGGTAGTAAGGAATAAGGCAAGTGAAATGTAAAGTGACGTATACGCAGATAGCCAAAAGTGTGTAGGAACCAACCATAGCCCAATTGACTTTGGGAGTGATATTCCAAACCATATATTGGATGACGAAATGTCAACGAACGGTTAGGAATATGATATTGGTAGGGCAGAAGAATTATTGTTTTTCGAAATATAGATTTGTATTTATTAAATCAATCAAAACGCCAATAAATTTCTTGCATTTTATGGAACAGATGAGAATTTTTATTGCTTAGGAAAAAATACAAAACAAAACTAAACCCATTTCTTTTTTTGCAAGGATTTCATTCTTTCACAACTCAGATAAGAGCGAGTCACCTCCAAAGAGAACATAAGTGTGTTTTCCTTTAAATATTTTGCTATACTTTTCTCCAAAACTGAAATTCCCTATTCAAAATTGAAAACATCGAAAAAACGATGAAACGATTGCAAAATAGCTGTCGTTCAATCGAATCGTTTCGACGAGGGTATTTTACGCTTGAATTAGTAGCGTGAATCAACAAAAAAAGATGATCGTCCAATCGTTTCGACGATTAGGGGAGAGTGGGTATGTATGGGACACAGGAGGAATGGGACATAAGCATTTTCTTCAACGTAGTATACTTTTTCTCATTCCTGTTGATCACAAATTTGCTCTTTAGTGTTTACCCACCGGTCAACGAAGCAGGTCCTGTGCGCAGTTGAAATTACGCAGTGGAGAGCAAAAAAGGTAAATTTGTACATAAAAAGTAAAATAATTGGGTGAAATTTGAGTGAAAAATAATAATTAATGAGTGAACATATTGTACAAAAAGTGAATCAAATAGATATAAACATATATCATGAAGTGAATAAATTCTAATTTTGTTTAGTCTGCGCCGTATTTTAAGAGATATTATGTTTGATCACTTTGAAGTGCCCTACAGGATGATTGGGACACTTATATGCAGGAGGAATGGGACACCTGTCCGTGAACCCACTCTCCCCTACCATTTTTGGTTGTTACACGAAGTAGAAGTATCGTCGAGAGACCCCTTCCATTCGTTACTAAAAATTGAATCTCACGCAAAAACGAATGGTTGCGAGAAGCTAGGCCTAGGGCCCCTGCAGACCTGTTGCTGCGCCAACTATTATTATTATTAAAACTTACCTGACTTTGTTTGATTTATATAGATTTTTGATTATGGTTTGTTTCAAATAAAAAAATAATCCCTATGCAATTAATGATCTCAACAATGCGATTTTTTTGCTACATTTTGCTACAAGTGCAATCATGTGATTGATTTCAATCTATCAAAATTTAATTTAAAAAAAATATTGAAAGAAATGTAAAATAATAATAAGCTTTTTAAATCTATTTCATTATTGATTAACTGTGGCATTATGTATAGTAGTTAAATAAATAAATAAATAAATCAGATAATTATTTTTAAAAATAGTAGCAACCATGAAATATCGCAACTGCATCGAAAGTTGAGTGGTTGTGTAGGTTCAAATAAAACCTGCGCGATATCTCGAGATCGGGAAGTGTAATGAGATTGGGACTAAATGTAGTAAATTGTATTACCTAAATGCGTAAAAAATTACGTAAAGTGTTTCGTTGCGGTGGGCTTATTTGGTTGTTGCAGGTTGAATGAACTGTGTTTGTCATTCCTTTGAATCCATATTTACTCCTTTGCATATCAAATTAAATTTGTTGATATCGCCTCCATTACCCCTGAAAAAAACAATTTAGGGTTTTCACGTTTGCATACTAATTGCTAAGAACGAACATCCGTTTAGAGCGACTCCAGTTTGAGCGAATAACAGCTTCAAACGACGCAATGAATGTGCTAAGTAATTACTACAGATTACTTAACACATATTTATGTACACATACATATATAATATAACTATACATATTAAAATATTGTTTTGCTTGTAATACATACATTGACATATATGCTTGTTCGGGGGAGCAGTCCGATTTTTTAAACCCTACACTCTACACCGAAGAAAAGGTAAGGCGATTGTTTCGACTTACCCGTTATAAAATATTGTATTCAGTAAAAGTGCCAATATGATATTTTCTTGAAGCATCAGAATAGGTTGGAATTCGGTTTACCATTCATGCATTCGAAATGTCTTTCCAGGGTCCGGGTCAGTGCTGGCATGCTGGTCCCGGTCCTTTTGCTCGCCGGAGGGCGTAGGATCTTGACCCAGGCACATACAAAAATTTCATGCCAGGCTTGGCGACAGATGGTCGTTCGCTCGCGAGGTATCTCTATACCCACCCTACCTTGGCTGTCTTACTCGCGTCGACAGCCCCTTTATTGGCATCTTCACCCTTCACTTCACAGCATCATCTTCTCTCTTTCACCACCTCCTCATCCTCTCTTTACCCGTATAGTTAAAACTCTTTTTTTTTTTGTAACCACTGGTTCATTGCAAACAAAAATCCATTTTATTTATACATAATTCACCGAGTTTGAATTACTTTATCTTATATGAGTTTACTTTACTTTATTTATAATCTTTTTTCATTCAAAATTATCTTAGTGCGAAATAATAATTAAATACATCTAAAATTACTTTAATCCCCTTCCCGAAATTGGTATATATATTATATCAGCGGCGTTGCGTGAATTACTTAGATGGGTGTGCAATTCTTTAAAATTATATATTTTATAAAAATACGGATCTATTTATTGTTTTCTTAATTAAAATAGAAAAAAAAAACAATAAAAAAACTCCATTGTTCAATTTAATAATAGAAAAAAAAAAAGCAAAAGCGCCGCACGAAACTGCAGCCACTTATACTCAGTGTGACCAATTTAGTATATTTCCTGCTAAATTTAGCAGGATTATTTTATTGTTAGCATCTTTTTTTTCAAATAATACCAGCATTTTTTTTAGCATTATTGTATGCTCTAGCAGGAAAAATTAGCAGGATTTTGATTTAGCCAAATTATGAATTAAAATAATAAAATAAAATCAAAGCAAACGATCCTTATGGCGTTTTTTATTGAAGATCCGAGAGAATTGCCTCGAAATGCAGAGTTTCTCTTTCCAGTGAAATTCGTTGGGGCACTTTTGTAATAGTGATAAACACCATAATGTGAGATTGGGTATTCTGTTGTTACTTTTTTTTTTTGTTTTCTACGGTAAATATGAATGCTTTAATAGGACAAATCAATATATATCAATTTATGCTTACATTTTGCACGCCTAATTGTATATTTTCGAATCACATAGCGCAAATTTTGTTTCCAACAACACAACACATAATGTGAGTTCAGGGCAATTCTTTAAAAATATCCCGAACACTTATCTGTCGTGTTAAGAATTGACCTGGAAGTTCCCTTTTCATTTCAATGAAACATAGGAAACATAGAAAGAGCACTTCTAGATTTGCTCTTTTCATAGAAATCGAAAACGTCATTAGTGTGCTATTATCCACCAGGATAAGAAAATGATATGGCCGATGTTTTTGAGGGGATTTTAATCGAAGCCCAGCAATATTAATTTATTTTAAAATTAATAATAAGAGCATTTATATTTAATTAACAAACAAAGACTGAACTTAATGGTATTAAAATTGTTTCTTATGTAATACGCGTCACGAAGTGATTTTTTTTAATTATATATCTTCCTTTTTTTCTGAAAACAGCTTTTTTGTTAATTTTTTAGGTTTTTAGCAGGTTTTGATTTGAAATAAGTATTTAGCATGATTTTTAGCACTTTTTATAAAAAAAAATAAATGCTATACTGCTGAATTTAGCATGATTTCAAAAATTAAATTGGTCACACTGCTATATACTACTTAAACGAAGAGCAAAATTCGTTCATTCATTCATCGAGATCGACTGTCGTGCACTGCTTTTTTTTGCACGAGCGTCGATGTATTGCATGTCTATTTGACTTATGACGCTTTACGGAAACAGAACAAAACAAAAGAAAATAATGAATATTCCGTGTGCACAGAAAACGAGTGCACGAGTTCACTACAAGTTCATCAAAGTAAAGTGTCATTACCAGGTAGCCGGTACGGCGTGCGGCGCGCGGGTGACGAATGACGATGGGGATGAATTCTTGTAGCTGAAGGAAGGTATATAGTTTGGAGTTGGATGAATTTATTTGATGAATACGTGCATAGCCAGATTTCGTGCGAGTTTATTGTTTTTCTCTTTGTTTCTCAACGATGAAGGAATTTTCAAAGAAAAATTAGGAAGGATGAATATGAGTGTTATTATAGATAGTAGGCTGTGTGATGGAGGTTTTATGGGATGTGTAAAGTGTAATTGAGCACATCATATTTATGTGTGTTATTATTATTTGAGTGTTCGATGAGTGATTTTTTTGACCTACGTGAAGTTACACCTCGTCTCCACGAGTCTGAATTCTGTCAGACTTTTCTGTCAGACCTCTACACCGCCATATTTGCAATTGCTTTGGGTGGGCAAATCCTGTTATGACATTTCATTTCATTAGAAGGCATCAACGAAGAAACAAGGGAGGGTGGCGCTCGCTTCTTCAGCTTCGCACTCAGATTTTCGTGTATCTATTTCAACATGAAAACCAGAGCCAATACAATATTGTCTCTGATGAAAACATCACTTCCTCTTTTTTTGTTGATATTCGTGGGGATTTCCAAACATTTATACATAAAAAATGAACAGAAATAGATGCACCCTATGCAATGCGTTTGTTTACAGTAAAAAAATTTCTGAAAAAGAAAACATACTCCAAATTTCTTCCCAGGCTTTTTTTTGAGTCGACCCTTTTATAAATCGGGCTTTTTAATTCCATAATTGCTCACTTTGTTGGTAAATATCTATTTATTAAATTTATGGTATCACTTTGCGATAGGCGAAAACCAGCCATAATTGTATCCGCGCCCTTGTATTCCCTAGAGTAACCAAAAAAAAAAATGATTTTTTGCTGTCAAATGCTGGTCTAAACTTCATATGTCAAATTTCAGTCAGTAGATCTGTCTGCAGAGATGGCAGGACAAAAAGTCTGACTGAAAAGTCTAGATTTCTGTCATGCCCGAAAAATCGCGGTCTACACGAGACAGATTGTTGTCGTGACGGAAGTCTTGTCTGAATTTCTGTCTCGTGGAGACTGGGTGTTAGCCCGCACTTTTTCTAGAGTGAAAAACTGAGTTTGCAGTTCGATAGACATTCGTTTGTAGTTGTTTGTAGTGAATTTTTTTTTCGTTTGTAGTTCAACCGTTAGAAAGTTAGAACCATTTGAAACAAAAAATTTCAATCCCTTAAAACCTTGTTATCTCCGAAACCGTGGCAAGCAGAGCGATGAAATTTTCTGTGTCGAAAGTGTTTGCCATTACTTATCTAATAGAATTCAAATTACAGCAATCGGCCAAACGGTTTATGATTTATTTGAAATTTAAGAAAAATTTGGGCTTCTAACTTAAGGTCCACATAACTCAAAAACTGTTGAACTACAAACGATGAAACTTTGCATTTCTATTCTCTGAAACCTTTTTTACCTATGCTATCAAATAGAAGACAGCCCGCATTACTAGACACTTTTTAATCGCAATTTAAGGGGAGCCTATAATGGTCTAAATTGACCCATTTTTAAGCAATCAACTATTTTGAGTTGCTTAATAACTGAAATATGGATATGAGTTTATATGACGAAGTAGTGTTCGCTTAAGTTTCATCTATTTTTTTTTCTTTGTGATAAAATCACAAAATTTGAATTGGATTAGATAGTCAGGAATACAGGCTTTGCAGAAATTGCATTTTTGTTGTTATAAATTGTTTCAAAGGGGTTAGGTTTTAATGTTATTCGAAGGAATAGAAAAAATTGTTGGATAAAATCGATGTTCATTGATTGGTTGTTGTTGCTAATTGACAGGTAGTGCGTAGTGCCTCATGTCGACGGGCACAGATGAGTGCTTTGCGAAAATGTGTTTACCGTTGTTTTGTTGTTGTTGGGAAGCCCATATATGGATGCAACTCTAAAGTGATGGGTTTTTTTGACTTTGATTGCTTTTTATTAAGTAACGCTTAAGTGAATTCAGAATTTTTAAATGCAGTTATTTAAGTTAGGATATGCTTTATGCACCAGTGGTTTTAAATTATTTCTCTTTTTTGTAAATTCGGAGTTAAGGACCATTCACATGAGCGCGAACTGCGAATAGGCGAACTACGAACAAATCAATTTATCTGTATTTATAAATTGAAAGTTGCTATTTGTTTTACCACAAAAGCATTATATTCAATTAATATAACACCTAATCTAAAAAAAATTAAACTTGATTAATTAAAATAACGAAATTTACAATTACAGCAATTTTCCCGCGAATTGAAAATTCTTGCCGCGAACTGTCACACTTTATTCACAATCCACACAAAACAGTCGCAATCCACAAACCTGCGAATGAATAATTCGCTCGAACTTAACCTTCAACAATACAAATGAGTCGCGGGCACCTGCGACTAAAAAAAGTTTTCATGTAAATGAAGTGTCAGAATCTACGAATATTCGCCAGTTCGTAGTTCGCAATTCGCTCTCATGTGAATGGTCCTTTACAGGTGCAAACACAAATGTCCTTATATCTCGGAAATAATACGTTTCTGTTAAAAAATAATTTCACTACAAACAACTATAAACGATTTCAAATGCAACTGGCTAGTTTTTGTTTCAAAAAGCCAAAAGTGCGGGCTGAAATATTTTTCTAATGGTTCTAACTTTCTAACCTTTGAACTACAAAGGAAAAAAAATTCACTACAAACAACTACAAACGAATGTCTATCGAACTGCAATTCACGTTTTTCATTCTAGAAAAAGTGCGGGCTAACTTCACGTAGGTATTTTTTTGGTTAGATCAGGGTGTGCAATGCACACCTTGCACACCCTGGCGAGACGCCACTGACCATAAGCGTCGGTCGAGTCTCTGGAGCACTGTTCATGTTGGCATACCCAGTCCCTATCAAAGACCCCCTACTGTAATCCTAAACCCACAAACTTAATATCTAGCTTAAAACTAAGGAGGATGCTACGTCAGTAGCGCACCGGCCCGGGAGAGCGTATCACCAAAATTCGGCGAACTGCTTTAAAGTATCGACCCTGTCCTGATCCGGAGGAGCTCCTGAGCGTCGGCGGCATACCCGTCGTAGATGAGCCGCTTATGCCTCGCGCCGCGGTGGCTGTGGTACAATACCGGCTCACCATATATTTTGTGGACTAACCCTTCCATATCTACATGAAGAAATGCCTCAGGCGGGACAAAGCCAGACCGAAGCGTACTCCCATGGTACATTAAAATGGTATAGTAAGCCCCTGAGATCAGGTTATTATCACTGGCCATCGCCCTTGCAACGTGCCTCCGAATCACCCTAATAAGGAAATTGTCAATCCGAGCGTAGGCACCCTTAGCCCCCCCCCAAGACAAGTTCCTATCTATATGTTTGTTAAAATACAGATACTGGTCGAGCCAGATGCCAAGATACCTGACCACGGTTTTTACCGCCAACGGCCGTCCCGGTTGTCCAATAATTGTTAATTTTCTCCAGTTTTGTCTGGTATCCCCAGCCGTTTTTAATTTCGAAAACCCTGCTCGAAGTCACGGTACCAGCTTTGACAATGAACTTCTTTCCCATAAGCATGTCATATATCAGCACATATAGCAAAGGTTTTTGAATGGCCAATCTGGTCAGTGGTCATGGTCAGCTTGTAGAAAAGCCCCTCCAACCATACGGTATCGAAGGCCTTCTCAAAGTCGACCAGGCAGGCACCCGTACATTGCTTCTTACCTTTATTCCTGAATGTCGGAGACCAGTTTCGACGCGGCATGAATAGTGTCATGGCCCGCTCTAAAGCCAAACTGGTTTTCCGGAATAATCTTGATTTCTTCAACCCATCTCAAAAGAGATCTATTGACGACTTTCTCGAATACTTTGCTAACATTCGGAAGCAAACTAATTGACCGCAGATTAGCAGGGTTTGTCCTATCTTTATCCTTTTTCGGGATAGGATGTTCCACCGCCATTTTCCAATGCGCCGGATAATTTGCATTATTCAGCGGATTGTTGAATAGCGTGGTGAAGATATCTATCGCTTCTAGCGGCGGGTGTCTTAATACGACGTTTGCTATACCGTCCACTCCAGCCGACTTTTTGTTTTTAAGTGATACGAAGATGAACCGAAGTTCATCTCTACTCACTAACAGATGAGTATTTGTATCGGCGATTGTGCCATTTGCACGGTTGTCGTCATGGAACCCGGTGAAAACGTTGTTCTCGGATCGCCAATTTTGAATTTCGGTCCGCAGATAAAAGTGGTTTAGTAAGGCCCTCTCTTTAGGGTCGCGGTTACGGCGAACAGGGTTGTTCACCGTATATACACTCTCAAAGAAACCTCCCATCAAATCCACCCTCTCCTGCGGGTCCTCTTTTCGGACTTATGCCAGCAGTCAGTAGTGTCTGCCTGTTCTCGTTCGTCCGAGGTATTCGAACACATAAAATGTCGTTATGATCTTTCCGCCTGAACAGTTTATTTATTTGTGGGAACATATTCGGACGGACTACTGGTTTTTATAGCCCGAGTTTTACTGCCCCAATACAAACTTACAAATTTTCTGTAATTCTCTGTGATCAACTGTTTGATGACGACATTCATATGCCGTAAATGAGTGTCGATCTCATCGTTCGTCAAGTTCCTGTTTGTCGGTGGGTCGATCTCGGATGAGCGTATGTCGTGGTTTAAAACTCTGGAGAAGCGCGACCACTGCGCTTTTCGGTAATCGAAAGAACGCACTTGGTCGTACTGCTCCAGCTGCGTCTGCTCGTTCGGGATCCGTAATACGGCGGCAAGTCCGTAGTGATCACTATCGTACTCAACCGCTCGTAAGCAGTTCCGCGTGTTTAGATCATTGTTTGTTAGTTCAAGTCTTTCGTCAACTAGCGCCTAGTCCAAGAAAGAACCATTTCTAAGGAAATACGGGATATCCATCGCGTACAATTCCAGTTTGTACTCAATCATATTATGACGCCACCAGTCGTGAAACTGGTTGCCTCTAGGGTTCGGAGTATCATTTCCACATGCTGCATGTTTAGCATTGAGATCTCCGCCTAAAAAGAAATAATTATCTTCCGATTGAAGCTCTAAGCAACGAAAAAGCGTCTCGATCGCATTTAAAAACTGAATGCGTTGAGGGGAATCAGGTGCGTAAAGCGACACCACATACATCCTGGCTATTGAGGGGAAAGCATACGATGCATGCTTCCTACACATGAAACCTGCGCACGTCCCCGCTATATATGACCTTATGGCGCAAGCCTTTACGTACTAAGATAGCGACACCGCCTCCCTGTGTGGAGTTGGGCCGGTCTCTTCTAATAATACACGATAATTTCTATAGCCCAAATTGTGCTTCGGAGTTAGCTTAGTTTCGCTAACCAGAAGCACATCTGGCTTTTCGGCTTCCAACAGATTGGAAAGATTGTTCCTTCTCTCGATCCGGATTAGTGAATTAACATTCACCGCAAGGATCCTTAAGTTTACCTCGTCCAGCGTAACCATCATATTTATGGCGCGGCAGACTCGGCAAACAGCGTCGAATAGATAACGTCTATTCGTGCAGCTTGCTCATTTAGCTGCTTTTGGAAATGATCGATCTTTCCGTGCAAGACAGAAGGATCGATTTCAGATCCAGATCCGCTTCCGGTGTAGGAACCTTCGGCACGCTTTTTGTCATTGTTTTACCCGGTCCAGTTACCATTTGGGCAAAGGACACATTGGGTGCAACAAAATTAAAGAACGAGCGACTCTTTCGCAGAGTTCACACGAGAGCTGGCTCCGATCCTCTACTCTATCTGTACCTAAGGCACATTCCCTATGGTCCTTATTGCACTTGACGCACCCGAACTGCATATGGCAGTTAGCTGCGGCGTGCCCGAACCTATGGCAGCGCATACATTGAATGCGATCTGACCTCTATAGTTTTTCCCACCGTACCGCATGATAGTACAGGAATCTGATCCTTTTCACACTTTCAATTTTGTTGTCGGGGGTTAGTTGTACCAAAAAGAATGGTAATTTTCTGCTCCTGCCGTTTCTGCTGCTGCTGTTGCTGTGTGTTCTGTTTCTCCTGCTGTTGTTGTTGCTGTGGCACCGGCTGTTTTTGTGCCGACTGCTTTTTCTGTAGTTGTTGTTGTTGTTTGTGCTTCGATTGCGGCTGGTTTTTGTTATGTATTTGTTGTTGCTGCTTCAGCGTTTCTTGTTGTTGGTGTTGCTTCAGCAGTTTTTGTTTTATTTTTTTTATGTTTCTGCTCAGCCTGAATCTGCTTCAGCTTTAATTGTTGCTGTTGCGCTTTTTGCTGGCTCAACTTTCCTCTCTTCTCGAGTAGCTCTTTAATCAGCCCATCAAGTTGAGCTTCCTCATCGTCATTTTGTTGCTGTTCGTCTTCCTCTTCGGCGGCCAGTAATTCTTGGAAGGAATTACCTTCGCCCACATACCGGCCTTCACCCCCTTCGGACTCGTATGAGTAGCTGAGTCCATCGGTATCATCGTCATTGTCGCCTTCTGACTCGTGCGCAGATTAGGTAGCTCGTGAATTTATCGCTTCCTCATTTGTCTTCGTTTTCCTCTTATATGAGAGGTTTTGGTGTTGGCTTTAATTTGCGTCGCCGTTTCTCGGTTTTTATCGCTTCACGCGACTGCACCACTGGTACTGCTTTCGTTGTTGAAGCTGCGAAACTTGTTGTTGGCATCTCCATGGCTGCTATGCTTATTTTTGTTGCTGCTGCTACTGCTGCTGAAGTTGTTGTTGTTGCTGCAGTTTCTGCTCCCACTTGGCTTTGACTTCTCTGGTCAATCGTTTGGACAACAGAACATCACCTTGCGGGACATTTGGCTGGCCCGTATCCATCGCCTGATTGCCTTGCGGCACTTTCACTTTTATTTTGGTTTTCCCCCACTGGGACTCGATCCCCGCTGCTCTTCAGAGCCGATGCTACGCTCCATTGAGCGACTGAGAGCTGAGAGCTGATAGTACGCTCCACTGAGCCAATTTTTTTTTTTTATCCGAGGGTAGGTGAAAATCTTCCAAAGACACTATGAGAATAGCAAGCGCGTTCTCATAGTAGTGTCAGATTTTTACTGACTAAAAACACCACCCTTCAAAGATTGTTAGATACTGCAACTAAGATAATATAACTTATCAAGCAATTTTTCTATAACAACTTTTGACAGGTTACTTTCCAATGAAAGATCCTGCGTGTTCCACAAATTAGACGCGGTTAATCTTATCTTTCCAAGTCGAACGGTTTCGTTCTTTGTAGTCGGCTCAATAAATTTGCTCTCGTCCAAGATTTGTCGGACTGTATTGTTGATATGTCCGATTAGTCGGTTTCTATGCTTTCTCGCGAAGCTTCTTGTTTCAGCTTCGATTGTTGGAATTCCGAGATCCCTATGGATATCGTCGTTTCTCATACACCATGGTGCTTGTACAATTTGTCTAAGCACTTTATTTTGAAAAGTTTGTAGAATATTGGCATTTGTTTTCTTGGTACAACCCCAAAGTTCTATACCGTAGGTCCACACCGGCTTTAGCACTTGTTTGTGGAAAAGCAGTTTGTTCTCAGTACTGAGCTGGGAATGTTTTCCGAGTAACCAGTACATTTCTCTATATTTGATATCGAGTTCTTTACGTTTCATGTTCACGTGCGAACTCCATTTCAGCTTTGCATCGAGTGTCATTCCCAGGTATTTGGCCTCGTTTGAAAAGGGTATTCCGGCCAAGTTTAGAAAAATTGGCAAGTCATTAGTTTTCTTATAAGTGAAATTCACGTGAACAGATTTAGTTTCGTTGAGGGCGATCCGCCAGTTCCTTGTCCATTCATGTCAAGTTTATTAACGGTAAGTTTATTTAATTCAATGCAGTTAATACAAAAACATATTCAAAGTAATTATGAAAGAAACAATAAAAATGAAAGAAAACTTGTAATGCTTTATTTGCTTCAACCTTTTGCCTCGGCCACTTAATTACGACTGACTGCCATCCGAGAAACAGCGGGCCACCTTCTTCGACACTGCCATCTCTTTCTCTCTCGTTAAACGGCCATTCCTACTGCTCATCGGACCCCGATGAATCGAGCTGCCACGGCTTCATATTATCTGCTGAAGAACAGGTGTGGTATGGTCCCTCACTGACTCCTATCTTTTCTACCTCGTAACGTTCATTGCCCATTGTTTTGATAATCTTGTAAGGGCCAAAAAACCGGTTGCGGAGCTTTAAGTGACTTCCAAAGTGCGTACGCCTTACTGCTACAATGTCACCCACAGAATATTGATGAGCATCCTTACGATGTTTGTCATACTGTGACTTTTGTTGTTCTTGCGCCCGTTCTATACACTCTCGCACTCTTTGTCGATCCCCGGAGCGATTGTCTGTGAACTGTTTGGTGAGCTCACTCTGAAGAACTTCCAAAATAACACCGTCGTCGCCATTCCGCATATGTACACCAGTCAGTATTTACACTGCTGTGAAACGTCGAGTTCATACAACGTTGAACTCGGGGTACATATCTAAACCATTTTTCCGGATGTTCGATTGACAACTTCCTTAAGACCGAAATGAGTACTTGGTTGACACGCTCAACTTGGCCGTTACCTCTTGCTACTCCAGTTGTTACCTCCACATGATCAATACTATTTTTAGCACAAAAATTCTTGAAGTCTGTTGATGTGAAAGCAGCACCACGGTCTGACACTATCCGTTTCGGGTATCCAAAAGTCGTTGCCAGCATCTCCAATTTGCTCAGTACTTCGTGAACCCCTGTGGATCTAACCGGATAAAACCATGAAAACTTGGAGAATCCGTCAACGACCACAAAAATGTTTTGATATCCTTTTCCTGTACCGGTCATAGTTCCAACGTGGTCGACGTGAAAGGTATCCAATGATTGAGATTCTTTCGATATAGGATGCAGCTCTCCCTCAGGCTTCCCGTACTTTTGCCTCATCAAAATACACTGAATGCAGGAACTTATGCAGCTTTCAATTTTTCCAACCAGCTTGGGGATGTAAAAGTCTCTCCTTAGTGTCTCTTCCGTTTTCTTCACACCAAAATGTCCTTTCTCATGTGCTCGACGAATAAGTTCCTTCTCCATGGTTGATGGCACCACCAACAGATTCCTGCCATCCACAACCTTCATTAAAACGCCATTTTGCAGAACATAGTCTTCATACGATTGATCGACCAATATCAGTTTGATTGCTTTAACACATTCATCCTTTTCCTGAGCCTGCTTCACCAAAGCCGTTACAGTGTCCTCCACTACCAACACAGGATTCCGACTAAGACCGTCGACCGTCGACCGTCGCTTGCTCGAAATTCTAAACGATACTCAAATTCCTCCATAAACAAAGTCCACCTCTTAACACGGTCTGGAATATCGCCTTTACTCACAGTTCGTTGAAAAGCTGAACAGTCTGTGAAAATCGAAAACTTTCTACCAAGTGAGTATGGTCTCAACTTCTCTTCTCTGCATCCGATGTTGACTTACTCCAATAATAGACAGGATGAAACTTGGATTGGTTTTGGCGTTTTTGGAGCAAAATAGCTCCCAATCCGATTTTGCTGGCATCCGTGTGCAATTCCGTCGTCGCCTCAGGATCATAAATCTGCAACAATGGTTCCTGGATCAAACTCATCTTAAGACTTTCAACAGCTTGTCTCTGCAGCGGTCCAAATTCAAACGGAACATCCTTTTTTAGTAGTGCCGTCAGAGCAGATGCCTTCCTTGCGAAACCGTCAATAAACTTCCGAAAGTATCCAACCAAGCCTAGAAACCCTTGCAATTGTTTTACGTTCTGCGGTTCAGGAAACTTGCGCAAGTTACATGCAGAGACACTAGCATGAACGATAAGAGATTATCCAAAGAGTACAGTCGGCAGCTTATCACTTTATCGGATCATCAGCATAGCAACAACCACGGCTTGGTGCCAACCATCCTATGTACTGGGAGAGACCTACTATGTTCCTCTTGTTTTTATGTAATATGTAATGTAGCTTCAGTTAGTTTTAAGTTTCGTTTTTGATAATTGTTCTCCTGAGTTTAGTTTTAAGTTGGCTGTTACACAGTACAGGTAAACATATAAAACGGACGTTTTTGCCGCTCATTTAGAAGCAACTTTTAAACCGTACGATGGCCAAGCGATCCACGACAATACTAATAGGGCGGAATTACAATCTGAAGATTCAACACTCACTAGTGCAACGCTAAGTGAACTAAAACGTGAAATCGAATCCCTAAAACCTAAGAAAGCTTCTGGTTATGATTTGATCACCGGAGGAGTTCTGAAAGTTCTACCAAGGAAAGCATTAATTAAGCTTCTTCATATTATAAATGCCGCGCTCAGACTAAAACACGTGCCGAGTCAATGGAAAGTCGCGGAGGTCATAATGGTTTTAAAACCAGGAAAACCGCCAAATGAAGTAAAATCGTATAGACCGATAACCCTTCTTCCAGTCATTTTCAAAGCCTTCGAGAGAATATTGCTTAGGCGCCTACAACCGGTTATTGAAGTCAATAATCTTATCCCTGACCACCAGTTTGGGTTCAGAACCAAGCATTCGACGATTGACCAAGTACATAGAACTACTGACGTAATCGAGAAAGCATTTGAAGAAAAAAAAAAATTTGCTCAAGCGTATTCCTTGACGTCTCACAAGCCTTTGATAAGGTGTGGCACGACGGCTTGAAATTTAAATTACGACAAGTTCTCCCCGCAAGCCTATATGATATTCTAGAATCATATCTCGGGAATAGACTCTTCCGTGTTAGAAATGGAAACGAATACTCGGTGCTAAAAGAAATTTCGGCCGGTGTACCGCAAGGAAGCGTCCTTGGTCCGCTTCTCTATTTGTTACATACTCGCGATATACCAAGGGAAGATGGCACTACCCTTGCTACGTTCGCCGACGACACAGCTATCCTAGCAGTAGGCAATACAATTGAAGAAGCGACTACAAAACTGCAAGCCGCAGTGAATAAGGTAAATGAATGGACAAGGAACTGGCGGATCGCCCTCAACGAAACTAAATCTGTTCACTTGAATTTCACCTATAAGAAAACTAATGACTTGCCAGTTTTTCTAAACTTGGCCGGAATACCCTTTGCAAACGAGGCCAAATACCTGGGAATGACACTCGACCAAAGCTGAAATGGAGTTCGCACGTGAACATGAAACGTAAAGAACTCGATATCAAATATAGAGAAATGTACTGGTTACTCGGAAAACATTCCCAGCTCAGTACTGAGAACAAACTGCTTTTCCACAAACAAGTGCTAAAGCCGGTGTGGACCTACGGTATAGAACTTTGGGGTTGTACCAAGAAAACAAATGCCAATATTCTACAAACTTTTCAAAATAAAGTGCTTAGACAAATTGTACAAGCACCATGGTATATGAGAAACGACGATATCCATAGGGATCTCGGAATTCCAACAATCGAAGCTGAAACAAGAAGCTTCGCGAGAAAGCATAGAAACCGACTAATCGGACATATCAACAACACAGTCCGACAAATCTTGGACGATAGCAAATTTATTGAGCCGACTACAAAGAACGAAACCGTTCGACTTGGAAAGATAAGATTAACCGCGTCTAATTTGTGGAACACGCAGGATCTTTCATTGGAAAGTAACCTGTCAAAAGTTGTTATAGAAAAATTGCTTGATAAGTTATATTATCTTAGTTGCAGTATCTAACAATCTTTGAAGGGTGGTGTTTTTAGTCAGTAAAAATCTGACACTACTATGAGAACGCGCTTGCTATTCTCATAGTGTCTTTGGAAGATTTTCACCTACCCTAGGATAAAAAATAAAAATAAAAAAATGTCTCTAGTCAGGTTTACTTAGCTGTCATTAAGTATATCAGTATTATGGTATCCCTAAATTTGACTCACCGTGCTCTATAAAATGGTGTACTCTGTTTATATATTTGACTTACTTTAAAATTTGGTCGTACCAAACCTATTTTATTTTTTGCACAGTAAAAATAACCATAATCTATAATCCATTTCCTACAAACAAGTCCAAAATTTATAAAAAGATAAATGCTAGATATATAGTATATTATTTCATTAAATTATAAATTCATTAAAAAAAGACTATGCCTCTTGAAATTCAAATTCACATTTGTATTTTTACTAGCTGACCCGGCGAACTTCGTTCCGCCCAAATTCGTTAATGTATTTAATGAAATTAATAAATCCGAGCTTTCGATTCATGTAAGGCGGTCAAGTAAAATTCTTTATTCAGAAGTTATATTACAATTAAATACAATCGATTTATTTGTCGGCCAACCTACCGCTTTTTCACTGAAGTGCTTTATGATACACAACAACGCTATGCTGATGACTATTGTGTTGTTGTCTATCTCGGTCTCCAGTTTGGACGACTGCACATTGTTCTTGCTCTATTTTTCCCCGAAGTTCCGACAAATTCTCTCGATTGTTAATTTTCCGATCTGACTGTTAGTCCTGATTTTCATTTTCACGAACACTCGCCATACGTTGTGCATTGCGGCTGCGACGTGAAACGTTTGACCTAATCTTATCTTCTATACATATAATAAAACTGTAGCCGTTTTCATATGTTCGCGGTTGGCGTGAAAACTACTGCACAGATTTCGATGAAACTTTTTTTTGAAATGTTAGTTAAGATTCTGAGAAGGACATAGGTTATCCCTTTCATTGTTATGCCTGTTTTTGGGAGCGTTTTTGACCAAAATGTGTTTTTTTTTGCTGACTTTACTGCCTTTAACTCGCTATTACTCAAACAATTCTTAATCAATGCAAACAAAATAAAATACTTAGGAGAGCCAACACTTTCATAGTTATTTCAAGCCATCAATCAGCTTTCTATGTCCTCTAGAAGCTGAGCTACAACCTAAAATCTAACACGAAAAAAATAAATTTATTTTCTCAAATCGAACTTTATCAGCAGCCGCGGTTCTTGATAGTCGTTCTGCTTTGGGGTGGTTGGGTGGCGCACGTCGCACAAGCACGTTCATATGAAAAAAAAACTGCGTGGTGTTTTCTCCGAATTAAGTGAAACGAAAGACAAGTATGCGACGTGAATGTGAACGTGTATGTAATCAACAGCGACAATATTATGTTTCTGAGGAAATGCGCAGGTGGCTGATGACGTGCGTTGATGAACGTACATTATGAGTTTAAGGTTTTTGTTTTAATGGTTGTTATCGTACCTACGGTGATACCTGCAGTAAAGAATTGAAGAATTCATGAAGTAAAGACGATATAGGTGAATTACGTTGTTTGATTTACTGTTGGTGTGACAAATTTCCGTTAAGGCTTTTGTTTTATTGGTTGTTTTGATATTTTACCTTCGTTGATACCTACAGTAAGGAAGTGGAACTTTAGTAGTTACGCATTACGCTGCTGAATTTAATTTGCTTAAATTAATTTTAGGTAATAGATTTGTTTGATTTTTGAAATGATTACTTCTTTAGGCGCGTTGGGCACTTTTAAATGGGAAGAAATTGATGAATTCGCTTTACCTTTAAAACGGCACCGCGTCATCGTCACCGAGAAATCGACACCCGATAGGTGGCGCTGTTGTCGATTTTTTTTTGAGAAACTCAACCGATCTCAATGAAACTTTGTATGTGTGCATGGTTGTATGCAGCTAGAAAGATAGGATACTTTTGGACCCGATAGGTGGCGCTGTTGTCGACATTTTTGAGAAACTCAACCAATCTCAATGAAACTTTGTTTGTATGCATGGTTGTATGCAGCTAGAAAGATATAATAGTTTTGGACTCGATAGGTGGCGCTGTTGTCGATTTTTTTGAGAAACTCAATCGATCTCAATGAAACTTTGTATGTGTGCATGGTTGTATGCAGCTAGAAAGATAGAATAGTTTTGGACTCGATAGGTGGCGCTGTTGTCGATTTTTTTGAGAAACTCAACCGATCCCAATGAAACTTTGTATGTGTGCATGGTTGTATGCAGCTAGAAAGATAGGATAGTTTTGGAGCCGATAGGTGGCGCTGTTGTCGATTTTTTGAGAAACTCAAGCGATCTCAATGAAACTTTGTATGTGTGCACGGTTGTATGCAGCTAGAAAGATAATATAGTTTTGGACCCGATAGGTGCGGCTGTTGTCGATTTTTTTGAGAAACTCAACCGATCCCAATGAAACATGGTATGTGTGCATGGTTGTATGCAGCTAGAAAGATAAGATAGTTTTGGACCCGATAGGTGGCGCTGTTGACGATGTTTTTGTTCGCTGTTTTTACTCCCAAAACAGTTTTAAGTATTTCCTGCGCAATTGGTGTTTTTTTTCACATTGCCAATGTTAACCGCTTTGTTTTAGCAAGACTGTTAATTTTAAACAAATATGCCGTCGAGGAAACGGTCAAATCTTTCTCGAAGCTCAACAGGATTTAGAAAAATGAGACGAGTTAGATCACAGAAAACGGATGAAAAATATCAGACCCCATCGTTACAAAAAAACACTCCGTGGCAAATTAAATCAGAAGTGGATTTTATTACACCAAAGAAATTAATTATGGCGAATTTGCTGGTATGACTTAGGCCTGTGACGTTGTGCACCGCGGGTGTAGACCTCACCAACGACTGTTTCTCGCACGGTCAATTATACGTGTGTCTTTCCCGAGCCAGCGAAAGTAAACATGCGTAGGTATATATGCTCCAGGCAACAGAACCTCAAATATTGTATTTCAAAAACTATCTCATGTATTGAAACCTAACTATTATTATCTCGTTTTTTGGAAATTACACAGGAAATTACACGCGTACGAAGTTGCGGGCACAGCTAGTATATATATATATATATCTATACATATAATAAAACTGTCATATGTTCGCTGTTGGCGTGAAAACTACTGCACAGATTTCGATAAAACTTTTTTGAAATGTTAGTTAAGATTTTGAGAAGGACATAGGCTATTCTTTTCATTGTCAAGCCTATTTTTTGGGAGCGCTTTTGACCAAAATGTTTTTTTTTACCTGACTATATTGCATATAACTCGCCATTACTCAAACAATTCTTAATCAATGCAAACAAAATAAAATACTTAGGAGAGCCAACACTTTCATAGTTATTTCAAGCCATCAATCAGCTTTCTATGTCCTCTAGAAGCTGAGCTACAACCTAAAATCTAACACGAAAAAAATAAATTTATTTTCTCAAATCGAACTTTATCAGCAGCTGCGTGGTGTTTTCTCCGAATTAAGTGAAACGAAAGAGAAGTATGCGACGTGAATGGGAACGTGTATGTAATCAACAGCGATATGTTTCTGTTGATTTTTTTCTTATTTCATAATATATTAAGAATACGGTTATTACAATTCCCTCTTTTCTCAAAGCCATATATCAAGCCACACACATACCGCACGCACGGTGTTTACACATACATATTTCGGGACTGTTGGATACAGTCGCACATTTTTTTAGCACCATATCTGTACACAACCAATATATGATTGGGAATTCTGTTTTTTAATAAGAGTGAACAGTTTTGATATTACTTAGGAACACTAAAAATGCAAGTTTTATTAATATTAAAAAAAGTGGTAATTCTCGGAACGTAAATTCGTAAAAACGAGTACATATGATTGAACTCCTAACAAAAAGAAAGTATGTACCTATAATATGCCATTTAATAAAATTTAATAAAATATATAACTATCTCATGTATTGAAACTTAACTATTATTATCTCTTTTATTGGAAATTACAGTCTCATGCCGCGTACGAAGTAGCTGGCACAGCTAGTAAATATATAAAAGGCAATGAAGTCCGTGTGTGCGCGCATAACTCGATAACGGATTGTTGGATTTCAACGATTTTGGGCTTGACAGTTTCGTTTTGGACCAAAGAAGGACATAGGCTACTTTTTGTCGCGAAAACAAAACTTTGAGGGGTTGAAAGAGATTATGAAACTTTGTATGGGGAAATGTACACTTCTAAAACAAAAAAAAAATATTTTGAATTTTAAAAGCAATTGTTGTTGTCAATTATTTTAATAATTTTCCAAGCAAATTGTTTTGACAGGCTGAAATAGCGGATGAACACACGGACTTCATTGTATTTTATATATATAAAATATATAATAATAAAGAAGAAGATTTATTGCCCTGGAAATGTAGCACAGGGGAATACAAAAATAAAGTTGGGATAAGCAGACAACATTTCATCTCTTCGGTTTCTCCATTATTATTTAACAATAACTTTTGATTGAGGCAATACAAACAATTCTTAATTTAAATAAATATTTATGTACCTATTAAACATATACATCATATATTTTTTTTTTTTTTTTTCGTTTATTAGGTTATGAGTCTGAATATCACTATGGGTCTGACTTTGGAGATTCAACAGATAAAAGCGATGGCGATGATGATCCGTTACTTATGTCGCCTACAGAGGAGGAAAGTATATGTGGAGATAATGATAGCGAAAGTGATTTTTCGGAATGCAGTTTTAGTCAAGGTGGTTTAAGTAAGCGGCCACCAAGTCCCGATCCGATATGGCTGCAGGACCGTGATTTAGAAGCATTAGTCATCCCAAAATCTTCAGACGACTTGCTTATTTCAAACAAATTAAGTCTTCTTGCGGTTACAATATATGAAGTTTTAAGAAGGTTTAGACATCTGGTTCGTCTCTCACCATTTCGTATAGAAGATTTTTGTGCATCATTAATCTGTGAAGAGCAAAGCGCACTATTTATCGAAATACATATTATGTTGTTAAAAGCTATTCTTCGCGAGGAGGATATACAGGTTACCCACTTCGGACCTTTAGATCAAAAAGACAGTGTAAATATAAGCCTTTTCTTAATTGATAACATAACGTGGCCAGAGATTCTCCGAAGTTATGTCGAAAGTGATCCCATTTTCGATCGACGTGTTTATGATATTTTGCAATCGAGAGAATACCCATATTCTGGGGTAGAAGATAGATTAACTGTACTTCAATTCCTTACTGACCAGTTATTAAATACAACTGCTGTACGTGATGTGATGCTTCAAGAAGGCCCTATACATTATGATGATCATTGCCGTGTCTGTCATCGACTGGGAGACCTATTGTGCTGTGAAACATGTCCAGCTGTTTTTCATTTAGAATGTGTTGATCCACCATTAGTTGATGTACCCACAGAAGATTGGCAGTGTAATTTATGCCAATCACATAAGGTAGTTGGTGCGGTTGATTGCATTTTACCTCAGGAAAAGCAAGGAGTTCTTATTCGACATGAAATATTAGGACTTGACAGGCATGGAAGGAAGTATTGGTTTGTTGCTCGCCGTATATTTGTAGAAGATCAAAATGGTACCGAGACCTGGTATTATAGTACGACATCACAATTAGAACTACTGTTGTCTGTGCTTGATCCCAATGACTTGGAGTTAAGTTTATGCAAGGAACTGTCTGACAAAAGAGAAGAGATTAACAGACAAATGAATATCACAGAGAAGTTGACAAATGAAAGCAAAATTAACAAAAAATCTTATATTGATTTCGAGAATGATAAAATAAATCAAATTTTAAATAAAACAATGAACGGTGAGGGTGAAAATATCGAAAGAGACGAAGATGCTAACCAAGAACTAAGAGTTACTAGACAAAAAATAAATCAAATAAATAACGGCACATTATATTTCAAATTGGGAATGGAAAATGGATTTAAAAGCTATATAAATCAATACGCGGTTAATCCTATTGCTTTAAATAAACCTCAAAGAAACGAGGAACGTGATAAACGAAGGCATCTTTCTCATAAGTTTTCATTAACAACCGCATCCGAGTTTAAATGGATAGGTAATACTAATTGTACAGCAACAAATGTCATTAATACTATACGACAGACTTTAATCAACTTTGAGCAAAGCATAGCTGCTTCATTCATGAACACTAATTGGAGTTCTGTACGGAAAATGTGGATAACTGCAGTTGCAAACTCATCTAAACCATCAGATTTTTCATATGTTCTCTTACTATTGCAGTCCTGTTTCAAATCAGTTATTTTTGCAAATGTATGGCATGAGCAGCTAGGCCACATAAGATTTCATCGTACTACATCAGCGGAAAGAGAAGAGAGAAAGAAAATTGAAAAGAGAGAAAAAAGAGAGCGTGATGACGAAGAAGAAAGAAATAGACTAGCTTTTAACTATGTTAAGTATTCACTTGGGCTGAAACATCAAGTTTGGAAACAAAAAGGCGAAGAATATCGTATCCATGGTCAATGGGGTTGGATATGGATGTCGTATTACCGACAACGGCAACGAAATCGTCGCTCACATAAAAGAATTTGTGCTAATAAAATAAACATCCATATACTCCACAAGGAAGACAATAAAATAATTACCGTCGATCCTCGAACCTATAACTTCTTGAAACAATGCGAACGGTTATCAAAGCAAGGATTAGATTATGGGTACATCGACGATTTCAAGCACATCGAAATTATTGAGTTTAACCGAACCGAAAACAGCGATGTAATTGATATATCAAAGTCACTTACTGCTACTGGTAGATTACTTTTTCCTAAGATAGGAAGAAAAAGTAAATTAGACGATTTATTGTCTAAGAGATTACTTTTAAAAGAAGCTGAGGAGCAAAATATGTCGAAAACAGGTAAAGTAGAAGAGAGTAGCTCACCAACATTGAAGCTTAACACAGTACCTGATTTAACAAACGCAAATATCAAACAGTCCGTGTTGGAAAAACAAATTCTTCGTTTGGTGGAACAAAAGCAAAGTTCGCAGTCCAATTCAGTAAATCTTGAGTTAGTTAATACATTAGCGAAAAAAATTCAGTCGGTTCGACTTCAGTTTAGCCAATTAAACAAATTTGCGAAACAGTACCGTTGTTATACAAGAGATTGTAACACGAATTCAAATGCAGTTTCTCAGATAACGCAAAATACCTGTTACTCTCCATTGTGCTTACAAAAAGCTAGAGCGAAAAAGGAGTTGCTTCTTTTATTAAGAAAAGCACACACAGCTGGAAACGGTTCAAAAGAGACTGTGGCCGCTATTCTAGGTGCTGTAAAAAAGCCTTCGATATTAGAACAAAAGCTTACGGAGGGCAAAAAAGAACCAAATATAATGTTAGATGATTTGGATGAGAAGCATTACGAAGATTTTCCAATTGATTTAAAGGAAGACTTGTACTCTGCTTTGGAAAATGCTATTGCTTTTCAAGATAATATGTTTTCGTCATACTTCTGCCAACTCAATTTAAAACAAGAGACAACAATAAAATCTGAAGAAGAGGATTTATCTAAAACAGTTTTAGAATGTAGTTCTAAGGAAAAAAACGAAATATTGGCACCTGATTTGGAGAATTATGTGGACAATTTGGATGTCTGCAGTAACGTTGAAGTTGAAAGTACAGATGCAGTTCTAAACGTAATGGATAACGAGATCTCATTTAGTAAAAAAAGAAAGCAGAAATTACGCAGTAAAAATAATCAAAAAGAAATGAGCCATAATCAGACAGCGGAGCAGAATGCAATATTAGCAAAACAAAATAGACGTTTTCCTTTACATCCTCCCAGGATTATTAAACGCGAAGATAACATTAAGGTAGAACCAGAATACGGCCCAAATGGCACAGAGCGTGTTTATTCCGCCATTTCAACACGTGGTAAAATATATCTAGTCCGAGATTTAATTGATGGGAAGGAACGACAACCATCCGTAACAAATGCCACTTCAAAATATCCTATAATTTCAAACTTCTACACAAATAATTTACATAAAAGTCTTATGGTTCTACCAAGATACGAACTAGTAAGGTTGGCAAGAACAGGTGGAAAAGTGCAAGTAAATGGTTTTCACCATTTAGCTAAAACCAATACATCAGTCTGGCCCTATCCCTGTTCCAGACCGCTATTTAAAACGTGTTGGCTCTATCGCACCACCAACAGCCCTACTATTGCAGCAATCGCCCTTCAATTGAGAATCTTATTTTGTTGTCTTAGATGGGATGACATGATTGCAAAACCTCCGTCTGTCGATGGCAAGTATCAAATTACAACAGAAACCGAAATTGTCACTCAAGAACTTTTAAAGTTAAAACATTCTGGGAAATTCAATGATAAAACCCAATATTTAAGAAGGAAAGTAGTAATACCATTAGAATTACCCAAAACAATTAGAGGTAAGAACAAAATTTGTCTATGCACTTTAAATTTTAACATTTTCTGATTAAAACTTTTGTAGAGGTAACTTCAATAAGATCTGGGCTAAGAAAGAGAAAACGAGCAGAATCTCCACAACAAACTGAACCCCAGGTATCAGAAGAATGGGTTGAAGAGGATAAGTTGGAACTCTGGGAAATAAAACTGTTCGGAGAAAAGCAAGAAAAATCACGCACCTCTGTTAATGGTAGACACACTCAATTTAAGCAAATTGAAATTGGTAGTACATCTAGTTCTTCTGCAACACTAGCTACTATTGCATCAAAGACTTTAGCCCCAAAGTTGTCAAATGACGAAATTAAGGAAAAAATGGAGCAACAGCTTAAATTACAAAGAGCGGCACACCAACAAAAAAAGTCAGCAGATGCTAAGCAACCAATGGGTAATACTCGTTTTTTTTTTTTTTTTTTTTTTGTATTTTGAATCAGAGAAATTTTCTTTGAATTTAATTTTCAGTAAAAGTAATTCCAGCGACAACACCAAACCGACGGGTTATTGTGAAGAATCCAGATGGCACAACACGAATAATTCATCAGACAGTGTCAACGTCAACACAATCTATAAAGGCTCCATCAAACACAATACCTACCAAGACCACTACTGCTGAAGCTGTTCAATCCACTCAACCAATGCAGCATAAGGTTCAAATAATTCGGGGTCCTGATGGTAAAGTCAGTGTCCGTGGTTTAAGCCCTGGCCAACAATTAATACAAATGCCGGATGGGAAACTACATGTTTTGACTACAACGCAAGGTAGACTTTAAAGTTAAAACTAATTTACACTAATTTTGTGTTTACTTGTAGGTGTAAATAAAAATGCTCCGTTAAAAGCCCCGGCAGCAGTAGTTAATAAATCAGTTCAAAATTCCAATATTCCTTCAACTGCGGCAAAGCAGTCAAATACTCTTAAACAAGTGGTAAAACCAGTTTCTAGTGGCATAAGCCTGAAGCAAGTTGTAAATAGAGACGTTCCACAAAAGGTACATTTAAATTATTTATTTATTCATTTTATTTTTTACTCATATATTGTACATTATGAAGATCACTGCAAAATCAATGGCTCCAGCAGTACGAAATGCTCAACAAGCTCTCGCTTCTCAAAATGTTCAAAAAATGTTGCCAACTGGAGGACCAGATATTCATGCCACGCCTTGCAATAAGCAATCAAACCTTCAGCAATTGATTGTTCAACCAGGACAAAAGCTTTTAGTTGGACAGAATGCTCAAGGCCAAAAGGTTTTGATTTCTTCACCCTCGCAACAAACCACACAGCAAACGCCTACTCAAAATACAGTTCCCCAAGCACAACATCAAATTATACTAAATCCTCAACCAGCCCAGAAGGTAATTCAGCAGATTGTGAACACAAGCAACATTCAACAACAAATAATGGTTGGTGGACAACGAATTATTCTAAGTCCTGGCCAAACAATAGTTACTCAACGATCAGTTCCTCAGTCATCCCAAGTGCAAGTTTTACAGCAGCAAATAATACAGCCAGCTCAACCTCAGCAACAAATGATGATTCATGCACAACCTCAAGTTGAACCCAGATCCACTGTTTCGAAATTGAAAGCACAGAGTCAAACACAAACTCTTACTCAGCAAATACAACAACAACCTTCCACTACCGAGTGCGTTGTACAGCCAACTCAACAGCAGTTAGTTGTACAAAATTCAGCTTTGGCCCAACAGTTGGCGCAAGGAAAACTGCAAGTAGCCACCGTCAATGGTCAACAAGTTATTATTAAGCCCCTAGGAAACAACCAAGCCCAAATTGTTGCCCACATCAAAACTCAAAGCGATGGTAGTGCTCATATTGTTACAAATACTAACTTTTCTGAGACCCCAAGAGAAATCCAGAGTTTGCCAAAAACAATTCAAAAGCTTGTGCATCAACAAAAATCGCATATCAGCGACCAAACACCCAAAGATCAAAAACTCACTACGAGCGAACAGGTTCACCAATTTTCAGCGCAGGAAGAAACTCAGCAACATACCACTTCAAGTACAATCGAGCAGAGTCTTTTACAAGGTCAACCGCCTGGAACAGTAATAAAATGTGTTACAGCCCAGGTTATACAGACTGAACATGGTCCTAGAATAGTTTTGCAAGGATTGGTTGGGAATGACTTTACGCAACAACAACTTGCGTTAGTGCAGCAGCAAGTGAAACAACAACTGTTAAAAGGTAAGACTAAGAAAAAAATTTAAATTTGTTTTCGGTACGGATGTCCGAATTTAAGATGACTGGGTTTTATAATTTGTTAGTTGAAATAAAAAAGTTAGTTAAAAAAAAAAAAAACAATTAGAATTACAAATTTACAATCGGTTGGTACAGCTTATTATAGAATATCTTTTGTTGGGTTTGTTTTGCTTGCATCTTTTTATTTCTTTTGTTTCCGGGGCTTTTTTTTCAAGTTACAATTTTTGTTTTAAACTTTTTAGTCTTATCACACTCCGGGGAAGAATACGAATCTAATGACAGTTCACTCTTAAAATCTGTCAATCCATTTAGGCTACAGATACCTCGGTAGGGGTGAATGAAACGAACGGACATACGCTCTGGGTACAGCCGTCTCATTCAAGATCTAAATTGTGACTGCTCTCTAAAATGAGAACAATTTAAACACTCCGCATAAACTGTTAACCTCAAAATAGTCTCAAATAGGGTCGCCTTAGCTCAAACCAATTAATGCACATGGAGATTGAAATTGACAAGCTTTGGGACAAATATCACGTTACTTAAAAAATGTCGGCTCACCAACACACTAGCAAAATATATGAGCCTCTTCCGCTGTCGGCAAAGATCCTGTCAGTGTTCATAGAATTTTGTCGACTAAATTTGAAATTATTAGTTACGTGTGGAATATATTTCTTTTAAGTGATATTTGCTTAAAATATTTATCAAAAATCAACGATCCAGAATGGTTGTAGAAAAAAAAAACATTTTGAACAAACTTCCTTTAGTTATTTAGGAAAAACGTATATATGAAATCGAGGTCAATGATATCCAAAAACATTTTTTTCCTTATATGTTTCTGATATAAAAAAAACTTATTTAAATGGTTTTATTATCCAAACAAATCAAATTAATCGCCAACGGCTGGCAGCAAAAACATCCAGACCCATATTGCGATAGTGCAATCTTAACCGTATACTACGACTTTGTTTATTACAACTAAACATTCTTCGACGTAGACACAAGGTCGGTTGCATACATAACACATGGTCGATTTCCTTGGTTCTGGGTCTCGTCGGTAGGGCGCGTGTGTGTGTATATTAGACTTATGTTACATAGTTAGTACATAGTTTGATGCGGATCACAGACAGGCGATCACGTATCGGCTTGAAGTCAATCGGCTTTACTAATAATCAATCACTAATGTCGACAATTACTTGGCTGCCAGCTTTAGTAAAAATATACAGCATTTGTGAAACGGTACCAATTACATTAACAATAATAGAAAGAAAATATAGCACTAGATACCAGGGCTATCGGCTAGTATTTATAATATTTTATTAATTATTAAGTAATTTTTAGCGTTTCTAATATACATATACTTATATACTTCTTACATTAGCTTCGTTAAGTGTTTTTATAAGGTCCACAAGAGGTGTGGAGGAGAAGTTCTTAGCTACGTCTCTGATACTTCTGGATAGAAGATGACAGTGTATAAGGTTTCTATGGCCCATGCGGAGTCGTAAAATGCATTTTAACATAATCCGTGGGCAGTTTTTAGGGTATATTGCTATTTCTGCGTCAGGGTTGATTGGTGAGTAATGGTGGATGTACTCTGTCCATGTAATCCGTCTTCTTACATTCCACCAGGATTGTAATTTTATTTTTAGGTCTTTTTTGTTATGTGTGTAGAAGGTGATAATTGGTTCTTTTGTTGCAGCTTTAGCGGCCATGTCGGCTTGTTCATTTCCGAAGATCCCAGCGTGGCCAGGAACCCACATAATTTAGAGTCTGTTTTTGTTAGTGATTAGGTTGTCCCGGATCATTTCTATTATAGGAGTTGTGTTGTGTATGTTTCGAATTGCGGATATTGTGGATAGGCTGTCACTGCAAATTAGTACCTTTTTGTTTGGTATAATTTTGTGGCCTGAAATATTGCCAGGGCTTCAGCGGTAAATATTTACGAAAAATTAGGTTCTATACCCTTTTTAAGGACTAAATTATTTCCATCTACTATTGCAAAAGATGTACAGACTTCAGTCTTCGATGCGTCGGTGAACAGTAGTCCAATTTTCATCTATGTAATTAGATGTAAGCTCATTGAAGATGGATGTAAATATTACGCTGTTTGTAGATGATTTATTATAGTCGTGAAGGTGGGTTATTGTAGATGATTCGTCAAAAAGCCATTGAGGGTGATTTGGAGCATTGTGTGTTTGGATGTTCATTGGTATATTCGCCCATACCGGTGAGTGCAACGCATTGAAAATTGCCGATGGTCGCCGGGGTACTTTCTTCCAAGATAGAACCTTTTTGGAGTCCAGTATAATGGGTAATACCTTTGTATACATTCCTATAGTACCAGTAACCCACCGAAGCTTTGGCGTTTCAATCGCTCAATAATGAAAACTGGTTTGTGCCCTTAATTGATTTAGACGGAGCTTTAAGTTTTTATCGGTGTTTCGTCCAAACAAAAGCTATATTTGAACGAAAGAATTATTGGGGATGTTTTCAAAGAAAAAAATTGTATTTTGTACTGGTTGCCATATTTCATTTGTCCTCCCCGATCACTATCTAAGATTTGTTTGCCAAATGTCTAGATCCGTCAACATAGCAATGTAGTATTTTCAGCTGCTAATAGAAGTAGGTAGATTATAAAGCGGGAGAGCCTTCGAGGCTCTACGGCTATGGCACTGCGGCTTCTAATCTTAAAGGAGCCCATTATTGTGTAGGTGCATAAAACATAAACATGTAGGTAGATATTCAATTGCAAGATGCAGACGCTACTCCTATATTATGTTTTGTATTTAACTGCAAACACATTGTACTTGTGTTTGCTTTTCGAACTAATTTACGATCACTTAAGTCTTTGGTGGATTCCAAAGATCAGGTGCATTTCATCGACATGACCTGCTAAATCATTGCAACTAATATCGAAAGATGGTAGATTGCCTATAAGTTCATCTTCGTAGATAAAACTAGCCTCCGATCCAGGATCGCGAAGAGCACGTAGAGTGAATTTGTTACCAAGATGAAAGACATCGATACATGTTTTTTTTTCTCCGAGGTAGGTGGAAATCTTCTGGAAGACACTATGAGAACACTCGGGGCGTGCTCATAGTAGTGTGAGATTTTTACTCACTAAAACCACCTCCATGAATTTCTTTTGTACCACAACTAAGTTATGATTATGACTTATCAAGCAATTTTTTTATCACGAAGTTTTACACGTTTGCCAGGCAACATTCCGGCGAGAGTTCCTGCTCGTTCCGCAATTTTAACGCGGTTGAAAATTATCGGGCCAAGTCCAAAGGTTTAGTTTGTTGTAGACGCCGCAATAAATTTGTTTCATTGAGAATTTTACGGACCGAGTTATTAATATCTCCTAATAATCGATTTCTATGCTTTCGAGCGCATATTTTCGTTTCGTCCTTAACGGTGGGAATTCCGAGGTCTCTATCAATATTTTCATTTCTAATGTACCACGGTGCACTGACGAAAGATCTTCGCACTTTGTTTTGAAAAGTTTGTAAAAAGTTTAGATTTGTTTCGCTGGTACAGCCCCATAACTGTATACCATTATGTCCATACAGGCTTCATCACTTGCTTATATAATAAAAGCTTGTTCTCGAGGGTAAGCTTGGAATGTTTTCCGAGTAACCAATAAAGTTCTCTATATTTGATTTTAAGTTCTTCGCATTTTTTCTTTACATGCGGTTTCAATTTTAATTTGGTGTCGAGAGTCATTCCGAGATATTTGGCCTTGTTTGCGAACGGAACCTGTACCGTATTTATAAATACAGGCAAGTTATTTGTTCTTTTGTATGTAAAATCCACGTGGACCGATTTCGTTTTGTTAAGAGCGATCCTCCATGATTTTGTCCATTCATAGACCCGGTTAAGCGCGCCTTGTGATACTTTGTTTGTTTCTTTGGTCGTTGTACCCACTGCTAGTATAGCAGTGTCATCGGCTAAAGTAGCTACGGTAGTACCTTCTATTTGCAGAATATCACGCGTAAATAGCAGGTACAGGAGAGGCCCAAGGACGCTTCCTTGCGGCACACCTGCCCTTATTTCTTTAAATTCCGAATATTCGTTTCCGCGTTTGACACGAAAGAGTATTCTTTAGATACGATTCTAGAATTTTCCATAACCGTTCGGGGAGAACTTGTCTTAATTTGTACTTGAGGCCTTCATGCCAAACCTTATCAAATGCTTGCGAGACGTCTAAGAATACGGCAGAGCAAATTTTATTTTCTTCTAGAGCTTTCTCTATTACCTACGTCAGTTATCCGATGCACTTGATCGATTGTCGAATGTTTGCTTCTAAATCCAAACTGGTGGTCGGGTATAAGACGGTTTTCTTCTATAATTGGTTGTAAGCGTCTGAGTAATATCCTGTCAAAAACTTTGGAAATAATTGGAAGAAGCGAGATGGGTCTATAAGACTTTTTTTCATTCGGTGGTTTGCCTGGTTTTAGAACGATTATGACTTCCGCGATTTTCCATTGACTTGGGATGTATTGTAGTCTGATCGCGGCGTTTATAATGTGGAGAAGCTTAGTTAATTCTTTCCGAGGTAGCATTTTAAGGAGTTCACCCGTGATCAGATCATTACCCGGAGCTTTTTTCGGCCTAAGTTTATTTATTACTTGTCCGAGCTCGGTGAGTGTAGCGTTTATTACTATTTTATTTTCAGATGTTCGTCTGTCTGACGCATAAATATTTCCATCAAGCGCTTGACCATCGAACGGCTTAAAAGTTCCTTCTAGATGAGCGGCGAAAACATCCGCCTTCTCTTTGTCGCTTTTTGCCCAAACATCTTGGGTTATATTAATAGGTGACCCTGCGATCTTCGGCATTTTTTTGGCTTTAATAGCCTTCCAAAGATAGTAATTGGACTCTTTTTCAGCTGTTGGGCTTTCGAGGTAATTTCTAGCCTCGTCATTTTTAAAATCTTTAATCGACTTTGTGAGCAAGTTAGTAAGTCGATTTAAGTTCGCTTTATCTTGCGTGGCTCGAGTTTGTTGCCATCTTTTTCGCGCTTTTCGTTTTGTTTTGACCATATTAATTATTTCCTGCGGGTATTTGACGCAGTTATAGTTCGATGTTCTCTGCTGGTGAGGAGTATTATTCCATGCAGCTTTTTGTACGACATTAACGAAGCGGTCGACCGCGACTTCTAATTCGTAAGGCGTCTTGAGTGATTCACGCAGTTCTGTATTGCTCTGGACCTCTTTTTTGAAGCCTTCCCAGTCTGTTTTGGCGTTTGTTAGCCTTGGCGGTATTTCATTTTTTATAAATCAAAATCACCTCCAATTATAAAATGCTGTCCGAGGGAATTGATTAGGTTCAAATAATCATATTTCTCTATCTTGCATCGTGGTGGGCAGTAGATAGAAGATATTTTTAAAAATGCATTTCGATATTGGACCTGTACAGAGCTCACTTGCATTGTTTCGAGTTCTAATTGTAAATCGATTGAGTGGCCGATACACTCCTTTATATACAATGATGCTCCACCTCTAGCCTTATTCGATGGGTGAACGGCGTGATAGTCAATGTAACCTTTGATCTTTAGATTTGATTTCTACTTTATATGGGTTTCTGATATCAAACATATATCGATATCTTTTTCCCTTAAGAACAATTCTAGCTCTCCGAGTTTTTGCTAAAGACCGTTGGCATTCCACGTAAGTATTTTAAACATACGCTTCATATTTGGTTGTTTTTCTGTCTCGAAATATTACTTTCGAGCTTAACTAGCCTGTCGACAATTAGTTTATTCGTTTTGCTTTGTTCCTCAAGTCTCGACAGAATAATCGAAAAGACATTCGGCCTTACTAATAATCAATCACTAATGTCGACAACTAGTTAGATGTCAGCTTTAGTAAAAATGTACAGCTTTTGTGAAATGGTACCAATAAACAATTAGACCTCCACATTTACTAGTCCTACAACTTTCTTAGAATCTATTACATTTGTTGTCATTGCAGAATTCAAATTTCATAATTTGTTTTCGTGAAAAACAAGGTCAATGGTCTCTTTCACAAGGAGGATTTTATTCTAAAAGAAGGAATACATAAATTGCAATTAAATTTGCCCAAAACATATCTTTCCAATGCTCTTTGAGACTTATTATAAGCAAAAAACAAAACACAAAATAGGAAATGCACAAAATATCCGCTGATCTGTCAAATATCATATGCAAATCAGTAATGCCATATCGTTCGATCGGACACAATTTTCAGTACTTTTATGATACGCTTTCCATTGTTTTCTAATACTACCTCGCGATTTCTTTATGTGTGCATTTGTGTCGTAATAAATTCCCTTTCAAATTATTCAATAAACAAAGCACAATTTATTTGATTGGTTTCATTTATTCGTAGGCTGACGATGCAAATCAAAACTTATTAGTGGTCTAAACATCACAATTGCATCGTTAGCAAGAGAATATTTTTGAAAAATAGAAAAAATATCTGGCTCATTCATTTCAGAATGAATAACAATCGCACGTAGGAAGCGTGTTAAGAACTTATCGCTTCCGGGTTTGAAAATAAATACAATTTAACCTATAAAAAATTGTATGACAAAAGTTGAAATTCGAACTGAAAAATATAAAACGCATATTCTCGTACTACCTGTTAGGCTGTACTTGCACCCCCAGAAGTTAATAAACTTGTTATTTTGCATGTATTTTGCTGAGTTCTGATAATTCTATTTTTATAACTATATTTTCCGCGAAGGGAACCTTTTCACGCCAACCATTGTCTCATTAGAGATCCTCATTCTCGGTAAACAAACTCCTTTTGAAAAGAGTTTGAAAAGGGTTTGGTTGCAACAAAATATCTACCTGTGTCGCCTAAGGTACTGAGAATTGTTGCAAAAAGGTACCTTCAAGCCGTCCAAACTTTGGTAAGAAGATATTTTATTCTGCTTGCGACGACTGTCAAGAAAGTCTTGGAATTATCCCAAACTTATATAAAATTTATTTTTTATTAAGCAACTAACTAGGAAAACCAATCAAAAAGCAACAGAAAGAAAAACACAGAAATATATGTTTCACGTGTATAGAAATAAAACAAAAACGCAATATTTTTCAATATTTTGCATACATTTATACAAATTTGTGTGTGATAGACTTAAAAACCATTTGCATTGTTGTATTGCAACGAATAAAATTAGAAAGCATTCACAATTTACTAAAATTAATTAATAATTGTAAACGCTCAGGCTGAACAACATCGTATTAAATTCTCTCCTATTTCGAAATTTAATACCGCGATTTTGGATGGTTGGGCAACACTTGTCTTCAAAATGACATAAGGGAGGATTTATTTAGCTAATGTCCGAGATAAACATGGCTTTCTCAACACTAACATTTAACCCTACAGTTAGCGATAGTCTGGCAACTATATTTGTTTATTGGTAAAGGGATTTTGGAAAGTGTGGAGTCTTTTCGTAAACTGCCAGACTAAAGTTGATTATTGGTAAGGCCGATTGGAAACAGTGTCTGGTGGATTATAAGTTTGTCCACTACACCATGCTGCAGCATGCGCGTATGTTGGGACTTAAGATATCTGTTTTTTCATGTACGATGTCCGATGGCGTTTCTGTTGCCCGTTTTCCTTTTTTATGGTTGGGCTTATCTAACTTTGCCGGTTTCGAGGTACTGATTGACACGGTTTTAAGCCTTGGGTTGTTTCGTTGCTTCTGTGGCTTCATGGATTGCATCCGTCTTTTTTGGAGCTCCTCAGCTACTTCGCAGCCCCGATAATTTGCAGGATGGTTACCATTACAGTTATACACTGCGCGGGAGCTTTATTATTTGAATTGCAGTCAGTCGTCAGATGACTACCGGCGCATTTTACACACCGTGGCTCTTTCTGGCAGTAGGTTTGCGTGTGGTTGTATCCTTGGCACCGTTTGCACTGTGGAACCAATTTTTTGCATAGGTTCAATTTTAACTACAATATTAAGGATTGTTTTTATATCATACATTTTTTTTAAGTCCTCAGTCTTATCGAAGGTTAGTATAAAGAGCGGAAGACCACGGTTTACCATAGTTTCATTTCCCTCTTTATTCTGTTTTTCTCTTTTGCCGATATTAACGGCATCCATAATTTTAAAGTGCCTGTCTCTTTTTTAAGTCATTTACTACATCATTTTTCGAACATGACGGGTATAACTCTCTTGCCACGACGCGTATCGTATAGGTCTTTCTGACTTATTCTCATAAGAATACCATTCTACTTTGTCCGTATTTAATTTACGAGACAGTAGACGGTAACTTTCGGGGTCCTTGACGTTGACTTTCCGCGCATTGTTTCTAAGTGACGTTACTTTGTAGTCTGTAGGCAACAAATTCTTTAACATGGTATGCAACTTGTTATAGTCCGCAATACCGATTACATTAATTGGCGGTGGTGGCCGCTGTTTTGGTTGTATGACTTCAATATTTGATAATTTCTTCCGATTCATTATTTCAGGAGAGGATACAGCTTTCCTTTTTTTGCCCGGTCTTTTTTTGGCAACCAATCGGTTTCGTGACGAAGTTCTTCTTCATCCGTTTGGTAGTCAGTTTATTTGGGATTGCTAGAGTTAGGGTTGGACTCATCCCGTACTTTCGTTGAGTTCTTAATAGCCATATTTTCGGCTTTAAGATGACTAATTTCTTTCCGGAGCTCGTCGCAAGGCCGTTCCATGTTTGAAAGCCTTGTTTTAAGTTCGTCGTTTTCGTCCTTAAGGCGTTCATTATTTTTGGAAAAAAATAATGGTCTTGTAAATTGGGTGTTGTACTAGTGTGTTGTTGAGAGACTTGTTGAGAAGTACTGGGCTGAGAAATACTCGTATTATTAGTAGAATATGAATAGTATTGTTTTTGTTCGTATTTACAAACAATGTTAACTAAGTCTTTTATGGTTTGGCTTATGGCCGTCTACCAGATTGACAATTTAGCTATCAAAACTAAACAATGACTAATGACTTTAAATATGTACAATATATTTATGTTCAAAAATCGCCTTCCAAGATACGTCACAAGTCACATAAAATTGACATTACCGTAAAGTTAAGATCAAGTCGATGCGGGATAAAATATAGGTTAAACAATTCTCCTCTAAGCTTGAATATTGTGCTTACAATTTGCAGAGGATAGAGGTTAAGTGAGGTCAACCTACTATACACCAGCCTATGTTGCGATGAATGTGCTTCAGCTATATACCTGTTGTACATGTTACTGCCCGCTTTTTTCAAGATGTCGGCAAACATATTTTTCAGCATCGAAAGTTGCATTTCAGCTGAGATATTCAAGCTCAAGCCGTAACTATCGTCGTCCTGAATGCTTTGAGAGCGACCCCAACGGCGGAATGATACTGATGTTTGAAAAGTTGGAGTGAGGCCTTTGGGCATTTACAGTAGATGACTAGGCCATAATCTATCTTGGCCACAATAATAGATTTAATAATTCTAGTTATAGTGTTGATGTGTGAACAAGAGTGCTTAGATGTAAGATACTTAATTATGTTTAGCCTGGTAGCTAGATTTTTTTTTAAGTGTGTACAGTGGTCTTTAAAATTATAGTTAGAGTCAAAAATAACGCCTAGAATACTTAGGGAGTTTATATTACAAATATAATTATTCTTATAATTAAGTTTAAGATGTTTAGAAATTAGAACAGTTCGTTTTCTTGCAAATGTGCAATATTTTTGTTTTTTCTAAATTTATTTTTGGCCCTGAGAGGGTACACCACTGGTCTATATCTTTTAGGATATTAGAGAAAGTGGAGGATGTCTTTGTTAAATCTTTGCGTTTGGAAAGAATTATTAAGTCGTCGGCATAAAGACAGTGCCAAATGGTGCTGTATTCTTGAAGGACTTGGCTTAGTTCGTTGAAAGCGACCATAAAGAGGAGATCCTTGTAGGATACCATTTTCGTAGCTATAAATATGAGAGTGCACATTGTTTAACTTTATTCGGAACTGCCTGTTAATTAGGATTGCCTTTATGTAATTGTAAATTTTAGGATCGTTTTTCCATTGGATTAATTTGTTTAAAATTATATGAACACCTATTCTGTCAAAGGCTTTTTCGAAGTCTATTGACAGAATAGTTATGTGATTTTTTGTTGATAGTCCAGATGAGACAAAATGGTGCCTCTTCCGTGCTTGAAGGCCACTTGATTTTTATTAATGAGGTTCTGTCTTTTTGAGATGATTTTCTCTAACACTTCGCCGATACATGGTAGAAGGGATATTGGTTGATATCCACTGGTTTCGGTGTTTTGTTCGGTTTAAGGATTGGAACCACACTGGCGATGCGCCATGCTTGGGGAATAATTCCCCTGTCAAAAATTAGGTTGTAGAGAGATAGTATATGTTGCTTAGTCTTAGTTTTAAGGCTTTTCACTTAGTTTAAGTGTCTTAGTTTTAAGTTGTTACTTTAAGAATAAATGTTAGTTTTAGCTTGTATTAAGTCAAATATATGGGGGTATTGCCCCCACCAAAATTAAAAATTAAATTGACAACTAAAGGTGCATTTTTCTAAAGCGGATAAGAGATTCTATCGAATCCGGGGGTTTTCCCTCTTGTCGTGCAAAGACAGTTTTCAAGTTCTATAAGCTTGATAGGATGTTCGATCGTGCTAGCTGAGGATGGATGATTGGGTAGAGGTGGATTAAAATTAATTGCTGTATGTTTTACTTGGAGGAAGGATGGGGAAAAATTGGAGTCTTCGGACTGAATTGACCATGTTTTTGCGAAGTGTTCAGCAATGTCAGAAGGAGACGATAGCGCGTTTATTTCAGTTCTGATAAAGTTTATAGAGCGAGGTATATAATCGCCTGTGAGTGTTCTAATGTTGTTCCACAGTTGTTTGGAGGAGGCTTTTGGACTAATATTTGAAGTAAAGTTTTCAAAGCAATTTTTTTTTTTGAGATTTTAGCTGATTTACGGAACTGCGCATTGGACTTCCGGTAGGCAATGAGGTTTTCTTGAGTTGGGTGCTTTTTGAACTCGTGCCAATTTTTCTGTTTGGCTTTCCGGATATTGGCTATGTCTTTATTCCACCAGGGAACAGTTCTTTTATTTCGTGGGGGAGGCTTTGGAGAATGGCTGTATTAGCTGCACTTCTACTACATTTTTGTATGAGGGCTGTTTCTTTGTTTAGTGATAAGAGGAAAGTGGTCGCTACCATGCAGGTCTGGAAGGGTAGAACATGAGGTTTTGGGAAATAATTGTGGGGAAATTAGGGATAGGTCAATATGAGAAAAGGTGTTGTGGGTGGAGAAATGGGTAGGCTTGCCATCATTTAAAACAGCCAAGTCGGAGTGGGCCAGAAAGTCTTTCACAATTCTGCCCCTTGTATTGGTATGGGATGAGCCCCACAGGGGGCTCCAGGAAATAAAATCACCTGTGATCAGGAATTAAAGTCACCTGTGATCAGTATTTTCTATTTCAGAAGCGGAAAAGGGTTGATCCGGAGGAATATATAGGGATATTTTTGTGATTTTCTGTTTTAATTCGATTGTAACGGCAGTGGCTGATATGGGAGAGTTAATATTTATAACCCTGTGTGGAATGGATTTGTGGACTAGGAGTCCTGTCCCTTGTTTGGAAACCGTATTTGTGGGGAGGTTATGGAAAGAAGCAGCATATTGTTTCGGCGAGTAAGGCTTTGTGGCATTTGCGGGTAAATGAGTTTATTGAAGGAAAATAACGGATGGATTAAGATCATTTATTAATAACTGGAGCTCATGTTAGTTATTAAAGTAACCATCTGAGTTCCATTGTAGAACTTTTAATTTTGACTTTTTTGATATCAAAGGCTTATGGACAATATAATTAGAGGTATATTGTGTAAAACCGGGGGTGGGCGAACTAGAAGGTGGTAGGTTGCATTGACTCCGCAGTCCAGATGTTGAACCGTCCAAGCTCTTGGTAGAGTTTGGTCGGCTCAATTCCGGGGCTGCGGAGTCAGGGTTGGAGGTAATAGAGGTTTTTTTTAGAAGTCATCAGCGTCGGGTTCCATTGTGTGAATGTCGTATTCCTTATCGTCGAAGGGTGATTGTGTGAAGTATTTGTTGTTGATTAGAGATTGAGTGATGGATGAAATTGGTGATTGTGGGGTAGAGTTGTAAGTAAGTGTGTTTGGTGATAATGAGCATTGGTTGAGTGGATTAGCCTTAGCTGAGTTAATGGTTTGTGTATTAAGGCTGTGCGAGACGGATGGAAGAGGGGGGCCGTGGTATTGGAGCCCGTAGGTCCATACTGGTTTTAGAACTTGCTTGTATAGCAATAACTTATTGTAGTTGGACAGGGATGAGTATCTCCCAAAAAGCCAATACATTTTACTGTATGGCATGTTCAACTCATCTTTTTTTTTTTTTTTCTTAACGTGCGCTTTCCAACGCAGTTTAGCGTCTACAGTCATGCCTAGCTGTGTTACAAAATTCTACTACATTGTTGTTAATGTAGACTGGAATGTGTGGTACGTTTTTATACGCAAAATTAATATTGACTGACTTGAGGTCATTTAATCTTATCTGCCATTTCTTAGTCCATTCTGAAATATTGTTTATTGCCGTCTTAAGCTTTTTTGTTGCTTCCACAGTAAGGACGGCTGTGTCATCTGCAAAAGTAGCTATGGTGGTTGCTTCACTTCCAGGCAAAACGCTAGTGAAGAGTAGGTATAAAACTGGACCCATCACACTGCCTTGCGGTACACCATCTTTAATCTCTCTTAATGTTGAGCACTCTGTATCTTGCTTAATTCTGAAGAATCGATCTGATATAAATAAGACTCCACAATGGTCGAATACTGCTTCGGCAGTTGCTTTTGTAATTTGTGTATCAGTCCTTTGTGCCAGACTTTATCGAAAGTTTGTGCTATATCAAGAAATACTGTATAGCACACATTTTTCTCTTCGAATGCTTTTTCGATTTTATCTGTGATTCTTTGTACCTGATCAATGGTAGAGTGTTTATTTCTAAATCCAAATTGGTGAATTGGAACTAGCGATTTTTCATCTATTATTTTTTGTAGACGTTTTACCAGCACTTTTTCGAATAACTTGGACAACATTGGTAGAATAAATATTGGGCGATATGAGGTAACTTCGTTAGGTGGTTTACCTGGTTTTGGTATCATTATTACCTCAGCGACTTTCCACATGCTTGGCACATATTTTAGTTTAAATGCAGCATCTATAATCTGCGCTAGTTTTTTTTTTAAACCTTTTCGATCAAATTGTTTTAAAATTTCCCCTGTGATTAAATCGAACCCTAGGGCTTTTTTATGTTTATGCCTTCTTTGATTTCTTTGGCAATTTCTTTAGCTGTTACCGGCCGAATAGGTCTGTCTTCTTCGCACCTTTCTTCGTTTCCTTGATAATCTTTATCTTCAAGGTACTCTGCAAACGTATTTGCTTTTTCTTGACTGCTTTTTGCCCAGTTACCTTCTCTGGTTTTTACTGGCGCAATGTGAGCTATTATAATTTCACATATTTCACGAGGATAAGAGTTTTGTTTAATCTTGTTTGTTCTTTGGGGAGTTGCAGCCCATGCAGCTATTTGTATATCCAGTGTAAATATTTGCACTGCTTCTAGTTGGTCTTCTGTTTGAATAGCTGATGATAATTGGATACATTCTTCCAACTTCTTTTATTATTATTCTATCGCCAAGCGTAAGAAGTATTGATGAATGATCTGATTGAAGATCAGGGCCTTCTTCTATATTTATTTTATTTGAAGATATGTTTTTGGATATAAAGAAGTCGACAAGATCTGGGGTTTTATTAATATCTGTTGGCCAGTAGGTAGGTTTCCCCGTTGAGTGATATTTGGCGCCGACTTCTTTAATAGATTCGTATAATTCTCTGCCTCTAGTATTTGTTAATCTAGATCCCCAATATTTATTCTTGGCATTAAAATCCCCTCCCGCGATTAATCTAGTGTGAAATATGCGGAAAAGAATTTTAAAATTATTTTTCTTTAGTCTATAGCTAGGAGAGCAGTATACTGCAGCAACAGATATTTGCCCACTGTTCATTTCTACACTTATGAAAATTCCTTGGATGGCACATGATAGGAATTTTGCGTCTATATGGTTTTATTGTATTCTTTATTAGCACTGCAGCCCACTTTTTGCACAGTTATGAGGATGTGGGGAGTGATGTAATCCATATCCTTGCAGATTAAAGATAGTTAACAATTTAAAGTGTGTCTCTGAAATGAGACATATATATCTATCTGGTGTATGTCAAGGGCCACTTTCATCTCGTCCTTGCGACTCTCGATACCATAAGCATTCCATTCAAGAATTTTTATTCTATTCATCATGTTGGTCTTTTTGGCACAGCTTTTTTATTGCTGTTCTGTCTCTCTAACAACGATATTCTATCTAATATCGTTTTATTATTATTGTATTTTGTTGTGGGACCTTTTTGATTATCTTTTCGTCTTTAGGCTTTTCTTTCTGTGGGCTCTTTTGTAAGTCCTTTTTGACTTTTTGGTCTTCTTCTTCTTTTGCTTTTTGTCCCTTGCAAGTTGGATTTTTTTTGCAATTAAACAACCTCTGTAGCTAGCAGGATGGTTTTCATTGCAGTTTACACATTAAGGGTGTTCATTTTCTTTCTTCCTACATTCCTTGATGTGGTGACTTCCTGCACATTTCACACATCTTGGATTTGAATTGCAGTATCTATGTGTATGCCCATATCTTTGACAGTTTTTGCGTTGAGGCACTTGTTTCGATTTACGTAGGGTATGAATCTCAACTTGCATCCCAAGTATATTTTGAATTTCATATACTTTTTTATTATCTTCGTCATGCTTCTTAATTTAAGCATATTTACAACTTCCAAGATTTTAAAGCCTCGGTCTTTTAGCTTTTTTTTTTATGATTTCCGGTGAGCATGAATAATGCAGTCTTTTCACTACAACTTTCATTGGTCTGTTCTTCTTATTTTCATAAGAATACCACTGCACCTTTTTTTGTGGTTTAGTATTTTAGTGAGGCTTCTGTATCCCTCTTCTTCAACCACATTAATTTTGATGCCATTTTTGTTTATAAGCGCTGTACTAGCTTTAATTTGATTTTCCTCCAATACTTTGGTCAAACCTTCATACTTATTTACTTGCAGCGCTATAATTCGTGGGGGCTTGGTAGAATTTTGTGTTTTATTTTCTTTGTCTGAAGCATACACAGTGACTGTGCAGCTTTCTTTTATTGGTGAGACTTTTGGGGATGCACTCATTTACGTTTTTTGTTTTTATTCCCCTTGTGATGATGTCCTTCTGTCTCTTTTCTAAGTTCCTCTTCGTCAGTCGAGAACTCGATAGGTTGGACATTCGCCTTTTTGTTGGTTGTTGACCTCTTCTTGACCTCTTCTTTCAACAATTGCAACTCCTGCTTAAGATTATTTATTTCCCTAAGCAGTGTCTCATTCATTGCTTAAACCCATCTCTTTCGTCACAGGCTTTTAAATATTTAGCCTGCAATGCTTCGCGTGTTTCTTTTTTTTTTAGATGGGGGTGTTCTTTCTACTCTTTTGTTTCTCCCAAATGGGTTTTTGCTTTGCAATAAATGGTCCCCCCAGAATCCATGGAACCGACCGCCGAAGAGGGTGGATTTGCCAGAGCAACTGGCCTACCACCTGGGGTAATTATATCGTTCGTTTTGTTCATTGCATACATATTTGCTATTACTTTTGTGAAAAGTGTAAACTTTTTTTTTTTGTGCACAGCCGCTTCTGACATGGAGAACTGACGCTGACCAGGGAGCCGCCCAATATGGGTCAGACGCTTCTGGATTTTTGTGACTAGGGTCCGCTGGGTACCTTGCGGGTACTTCTCTACCGCGTTCCCTTACGATAATGCATTCGAATACATCAGTCAAACTTCGTTCCCTTACGCAAAAGTTGGTTAGAAGTTTGACTAATATATTCGAATGAATTATTGTAAGGGAACAGACCTAATATGACTTTTAAAACAGAATTTTTAATCCAGGATATCACCTATATATTTGATTTCGTCAAACCTACATAGAAGATTAGAACCAATACCGTAATCAAACTGTAGGATTGAAAATAATCTTGAGATAGATACAACATTACACTTTTTTATATTAAGCTTTAAATCATTGGAGTTACACCAGTCCGAAATAAATTTCAGATCTAATTGTACTAGGTGGCCATTATCTAAACACCTAATTTTGAGCTATAATTTTAGATCGTCGTTATCATCAATGAAGAAAATAATGAAAAGCAATGGTCCTAAATGAACCTCAGAGGTGCATTTAATTGATATGGAGCAGGTATTGCCAATGCGTACTTTTTGAAATCTTCGAATTATCTTCGAAGAATCATATCTGGGATGCCATCAGCAACGTCCATGGGATTGGGCTTAAGAGACTTATGGGCCAAGAGGACATTATCAGAGCCTAATATAAATGAGCCAATATCAACTTTACTTGCTACATTTCCAATCGAGTTTCTAATAAAACCTGATTTTGAATAGACTGATTCAAAGAAGCCCGAGAACAAATCAAGACTGAACCCTAAATCAGAGGACTTAATGTCTTTGAAAAACATATCACTTGGAATTCCGACCGATTTCCTTTCAGAATTAATAAATGACCAGAAAGATTTACTATTGTGTTGGACGTTATTTTCTACATTCATGATGTAGGCCTCGTAAAGAAATTTACTTAAAGTAAAAAACTCTGCGTAATCCACTAAAATTAGTATAATCAGATGTATTATTTGATTTCTTAGATTTGTTAAAAGCTTTACGTTTTAAATTATGCAAATTTGAGAGTAATCTATTATACCAATGAGGCTTGGATTGTTTCCTTTTGGGAAAACAAGGAACAAATTTAGCAAAACCCTCTCGTAAAATTTCAATGAAGCGTTTATACATACATTCCAGACTATGATTTAAGAATTCATAATTCCAGTTAATGCTAAACAACAGATTATTAAGTTCAAAAAATTGGCTTTGGAAAAGTTATAACATTGAAATGAACGCGTTTATATGCTTCATTAATTTTGTTCCGAAACGGATACCTACATCGAACGAAATTTGAGTTCCGATCAGATTTGACTTTCGTATAGGAATTTTTTTCCGAGCGGATACCTCGATAGGGGTTAGTTATCATTACAGTTTTCGTTAAAAATATAATATGTTACCGATAAGTTTGCATAAAAAAATTCTTTATGATTAATGGTATCATTGAAAAGTGAGAAAGGAACATTTATTACATTAACTTTAAATTCTTCACAGCTCATAAAACAAGATCTAGTATTTTATAAAAAGAGTTCACAATATGATTAACTTGGATTAGATTTAGCGAGTAAAGAGATTCGATAACAAAAAATGCATGGTCTTTTCTCATATTATCTATGGGGAGTCAACATTTTGTCGTTCTCTGACCAATTAAAATTAAATCGGTTAGATTAAAATCACAAACAAACAATCACAACTCAAGCAGATTCAATTTTACTAAAATGCTTCATTAGCTCCTAACATACTTCTTGGAGGCACATAGCTCACGATGATATGAACACAGTCCTTATTAACGTTGTTCCATTTGACTGGGATACAAAGCTGTTGACATCAGAGACAGGCAGGGGAGTTTTATCCGAGCCAAGGGTTGTACGTACGGCAACAATTCACTAGCTGACTTACAGCGATCCTTACGATACACATTAGCCGTATATTGTTATCAGCGTGATCTCATCCGAATCAGATCTACTATTAATGGATGTATTTATTATTGTCCTTTTACAAAATTCTATACCAATGGTTTGGACAATCTTTCTTACCGCTTATATTAGGGGACCTTTTCTTAAATTATAACAAGCTGGAAATTGTATCAATTTGTAACTCCACATTTCGGCCTTTGTGAGTAAATCGAAGTGTATGGCTGTTAGTATTCTATACTAGGTACTATGGGGATACGGGATACCCAACATACCACTTGGTACGGCAGATAAATAATTAAGAGCAGAGATAGAACTGTTGAAGGAAGAAAATAATGTTCTAAGGAACACTCATTCTCAGAAAGAACGCAAATGTACTCCACCACGCTTGCCTAGTCAGGAATACCACACTGACGAAGAAGAGCTAGCACGCGGAACGAATCGGGTCCCTAAAAAAAACCTAGTAAGAAAAGGAGAGCCGGTTCTTCGGCTGAAGTCGAGCCTCTAAGAGAACAAACGCGTAAAGTACCGCAAGAAAAACAACTCCGAGGGCAAATTCGTCCACCGCCTCCAATAAACTTCGTTGGAGTTACGGAGTATAATAAGTTACACAGCCTCCTTAAAGGAACGATAACATCGGAATTTAAGGTAACATCTTTGAGGAATTATGCGTGGAAAATTAACGTCGTTAACCAGGAAGACTACCGGGCAGTGTCCCAAAAGCTAAACACCGAGAAGATCCAGTGGTATACTTTTGAAATAAAGTAAGAAAGGCCACATCGTGTTGTAGCGAGGGGACTCCACCCCTCATGCACCAAAGAAGAGGTTATAAATGACCTCCGTTCCAAAGAAAGAGAAGCAAAAAACGGAAGAAGATAAGGATATCCAGGTAAGGCGTGGACTTCCGCTCTTTATGCTTACCTTCGATAGGTCTGATAATATCGAAGATATCTACCGAATTAAAACCATACTTAATATTGTGGTAAAAATCGAGCCCATGCGCAGAAATTTGAAAACAATTCCACAGTGCAAACGTTGCCAAGAATTCAATCATACGCAAATGTATTGCAAAAAAGAGCCGCGATGTGTCAAATGCGCCGGAAGTCATTTCTCCCAAGACTGTGGAGCAAATAAACAATCCTCCGCTACCTGTGCTAATTGCAAGGGAAAGCACCCGGCGAATTATAGAGGCTGTGAAGTAGCTAAGGAGTTGCAAAAACGGAGAGATGTGCTCCTCAAAACGCAAAATAGAAAAACAAAGCCGCTTACCAAGACAAAGCGTAGGACCGCCCACGAGGTTGTAGGCAATATAAAAACTCCGGTTCAAAAGCGTAACATTGTCAGAGAAAGAGACAATAGAAAGACCCTCGACCTCTGTTGTCAAAAGAACCGCTACTGAAAACCTACCATCACGAAAGCCACCGAATAGTGGCCCTCGAATAGCCAGAATGCATACCTACGCTCAGGCCTCGGCATTCGAAGGAGCGAAAAACGTTGAAACTTCGCCGGACCCTGTTTCTCATGTTTTCTCAGTTATTCTCGAGAAACTTGAAGAACAATGCTCGGCGAATTGGAAATATTCATACGCGAGAAAGATATTGACATTTGCTTGATTTCTGAAACTCACGTGAAAAAGGGATCGAATTTAAAAAAAAAAAAAAAATGATTTCCACGCTTGTCACCCATCAGGAAACGGCAGAGGTGGATCATCATTGATTATTAAAGACTGCATTGAACAATACGAAGACCTGAAGATAGAGCTTGAAACTATGCAACTGTGCACGATTCGAGTTAAAAATAGTCAGCGTACTTTTAGAATTTCGTCTATCTACTGTCCACCGCGTTCCGCGCTCGAAAAAAGTGATTGTACTAACCTGCTTAAATCGCTCAAACCAAATTTTATTATTGGTGGCGATTTTAACGCGAAGCACACGTTTTGGGGCTCCAGATACATCTCGCGAAAGGTAGAATGCTCTATGGGGCAGGTATGGAATACAGTTGCGATTTCCACTCGACGGGCAAACCGACCTACTGGCCAACTGATACTTCAAAACTACCTGATCTGATAGATTTCTTCGTCGTAAAAGGAATACCTACCAACCACATTAAAGTTGAAGAGAGCTTTGATCTATCATCTGACCACTCACCGGTTATTTTAACATTGAGTGTAAAACTAGCCAATAACCTAGAGCCAGCGAGATCAACTGGTAGAAAAACTAACTGGGAAGGCTTGTGGGGAACGAAATAGAAGAGAATGTTGAACTGAGTGTTGCACTTACGACACCCTATGAACTTGAGGTTGAAGTTGATAGCTTCGTCGAGATCGCACAGCTCGCATCCTGGAATAATACGCCTAATCCAAGGAAAACGCCGGCCAAATACGGGCTACGATATTCTCCCGAAAAAAGGAAGGCGCGTTAGAAATGGCAACAGAGTCGCGCTCCGCAACATAAAGCACATTTGAATTATTTGTGCAATTTGTTGAAGACAGTTATTAAGGATTTTAAAAATCGTGCGATAGGTTCTTACCTTGAAAGTTTAACAGCGAAAAAAGATTCCAATTATTCACTTTGGAAAGCTGTAAAAGGTACCAAAAGGCCCAAAATCCCCGCGCCGCCAATTAGAATAAATCAAAATGAATGGGCAAGGGAAGATAAGGAAAAAGCTGAAATGGAGTTCGCACGTGAACATGAAAGGTAAAGAACTCGATATCAAATATAGAGAAATGTACTGGTTACTCGGAAAACATTCCCAGCTCAGTACTGAAGTGCTTAGACAAATTGTACAAGCACCATGGTATATGAGAAACGACGATATCCATAGGGATCTCGGAATTCAAACAATCGAAGCTGAAACTAGAAGCTCCGCGAGAAAGCATAGAAACCGACTAATCGGACATATTAACAATACAGTCCGACAAATCTTGGACGAGAGCAATTTATTGCACCGACTACAAAGAACGAAACCGTTCGACTTGGCAAGATAAGATTAACCGCGTCTAATTTGCGAAACACACAGGATCTTTCAGTGGAAAGTAACCTGTCAATAGTTGTTTTTTAATGATAGGAAAATTGCTTGATAAGTTATAGCATAGGTATCTTAGTTGCCGTATCTAACAATCTTTAGTCAGTAAAAATCTGACACTACTATGAGAACGCGCTTGCTATTCTCACAGTCTCTTTGGAAGATTTTCACCTACCCTCGGATAATAATAAAAAAAAAAAATCTTCGATCCCAACGCTCATTTACAATGAAATTCCGGCTGTCAACTCTTTAGACAAAGCGAAAAATAATTATAAACTCTGAACATCAGGGTATTAAAATTCGCTCCCATTACGAAATTCAATACCGTCATTTTTTATGGTTGGAACTTGATAGTTCGACTGGAGCTGTAGACGCCACCATTGATTCCATACAGGAAATTCGTTGCAGCCGTAAATAAGAGGAAGTGCCTCCTACTCCTCTCTTTGCCGCTGCCGTCAACGACATTCCAAAGGGTTTGTTTAAACAATCTACAGTCAAGGTTCTATCCACCAGTTACCAACGTAAAGGTGAAATTTGGAGTTGGTCTAATAAAGAACAATTTGTGTCGGTTGAATACAGCGAATTTTTGAAGCAATTTTACTATTATTTAATTAATTTTATACCTGGCATCGTATGAGCCACAGGTAAAAACACTTTATGTTGAATTTTATTGGACTAAAGTAACAATTCCCATGCTACTTATTTGCAAACGGAACTGGGGCCACGTTTATAAATATAAGCAAGTTCTTTGTCTGGTTATAATATACAAAACACACGTTTACCAATTATTATGTTTCGTTAAGAGCAATCCGCTAGGATTTTATTTATTCTTGTAATACTTTGTTTGTTTTTGTCGATCATTATCCCAACTGTGAGTATTTCTATTACGTCAGTTATCCGATGCACTCGATCGATTTTCGATTGTTCGCCTAAGAACTTTGGAAATAATGGGAAGAATCGAGCTAGGATTTTTTTTATTTACTAATTTGGCTAGCTTGAGAACTGACTTTCCCGACTGCGTTGTAATCTAATCGCGCCGTTTGTAGTATGAAGAAATTTAAATGGTGTTTTCCAAAGCAACATAAGAAAAAATAGGTATCTTCGCCATCGTTTCGACCACGTCAACGTCCAAGCTTGATGTGGAATGCAGGGAGACGACACTGTCCGGGGCGATTTATCGGTTTGAGATCACTCTCGTCTGGGTTCCCACTTGTTTCCTATCGCTTAATTTGCCAATACATGGGATCTTAGTTTGTTTTTTTCCTGTTGGAGGGAGGAGAAATGCTTTATGCACCCTAAGGGGAACTTTTCAGCGTTGACCATCCCCGTGTGTCGGACTCCCCTTTTTGCAAGGTATACGTAAACTAAAACTCCTCCCAGCCCCTCGGTTTCTGACCCACCCCACCGGGATCACTATTGGCATTACTTCAGGGGGGCTGTAATCATAAACCCCTTTCGGGCTCATTCTGTCTCTCGGAATAGCCCTTCTTCTCTTTTATTTCTTCTAAAAATGAGCTTCGATCTCAGCAAAGTAAAGTAGGATTTTCAGCACGCAATTACAACAACTATTGCTAGTCCCGAAGTGTCAAGTATAGCTTAGTTGCTGTAATTGAGTTCTAAAAAACCTACTTTACTTTGCTGAGATCGAAGCTCATTATTGGTGACATAACATATTATGACCATAATAAAAAAATACATCTGACATTGTTTTTGAAAACAAAGGAGTTCAGACTTTCAAAGGATAAAATAATAATAATAATAATAATAGTTAAGTCTCACCTTAGGGTTTATGTTTATTAGTGCGTCTTGATGAATATCACTATTAATTGTGAGTTCTTTCGTAAAAGAAAACTTTCAATTAAAAAATTATGACAGGCGTCATCTTTTAACTATTATTGGTTTCAATTCACTGAACATGTATCAACTGATACAATAATTGTATCCGCTTTCCAATCCCACTATAGCGGGTGCAGGTATGAGAGGTATGGGCCGCTAAGACACTTTTGCACCGTCTTTGTCCTGCTCTTTTGGTCAATTTATATTTCATTTCATTTTATTCATCCATAAATCGCATTGTAAATTTAGCTAGTCATATTATATGTTTCAGAGGTCAGTCCCCAAGATCGATCCTTGCGCTGCTCTGCAGTTGACTCGAATCCTTTTTTGGCCTTCTGCTTTCTCGTAGATCAGCTCACGGTCTTTGAGATAGTCCCTTATCATTCGCAAGAGATAGGGTATGACCGTAGTGTTGTGTTACTCATACATGAGGCAATACAAATGTCACATACAACCGATCAAAATGTCCCAACACATCACAACGAATATTTGTATCACCTCTCAAATTTGTCACGTCGAAGAACACAAGACTGGTCAATAATACAAGCACCACTTGTATGTGTGAACTGAAAACTATCCATATCCAACCATTCATTTTTCAATACATGAGGTTATTATATTTTATAATATGATCATTTTTTTACAAAGCTTCTTGAAGTAAAATATTTGAGGTTCTGTTGCCTGGAGCATACACGTCACGTATGCATTTTTACTTTCGCTGACTCGGGAAAGAGACACGTATAATTGACCGTGCGAGAAACAGTCGTTGGTAAGGTCTACACACGCGGTCATGAAAATAATAATCATACCCGTCATAGCCCTTTAAATTAAATTTTTTTCATCTAAAAAAAATCACTTTTTGCCACTTCGACTTCCACGGCATGTATATTTTACGAAATTGGAGACGAATTTCTTGTCTCGATTCATTTATTGGTAGTTTTTTTTTTTAATTTTTTTTCTTTTTAAATGTTTAGCAGTTTTAATTACCCGTCGCCAAACTACATTTTACACCTGTTTTTGTCTTAATTTTTGACGCGGAATCATGAGAATTGGATGCTGTTCTGATGATTGCTCGTCACTACATTTTGACTTCTGTTAATTTTTTTCGCGATGCATCGTTGGTTTAGGCCAAATTCTCGAAATGCCTTTATTTTGTCCTATTCTTCCTCGCTTAAAGATTTTCCGCGACCCATTTTCGTCGTTAACAGATGAACACAATAAGGTGTATTAGCCGAACAAAATTTAGTACAATTCACCGACGCACTACACGAAAACTTAATTTTTTGCTTTTGAACCTATTCAGATGAGCCAAAAAATGTGTTTGTTTTTATGAATGCATTTAGTCAAGCCACCGTGTGAAAATAACGGTAAGCTTTAAGACAACATTTTTTCTAACTAAGCGCATATTGATGCTCTTTCATTACATGTATAAAAAATATGTGTCATTGCAATATATATGAAGAGAGGCTAACAGTTAGGTGAACAAAAAGTTGAACCTATTCAGATGAGCGGCAGTGTATGTTGCTAAACGGAGCCCATTTGTGAAAATATTAATTTTTTCTTCGCATAGGAACAACATAGTTCTAGAGTTCCTCATAGTTTTTTTTTGCCAAATTACGGCAAAAAATATTTTTCGACTATGTATATGACAGCAACCCATTTTCAAAGAAAATCTTTTTTGAAGCGAATATAGCTTTTTTACGGACGGTCGGTGGGTCACGCATATAAATTATTCAAAAAGATGGGGAGTAAACCGAAAAAAATCGTCACCGTAGCGTTAACTTCCCCCTCCATGGCGCACTTGGAAGATGAAAACTCTAGAACGGCTCCACCGATTTGGATGATTTTTGTTTTGTGTTGTTCGTCTTGATTCAGGGATGGTTTAGGAAAAAAGAAAAGTCGAAAAATTTTTAAATATATGTGTGTAGAGAGCGAAAGAGGAACAGAGAGAGTAATCTAAACTAACTGGCACTATCTATGGGCGCACTTGGAAGATGGGGAGCGAACCGAGAAAAGGTGAAAGCGGTAGCGTATATATCTTTTCTCTCTCTCCCTCTCATCCGCGTTGCGCGCGCACGTTCTATACGTAGCTAGCTCTCTCTCTCTCTCTCTCTCTCTCTGTCGCTCAGCGTAGAAGCGTTAGATGCGTTGCATGCTAACAAACGTTTGCTAACGTAACACGGGCCAATACTTTACGTCCAATGATTCGCTTCTTTCGGCCGTCCCACGACAGCTCGATTTTTTTTTATCAAACTAATGCACTACGCCAAGAGTTCTGGAGTTCTCTAAGCATGGAAAAAAATTGGATTATAAAAAAAAAGTTGTAGAACTTTGAAAATTTAATAAATTGAAAATCTTTTTTTTTCGGAGTTCCGAAGAGTTCTGGATAGTGCTTGAGAAACGCAACAAAAAGTCATTAAATAATTTATTTCTAAACCCAAACACAAAAAAGTTTGAACAAATTGAAAAAAATTAAAATCTATTTTTCGGAGTTCCGAAGAGTTCTTGATAGTTCTTGAGAAACCCAACACACCCTAACTTAAATAAATGCATTTAAAATGTCCGAATTTACTTAATAATTAAGCTCCAATTTTGTTTAAATCTATATATATAAAAGAAAGTGTCCAAAGCGATGTTATCCCATAACTCGAGATTGGCCGAACCGATTTTGATGATTAATACTTTGTTGGAAAGGTATTTCCTCAGCACGGGTTTTAAAAGAAAAAAAATTCAAAATTCCAAAATGTCTTATTTTAACCACCCAGCGTGTAACGACAGGTTTTCTTTGATTTTTTTTCAATTTTTTTTTTCATTTTGTATATTTATTTATTTTGGCAACAACCAGAAATAGAATCAAATTTGAATGTAACATAGGTATTGTATCACAATTGAACTGCCAGATAGACACGCAACTTAACGCCATCTATTATTATCAATCGAGAAGCCAATTTTGTTTCATGTGTGGTGGCGCTGTCCACGTTGACTGTTCCATTTAATTCAGTTGCGCAGTTTTTTCATTCGTTGCTGTTTCAGCGTCCATATTGCACTTTGCGAATTCGTGTTTTGTTCGTTCGAATAACGTTTGCCGGCCATTGCGCATTACAGATTCGGATTTCTTCAATGCGATTTTGTGAGTTTTTATAAATTAAAATTGATAATCTTATAAAGAAATTGGTGTAGTTCTGTTCGACTTAGAATGGATTTGACTGCCTGCCTTTAAATGCAAAAATCTTAGAAACTTCTTAATATATTTTGGTGCATTTTTCACAGGACACAGGCCTATAGAGGATACCTAGGCCCACAATCTCCAATTTCAAAATATATAACTAAATAAATTCCGGAAAAAATGGACAAGAGTAATTTATTTTTTCGTTTCGTTTCGCTTTTTTCTTTGTCACGCTTTGCGTTCGAAAATAAATATAATAATGCCACCTTATAGAGGACATCTGCAGGTACAACATAGGATATCCAATAACTCGATAACTTAAATGGTATTTTAAATAAATACTAGGCGAAATTTGAGACATTTCTACGATTTTCACCTGGGTGAGTTTACTACATATTTACTAAGCTCATGATTTAAAAAAACAAATACTCGAACAAATATGTTCCCTCCTTGGCCCTTAAATAAAATAAGTCGATATTTTGAAAACATTATTGGTGACATAATATTATGACCATAATAAAAATACATTGTTTTTGAAAACAAAAGAATTCAGACTTTCAAAGGATAAAATAATAATAATAGTTGAGTCTTACCTCAGGATTTAGGCTTTTTAGTCCGCCTTATCACTATTATTTGTGAGTTCTTTTGTAAAAGAAAGCTTTCAATTTTAAAATTATGATATGCGTTTCTTAACAAATTCTTAGTTTCAATACTTCATTGAACATGTATTAACTGATACAATTGTATCCGCTTTTGGCGTGTAAGAATGTGGCGTGTGGGGCGTGGGATTGAAAGAGATAGGGTGCGAGATGTATACGGGACTGAAAGAAAATGATTTAACATTTGAAACGAATACGGAAGGAAGACAAATTATTTTGTGCAGTGGGAAGAAATACCTGTTATTAGCCAACTCAAGCGTTATGAGAATAGACATTTTTTGTGAAAAAAATGGCCCCCTACAAGATAGAAAATTTCTTAGATCTTTTTTCCATCAACTGTTCTGAAATCACATTTTGCACGAGCGAAGCCGGGGGGTACAGCTAGTTTCATATAAATCATGAGCCGATTGATACAATTTTTGTTTTATTAGATTGATGAGGTGGAAAATTGTTGAAAATAGAAAATTCCATCCCTCGGAGATAACGCGGTCTTATATCGAATGCTTAAATTGCATATATTATTCGGCCCTAGCGAGGTATCCGTCGGAACGGAAAATTCTCCGATTTTATACGATTCGGAGGATTTTTGCTGCGGGGTATTCTTCGGAATATGAGACCATTATGGCACACTGAGTCAAACGCTTTCTCAATATCAAGCTGAATCAAACCTGTCGAATTGCCTAGTCTTTTATTTCTTTTAATATAGTTGCATATTCTTAGTACTTGATGAGATGTACCGTGATGGCGCCTAAACCCAAATTGCTCATTTGGAAATATTTTATTTTCATCTATGAACCGCATCAATTTTTCCTTAAGGATTCTTTCATAAAGTTTGCTTAGACCACTGAGTAAGCTTATTAGTCTATAGCTTTCTGGGTTATCAAGTGGTTTCCCAGCTTTAGGAATCGGCACTAATTTAGCCACTTTCCAGGAATCGGGAAACTATTGCATTTAACCGATATCTGATACCTATTTTCGGCAACTCCTTAAGGTAAACATTTCTTATATTGTCTATCCTCCTGTTTTTTTGGTTTTCAAATTTCTTAAAAAAATATGATGTCTTCTTCAGAAACAAACTCATTAGGTGAGGTTACAGATTGGTTTCCATTGAACATCTGGACAGCATTGTTTACCTGCAAATTTGTATTTGTTTCACCAAGGCCTTGAGAGACAATATGATTTTGCGAAAATTGCATGCTCAGCATATTAGCTTTTTCAATGTCGGTGCAACCAGTTTTGTTATTATGCTTGAGACAAGGAATTTGCTTGTTTTTATTTTTAATAATTTTGACAATTTTTCAGAAAGGAAATTGCATATAAATTCTTCTTGGTTTGGTAAATTTCGACATTTAATGGTCTATAGATAAGGCATACATGCAACCAACTAGTTTTTGTCTTTTGTAGTTGTCCAGCATTTGAAATATCCGTCCCCTTAAATCAGTCTGCGGGGTCTGCGAGGATGATTTCAACCATTTTCTTAAATTTTCAATAAATCATTATCTATTGATAAGATATAATTTTATTTTGTTGCATATTAGATATATTAGATCTAATAGAAAGTATTAGAAAAAATGCATTTTACTATTATGAGTTGCTTAATAACCGAAATATTGATATGAGTTTGTGTGACGAACTACTGTTTGCTTATGTATCCAAATAAGCATCTTATGCATCTTAAATAACTGATGAAGTTTGGTCAAAATGTTTTAAATTCTGCATTGACATTTTTTAAATAACGCCGAACAAATAAATGCAGGGGGTTAGAACCAATTCTCAAACTATTTTGGGAACAACGGACGATCGTGACAACCAATGTAAAACATCTGGCGAACGATCGTAAAAGGATACAACAACCTGCATCAATCAAGCCCTACCAGTCCAACTCGAAGCAACATCTGGCATAGTAACGACCAATCGTGGGAACCATCGAACAACATCGAGCTAACGTTCCCAGAGCAGGCTACTATAAAGGGGACATCGACAAGCAGGGTACGCAGTCATTAGCGGACAATTATACAGTGCGGACATATTTTTGTGTCGCGACAAATTTGTACATAATATAATTTTAAGAACAAATGTTTGTTTTAATTTAAACACGAACAAGTTTTCTTAATTTATGTTTATGTATATATTTTATCTATCTATTATTATCTATCTATTATATAAAAATGAATTTGCAACCTATCCCCAAATGCCAAATGAATGTACTCGCGTCTGCTGTGCTAACTGTTCAGAGCCATATCCATCCATCATCTACATGCTAAAGAAATCTTAAAAAAATAAAACCACCAAAATGTAGCATGAATGAGGCAAAGAAAATATTTAGTGAAGCAAACCCAGTACATGGTTGCCACTGGACTGGAAAGTCAATTTTGAAAACAGTCAGGGAAAATTCAGTATCCACTACGGGCTAAGGCATTCCCATAAGTTATGAAAACCTCAGCACCAGTTTTTAATACAACACTTACTTGGTCACTCCTTCGAATTGGCAAACCCCGTTCCTGTAAAAATCAACACTAATCACTCCACAAATTTATCAAACCTGTCCCAGATCGTTAGCAAAACACCAAATGAGGAACAAACCAACACTTATTCACCACTTAAAAAAAAATAAATACAAAAAGACCTACAATTCCTAACCCCAACTCCATGTTCGATTCATCTAATTACAACTTAAAATAACCAAAAGCTGATTTTCATAATTTAAGCTTGAATTTAAATCAAAGTCAACCAAACTTCCCACTTAGGCTTTTTACAATATAACCCAGTTTTTATTGTCGATAAGCCTTCCCCCCTAAATCTTAGGCGGAACCCGCACCAAATAAAGCAGAAACAAACAAAATGGCGCGCAGCTGTGGAACTGATCTGAATCTTAATAGCGGGAACTACATGCACTGGAAAACTATTCCCTACAATTTAATTAAAAGTGTCGATACACGATATAGACAGACATGTTAACAGCAGGCATCTGATTCACTGTACAGGAATATCTACAGTAAACTGCAGCAGAAAAACTACTTCCGAGATGAGTTCACAGTAGACGTAAAACGTAATATCAATACTGTTTAGACTACGTGGAGAACTTCTCCGTTTTCCCTCTAAACTACATTCCTCACCGTGATGATTTACCTCTCGTTTGTGGGTTGTGTAACCTAGAGGAAAGGGAGGATGATGTGCACTTTTTAGGTAAGTGCCCTGTTTTGAAAGAGACAAGAAGATCCATCTTCGGCAGCGATTTCTTATCGGATGCTCAATGCATTGCAAAATTAAACGAACTGGAATTATCGCCGTTAGTTCATTACCGCAAATAGCACTGGTGTATCGTGAACGGATTATCAACGGAAGTTTCTAGACCCGATTTGTGTGTTTTATAAGTATACTAGGTATATTATGCATGGATACATCAAGCGTACGTTTAATGATAGTTGTCACTCTGGCAGACGGTTAAGCCATGCTATTTGATTTTAATTTTTTTTTGTGCTCAAATTTGTAAACCATTTACATTTAAATTGAAATAAAATCTATCTATCGAAAGCTCAAAAAAAAAAAAGACTACTTTGGTGAGGGCGTTCTGAAATATGATTGTATGTATTTCTCTCCTAAACATGACTTAACTGTTTGATAGTGTTTTTGCCGTACTCTTTTTTTTTTTTGCTTAAAACGTTTTTTTGCTTATTCCGGTGTACGTTGATCAATAAGCACAGGTGTATTGCTTGGGTTGGGGTCGAATTCCTGGAGAGGTCAAAATTCTTTTTTCAAAATTCTGTTTTACAAAATTCTGCTTTCAAAATTCTGCTTTACCAAATTCCGCCTTACAAAATTCTGCCTTAAAAAATTTAGCTTTACAAAACTCTGCAAATTTCTTTATGTAAAACATTATACCTACCAACTGACTTGTTATAGAAGAAGAGGTAAAAGTAGTTTTGTTATTGGTTTTAAGTTTGCTCCCTTGGTTTAGGCAAATAGTCTGTTAGTTAGTGAGTGAAAATAAATATAGGTATCTGTAATTAAACCCAATAAAAGAAAATAAAAACCGGCCAAGTGCGAGTGTCACTCGCGCACCGAAGGTTCCGTATTTGGCTAAAGTCCAACACATCAGATATTATTTGAAATCTATATCATTCAATCTTTCCCCTCTTCATAAATTCATCACAATTTAGTTTAATTTAATTACTTAATATTATTACTCTCGAAAATTACTCGCACATGAATCTCATTTTCTAGTTATTACCTAGTACCCAACTCACGCCAATTTTCCATTCTGTATGCGACCTGTCCCAATTAAAAACTATTGACTAAAAATATATTACTTTTATTTTGTTCTGTACTCCCCAAAAAAATGTATTATACTCCCCAACGAAATTAGCAAGCGGGAACCCTGGTCTTCTGTTTTGATGGGGTCAATTGTACACAACTGCGTAGTAAAGATTAAAACTTATGAGAGCAACGTATTTTACATGGTAAAATTATCTTTTTTGAAAATATCTTGTAAACTATTAAATTTTCGGCAAAACAGTATTCAGCACATATATAGCTAAGAAAATGATCTACAAAAAAGGAATTTACGTATTTTTTTGTGAATCAAGAAATAAACCGTTTTTTGGGCGAATGAAAATATTTTTTCCATCAGATTACTAATTACTCGAAAACCAATCGATGTATCGCTTCCATTGGTATTTTAACTAGAGGTTATACCGGATGTTGTGTGTAAATTTTAGCCTCCTATGTCAATCGGTTCTTGAGATAGACCTGGTAACAAAATTGGCTTAGTGGGTTCGGACAGACAGACAGACAGACAGACAGACAGACAGACATACATACATACATACATACAGACAGACAGACAGACAGACAGACAGATCATCAGCAACTTTTTCACTTCCAGCAGCAATCTTAAAAGTCACTATTTTAATAGGCTTGAAAATAGCATCGGTGAAAAGATACCTTACAAATCTGAAAAACGTTGCTAGTACAGAATACTCACTGTGGAAGGCTACAAAAAAAAAATTAAAGACCAACGGCAAACATTCCGCCAGTGAAAAACAGCTGTTGTAACTGGGCCAAAAAGAACAAACAAAAGGCGGATCTATTTGCGGAACATCTTGCAAACGTCTTTTTAAATTCTGCTATTCTTTTTCTGAGCTTATTGTTTAAGCTATTAAGTATACTTTTATCACTTGGAGCTCTTGACAGTTGCCATCGTTTGCAAACTCGTCTATTTTCAGTTATAATGTCGTAATCTTTGGGATACACGATTCTTTTTACTTTACTATTTTCAGGCGTTGCAGCCCATGCAGCCTTTTGTATGTCTAGGCTCTAGGCTCTAGGGTAAAGGACTGTACTTCACTTTCCAATTCTTCTGTAGTATTAATTGCTGTGGATAGTTCGATGTGTTCATCTAATAAATATCTGAAATATATCCAGTCAATCCAGTCAGTTAGTTTGTTTACTAGACGTGGGTTGTATTCTTTCATTATAATTTTATCACCAAGTGTAAGCAGCACAGATGAGTTATATGAGTCAAGATCTGGCCCTTCTTTAACTTGGGTAGTACTTGAGGAGATACTTAAGAAGAAGTCGACAACATCCGGGATTTTGTTCCTATCTACGGGCCAGTAAGTAGGATTTCCCGCCGAATGGAAGTTAATTTTTTTTCAATAGATTCAAGCAGTTCTCTACCACATGCATTCGTTAATCTTGATCCCCAAGATTTGTTCTTAGTGTTGAATTTATTTCCGAATTTACGGAAGAGGCTTTCAAAGTTGGTTTGTTTCAGCCTGGCCGCTGCTTGTTTTTATGTTAACTTTGGCTTTTATTTCACACGACTGGTACTCTTCATCATCATCGTGGCTAACACCTTTCTTAATTATAACTGCGGCCCCTCCTCTTGCTGTATTATGAGGATGTGGGGTATGGTATGTCTTGTATCCGCGAATTTTGAATTTTGTTCCAATTTTTAAACGTGTTTCGTAAACTAGACATATGCCAATTTTGTTTATATCGAGAGTTGCTTGCAATTAGCCTTTGCGATTCTCGAGGCCATTGGCATTCCATAATAAGATTTGTATGTTTTTAGCCATTATGTTATTTTAGGTACATACCAACAGTTCTTTTAGCACTGTTTTGTTCTTATTATTCCTTTCCATATTTTCTATTCTGTTAAGAATTCATAACATGATACCTTCCATAAAGTTGCTTGGGAGGCTTGGGGTTTTCGACTGGTTTTACAACGTTTTTCGAACCAACCTGTGTATATGTTTTCTTTGGACCGGTTATGAGGCTTTCATTTTCGTTTACGGGTAGATTTCCTTTAGCTCTATGCAATTTTTTTTTTTATTCATTTGGGGCCTAGATTTCGGTCTCAAGTCTTTTTTATTTTCTTTTTCTCCGTTTTTGGTTGAGTTGTTTTGAACAGGCTTCAGCATTTTCTTTTGCTTGTTGTCCTACCTGCTGTAGCTCTTTTGCTTCTACACACCCTCTGTAGCTAGCTGGGTGTCTTTCGCTACAATTGACGCATTTAGCGACTCCTTTTTTTGGTTGCGCCAAAGGATGTGTAATCTTCGAAAGATACTAGTTGCCCGTGCTACTAGCATGCACGATTCGCAAACAAACCCGAGTAATCGTTTATAGGAATACGCCTGCGTACTAAACACACACCATGCACACTTCAACCACTCTCCCCCCGGGACTGCCGTTAGGTATTACTTCGCGGGGTTGGTTAGCATTCAAGCTATTCGTGTTGTGTCGCCTGCCGCACCTACGTGAAGTTAGCCCGCACTTTTTCTAGAATGAAAAACGTGAAATGCAGTTCGATAGACATTCGTTTGTAGTTGTTTGTAGTGAAATTTTTTTCGTTTGTAGTTCAACCGTTAGAAAGTTAGAAGCATTAGAAAAAAATTTCAGCTCGCACTTTTGGCTTTTTGAAATAAAAACTAGCCAGTTGCATTCGAAATCGTTTGTAGTTGTTTGTAGTGAAATTCTTTTTTAATAGAAATGTCTTATTTCCGAGATATAAGGACATTTGTGTTTGCACCTGTAACTCCGAATTTACAAAAAAGAGACATAATTTAAAATCACTGGTGCATAAATCATATCCAAACTTAAATAACTGCATTTAAAATTTCTGAATTCACTTAAGCGTTGCTTAATAAAAAGCAATCAAAGTCAAAAAAACGCATCCCTTTAGAGTTGCATCCATATATGGGCTTCCCAACAACAACAAAACAACGGTAAACACATTTTCGCAAAGCACTCATCTGTGCCCATCGACATGAGTCACTACCTGTCAATTAGCAACAACAACCAATCAATGAACCCCAATTTTATCCAATAATTTTTTCTATTCCTTCGAAACATTAGAACCTAACCCCTTTGAAACAATTTATAACAACAAAAATGCAATTTCTGCAAAGCCTGTATTCCTAACTATCTAATCCAATTCAAATTTTATGATTTTATCACAAAGAAAAAAAATTAGATGAAACTTAAGCGAACACTACTTCGTCATATAAACTCATATCCATATTTCAGTTATTTAGCAACTCAAAATAGTGAAATCTATTTTTTTCTAATGCTTTCTGTTAGATGTATCAAATGGAGCAAAAAAATTACCTCTTATCAACAGATACCGATTTATAGAAAATTTAAGAAAATGGTTGAAATCGTCTTCGAAGACTGATTAAAGGGGACGGATATTTCAAATGCTGGACAACTACAAACGACAAAAACTAGTTGGTTGTTAGAAAGTCTAATAAAAAAAACCTTAAATGTCGAAATTGACCAAACCAAAAATAATTTATAAGCAATTTAAGCAGGCGATATAAGACCGCGTTATCTTCGAAACGGTACATAGCCGAGTGATGAAATTTCCTATTTCAACAGTTTTCCACCTCACCAATCTAATAAAAAAAAAATTGTATCAATCGGCCTAACGGTTTGGGATTTATATGGAATTTAAGCGAAATTGCAGCTTAATTTTTTTTGTGAAGTTAGCCCGCACTTTTTCTAGAATGAAAAACTGAGTTTGCAGTTCGATAGGCATTCGTTTGTAGTTGTTTGTAGTGAACTTTTATTCGTTTGTAGTTCAACCGTTAGAAAGTTAGAAGTAGAACCATTTGAAAAAAAAAAATGAATCCCTTAAAACCTTGTTATCTCCGAAACCGTGGCAAGCAGAGCGATGAAATTTTCTATGTCGAAAGTGTTTGCCATTACTAATCTAATAAAATTCAAATTATACCAATCGGCCTAACGGTTTATGATTTATTTGAAATTTAAGCAAAATTTGGGCTTCTAACTTAAGGTCCCCTTAACTCAAAAACTGTTTAACTACAAACGATGAAACTTTGCATTTCTATTCTCTGAACCCTATTTTACCTATGATATCAAATAGAAAACAGCCCGCATTACTGGACACTTTTTATTCGCAATTTAAGGGGAGCCTATAATGGTCTAAATTGACCCATTTTTAAGCGATCCTCTATTTCCATTGCTAATGAGTTATGAAGGGTGGAATGATTTTTTTGTTTAATCCAACAACCCACCCCCTTCTAACAAAATCATAAAAAATTAATTTCCACTGCACTCCAGTGCAAAATATCGAATCGGGTAAAAATGGGTCAATTTAGACCATTATAGGCTCCCCTTAAATTGCGAATAAAAAGTGTCCAGTAATGCGGGCTGTCTTCTATTTGATATCATAGGTAAAAAAGGGTTCAGAGAATAGAAATGCAAAGTTTCATCGTTTGTAGTTCAACAGTTTTTGAGTTATGGGGACCTTAAGTTAGAAGCCCAAATTTTGCTTAAATTTCAAATAAATCATAAACCGTTAGGCCGATTGGTATAATTTGAATTTTATTAGATTAGTAATGGCAAACACTTTCGACATAGAAAATTTCATCGGTCTGCTTGCCACGGTTTCGGAGGTAACAAGGTTTTAAGGGATTCAATTTTTTTTTTTTTTCAAATGGTTCTAAGTTTCTAACGGTTGAACTACAAACGAAAAAAAGTTCACTACAAACAACTACAAACGAATGCCTATCGAACTGCAAACTCAGTTTTTCATTCTAGAAAAAGTGCGGGCTAACTTCACAAAAAAAAAATTAAGCTGCAATTTCGCTTAAATTCCATATAAATCCCAAACCGTTAGGCCGATTGATACAATTTTTGTTTTATTAGATTGGTGAGGTGGAAAACTGTTGAAATAGGAAATTTCATCACTCGGCTATGTACCGTTTCGAAGATAACGCGGTCTTATATCGCCTGCTTAAATTGCTTATAAATTATTTTTGGTTTGGTCAATTTCGACATTTAAGGTTTTTTTTATTAGACTTTCTAACAACCAACTAGTTTTTGTCGTTTGTAGTTGTCCAGCATTTGAAATATCCGTCCCCTTTAATCAGTCTGCGAAGACGATTTCAACCGTTTTCTTAAATTTTCTATAAATCGGTATCTGTTGATAAGAGGTAATTTTTTTGCTCCATTTGATAGATACATCTAACAGAAAGCATTAGAAAAAAATAGATTTCACTATTTTGAGTTGCTAAATAACTGAAATATGGATATGAGTTTATATGACGAAGTAGTGTTCGCTTAAGTTTCATCTATTTTTTTTTCTTTGTGATAAAATCATAAAATTTGAATTGGATTAGATAGTTAGGAATACAGGCTTTGCAGAAATTGCATTTTTGTTGTTATAAATTGTTTCAAAGGGGTTAGGTTCTAATGTTATTCGAAGGAATAGAAAAAATTGTTGGATAAAATCGATGTTCATTGATTGGTTGTTGTTGCTAATTGACAGGTAGTGACTCATGTCGATGGGCACATATGAGTGCTTTGCGAAAATGTGTTTACCGTTGTTTTGTTGTTGTTGGGAAGCCCATATATGGATGCAACTCTAAAGGGATGCGTTTTTTGACTTTGATTGCTTTTTATTAAGCAACGCTTAAGTGAATTCAGAAATTTTAAATGCAGTTATTTAAGTTTGGATATGCTTTATGCACCAGTGATTTTAAATTATGTCTCTTTTTTGTAAATTCGGAGTTACAGGTGCAAACACAAATGTCCTTATATCTCGGAAATAAGACATTTCTATTAAAAAAGAATTTCACTACAAACAACTACAAACGATTTCGAATGCAACTGGCTAGTTTTTATTTCAAAAAGCCAAAAGTGCGGGCTGACACTACAAACAACTACAAACGAATGTCTATCGAACTGCATTTCACGTTTTTCATTCTAGAAAAAGTGCGGGCTAACTTCACGTAGGTGCCTGCCGCAGCACATTTTATAGAGTTGTTATGTAGCTACTTATTGCACTCCAATTCTGTTCTGACTGCAACATGTGGTCGATGAGTAGCGACGGACTGGACAGAGTGACTCTCCATGCCGTGAAGCGTGTGCGTGCTCCGTGCTTTCGTCTTCATTTGGGCATTCGGGGCAAGATGGGGAGCTGTTTCCAAATCGGGGAAGATATTTGCGGTAGCCACCATGACCAGACAGGAATCGCGTAAGATTGTAGTTGCAGTCTCCATGCTAACGACGTATCCAGTTTTGGATTGGCGGTATTAGCTTGTATGTCCATCTGCTTTTCGTTGTATTGTGCCAAAGAGTTTGCCACATACCTCCTGGCGCTGTCTTTTCCTCGATTTTGATCGTCTTTATGTTATTGGCGTCATTTTGGTTCAAGGCTCTTCTGGTATATACTCTCCACATCTCATCTGCAAGGATGTCGATGGGGAGCATTCCAGCTATAACAAGGAGGCCTCGCCTGAGATGGTTCGAAAGCCGCTGATTGTTCGTAGCGCGCAGAGTCTGTATGTTGATGTTAGTCTCCTTTTGGTCTCCTTTGTCCTTAATGCCTGCACCCAAACTGACGTGATGACTCTGGAGAATAGTAGCCTTTTAGCATATCCAGTCCTCCGATGTTAGGCAGTATGCGCAAGAGGGCTCCCAGCATTTGCGATGCTGTCCTGGTTAAGTAGTCCACGTGTGTTTTGAACTGGAGTTTGTTGCCCAGCATAACTCCAAGGGTGATTTTTTAAGAGGTTTAGAACTTTAAAAAAAAAACACAAAAAATTCGAAAAAATGAATGAAATATTTATTTGAATCGATAGTTTGAACCTTGCAATTTAATGTTTAAAGATAATTTCATGCAAATGTTGACCGCGGCTGCGTCTCAGGTAGCCCATCCGCTGAGTCCAATTTTGGCATACTCTTTCACACATATCGGCCGGTATCTCACGAATGAATGCATGGATGTTGGCTTCCAGTGCGTCAATCGAAGCGGGCTTGTCCCTATACACATTAGCCTTGACATACCCCCACAAAAAATAATCTAATGGTGTCAAATCGCACGATCTAGGCGGCCAATTGACCGGCCCGAAACGTGAAATTAACTGTTCACCAAACTCGCCTCGCAATTGCGCCATTGTTTCGCGTGCTGTGTGGCATGTGGCACCGTCTTGTTGAAACCACATATCATGCAAGTCAAGAACTTCCATTTCGGGCAAAAAAAAGTTTGTTATCATCGCTCGGTAGCGTTCACCATTGACAGTAACGCTGCGATTCGCATCATCTTTGAAGAAATATGGCCCAATAATGCCGCCGGCCCATAAACCGCACCAAACAGTGGATTTTTCGGGATGCATTGGTAGCTGTTGCAATGCTTCTGGCTGATCTTCACTCCAAATGCGGCAATTTTGCTTACTTACGTACCCATTCAACCAAAAATGAGTCTCATCGCTGAACACAATTTTTCGATAAAAAAGCGAAAATGAACATTTCGAACCGAGCACGAATTTTGATAGTAAAATTCAATAATTTGCAAGCGTTGTTCATTTGTAAGACGATCCATGGTTAAATTGCAAACCAAACTGAAGCTGTTTGACAGTGACACAAGGTACTAAACACACGTCAGCTGTCAAAACCAGTGTTGCCAAAACCAAACCAGCTAAAAAATCACCCTTATTTAACCGCTGCTTTAGGCCTGATTGTTTGGTTACCAACCTGAAAGTTGGCAAATTCTACAGTTTTTCGACTGGTTATGAGGACTAGTTCCAGTCCGGCGACTGCTAGCCGATCCTTTATTCGGACAATTGCTTCGTTTGTAGCCGATTCAACTGTCACGACGGCGAATAGAATTACCGTTACTCTCCCATTATTTATTTATTATTTATTATTTGAGAGGGGTTATTATACTGCGACCTTTTGATCTATTGTACCACCTGCTTACGCCTCAGAGTGGTTTATTCCCTCAAAAGAGTTCCCCTCATTGTATAATTCCTTTCGAAATCATTTTAGAGGTTTTATTACTCTTCTTTCTCCTCGAGTCCAGTTTGAGAGCATGAGAGCTGGCTCTAGTGACTGTATTTCCTAATCAGATTTCAGTCTTTTGTGGGTCAGCACCCCACATGATCCCAGAAAGTGTTCTGGGATTTCGCTGGACTCATCGCAGAATCTGCAGAGACCTTCTTCAGATATACCCAGTTGAGTCGACAGTGCCCCGTTAGGAAGCCCGTTAGGATACGAAGGTTATTTTTGCTTATGCCGATGCAAGCTTGGAATCTTTTCCGGTTGTATTGTCCCAGAAATTTCTTCGCCTGCCTCATGCCCTGAGTGTTATGCCAGGTTCTTGCCCTGTTTTCTGTCATAGACATTATAGCTAAATCACAGTTGACTCTGTTTCTGTCGAGGTTAATTTGGACACACCTGTCTATGGCATAGATTTCAGCCTGAAAGATGCTGGTACTTTTGCCCATTGATTCAGAATATTTGGTTCCAGGTCCAAAAACTCCCGCCCCAGTTCCCTCATTAGTTCTCGACCCATCTGTGTACCACTTTGTTGTGTGATTGCTCAGTCTGTTAATTGTGGATTCATTGCTCCAGTTCTTCCTATTGCTGAGTTTAGTAACAAATTTCTTTTGAAAATAAAATCTTTTGATGATGTCGTCTCTAGGAAAGGCTAATAGTGGTTGTTTTTTGAGTAGTAGGTACGTCAAACTGTGTCAGTGTGATGCATTTTCCTCTTCCTATTCCTTCCTTGGCCATTCTTAGGATCGTTTTATTTGCACATTCCTCAACCGTAAGCTGCAACGGAGTTAGTTGCAATAGCACATCCATAGCTGCGGTTGGGCAAGTTCTCATAGCCCCTGTAATACACAGGCACGTCAGTCTTTGCACTTTATTGAGTGTCTTCCTTGTGGTGGAAGGACTGGTTCTTTTTGCCCATGCAATCGCTCCACACTGAACCAAATTCAGTAGTCATATTGAATAAAAAGCATGTAGATTTGAAGAAACGGTGATCAATATAAGGTCAACAGCTCCTGTCCGTTGTTTTGAAGAAAATTTGTACTGTATAAGAAATATTGTCATTTTGATGAAATGCATAATATTTTTCATTGTGGTGTTAAATCCACAAAAAATTGTCCAATTGAATAATTATTTCGTCAAATTTAATGGAAACCCATTCTTCAAATTGACTTAAAAGTTTCCTTATATTCAAAAATATTTTTCAAATTGAAAAAATAAATCTTCATATTTACATAAGCATTTCTTCAAATTGAAAAAAAAATCTTTAATTCTACGCATAGTACTCTTTAATTTAATGAATGATTTTTCAATATAACGTATTTTTTTCTCAAATTGATAAAAAAATCGTTAATTTAACCTTTCGTTTTCTTCAAATTAAATAAAATATTTCATATTAACGTACTCGTTTCTTCAATTTGAAAAGCTTTTATCAAATCGACGCATCATATTATTCAAATCAACATACTTTTCTTCATTTCAACGTATTGTTTTTCTCAAATTGAAAAAAATCTTCCATTTAATCAGGTATTGTTTTTATTCAAGCTGAATAATTTTTCATCAATTTTAGGCATCTTTTTTGTCAATCTGACAAATATTTTTTGAAATTGATGAAATTTTCTTTAATTCCGTCTATTATTTTCTTTCAATCCACATTAAAGCAAATAAAACACAAATAAATATTATCCATTTAAAAATATTTTTATTATTGATATTTAATGGATTTATAATAATTGTAAAATAATTGGAATAATAATAAATACTTAAGGTTTAAAATCGATTTATAAAAATTAAATTAATAAAAAAAACAATTAAGATTAAATAAATAATTAACCTATAATCAAAAGTTCTTAGTCAATTTATAATAACTAATAATATAATAAAAACTAATAATAACAAATTGGTCAGGAATTTAATTAATAATTTAAAGCTTCTAAGTAAGCCATTGACTATTTTCCGTTCCACACAGCACTATCTGAAATAAAAGAAAATCATTAGGTATAGCATATATGCATATATATTATATTTATTCCTATACTATAAGATGGTCATAATGATTAATATTAGAATACGTTACCTACTACGATCCTATAACGGCGGCAAATTGAATGTCGCCCAAATGTTTACAATAAAAATTTAACTTTTTATACTTACAGTTTATCGTACCAATGTGTTTCTGGACAACGAATCATTTTTGAACTTATTATTTTTTATATATTAATACGAACACGATCCTATCCGCACTGCACCACTTCACTTACAAGAATAAATGTTATCACTTCTAAAACAACAATAAACATTTACATTTTAATGAAACTTCTTCATATTGATTATTTTTTTTCAATTTGAAGGAAATGTTTTCCTTCGTTTAAAGAAAATTATTAAAATTGAAGAAAATATAATTTTTATAATTATAAAAAAAATGTCGGTATAGAGAAAATTTCTTCAAATTGAAGAAAAACTTTCCATCATATAATTAAATTTATTCAATTGAAAGATATGACCAAAAAAAAATTGTATTTCCCAAAGTGAGGACTGAAGTTGATCATAACATATTGAAGAAACTTATTCAAGTTGACCAATTTCGTCAATGTGAAGAACACCTTAGAGCATTTTAACAAATTTATTCAAAATGAAAAAAAAAATGTATGATGTGGGAATGATACAAATTTGCTGGCAATTTAGGGGAATGTGGAGCTAGATTCAAATAGATTGCGTTTGTAAAATTCAAATTCTGTGAATACTCTGTTCGACAAAAATAGTGGTACCTGCGCGAGGAGTTTTGAAAAGGTGACGTCTTTGCAGTTCTTAAGTACCTACCTATACTGATAGGTTGGTTGTCGTTATTGTAGGGCTTTTCGTTTATTACCTATGGAATAGATATAAGTTAGCTGTTAGTCTTCTGTGGGCGAACAGTTTTAGATTTAGCTAAGGACCTCCTGTTAGTCGAACTGTTTGCTATTGAGTAGGTAAAGGGAATGTTTTTGGGCCAAGCTCCATATATAAATGTAATGTTTGAGTCCTGATCTAACCTTCACATAATAGAAAAAGATTAGTCGCTTCGAGCTGAAGTATCTATTTTCTGTAAATATCCGTCGTTAGTGTATCTTCTGCGCATTAATTGCTATTAACATTTCTTTTTATATTATATGTAATTAAAATGGAAACTAATTATTAAAAAAATTCAAGAAGACGAAAACTTATTCTGTTGAAAATGGCTTTCTTTCTTTCTTATAGATTCCTTCTATAGTATTCTTCAGTAAATGTCTTATTAAGTTCTTCGGAACTATATTTTTTTATATCTAAATCTCGACGTTCTCATAACTGCTTAACTCTTTTAAACTATTTCTTTGATTGATTTCTTATACTTCTTTAAAAATCTAAGAGCTTATAAAACAAAGAATAATCATAATAGAGTATGACAAGTAAAAATTTGTATAAATGTATATTGAATAGTTTATATATTACAGACATAATAGGTTTGTTCTTAAACCATCGAAACTTGGGATATGTTTACACGAAAATCAAATTTGTTAAAGCTTCTAAATACCTATGTATAGTTTGTATAACAGATAGAAAATAATTATAATCCGTTCAGGTGTGTAAGATTTGATATGCCTACTATTATTTTATTTTCCTTAAATGCTCAACCTATTACAATAAAACGGTGTTTTTATATTATTTAGTTCACCGTATAAATTCGATGCATACATTTGCATTAATTGTAAACTGCTACAAGTGTAAAAAAATGAAAACGAATTATTAATTATTAAAATTAGCTTACGTTTCCAGCAATAATTTCAAAAAAAGTTCCCAACTCTCCCCTATAAAAACAAAAATATTATATTGTGTCTGATTTAAAAAAAAAAAACCGATGTTTGAAAAAGGCTTTTGAAGAAATTTCATTTATGTTGAATATGTATTAAATCTTCAATTAGACGAAATGTTTGAAGAACAATTGTCAATTTAAATTGTTGATGATTTTGTCAATATGAAAATAAATTCTTTCGCATGAATAATATAATAAATAGTGTAGCATTTGATGAAACTTTACTGATTTTGAATATTTAATTTTCAATATGAAGAAGCATTCTATAAAAAATTGTTGATTTGAAGAAATGATTCTTCTAAAAATTATCAACAAATTTTTGTCAATAACACATACAGGATACCGATTTGTTAACGACTTCAGTTTGTCATTATGACAAAATTTCCTTGGTTTGAATAAAATATGAAATCGGACAGCAGTTGAAGATATGTTATTTATTTTGAATATTATATCTTCAATAAGACGAAAAATTTTACGAAAAATTGTCAATCCGAATAATAAATTCTTCAAAGATTAACAAAATATTTCCGTCAATATGAATACGCGATTTGGTTCAGTGCATACTTGATCATTGGTCTCACAATATCAATATACATCCATCTGAGGATGGTCGGGCTACATCCCCAGGATTTGCCAGCTAAGCTCCGGCAAATCATTAAAGCACGCGTTACTTTCCTGGTTATTTCTTCTGTGTGTTTTTTCCAGACGAGTTTACTGTCTAGGTTAAGTCCCTAACTTACCCCTGGCAATAATTACTATGTCATCAGCATATGCTTGACAATTGATGGACTGGCTCGTCAATTTCTCAAGTAACTCGTCCACTACAAGACTCCACATTAGGGGGGATAGAACTCCTCCTCGCGGACAGCCTCTTGCTGTGTTAACCTTGATAATACCTTCTGATGTGTGAGTCTCTGCTGATCTTGTACTCAGGAGTTCATACACCCATCTTGATACTGTGTTATTTACTCCTTTTCTATCAAGAGCTCGAATAATTGCATCATGCGATGTGTTATCGAATGCTCCCTCAATGTCCAAGAAGATAGATGTCCACAGCCTTTTCCATCGTTTTAAGAAGAAACGAAGTAAGACTGATGGGTCTATAGGACTTCGGTAGACTTGGCTCCTTTTTTCCCACTTTCGGAATGAACACTACCTTCGCTCGTATCCCCTGGTTTGGTATGTAGCCCAGTGCCAGACTGCTTTTTAAATTTCTTGCCAAATGTGGAAGCAATTTACTTTGCCCTTTTTGTAGTAGGACTGGCGTAATTCCGTCCTCCCCCGGTGATTTATAAGGCTGAAAGGAGTCAATTGCCCATTCTAGCCGCCCTCTGGAGAAGATTTCGGTTGCTATTTTCCAATCCTCTTTCTGAGGTCTTTGAACATTGGTCGTTCTCCTATTGTCTGTACATTTACTCTCCCATGCAACGCTAATCGTACGACTCCATCGTACATGATGTTCCACAGTAATGGTCCTAGGACTGATCCCTGTATAACTCCTGCAGTGACGTTATATTTTACCCCTTCATCTGTATGGTATCTCAACTTCCTGTTGTTAAAATAGTTCATCAATATACGCAGCAGGTACGGTGTACCTATTCTAGCGAGATATCTTCTAATGAACGAGCAGTTCACAAAGTTAAACCCGTTTTTAACGTCTAACGTTACTACTGCGCAGCACTCCTTTGTGCTGTATAGCCATCTTTCTCCTTCGATAGTACCTTTTGCGACATCAACCTTATGGCATCAATAGTAGATCGTATTTTTCTGAACCCAAATTGGCGGTCTAAAAGAACTCCTTTCTCGTCTGCAACTGCGAGTAATCTATTATAGATTATCATCTCGAGGATCTTTCCCATCGTATGCAGTAGGCAAATTGGGTGATAGGACGATGGTTTTCCTGGAGGCTTCTTTCCTTTTGGTAGCAGGACCAAATGTTGTTACTTATCTTGCTGCATGCCCTTAGCAGCTCTTCCAAAGTAATATGTGGAATGTCCGCTGAACTGACCTCTCTTACGATATTGGACATAGTAGCTGGTATTTGGGGGAAATGATGTTCTACTATGGATCTCAGCATTATTGAACATGTTATTGGAGGAGTCCTATATCCCTTCAATTTGGTCATTACCATTTTGTATGCCGAGCCCCATGGGTTTATTTATTTATTTTGTTTTCTTTTTATTTATTTTATTTATAGGCCTATTATCGTTAGCGAGTCGAACAATTCGCGTAAGTCGAGTTGCTTGTCGAAACACTCGCCTTGTACGATTATGGCAGGCGAATTAATGAATTCGCCTAGAAATCAAGGGCTACCAAAATAATAAAAACGAAAATGACGTCAATTCAAACATTTATGTCAACACAAAAAAAAATTAATAATAAAAAAATTGAAGAAAACAACATGCAGGTGGAAAAAAATGGATCAACACAGAAATGACCGAAAATAAAAACAATCCATGAGAAGCGTTGCCGCTGACTCTTTGAAAAATGTATCTATTTTTTTAAAAAAAAAATGTATCAAAAGTATATAAATTGGAGACTCAAAAATGTATCAAATGTATCACAAGAGAATATCGTTTTCAAAATCACTTTTCATGTTCCATTGGGATCAAAAATCAATGTTTTGATGTATATTGATATTGATATTGCTATTTTCAAAATAAGTCTGAAAAAAAAATTAAAACATATGAAAAAGGGAGATTTTGCAGACTTTTATTTGAAAATTGAAAAAATGTATCTAATTGAATATCTGAGTATCAAATTCTTTGCAAGGAAGCAAAAATGTATCTTTTTGATACAATTGTACCTTTGTGGCAACGCTGTCCATGAGCCCTTTCCTCATTAAGGTTCCGTACCCAAAGGGAAAAAACGTAGCCTTATTAGTTTCGCTCGGATGTCTCTCCGTCTGTCTGTCTGTCTGTCTGTCTGTCTGTCTGTCTGTCTGTCCGAACCCACTAAGCCAATTTTGTTACCAGGTCTATCTCAAGAACCGATTGACATGGAGGCTAAAATTTACACACAACATCCGGTATAACCTCTAGTTAAACGACAAATACCAATGGAAGCGATACATCGATTGGTTTTCGAGTAATTAGTAATCTGGTGGAAAAAATATTTTCATTCGCCCAAAAAACGGTTTATTTCTTGATTCACAAAAAAATACGTAAATTCCTTTTTTGTAGATCATTTTCTTAGCTATATATGTGCTGAATACTGTTTTCCGAAAAGTTAATAGTTTAGAAGATATTTTCAAAAAAGATAATTTAACCATGTAAAATACGTTGCTCTCATAAGTTTTAATCTCTACTACGCAGTTGTGAACAATTGACCCCATCAAAGACAGAAGAGATTCACTGGTGGTATACCACCAGGGTTCCCGCTTGCTAATTTCGTTGGGGAGTATAATACATTTTTTTGGAGAGTACAGAACAAAATAAAAGTAATATATTTTTAGTCAATAGTTTTTAATTGGGACAGGTCGCATACAGAATGGAAAATTGGCGTGGGTTGGGTACTAGGTAATAATTAGAAAATGAGATTCATGTGCGAGTAATGTTTGAGAGTAAAAATATTAAGTAATTAAATTATACTAAATTGTGATGAATTCATGAAGAGGGGAAAGATTGAATGATATAGATTTAAAATATTATCTGATGTGTTGGACTTTAGCCAAATACGGAACCTTCGGTGCGCGAGTGACACTCGCACTTGGCCGGTTTTTTTTTTCGTTAAAACTGGATTTCCTGGGGTTGTTGGCTTAGTGGACGAAACACACATTGGAATGGCTATATTTGTTCCATGAGCTCAAATAGCTTCTGGATTTGGCTGGAGTTGTTTTTTTCGAAACTATCAGAGGCGATTTTCATTAAATATATACATTCTAAATGAATTTAATGGGTTTTATACATTTTTCTTGAATGTCCATTAATTTTTCTGGATTATAAATTCCATTCGCCTGGGGTTTCACCAAATAATTAGGTTCGCTAAAATTTGTCGTTTAAGGCTAATGAAATTTCACAAATTCGCCAACCGCAATAAGGCGACTTTACGTTCGCCAGCGGTTTGACAGTTTAGGCGAATGAATTTTGTTCAATTCGCTAACCATACTACAAATAAGTCACATTCGCAGGATTTTTTGTTCGACTCGCTAACGATAATAGGCCTATTATTTAACGTACAATCTATGTATTGTCAGAGTGACAAGTGTTGAGTGTACAAGTAATCTACCAAATAAATTTACACAAATTTGTTGATGGGGAATAACATAAAAGAAAACAATGGCAGCAATTTATTACAATTATTTTAAAAGACAATGAAAAAAAAAAAAAATAAATAAACACCAGACATTCAATAAACAATATTTATAAAAAAAAAATTATTTATGACTGAATAGTTTAAGGACAACAACCATTTCTTAACACCTTTCAAAAATACATTTTTATTCCTCCCACACCTAATAATATCTGGAAGTGAATTAAACAAACGGGGTGCGGTGGCATAGTACAATTTTTTAAAGCATGCTTTATAAATTGTATGAACAATTACCAAATTTCTATTATTGACCCGCAAATTGTAGTTATCTACGTTTCTTACAGAGTAAAAACCCGAGTTTTCGAAAAATATTTTTAGGACTTTGTAGCAGTAAAGATGCCTTAGCGGACGAATTTCAAGGTTTCTGAACACCAAAAGACTTGGAGTTCTGCGATTTACTTTGCATACAATCCGTATTGCATGTTTTTGTTTTATCAATAGTGTTCCGTTTTATTAAAATATGCACCACCCCAACGAGAGATACCATATCGCAGCTTAGATTTTAAAACACCATTGTATACGAGCTAAATGATTGATTGTGGACAATATAGACTAAGATGATACAGTTGTCTTACCACTTTATTAAGGTATTATTTAAGATAAAGTGTATGATTATTCCAACAGAGCTTGTTATCTAACACTATACCTAAATATTTAAAATTTTCAACACACTCCACCCTGAAACAATCATTGCAACAAGATTTAAAATTGCTGAATGCTATAAAATTATCATTAAGAGAGAGAGAGAGTGATAATAAATTAGCAAATCATCGCAGATATTGCGTTTAATATCAAATATCATAAATTTGGTTTTATCACTGATTATGAGTTTGTGTTTTATGAACCATTTTCTCAATAAATCTAGGTCATACTCGTAGTTCACATCCGCAAAAATATTGAGCAAACTAGCATTTGAGTATGAAAGAGCAGTATCATCGGCAAACGCTGTAACTTTACCTTTAAAAGGTTGGACAAACAATGAGTTGACATATATCAGGAACAAAATAGGACCCAAAACTGAACCTTGTGGAACACCAAGTTCAATGTAATTCGGAGCGCTGAAAATATTTTTGACCTTGACCATTTGGCTTCGGTTTTTCAAATAAGAAGCAAACCAATCGTATGTATTACCTCTAAATCCTATATCAAAAAGGTTGTCGAGTAATATTGAGTGATCCACCATGTCAAAAGCTTTAGTGATATCAATAAACAATGAAGCCGGTATTTCCGATAAATTTAGACTGTTGTACAATTCGCCAGTTAATTTTAACAGTGCCGTCTCAGTAGACCTTCCATTCCTAAAACCAAATTGACAAGTACTAAGGAAATGTATTCTATCTAGGAACGACAACATTCTTGATTTAATACATTTCTTAAATACTTTTGAAAAAATCAATAGCAGAGAAATAGGGCGATAGTTGTTTAAAATAGTATTATCACCTTTTTTGTGGAGTGGCATTACTACTGCTGTTTTTAGAGAATGAAGAAAAATACCTAGCTGAATACTCTTGTTAAATATAAAACATAAAACATCAGAAATTTGAAACGATTTTTTTTTTAAATAGAGCATGATATATTATCAAAAGAAGCAGAATTTGATGTTTTAAGAGAACAAATTATTTTATGAATCTCCAGAGCAGTAGGTAAATGGTTCACAGTAAAAGCTTTCAGTTTGTCTATCCGCATCATTGCATGTATCAAAACTAAGATTATTTTGTGTTGTATACACTTCGGAAGCTTTTCTATTGATAATTTCATCAACAATTCGCCATTCCTTTTTGGAATCTCCAAGACTTGCTAATAATTAACTACGTTTGACTTTTTCTCTTGCATTGGACGTGGTAACATCAGGTAGGCCGACAATGTCTACAACGCACTGTTTGTTTCTCTTTCTGCTTCAGAACATTGATTTTATTCTCCAACATCTCCACTTTTTTGCAAAGAGATGCGTTGTTTTCTTGGAGATTTTTAATTTGCACCAGTGCCTCTGTATTTACACGCTTAAGCTGCATAATTTCCATGTATAACATATGTAGTGTAATTTTCTGTTCATCCACATTTTTGTCATCATGGATGGACAATAATGATGTTGTTGGAGTAACGTTGTTTTTCGTTATTTGAGGGAGAGTAGATGTTACACTCTTAGATGCATTAGCACTAGCAGCAGAAATATTCACAGGAGAATCGATGAGAATAGATTTTCTCCATAGAGTAGCACAGTTAATACATTTAAAATTTTGATTTTTTGAATTTTTTTGATGAGCTTTCTCAATGTGTGTTCCCCATCAACACTCAAAGAGATGCCAGTAAAAAATGTCGGCTTCCTCACAGTAGGCGCAGTGGCTTAGTGGTTAGTGTGTTGGACTACTAAGCGAGGGGTTCAGGTTCGAATCCCGCAAAAACCCAAATTCCAACTCAGGGTTTTTTCACTGCGCCACCTCTCGCGAACGTCTGACAAACATCCGAGAGTATAACTGGCATGAAAGAGCATCTCAATTAGCCGTTTGGAATCGGCATAAAATTGTAGATCCCTTCCATTCGTTCCAAAAATGAAAACTCACACAAAACGGATGGTTGTGAGAAGCTAGGCCTAGGGTCCCTACGGACCTGTTGCGCCAAAAATTATTATTATTATTCCTCACAGAGGAATGGCTCTATTTAAGTTGCTTCTTGCCAGTTTAAAATTGTCCAGGCGTTGTTGGAAGTCTGGTCTCCTTCTTGATCGCTGGACTTTACGTCGGGCTTGGAGGCATTTTGTCCGAAGTGCCCTTATTTCATTGTTCCACCACAAAAACGGTGCTGCCTCCCTTTTGCTTGATCTTCTAGACATGGATGTATCGCACGCTTTGGTGTTGGAGGTTGTAAGGCGACGTGCGAGGGTCTCCGCTGTTCCACTTATTGTTAAATCTCCGTTCAACATCTCTTCGAATGCGTCCTTATAGAAAGATCTGTCGTTCCATTTTGAACCCGTAAGTTTTGGGGCAGGGCTGGTTTCTTTACTTTCATTTCCAATGATACTACTTGGTGGTCGCTGTGTGAGTATTCTTCACTAACTCCACACTTTATGGTTCTCTGGATGGAGTTGCTCACAAAGGTGATATCAATAATAGCGCCTATTCCAGCCTTCCGAAAAGTATTTGCACGACCCTTGTTACACATTTCGGGTTTGAGCTGCAGTGTTTGTGAGTGTGACCATGCTTTTGGCAGTTCTTACATTGAGGAACTAGCTTTGATTTCAGTAAAGAATGAATTTGTACTTTCATTCCTAACATATCTTTAGTTTAATAAATTTTCTTGATGTCATCTTGCTCAAAAGTGAGCATAAACATTCTCCAAATTGTTTTTCCTCCAAAGTAGTATTTTTTTTTTATAAAATTGATCAAATGCGCGTCCGCAAGTCAGCTTATAAATAAATAAATAACCAATGTCATATAGTTACGAACCAGTTTCACTGTCTTATCAACACAACATATCCGATGAATTTTTTTTGTTGGGAAGATTGTGCAGATATGCAATGGTTTGTATAATATGTTCATAAAATATATTATTCATAAGCCAGGTCACTATAATGGTAGAACTTCTACCACTTGCGCTACTCCCATGATATTTGTTACTGACAATTTTCGATCACACAAAAAACATAAATGATAAACATTTGTTGAAAGTAGGCATATACCATGTCCCCTTAATGCATAATCTGAAGTTTTCGACTTTTTCCAGTGTATGCACCACAGGATCTGTCACTGTGCTAAATTTTACAATCCTGGGAAGTTCTTCATAGTTTTGATGATCTGTCAGTGAGTGAGCCAGTCAGTTACGGTTCTTGTGATTCTTGAAGCCTTGTATCTTGAGAACCACTTATGCTACAGAGTTTCAATTTGGTAACCCTTTTAACTGAGTTTTTGGTTTACTTCCGATCATAATAAGCATATTTGCCCCGTAAAGGTGTGTATTCTAAAAAAGTAGAGCAGCTTAGACTTTAAGTTTAACATAAAATACTTGAACATCTTAGTGTTTAATCTAAATAAACATTTTTTTTTTTAGCTCAAGAGTCGAGTGGCAAACAAGGTGTTCTGGGTCCGACGAAAATATATCTCGCTGTTCAACCAAGTAATGCTGTCATTCAAAATTCACATTCCCAACCACCTCCATTAGTGCCTGTGCAACAAGCCCAACAAATCCAGCATGTAAGTAGCTTATAAAATGTTTATATTGGTTCGCTCAGTATTATTTTTTTAATAAAAGTTTTCATTTTGACACAAAATAGCCGAGTTATTATTTTAATTATTGAGGCCGGGAATTATATAAAGTTTGTTTGAAATTATACTATCTATCTAGTGTTACTTTTGAAAATGGAAAATTATTTGTTTATGTCTTAATTTGATGGGTATGTCAGTGAAAGTTAAATCAAAAACAATCGTCCCTATTTCACCATACTTATAATATGTATACGTAATATGAGCATATTTTCATACCGTTGACCTTTCCGTGGTTCAGTGTCGAGATTTCGTTTGATGAGGGATAAATGTAGATATCTTGTACAATACGGATATTTTATTTCATGACATGATATAGTCCTTTTTAAATCAACGTGGGTTTTTTCGTGCATGTTTTCTTTTTGTGGGCCAGTATCTTAATGGGATAGAGGGGATACAATGTGGAATGTAAATTAAATTTAGGGAGAGAGGGCTTAAATTCTCTCTCTCCGTAGCTTTAGTGTTCCACATTGACTTGAAACAAACTATAGGTGGTATATGCCGACTAGATCCTAAGAACATAACTTGAAAATATATTTTTTTTGTATAATTATAATTAGTTTTTTATATAATTTACCCTTTTATGGCGATTTCTTACTGAAACGTATTTATTGTATTTATATTGATATATATATATTTTCGATTATGTTCTTCTAATTTGTTATAATAAATTAACATTAATAAGACATACAATTTTTTGTGTTTAATTTTTATTACTTTACGTAATGCCTGTTATCTTTCCAATAATTTTGGTCCTTGAACTTCGTTCGTAGAGGATGGTGTGGGACTCCAGCTTGTCCTTAATACTTAATTGAGATAAACGCAACAATTTATGTACTCTGAGGACTCAGTAGCCCCAACAAAAATGTTCGGTAATGATTACTTTGGGTCATGTTGCCATTATCAGTTAACAATCCACTCAATTCTTTTAAATTTGATATAAATATATTGGATCTTCCATTGTTTTTTTTTTCTCCATATTTTAGGTATAATATTTGTCTCTGGCTACTTTTTAGTTTTTACCGTAGCATACATTTATAATATTCATTCATTTCCTTTTATTTAAGAAATCGTAGAAAAATCTCTGGATCCCTAAGGTGTCCACGTATTAATATTTGATTAAAAATATGAATTTTCGCTTAATTTTTACAATTAATTTTTACGTGGAAGATATTTGTTTTTCTGCATATAGCCAGTAGTCGTTCGCAAAAATGCAACCTCAACGTCCGATTGTCAATCGACAATAAGATCGAGACTAGCCTATAAGATTTCTTATTTCTGGCTGACTTAATAATAATAATAATAGAGAGGGTCTATTGTTGCCCCTGCTTATACCTTGGAAAGGTTCATACTCTTTTCCAGAGCCCCATTGCATCATAGTTCCATTAAGAACCGTGTTTGAGGGTCTTGGCTCTGTTTTAGCCTTGGCAAGAATATAAACTTTTAGAACACTTCATCCAGTCCAGTTTCTTTTATGAATCTGAGAATGAGTCAGTAGTTCGTTCATGGTGCTACACATGATTTCAAAATTTGATCTGGTGTTTCAGCGCTCTCATCACAGAATCTGAAATCTTCCGATAAGCCTATTTTCCTCAGGTGTTCCTTTAGTCTGCAGTGTCCCGTTAGGAGACCTGTTAGGACTTAGGATTCTTAGGTTATTTTTACTTAGACCGCTTTGAATCTTTTTAGGTTGTAGTTCGCTAAAAGTTTTTTTTTTTAGCTTGCCTCATGCCTTGGATATTCTTGAAGACTGGGTTTATTTTTTATTTTTCCATTCTCCTGAATTCATCTCGTATTGTGTGTCCCCCTATGCCGGAGAATGGTTCAGGCCCTATGAAGGGCTTCGCTGCGCCCTGTATTGCCAGAGATACCTCAGCCTCGTTGCCCCAGATCCCTGCGTTTCCAGGTACCCAGCAGATGGTTACTCTGTTGTTCTCACCTAATTCGTTAAGCCTATACAGGCGTTCCCATACAAGCTTTGACTTCATAATAAAGGCGTCAAGATGGCTGCTTGACTATCGGACATTACAGGTTACAGTTTTATCATTTCTAGGTAGGTACAGCTAGAAGCGGAAGTTTTCCGAGGGCATCATATTCTTTGAACCAATACATTTCTCCTTTGCGGTTCCTTCTTTTGCCATCCTTAGGATTGTTTTTTTTTTTTTTTTTTTTTTTTTAAACAAATTACAATTTAAGAACAGCTGACTTTAAGACACGCACCACCACAAATACAAACAAAGAAAAATTTCGTTTTATGTTCCATTGGGCACGAAAAATCTGAAATCTGAGAGCAAAATCCGAAAATCCCAATGGAAAACAACATAAATAAATCCTGCCGTACTGTCATTTTGTTGTCGGAGCGAATTTAAATACCCTCATAATGAGCGTTTATAATTATAAATTAATTTAAGTAAATTGTAAATGTTTTCTGATATTATTCGTTGGAATACAACAATGCAAGTTAGTCGGATAAAAAATGTTGCAATTTGTTTTATGTCTAAACACATTAGATTAGATTAATTGGCGGAGGTGGAAGCAGGTTGCCATATCACTGCGGCCACGAGTGGGCCTATTGTGATTTCCTCCTTTTATAGCTCACTCATGATACCTGACTTAGTGATAAGTCCTAGTAAGTCTTTGAGTGAGCTGTCAGATATGTCCTCTGCCTCAAGGTAAGGTTTTCCTAGATGGTGTTGACGTAATCTGACTAGACATTCACAGTGACACAGTATGTGTTCTGCTGATTCTTCGTCCTCGTTGCATAGTCTGCAAGTGTTGTTTTGTGTTATTCCCATAGTCATGAGGTGTTTTTTGACTTGACAATGTCCAGTTAGGAACCCTGTGACTGTGCGGATCTGACTCCTTGTTAGGTTTAGGAGTTGTTTTGTTCTTGTTGGGGAAATAGTTGGCATGAACATTTTGGCTTGTCTGTTACCTTCAATGTTGGTCCAGTAATGGTTTGCCTTGTTTGTTAGCCATTTTTTTATATAGAATTTAGCAGTGCTAATAGGTAATCCACAGAATGGTCTTGGCATCGTGAAGGTCGATGCTGATCCTTTTCTGGCTAATATATCTGCTATTTCATTGCCCACATGTCCACTGTGTCCTGGCACCCAAATGAGATTTACTCTGTTTGTGCTGGCTAGTGATGTGAGTAACTGCAAGCAGTCCCATACTAGTTTGGATGTTATCTCGTAGCTATTGATGGCTAGGAGTGCAGCTTTGCTATCAGAGAGAATATATATGTTCTTGTTTGTTATGGATTTTTCTAGATTTTCTCTGAGACATAGTTCTATCGCAAAGATTTCTGCTTGAAATACAGAGTTGCACTTGTCCATGCTTTTGTAGATGAACGTTTTTGTACTGACCCCGTATACTCCAGCTCCAACTCCTTCATTTGTTTTCGATCCATCTGTGTACCATACATGAGAATTGTTAGCAAATGTGGGCTTATTCTGTTCCCAGTTTTGTCGATTTGGGAATGTAACTTTGAAGTTTCGGCTGAAGTTGAATCTTGGTAGACAGTAGTCTGTTATGGTAATTCCAAGTATTTCATCTTTTTGTAGTTCCATAACGATGTCTTGATGGATTAGCTTGGAGTTTTCGGTGTTTTCAGATATGAGCATGAAGGCATTTGTCATAGCTTCTTTCTGTATCTGAAGATGGAGAGGTGGAAGGTTTAGAATAACTTCCAACGCGGCAGTGGGAGTTGTTCTCATAACGCTCGTAGTGTAAACACAAGCTAGTCTTTGGAGTTTGTTGAGCCTGACTTGTGTTGACTTTTGTTTCGTTTTTTGCCACCATGCTGGAGCTGCATATGTGACAATTGGTCTTGTTACGGCTGTATAAAGCCATAACATCATTTTGGGGTTTATACCCCAACTCTTACCAATCAGACTTTTACTGGTCCACAGAGAGATCCTGGCTTTGTCTATGGTTTTTATGAGGTGAGAGTTCCAAGTGAGTTTTTCGTCCAGAGTTAAACCTAGGTATTTGACTTCTTTTGAGAACTCTATTGTTTCACCAAGAAGAGTGGGTTTTTTTAGTTTTTCCCTGCTCCTTCTTTTAGTGAACGCAACTATGGTACTTTTTTTGGGGTTTACAGTTAAACCAACTTTTTTGCACCAGTCAGCAACTAGGTTGAGTGCCCTCTGCATTAGTTCCGAGATTGTATCTTCGAAATTTCCTCTGATTAGGATCGCAATGTCATCCGCGTACCCTTGGACATAAAAGCCATTATTGCTGAGTAAGTCTAGTAGTTCATTCACTACGATGGACCATAGCAGGGGGGATAGAACACCACCCTGGGGGCAACCTTTCGCAGCTGTGACTCTTATACTGTCATTGCCTAATGTAGCATTTATGTTTCTACCTTTAAGCATGTTCTTTATCCAGTTACATGTAGTACTATCTACGCCTGTGTTGAGGATGCATCTGTATATTTGGGAATGTTCGATGTCAAGGAAGCATCCCACTGCAACTTCTTTGCTCCTGAGTGAATTCTCCATTCTGGTGGTGAGTTCCTGAAGAGCATGTGTTGTGGATTTACCTTGTTGATAGGCATACTGGTTTTTATGCAAAGGGTTTCTGTATAGTGGACCCTGCCTTATATGTCTATCAATAATTTTTTCCATTGTTTTTAGGAAGAAGGAGGTGAGGCTAATGGGACGGTAAGATTTGGGAAGATCGGTTGGTCTGCGACCTGCCTTCGGTATAAACTTGACCGTTACCTCTCTCCAGCTTTTTGATATGTAACCCCATGCATAGCTAACTCTAAATATGTTTATTAGCAGCGGGGTTATTTGTGCACTGCCTTTTTGGAGGAGTGCTGGAAATATTCCGTCTTTTCCAGGGGATTTAAATGGATCAAATGAATTGACTGTCCATTTTATTTTGTCTTCATGAAAGATTTCTTTTGCCCTTATCCAGTCCATTCTTGTTGGTCTGTTCATTCTTACCTGAAGAGGATGATTGGGTGAGTCGGGTGTTATTACAGAGTTTGGGAAATGGGTTTCGGCCAAGAGCTTTAGCGTCTGTATGCCGTTTTCCATATAAGTCCCATTCTGATTTTTCATTAGCCCAATTTTATTAGTGTGCTGTTTTGATAGAATTCTGTGGATACGAGCGCTGCTTCGAGTATCAGAAATATCTTGGCAGAACTTTTTCCATGATTCTCTTTTAGCTCTTCTAATTTCTTGGTTATACTTTGTGAGTGTTTCAAAGTATATTGTCCATTCTCTATCCCGTTTCGCTTTGTTAAAAAGCTTCCTGGTAGTTTTTCTTAACTTAGCGAGTTTGTTATTCCACCAAGTTGAGCGATTGCCTGATTTTTCTTTTTCTGGGCAAGCTTGATGATAGGCGGATTTAATGGCAACATTGAGATTTTCGCAACCAAGTTCTAGGCTGTCAATATCTCTGATGTTTTTGTAGCGGTTTGTTGTAGAGTCCATGAGTTCTAGGCTATAAGTGTCCCAATCTGTGGATCTTGGCTGCCTATAGGATTCATAAATCTGTGAACCTAGTTGGACGTCAAAACAGATTTGACGATGGTCTGACATCGATGTTTCAGTAGAAACATGCCAGTCCCTAATGAAGTTTTTTATAAATGGGGTGCATAGGGTGAGGTCAAGAACTTCTTCCCTAATTCTGTTTATAAAAGTAGGGCTATTCCCATAATTTACTACTTCAAGTTTGTTTTTATAGATAAATTCTAAGAGTGACTCACCTCTTTTATTTGTGTTTGAACTACCCCAGTTTGTATGGTGGGCATTAGCATCGCAACCAATTATCAGCTGGAGTCTTCTTCTGCCACAGTAGTCCATAAGTCCTTGCAGTGGTAGGAATTCCAGGTCAGGGGAGTCGCCTGCCAGGTAAGCTGAGCATATGACTGCTTCTGTCTTACCCCTTTCAGTGGATAGCTCAACTATAGCCGCTGCCATGTCTTTGTTTGTGTGTTCTGGAATTGGGATAGTTATTGTATTTTGTTTTATCATAATACAAGCTCTAGGTCTTCCTTCATTTACGGAATCGTAGAGTAACTCACCTGAGAGGCCCTTTATCTGGTCCTTAAGTATGTATGGCTCCTGGATAAAGGCTACATCTAGGTGATCCTTATTAAATCTATGGCTTAAAACCGCCGAAGCGGCTTTAGCATGCTGTAGATTAATTTGGATGCACCTTAATCCCATATTGAAATTATTGTTGGGGTGTGTTGGCAGATTTGCCAACATTTTTTGCTTCCGCAACGGTTTGGCTAGCTTCTGAGATCACAGACATTGAGGACAAGTCTTCTGATGTCTTTGATCTTTGAGGCTCTTCATTGGGCTTTACCGTTGGTTTGCTAGCTCCAGATGTGATAGGGACAGCTGTCTGGTGCTTTCCTTGGGCATTGGTAGCTTCAGGATCAATTCCCTTCCGGGAGACGTACGAATTACCGAGAAAAAAAAAATCGACTACCAATAACGTCGATTTTGCCATTCATTAAAATCTCGACAAAGTTTTTGTCGACTTTTAAAAATATCGAAAGATTAAAATCTCGACACTTCAAATATCGACTTTATTTTTCAAATGTCGGTCAAATTATCGACAAATTTGGTCTCATTTCACTCCGACAAAGTGCAATAACGCCAACAAAATTTGAGTAATAAGATCAACCTTGCACACACCCCGTAATCCAACAGTAAACCCTAGCAGGGGGGTTGCAGGGGGGCAGCATGTCCCCCCATACACATGCAGCTCGCACCTGTCAACATCATTGACTTAACTCTTGTCGACATTTTAAAATCGACATTTTAAAAATCGACATATTGCCGGTCGATATTTTGAACAGTCGACATTTTTCTTGAACGACATTTTTTTTTTCGGTAATTTGTTGATCGATTTTTTACAATCGGTATTTTTCAAAGCGATTAATGGTACCCAACCCTTCCCTTCCTCGCATCGATCAGTCTCTTCTGGGCACTAAACTTAGGATGTGCTGGCACTCTGTCCTTAGTTAAGGCCTCAACGTTCTTATTCTCGACTGGTCTCGGTAATTCCTTTATTCTTATGAATACCTGCGAGAAGTTCAGGAATAGTTTACATCTTTGTTTTAGGATGTATTCTTTAGACATCTCATCAACTGTGAAGGTGATGGTCTTTTCGATGATGGCCAGCTTTTCGTGGATACGCCTGAGTTTTGTTTGGCAATCCTAGCTAGGAAAATATCCTTGGTAATGTTATCGGCGTCTGGAACGAAGGTGACGCATGTGAATGACTTTGGGATTTCGTGTCCCTGAGTTATTCGTAGGTTTGCATCTTTCCATGGCTTGATCTTGCCTACCGTTGACATGAGCCAGTTTTTGGTTTCTGTGTCGTGGCAGGTGATCGATAACCATCCGTCTCTAGTTGAGGTGGCTACAAATCGTAGGATAGGACATTTTTTGTCTGTCTTGTCCATTTCCTCTAGTAGACTCTTCCTCACTAGCTTGATTTGTTGGTCCGTAAGAGTTTGTTCCAGGTGCATGGAGTGCATGATCGCGACTTTGCATTGGGCCATAGTATCCCTGTAGGAAAGCCCTGATGTGCTAGGTCTTTCCTGTGCAATCTCCATATAGCTAGATTTGTTCTGAGCTTTATTTCCACTTGAGCTTTTTGTCGCCTCTGAGTGGGATTTGTGAGCAGGTTCTTTTTTGGTTTTATTCCTAGGCGTGCCTCACCATGTGTCTTTGGGTGACTGTGTGTGGTCTATGTTTTTTGCGTATTTCCGCCATAGGAGAACTATCTGTGGACCTGCAGCGTTTGCTGGTACTTGGTCCATTTGGTGGTTCTAGTTTACCTTCCTTTTCTCTTTGCGCAAGGACTAGCGCATATCTGGCTCTTTCTAGCCTTTTCGCTTCTTCGGGTGCAGTCCCATCTCTTATAAGGGCCGCAATACGACGCCTTTGGGCTCCAGTGAAGTGTTCGTACTTCTGCTGGGGCTTCCTTGCAATGGTATTTGCAGCTGTATCGATACTAGGTACATTTAGTTCCTGAGTATGTGTTCGGTCCAAGATTTGGGATGGGAGCCGTGTAGCAGTTGTTGGAGATGAGAGGATCACCTCTTCTGTCTCCATTTGTGAAATTGGCGAACGGAGTAGAGATTCTTCCTCTGACTCCGTTATCATATTCGTTGTTGTTGTTGTTGTGTTGTTGTTTTTGTTTGTATTTTTTTTATTATCCATGTAGATCCCACGAGTAAGGCGAGAATAGATCGTCCGCACCTGTAGAGCTCCCATGCAGGTGTAAGACTAGTTACTATGAGAGGTCGCCCGGTATCTCATAGGGAAATTACGTTTGCGGTGGCACATTTTTTAGTTCCCTGCACCATTCAGTCCTCAGCACGTATTCCAGACACTTTGACTTGGGAATTTGGTGCTCTTGGTCCGCGGAGGTGTGAACACCTCTACCACACTACGTGGCCTTCCCCTATCCGCCACCTGGGGACGCGCCGGGTCGCCTGAGAAGCCCGTGTTTTCCCGGTTAAACACATAAAAATTTATAATTATCTCTGTGCATATATTTATTTCTTTTGTTTTGATTAAATGAAATGGTTAACGATTTTTTCTGCTTTATCTTGTTTAGCCGTGAGTGCTTGCTTTTTGATTGGTTGTCATTCCAATAGTTTACTAAAAAGAAAATTTTATTTAAGTTTGGGATCTGTCCTAGGTAGGTTTGGTTAGGTTTATGGGTGGGTCTGTCAGAACGAGTCCTGCCGCACCCCACTAAGATCGATGTGGACCCGTTGTGATGCCCTTATTGGGGGGTTAGCCGCTGTTGTTGGCTGAAGTGTTTCCTCTTGGTTACTCGACCTTGTCCAGTCATCCTGATGCGTTTATGAACCTGTAAAGATTAGATAAAGATATATCTGAAAGTTAATGTATATCATGGAAGAAGTATCTTCCAAGTGTTCTATTCCTCAAGTGACAGAGACTTGGACATTGACAGAGGGAGTGAGGTGTGTCCTCGTGTACCTCCTCGTCGCCGCAACCCCTGCATATATCGTCATTCTTGAGTTACAGTTTCACTGTGTGGTATCTCATTAAGTTGTGACCCGTTAGGGCCCCTACCAGTTTATACATCAAACCGCATTAGCTTTATAGTCCGACTTGGATTTTCCGGCCATAGCTTCCGTGGTATTTCGCAGGTGGTTAATTCGTTCCACCTGTTCTTGGCTTTCATCCGGGTGTTATTTTCTACCCTCTCTCTGAGATTACAGAGTGGTGGTTTGATTGAATTAATCGCCCGATCTTGATCCATAGCAGAACCATTTCTTGCAAATTCATCAGCCATCTCATTGCCGGTTTTGTCACTGTGTCCAGGGATCCAGCAGAAACGCGTGGTGTGCTGCGAGCAGAGAACCTTAAGCTCTTCACGGCAGCGGTGAACTAGCTTCGATTTTATTTCGATTGCAGATACTGCTTTTATAGCCGCCTGGCTGTCAATAAATATGGTATTATCATTATTTGGTATTGCTAACATTGACACCATATGGGCAGCTTCGGCGATTGGCAGAACCTCCGCCTGAAAGACACTACTGTAATCAGGTAATCTGATTGAGTGGTGTATATTTAACTCTTCAGAGAAAATTCTAGCACCTGTTTCACGGTCCATCTTAGAGCCATCTGTGTAGATGGATATCGATTTTCCTCTGTGTTCCATTCCTCCCTGCTGGGGAAATAGCAGGAGTATGGTATATCAAAGTCAAGATGGGGGACAAGTAGTCAGAAGTGACCGCATCTCACACATATTTATTCAGAATCTGTGTGTGTCCCGTTGTGTAGGGTTTCCAGCTTTTTGTTTGGCTGAGGGCACTTTTGGCTGCAGATTCTTGCATGTATAGATCTAAAGGTAGCACGTTGAGAATAGCCTCCATTCCAGCAGTAGGTGTTGTCCTTATTGCGACGGTTGTACCTATACATGCTAGTCTTTGTATTTTGGTCATTAGTTTGAGATTCGAAGTTTTGTTTGTGGCTTGCCACCAGACTAAGCTTCCGTACGTGAGTATTGGACGCACAACAGCCGTGTACATCCACAAAATTATTTTGGTGTTTGGTCCCCAACTTTTGGCGAAGATACGGTTGCATGCGTAATAAGCATTTGCAGTTTTTTTTACTCTTTCACTGACGTTTAGCTTCCAATTAAGCTTTCTATCTAAGATTATACCCAGATATCTGGCACTCTCGGTATACCCTCAATAGTTGGAGGATCGAAGTTTGGAATCACACTTTTGTTACTGAACAAAACTAGTTCAGTCTTCTGTGGATTGACTCCAAGACCGCATTGGTTTGCCCACATACTAATGCCCCTATTACGGAAGACAACTACAACCAAAACAAGGTTGTCTTTCTCCAATTGGGATTATCGATAGCAACTAGTTGTCTGTCAAAGGACAACCATCATCCTATGAGTAGACAACTAATAAAATGGTTGCCTTTTCAGTTGTGTGTATGTATTATCATTGTATATAAATCATTGTATATAAATCTAAAGTCATCATTGTATATAAATCTAAATTAGATTTATATACAATGGTATTATAGAAGACAACTGAGTTGTGTTGGAGTTGTCCTGAATATCAAAATCAGACAACTGCTTATTATCAGTTGTGTAGCATTTTGCGAACGAAAAGGATCACCTTTTTTTATTGAATTATGGACAAAAAACGTAAGTAGGAATAAGAATTAAAAAAGGATAATAGAATGTGTATTTTTAAGAGTTTAAAAGTCGCCAAACCAGCGCAGCTTGATCGGCTGATAGGAATTTTACAAGATCAACCTAATCTGGTCAGGGGTAAAGGACAGTTTGGTTCATCAAAAAAAAAATTGACGAAGATTGGGAAAAAATGGATTTGGAGCTCAACAGTATCGGGCCACCTTCAAGGAGTGGAAAAGAATAGCAAAGGGTTCGTTAATGATGCGATATAAGAATTTTTCTACCAACAAAATATTTTTGCAGGTTTGGATACAGAATCGTAATAGATTCAGTGAACTCTCATCTTCCTCCTCCAAATCACCAAAAAATGAATCAAAACTACTTTCCATTGTTTTTTTTTTTTCTTAACGTTTTCGTTACCAGATTAGGTTGATCTTGTAAAATTCCTATCAGCCGATCAAACTGCGCTGGTTTGGCGACTTTTAAACTTTTAAAAATACACATTCTATTATCCTTTTTAATTCTTATTCCTACTTACGTGTTTTTGTCCATAATTCAATAAAAAGGTGATCCTTTTCGTTCGCAAAATGCTACACAACTGATAATAAGCAGTTGTCTGATTTTGATATTCAGGACAACTCAGTTGTCTTCTATAATACATACACACAACTGAAAAGGCAACCATTTTAATAGTTGTCTACTCATAGGATGATGGTTGTCCTTTGACAGACAACTAGTTGATATCGATAATCTCAATTGGAGAAAGACAACCTTGTTTTGGTTGTAGTTGTCTTCCGTAATAGGTGCATAAGCTTATAGGCCTGCCTGCCTTCGGAATGAAGACAACCTTTACTTCACGCCATGCCCTGGGAATGTGACCACATTCGAGGCAGCGCGTGAAGAGCCTCATCAGAGCTGGCTTTCTGGAGCATGATTGAAAAAATCCCGTCCAGCCCAGGAGATTTAAAAGGCGAAAAAGTTACAATTTCCCAGTTAAGTTTTTCTTCGGTTATTATACCAGCTGGAACTGTTGCTGCAATAGTTCCGGTGCTTGGTGCAGACTGGACGGTTGCTTTGATACAATCCGGAAAGTGCGTGTGTAGGAGCAGACTCAATGTCTCTTCAGAAGACTGTGTCCAGTTGCCATTATTATCTTTGAGATATCCCGGCACCGCAGGTCCTAGGTAAGTCGTCACAAATAAAATTGTATGTTTCGACGGCTCATACCTGAATATTTACTTTTTCCAGTAAATCTCAGTACCTTAGGTGGTTCGGTAAACTACCATACCACTATTAAACTCTTTGAAAAATGAGTTTGTTAGACGAGAATGAGGATCTCGAATGAAACAATGAATTGCTTTTTTTTTTTATAATTAACACGCGCTGAAGAGGTTATGACTACTCTTATGGTGTAGTTTGAAGTACACAGCTCGGGCGTTAAGGAAATTGGGATAGAGAAGATAGGAGATTCCGATGCACATTGGTTTTAAATGTCTGCAAATTGCACTGAGGGGGAAAGACCGAGCTGGGCAAGGCATTCCACATTCGTGTTGTACGGCTTATGAAAGAATCTCTATATTTCATAGTGCGACCGAAAGTAGGCTGAAGGGTAAACTGATGGGCATTCCTGGCTTGGCGAGTATTGCGGTTGAATTGTTGAAGGGGTGGAATGCAGCTGGCGATTTCGCTTGAGCACTGTTTGTAGAAATAGCGATAAAACAATGAAAGACATGTTACATTTCTGCGATGTTCGAGCGAATTTATAGAATTCGCTATATTTGTGTCTCCAATGAGTTTTAAAGCACGATTCTGTATCCTATCCAGCAGGTGCAGTGAGGTTTTGGGCGCACCAGACCAGATATGAGAGTTATACTCAAGTTTGGGGCGAATGAACGCCTTGTATATGGCAGCCAGATCAGAAGGGGTAAAATATTTCTTGCACCGTTTGAGGAAACCTAGACATTTCGCAGCGTTCTTGGCGACTTCGTGTATGTGGTCATTCCAACGGAGTTTGTCATGGACACACATACCGAGAATGGAAAGTCTTTCGGTTTCGGCGATGCAAGTGCCATTCATGGATAATGGCTGAGGATTCTGGTTTCGCTTTAATGACAGCAGACAGCATTGTGTTTTAGAAGCATTAAATTCCACTCTATTGGCTGAACCCCATTTTATAATGCTGTCGAGATCGGAATTTAATGAGCTTAACATACGTTGCCGTTCCAGTTCTACGGCCGAAGAGCAGGGACGTGAGTCCTGGAATGAATATGAGAAGCTGAGGGTGCTGTCATCGGCGAAGGAGTGGATTGGATTAGATGTTGCAGACAGGAGATCATTTATGAAAATGAGAAAGAGAGTCGGAGACAAAACGGAGCCTTGGGGAACACCAGCATTTATATGGTGGATTTCAGACTTGAAGCCATCCAATACAACTTGAATTGAACGGCCAGAGAGGTAGTTTCTAATCCATTGAAGAAGAGACGCATCGATCCCATATGCACGCATTTTCGACAAAAGAGCTTGGTGCCAAACTCTGTCAAATGCCTTAGAAATATCAAGCGCAACAATCTTCGTTTCACCAGAGTGATGTAGAGATTGGTTCCACTTTTCGGTGAGATAAGCCATCAAATCACCAGTGGATCTGTTGCCACGAAAACCGTACTGCCGGTCATTAATGAGTTTTCGTGATTCAAGATATTTCATGAGCTGACGATTTATCAGCGTTTCCATGACCTTAGAAAGAATGGATGTAAGTGCTATGGGTCGGTAGTTGGTGGGAGAAGAAGATTCGCCTTTTTTGGGGACGGGCTGGACAAATGCTGTTTTCCACCTTCTCGGGAAGAGTCCAGAAGAATAGGACAGATAGAAAAGCTTACGCAGTGGTTTTGCCAGCGTGGAAGAACACCTCTTCAGAACAATTGGAGAAATACAATCTGGACCAGCGGATTTATTAATATTGAGATCATTAAGTACTCTTGCCACTGTACGAATGCGAAAATGGATTTGTCCCATGGTGTATTCGACGCTCTCAAGTACAGGTAGAGGCAAAGCGCAATCTGGGAGCATTGAGCTGGCTGCAAAATGTGCAGCAAGCAGATTCGCTTTGTCTAAAGAGTTGACAGCTGGAATGTCATTGTAAATGAGCGTTGGGATCGAAGATGTGGCCGAATTCTTTATATTTTTTGCAAAAGACCAAAGGTTTTTACTACCCTTGTAGTATTTTTTGCCTCAACTTTTGGTTATACGAGAATTTAACACGCTTGGTAGTGGTATTGCAGTCATTTCTGGCTCGCTTGAACTTTTTTTCGGTTTTCCTTAGATGGGTTGGCCTTATATGACCGAAAACTTAACTCCTTTTGTCTGATAGCCTCTTTACCGCTCGATTCGTACCACGCATTTTCTTTCGGTATGATACTCTTTATCCTGTTAGGAATAAAGGATTTCATACCTAAGGTGATAATACTGGACACCATATCAGCGGCGGCATTTACGTCGTTATCGAGGAAGCATAACGACCAGTTTAAACCCTTAAAGAAGCTGTTAAGTCCGCTCCAGTTGGCTTTCTCGTATTGCCATAGGGTTCTTTTCGGAGATTTTTCTTTAACTGTGTGGTTGGAATACGAGAAATTAGCTGATATGATGCATGTCCGACGAGCCTAAAGGCGATAATACTTCTAAAGTGTATTTATCAGGGTGGGAGGTAAGAAACAAGTCCAGAGTGCAGGCATTCTGACCGTCAATATCAGGTACGCGTGTTGGATCATTTACAAGCTGGGTTAATTGATTTACCTCAGCGAAGATCTGAACATAAATTCCTTCGGGTGTTGTCTGTCCAGTATGTCGAAGCCAGTTAGAATTGTGAATATTGAAATCGCCCGCAATGACAATTTCAGCATTAGGATACAGGGAGACAATTCTTGTAATGGAGTCAAACAAGGGCATCAAACTCGTTAAAAGTCGAGTTGCTATCTATGTAGATTAGGACTTCTGTAGATGAAACAATAATGAATGATTTCCTACGGATGTGGAATTTCAGCCATATGAAATTAAATTCCGAATTGGAACATTGGCCATAAGAACCTGGAGTTTGGTAGGCATTATCATCACGTACGTAGATTGCGAGACCGCGGTGGAGAAAGAATAAATGCACTTAACGATGCCCAGGTGGATCAAACTCCGATTTATCAGAATTTGCACCCACCTGGGCCTCGCTCAGTGCCAAAACAGGTAGTTTATATTTAGCAACATGGACGTACGCCGAAAAGAGATTCGATCGTAGCCCACGAATATTGCACATGTCAACCCTTAAGTTCCCCATCAGTACAAAAGCAGACACAAAAAAACACAACTATGACGCTACTAATAGACCAAGAGCCCGCAGTAAATTTTGGACGTGAGAGGCAACCGGATAATTTTTGCGTAATTATAATGCTCTGATGCCCATGAATTCAAATATGGCCGTCTGGCAGCACGTAATGGCAGCTGTGAGGTGTAACTGCACATTGAAAATCCGTTATAATGCAAAATAGGAATAATTTGTGCAACCACTTGAATCGACTGGCAAATAATAGAGTATCATCCCCTCAGTGCAAATATGTGTATCCAAGACGTTTTAGGTGTCGCCAAAACCTTGCCTGACGCAGCGGAAGTGCGTTAAAAATTCCAATTTTTAATAATTAATGCAACCGCACTAATTTCACCTTAAACGTAGGATATTATATTCTGAATACAAATATAAAGGTCCAAGACGTTTTGGATGTCGCCAAAGGCTTGCCAGACGAAGTCAAAATATTGAAAAAATGACAATTTGGAATAATTGATGCAACCACTTAATTTTTATTTTATAATTTAGAGAAAAATTCATTGATAATAAATATATAAGTCCAAGACGTTTTGCTTGTCGCCAAGTCTTTGCCAGACGCGTTCAAAGGATCGAGAACCGTCGAAAATGCCCTATGTATACACAAAAAATCACAACTGTACCTTGAAAAATTGACGCAACCACACAAAATCTTTCCTCAATATAGAACTCCGCCTTGTTACGCAAGTAGCATGCCGGTCCCAAGCCCGGGTAAAGGAGGATGGTTTGAGGTAACGGCTTGCCTATCCTCAGTAAAAATCAAACTGTTAGTGTATTCTAACCCACAGGAACCAGTGGTTAAAACTCAAAACATGATATGAATGGAGAAACAAGTGGAATTGTCTACTCCAGGTGGTAATGGCGATAGCCAAAATCCATCCGTTGTCTTCTCGACTACGGCCGGGGCACGGATTCTGGAGGCCCCAACATTCATACTCGAACCCTCATGCGACTCTTGTGGCTCTATGTCCGATTCACTCGGTAAATTGAGCATGGGACAAGTTGCTGCTCACTGCGTTACCATTGACGGCCTGACTCGGGATACCTCCGTGGTTGAACGGGCTCCTGAAGAGGGTGACCTTGAGCGGCGCCTGTCTAAGGGACAGCAGAAGAGGAAAAGGAGGAAGTTGTCGGTTTTGCGGCGCAAAGAAGCTTTATTTGCTGAAGGCGCAAGCACATCTTTCAGCTCTTCGGCGGTGCCTTTGAAGAGGAATAGGTCGGTTGAGGTCTCACCAACTGAAGCCGGCCAATCCCTCGGATCGGGCGCTGCCTCCTCTTCTGCCGAACCGAAAAGCAAGAAGAAGCGACCCAAGCTCGTAAAGAGAATAAACCCTCAAGTCTGTGGGTCTGTTTGCGCGCGGTCTCCAAATGAAGCCGGTGCTGCTACCAGCAATGGAAGCGGTACTGGTGGAAGGAAACTGGACGCTGTGAGCACACCCGCAGGCTTGAGATTTGAACGAAACAGCAACTCTTGCGGCTCTATATCCGATTCGCTCGGTAATTTGAGCATGGGACAGGCTGCTGCTCACTGCACTGCCACTGACGGTCTGACTCGGGATACCTCCATGGTTTAACGGGCTCCTGAAGAGGCGGGCCTTGAGCTGCGCCTGTCTAAGGGACAGCGAAAGAGGAAAAGGAGGAAGCTGTTGGATTTGCGGCGCAGATGCTTTATCGGCTGAAGGCGCAAGCACATCTCTCAGCTCTTCGGCGGTGCCTTTGAAAAGGAACAGGTCGGTGGAGGTCTCACAAACTGAAGCCAGCCAGTCCCTCGGATTGGGCACTGCCTCCTCTTCTGCCGAACCGAAAGGCAAGAAGAAGCGACCCAAGCTCGTACCTACAGGCGTGAGCTCCGGAGGCTCTCCAATCGTTGGAGCTGCCCGTGCACTTGTAACGAATGATGCAGGTGCTGAAACCAACTCAGGTTGCAGTACCAGCGGACAGAACAAGGTTGTCGCGGATGGCTCTATCGGTCAGAGCGCTTCTTTCGAACGCAGAACAGCTAAAGTGCGTGATAGTAGGTTGTCCTATAAGGATGCTGCTGTCTCCTCTTTAGTAGTTCGTATAGGGAAAGCAGGCAATGACAATAGTATGAGCGATGCAGAGTGTAAACACTGCAAAGCCCATCTTTTGGAGCTTGTTGCGGCAACAAATGCTTGCATCCAGGTTGAGGGCTGTGAGTTCAAGGACGGAACCTTCATGGTGAAGACCTCCTCACAGCAAACCTCTGAATGGGTCAGCAGTATGGTGCCGAAAATCCCTCCCCTTGGGACCACAATTTTTGAGGTCTACAAGCCACCCAAGCTTACGCGTGCTGTCTGCTGGATCCCTGGGAAACTGGGGAAATCGGCGGACGTGCTAAAACGTTTGCATACCCAGAATCCTGGTCTCGACACAAAGGCCTGGATTGTCCGTTCTCACAGGCCGAGCAAAAACCGTCACGATGAAGATGGTAGTTCTCTGGTTGTGAGCATAGACATGGCTTCTGCCGAGACCATTAAGTCTAGGTACGACATGCGACCCTATCTGCATCTTGGTAGGATTCATTTCCATTTCAATGCCAAATAGTGCAAATAGTGGTCGTAACCCAGAGTTTACATCAATTTTGTTTACTCAGATAAACCTACAGCACTGCAAGGCTGCTACTGCTCTTTTAAGTAGGAGGCTTGCTGCCCGTAGAACAAAAAACTGCATAACATCCATCCAGGAACCATTGGTGTGGAAATATCGCATCTGTGGCCTTGGTGTGTTGAGCAGTTCGCATAACGTTCTTTACGATGAGCTGTCCGAAAGACCTAGGACATGTCTTGTTGTATCGAAATCCCTCACGGCAGTTACAATCAAACTGTTGCCAAGATTTGGTTGCTGCAACTATTAGCTACCACGCAAACGGCAATTGGGAAACCTTTGTCGTTGCATCGGCTTACTTTCCCTACGACTCTTTAACTCCACCACCACCAAAGGCTGTTGTTGAGCTCGTAGAGTATTGCGAGTCCAAAAAGATAGGTCTCATCCTATGTTGCGATGCTAATGCTCAAAACACTGTTTGGGGCAGCAGCAAGTGCAATATACGAGGGGATCGTCTTCTGGACTTCACCTTATCGTCTGATATCACCATCAACAATGTGGGTTGTAGACCTACATTTGTTACAGCCAGGAGACAGCAGGTAATCGATGTTACCCTGTCCAACAGGCATTCCAAGACTATCACAAATTGGAGGGTATCGCCAGATAGCACTCTGTCAGACCATAGATACATCGAATTTCAAATCTACTGTGAAGTTTCACCTTTGCAAGAGAGGAGAAATCCGAGAAAAACAAATTGGGCCCGGTTTGAGGAGGAACTTGGCAATTCTGTCAAAGCTCCACCCAAACTTAGATCAATACAGGAGGTGGAGAGGTCTGCTCAGGATCTGGGCGCGTCATTACCCGTTGTTTTGAATTAGCGTGTCCAGTTACAAAAAACTCCTGTAGAAAACCGGTACCTTGGTGGAATACCGAACTGCAGTGTATCCGCAAAGAAACCAGGAAGCTCCTAAGTCGGTCTTTAAAAACCAACTTAGAAGAAGACTGGAATCTGTATCGATCAAAGCAAAAAGAATTTAAGAGACTGATTCGTAAATCGAAGAACGACTCTTATAGGAAATTTTGTGAGGAGGTCGTATCACTAAGTGCAACCAGCAGGCTTGTTAAAGTCCTCAAAAGGGACAGACCAAGTAAGCTGGAATCGCTCCAAAAATCTGATGGTACCTACACTGAGACAAAGGCGGAGACTTTTAGTCTCCTGCTGGAGACTCACTTCCCGGGAAATCAGGTCACTACGCGTTCTTCAGTGGTACCGGCAACGGTGGCCGCTTCGGAACTGACTAACACCACGCGGCGTAGCTGGTATATTGCATCCGGAGTGGTGACGGACGAAGCTATCAGATATGCAATTGCATCGTTTGAGGCTTTCAAGTCACCGGGTCCGGATGGAATTTTTCCGGCTATGCTGAAACATGGTTGTAGCCAGCTGATGCCGACGCTGAAAAAAAAATGTTCACCGCCAGCTTGGCCCTGGCCTACATACCTTCTCCTTGGCGTATGGTTAAAGTCGTGTTTATACCAAAGTTAGGTAAGACTGACTACACTCTCGCCAAGAGCTTCAGACCCAAAAGTCTGTCCTCCTTCTTGCTGAAAAGCTTGGAGAGACTGGTTGAGCTGCACGTGCGAAAAGTTGCTCTTCGATCGCATCCTCTTTCAGCGATGCAACATGCCTATCAGCGTGGAAAATCCTGTGAAACTGCGCTCCAGAACCTCGTTGGGAGGATCGAGAGTGCTCTTGATCGGAAGGAGTACGCGTTGGGTATCTTCGTCGATATTGAGGGTGCTTTTGACAATGCGACTTTTGATAGTATGTGCAATGCAGCCAGACATCATGGTGTAGATGAAACATTGGTGTTGTGGATTAAAGCAATGCTAATGAACAGGACGCTTATTGCCGAGGCGGACTGTGGCAAATGTGTCATGACAGGGGTAAACAGGGGCTGCCCTCAAGGTGGTGTTCTGTCTCCCCTTTTATGGTGTATGGTAGTTGACTCTCTGCTAACGGCTCTCAATCTTCCTGGAACCTACACACAGGCCTACGCGGATGATGTCGCCGTTCTGTCTGTCGGTTCCGACCTAGGGACTGTCTGCTCTCAGGCGCAGAGATCCTTGGGCTTAATCGATGATTGGTGCGCAAGTAATGGGCTTTCAGTAAATCCTCTTAAAACTACGGTTGTTCTCTTCACGAGAAGGAGGAATGTCACTGGTCTGACTCAGCTTGTGCTAAAAGGCGTCACTATCCCGATCTCCAATGAAGTCAAATATCTGGGAGTAATCCTCGATAGTAAGCTTCTTTGGTCCAAGCATGTTGAATCAAAAACCGATAAAGCACTGTCAACTTTCTGGCAGTGCAAAGGCGCTTTTGGCAAGACATGGGGCTTATCTCCTAAAAGGGTCCTTTGGATCTATACGGCAATGGTAAGACCACTTCTCCCATATGCATCGGTTGTATGGTGGAACAGGCTTTCGCGGAAACGTGTTACTGCCTCTTTTGCCAAACTTCAAAGAACGGTCTGTCTTGGATGCACAGGGGCCTTCCCTAGCACTCCGGGCTCTGCTCTAGATGCTATGATGAACCTCCCCCCTCTTGATATTTTTATCATGGGGTGTACGCTGAAAACCATCGCTCGATTAAAGAGAGGTGGTTTTTGGTACCACGCGCATTGGAGTTTTGAAGAACTTGTGCGAGAATTATCCTTTGACTCTTGTCTTATGGATATGCCCTCTGACGCAATGACACCAGAAATCCTACTGCGACAAAACTACCAAGTCAACTTTCCTCAGGCTTCGGCCAGACTCTGAGCCAGGAAAAGAATGCCATCGTATATTCACGGACGGCTCCAGGACCGAACAAGGATCTGGTTCTGGGGTCTTTGTGGAAAGCGAGAACATTAGACTACACTACCCATTAGGTAACTATGCGTCTGTCTTCCAAGCGGAGATTTTCGCTATCCTCATGGCCATGCGCTATATTGTGACAAACAGGTGGAGGGCTAGAAGCATATGCGTTTGCAGCGATAGCCAAGCTGCATTAAAAGCACTGCTCAACCCTCTTACCTCGTCTAAATTAGTGCTTGAACTCAAGCTATCTCTGAACCTAGTCGGCAGGCTAAACACAGTGAATCTTGTTTGGGTCCCAGGTCACACTGGCATCCATGGAAATGAGATCGCTGATGAGCTTGCCAGGCTGGGATCAGAAGAAGCTCTCTCAGGACCTGAGCCGGCGTTGGGTCTGTCCGCATCTGCAGTTAGGTCATCCATTGATACTTGGGTTTCTCGTGAACACGAGCGTCGGTGGCGTGACTGTGCGGGGTGTAGACAGGCCAAACGACTGCGTCCGGACATCTGTAAAAGGTCTGCGTCTTTCCTTCTGTCTCTCAGGAGAATTGACTGCAGACTGCTTGTGGGTGTCCTTTCGGGCCACCAAGCTTTTGCCAAACATTTGAATGTGTTGGGCTTGAGCGATACCCCATCTGTCCTGCGTGTGAAGAGGACGACGATACAGCGGAACACTTCCTCTGTAATTGTCCTGCCTTTGCTCGCAACAGATGGCGGATCTTTGGGGCTGATGTGGTGAGTGCCGAACATCTAAGCTCTTCATCACTGAAGCTCCTTCTAATCTTTCTTCGAAAGACGGGAAAACTAAGTACAGTAATGTAAGGTGTCCGTTTTGGCAGTACAATGGACCAGTAGTTGTGTCTGAGTGCTCCATCGGATAGTAACAACCTCCGACAAAAAAAAAAAAAAAAAAAAAAAAAAAAAAAAAAAAAAAAAAAAACTATGTACATAGCTGTACATAAGTTGTATATGGAGGAATGCTGTGGCAAATCAGCCAATAACAATATCACCAGATTTTTTGTGTGTAAATAGGGCATTTTTGACGGTTCTCGATCCTTTGAACGCGTCTGGCAAAGACTTGGCGACAATTAAACCGTCTTGGAGCTAGGTAGTGATGTTTGTTATGTTTCGTTCTATATTGAGGAAAGATTTTGTGTGGTTGCGTCAATTTTTCAAGGTACAGTTGTGATTTTTTGTGTATACATAGGGCATTTTCGACGGTTCTCGATCCTTTGAACGCGTCTGGCAAAGACTTGGCGACAAGCAAAACGTCTTGGACTTATATATTATCAATGAATTTTTCTCTAAATTATAAAATAAAAATTAAGTGGTTGCATCAATTATTCCAAATTGTCATTTTTTCAATATTTTGACTTCGTCTGGCAAGCCTTTGGCGACATCCAAAACGTCTTGGACCTTTATATTTGTATTCAGAATATAATATCCTACGTTTAAGGTGAAATTAGTGCGGTTGCATTAATTATTAAAAATTGGAATTTTTAACGCACTTCCGCTGCGTCAGGCAAGGTTTTGGCGACACCTAAAACGTCTTGGATACACATATTTGCACTGAGGGGATGATACTCTATTATTTGCCAGTCGATTCAAGTGGTTGCACAAATTATTCCTATTTTGCATTATAACGGATTTTCAATGTGCAGTTACACCTCACAGCTGCCATTACGTGCTGCCAGACGGCCATATTTGAATTCATGGGCATCAGAGCATTATAATTACGCAAAAATTATCCGGTTGCATCTCACGTCCAAAATTTACTGCGGGCTCTTAGACTATAAGCAGGGCTGTGAAGTAAAAATGCAACGTTAGATTCACAAATCGAACTGTCATAGGTGTTATGCCCGTATGACAATTTGGTTTGGTCCAAAAACAAAAACTTCAACACACAACCCCTATCCGCCAGATGTTGCTCTCACCCACTCATTACAACTGCTTTATGTACAACAGTACAAGCACAATCGCTTCTACGTTGGCGGCCGGCAATTGCAATGACCAAGAGAGTGCAACAGCAAACGAGTTGGAATGGAGAGAATTTCCCACGCTAATGGTTTTTTCCCCCCCCCTTTTTTTTTTTTCTTTTTTCACAATAATTCACTGGCACTGCACTCAGTATTAGTTTGTTTGCGCGGCAGAAGATTATTATTATAATTTAATTTAAAATTAAAGAATTTAAGCTCTTCGCTATCTGCGTGTTGATTGCGCGGCTAAGGGGGAGAGGGCTACGGCTGCACACACTTGTGTTCGCGACGGGTTGCAGTTCGGAACTGGTGTTAATGTGTTGGTGTTAAAAGGTTCCCTTCGCGGAAAATAAAGATATAAGAATAGAACTATCAGCACTCAGCAAAATATACCCTAAATCACAAATTTAGGAACTTCTGGATGTATAACGATAGTAGGCTTTAAATTTTTCTGTGAGAATTTAAGCTTTTGTCGGCTTATAAGTTTCCCAAATTAAGTAATATATAAGCCATACAATTTTGAAAAGATCGTATTGCATTTATTTTCAAAAATGAAAGCAAAAGGGGTCTTAAGACTTTTATAGCTTCCTACGTGAGCTTTTAATTTCTGCTGAAATGAATTAAAACACACTCAGCCTTAACAATAATCAACTTTAGTATGGTACTTTACGAAAAGACTCCACACTTTCCAAAATCCCTTTACCAATAAACAATTATAGTTGCCAGACTATCGCTAACTGTAGGGTTAAATGTTAGTGTTGAGAAAGCCATGTTTAACTCGGGCATTAGCTAAATAAATCCTCGGTTATGTCATTTTGAAGACAAGTGCCCAACCATCCAAAATCACGGTATTAAATTTCCGCCAGTGCGTTTACAATTATTAATTAATTTTAGTAAATGTTTTCAAATTTTATTCGTTTCAATACAACAATGCAAATGGCTTTTAAGTCTAACAACACAAATTTGTACAAACGTATGCAAAATATTAAAAAATATTGCATTTTTGTTTTATTTCGAAACACGTGAAGCATTTTTTTTTTGTTCTATCTTGTTTTACCGCTACTGTGGTATTAAACTGATAAGTCTGATTCGTTGTACATCCCGGAAAATGAGTCGGCAGTAGTAGACTGATAGTCTCCTCACAGGATTGTGTCCAATTGCCATTAGTGTCTGTAAGATATCCGGGAACAGAGGATTCTTTGCACAAGATTTTCCGAAGTCTAGCCGATTCTGTGGTGCTTTCGATATCACTACAGAACGTGCGCCAGGTTGTGCGTTTAGCACTAATAATAGCCTTCTTGAATTTCCGTTGGCCGAGCTTGTATCTATGCCAGTCTGTTTGCCAAGTTGAAGAGCGCTCTGGTTCTCCTTCTGATTTCATGGAGATCCTTTGTCCACCATGGTGGAGACTTCCTGTTCTTTATTGTCCGTAAAGGACAGGCTTTATGATATGCTTTATGATAGAACTGTGTTTAACATTTCTGTTGTTGCATCGATTTCACCTACCGTCTCTATTTTTTGGGATTTAAATTTTTGGTCACTCTTGGCTATTTCTGAGAAGATTGTTTCCCAGTTAGTCAATCTAGGATTTTTATGTATATCTACCCAAAGGGGCAGTTTTCTCGTCAATGAGGAATTCTATAATTCTGTGACCTGAGAAGGATGGTTCTGTGGAAACTTTCCATTCCCGCACAGAGAGAGTAAGTGAGTTGTTATAGTGACCTCACGCCTAGGACCTCACGCCTATTCCTTGTTATAAATGTTGGTTCATTACCAACATTGGCTACTAGTAATCTATTTTTTATAATAAATTCTAAGAGAGACTCACCCCGGCCATTGATGTCGGTACTTCCCCAGAGCGTATGGTGGGAGTTTGCATCGCAGCCTAGAACTATATCCCATTTGTCACGCTCTGCTTCTCTAACCAATGAGTTGGTTAAATCTGAAGGTGGATTGGCGGATTCGTATGGCATGTATATTGCCCCTAGTACAAGAGCGTTTTTTCTCACCCTGTCCCATTTGACCACAGTTTGGTCGGTATTGCTGAGGCTAGGTAAGAGAAAAAGTTTAATTTGTTTTCTGGCGACGATACATGTACGAGACTTACCAATATCTGATGTACTGTTATAGACCAGCAAGTCTTTTGAACTTAACCCTCGTATTTTACCCAGAAAGCCTGAGCTTGCAGCGTGTAATGCCTACTCGGACCTTGAAGTCGTGCTTGCGGAGTAGCGGCAGCGATTTGTGACTTAAGAGTACTGTCACTTCCATACCCTTTTCGGTGTACTCACTCGTTTCTAGGATTTTCCACTCCCTGCTTAAGGAATTGAAGGTTGCGTTTTATCCTTTCCGCGGGTAGGTACGGTCCTCGAATAAGTATTCTGCCTTTTGGTCTGGTAATGCTAAGAATCTCCTTTCTATCAACAACACGCAGATCGGCATTTGACCAAGGTGCTTTGGTGTTGTTGACGAAGTTCTTAAACCATACCAGCGTTTCTTTATCGTCACATTCCATCATCTTGAATCCTTTGAAGGTGGTTAGCTGTCCAAAGAGTGGAAGCTTATCCTCTGCCTTCACGATAGCGTCATCGACACCGTCTAGGATTCTTTGTTCAATAAGTTCCCATTGGTTAGCGGTAAGTCTTCGATTTGGATTACCAAGGTCGATAATTGCGACACGAAGACTTTCCTTCACCTTCTCAACAAATTTCAATTTTTTGGCCTGCCTACCTACAACCGGGGAGATTGTGTCGGCATGCTTGCCTTTTTTAGAGACTCCAGGAGCGTTCTCATATTTGGATGTATCCTTGTCTGAGACAGCGCCCGGCGGCCTGGATTCGGTCGCAGTTGAACCAGTACGACCAATTCCCTGCCGGCTCCTCCAGAGGCACGCGCCCTAGGCTTCAGCTCTAATCTGCTACTAATTGGCAGAACCTTCCTAGAACAGCCAGGCCTCTCCTCAGCCTTGGACGAGTCCTTAACTCAGTTGACGCCTGGTTTTTCGGGTTTTGACCTACCCAAGGCGGAAGGCAAAAGGCATTCCTCACTTGGTCCAGTCATCTTCCCTATCCCAGTTGGGTTCTGCTTCCTATCCTTCTGGCTGCTGCGCCAAGCACCTACCGTCGATGTCATGGTTTCCCGAGCTCTAGCTAGCTGTGCCGTTTCCCTTTCCGTAAAGGAATTCGGGTCACGGCGTTTAAGCCTGTTAATCAACCTACGTGCACTCCTGCGCATTTTAAGTGGATCAGTCTGTTTATCTACTGTACTTGTTGTTTACCACCAAGTTCGCCGCGGTGACAGCTGAGGCTTCGGTTAAATCCAAACATTCACAGCCTTATTTATAAACGTATTATAGAGAGTGTATAAAGTTATACACTCTTTAAAATGCGTCTAAACGCAAAAACCTTATTTATAAAAAAAATTCCACGGTGTATAAAGCTTGCATAAGCTAAACGCGTTTGGAGGTGGTTTAGTGCCTGTATAGAGATGGAATAGGATGGAAATGTCATTTTGACTTCACATTATTGAGGAAAAAGATTTCGTTTTTTATTTTGGATGCATTATTATGGATGTTTTCATATTAAATTATTACGATTTGTTGCAATGTTGTGTTTTATTTCCCATCACATTATATATGTGAATATCTTTTCATTAGGAGTGTCAATTCCCCGAACGTTATATTTTTACATTTTTTGTTTTAACTTTTGAAATAGAATTCCTTTTCATTTTGAATTGAATTCGTATTTTTCACAAGCTGCTAAGTTTTTTTTTGTCTTTTTGGACAGATAAATGTAATAGACTTCTACTTTTTATTACTTTTTCTGACACAAGCCCTGCATAACTAATATGCATTGGAAAATGTTTTATAAATAAGAATTTTTGGGAGCGTGTATAAAGGATGTATAAATATTTATAGATTGTATAACTATACACGTGTTTAGGGGCATTTTAGCAATTCTAATAAATAAGGCTGTCAGTATCCTTTGGCTTACTTGGCTTATCGACAACAGTAACTGTTTCGCTTTCGCGGTGGTTTCAATTTACTTAGGATGCGAATCCTTCTTTAGACACACGAAATGTTACGCCATAAAATTAATTAAAAGACGAGTTGTACAAATTACTAAATTTAGATACTTTATTTAAAATTCATTAGTTTTGGCGTCCATCCGCCATTACAATTCAACCGGCTCTAACCTTTTTGTTATTTTGTCACTTATATATAATATTTTTACATTGCATGATATGGGCTTTGATTCTTACGCCCCCTATATTTTGATCTTTGAATTAGTACATGTTTTTGTTCATTATTTCTATCTACCTACTCTTTCTTCCGGGTACGGCTTTTTACTTTTTACTGTCTCCCCTGCCATCTACACTTCGAAATTGTAACCGCTACAACTGCACTGTCCAGAGTTGAGTTTGCCTCTCCCGGTGAAACATTCTTATCCTCTTTGTCCGCTACTTCTTTTGCGGGGTCAGATGCAACAGACTCCTGCCCCGATAGGCTAAGAGCGCCCTTGCTCGAGGTTTCAGAGAAGCCAGCCCTCGGTGGGCTATAAGCACAAGGCTCACCGCCCTCCAAAGACTGACTTCCTAGAAAA